>JAQLOL010000002.1:5133163-5147089 GCA_029783665.1 Naso thynnoides
GTTTGTGTGTGTGTGTGTGTGTGTGTGTGTGAGACAGAGAGAGAGAGAAACAACACAAAGAAAGAAACATTGAGACAGAGAATATGTATGTGTGTGCAGAGGCTTATACTTAGTATGTGTGACCCTGGAGGACATGAGGTTTGATTGACCATAACCTTTGGAGTGTGTGTGTGTGTGTGTGTGTGTGTGTGTGTGTGTGTGTGTGTGTGTACAACATCTCACCCAGCTCCCATTGTGAGCTCAGGTGTTCTATGAATGTGATTTATTTCCAAACTGGGAGCTCCAAATGAAGATGAGGCAGGGACCACTGCGACTGTGAGGGGGGGAAGAAGACGAGTGAACACTCAGTAAATAGTAAGAAGCCAAACTGTGTTTGTTGGAGCAGAAGACAAACTCGTTGTGCTCGTGGTAGCAAGTGTACATTTCAAAAAGATACACATATACCTGTGAAATAAGCAGCCGAAGATTTTTGGTTTTATGATAGAATAAAAGCAACAGCAATTTTGAAGGAACTGCGATATTCATAGAATTTTTGCTTTAAAAACTTGATTATCTATTTTCTACCAAAATGCGCACAATAAAAATAGACCCTGGAGGACAATTAATTCTATTTCAACCAAACCTCCTACAAATAGATTTTCGTTGCTATAGTCAGAGTAACAGTGGTAGTGTCACCTCCACACACTGCAACTCAAGAAAACGGACAAAAGCAGCAAGTCTTTAAAACACGAGCAGGTGCAGAACACAGCCTGCACGAGGTTTTCAGGTGTTTTTTGTCAGTTGTGTTTTCTGAAGTTGCATTGCATTGAACTCCCTCAACAATTGCGAACACTTTCTGGACAGGAAAGAAATCACTCAAAATGATGCAGGCAGCACTCATATTGTCCACCATGTAGGAAACAGGGAAGCCTATGGATGATAATGCAATGAATGGCATTTCTATTATATGCTTCATCTGACATATAAGTCTAAGGGAGCTCTCCTGGCTGTATGTTGATGTGAAGGCTATAGAGTCAAAGGCTATATGAGACTCTCAGGAGTAAGAACCTGTAACTCAGCTCTCCCTCCTAACTCCAATGACCTCCAGCTTCCACGGGGAATCAGGCAGAGCTGAGGGGGAAAATGAGAAAGAAAAGAGCAGGGATACAGAGGTGTGAGACGCAGGCATATCTGTGTGTGTGTGTGTGTGTGTGTGTGTGTGTGTTTGTGGCTGGAATGTGAATGAGCGCGACACCGGGTGTGAGAAATAGGGGATGTTTCACACAATGACTACAAATGTGCCCATTCATTATTGCTACACTCCTCCCATTAGTTGAGTGAACGCTGGACCTGTTTACCTCTCCTCAGCCTCCTCAGCCTTCACATCTGTGGACAGATGTGTCTGCAATGCGATCGATGAGCGCTCCGGCCTGCACAACCCGACCTGTCAAACATGCTGATGAGAACATGACATGAGTGCATGTTTGAGTGCCGTGCTGCACACTTTGGCTGTGAAAGTTGCTGTTTGGCTGCAATATGTAGCATTTTTTTCCCTGCAGGCATCAGATTTACATCTGACCTTTAAATAGAAACACCTCCGAGCTGCTGGATTTACACTTCACTCGCCTCTGTCACATGTAATTAGCTTGCTGTAATAACGTGATTAATGGTTTATTGCTCAACGTGAGTAATGGAAAATATGCGAGAGATTTATTATTAATTTGAATACACATTACACATTCATACGTAGATGACCATTTAATTAAATACTAGTTTGCATACATTGGCGCTCAGGTGAAAAGTCAAGTGTGTGGAATAGGCATTGGCCAGGTTTGAATCAAGATGGAAATTAATTCTCTCAGCCTCTGTAAATGAGATGTACTCCATCACAGATATGACAGAGGAATAAATTCTGTGTCATCAGGATGATTCTCCTTTCATACACTGTAATATGATCCAGGGTGAAGGAGTTGAACTGTGAGAAATTCAGTCTGTCTCGTTCGCTCCCTCTCGTTCTCGCTCTCCCTCATGTGCAGAACTCTTGACCTTGGGACTGGATGTAAAAGAGCTGACAGGAGACACAACTCTTTTCCTTTCATTCACTTCCTGTCAGCCACTCAGGAGCATTTCTCCTTGTTTCTTGAGTCTGTTGAAGTCAGCCAAAATCCACATTTAGGAACAAAATATTAGAACAATATGCTAGACTGATTTTTAAGGAATGGCATTACAACTGTGAGACTTTGCAGTTCATGTAGGGGGAAGTTTTGATACTAACAGTATTGAAAGCAGCATTCAGACTCCATTTATCCAAATTTTAAGATGAGTTCTCAAGTTATTTTTTACGAGGCATAAAAACTAAAAGCCGCAAGAGAACCTTATTGCTTTTGCCAGTCCAGGTCAATCTCTTTTAATGTATACCCACTCAATAACATGCAGTACAGCTAATGGGAATTTAACAAAATTATCTCAACAACTTTTGCCTCCTCTAGCAAGTATTTTTGTTTAATATTGAGTTGTTTACTTATTTATTCTGAACATTCGGTCTTGTTTTTGAAAAGTATATATTACACTGATTTCAAATGTACATAATTGTCAGTGCGGATTGTGTTTTGCCGAGATAGTCCTCACCAGAAAAACAAAAGCATCAGTCATTTGCTTAAATATGTGTTTTACCTATTTGCCTTCCCCGTTTTGAGACGTAGCCTCTCATAGTGATTGTCCTCTGTCAGAAGCAAAGATACAAGTAGGTTCAACAATCATAGACATAGCTGATCAAATAACATGAATCATTTTGTAGCAATCATGTTTCAGAGGGGAAAATAGGAAGTAGTTTGTCATTTTGTGTGACGCTGCTGACAGTTACAAAGCAATTTGTGAGGGTGGTGAAAAACATCAGGTCCCTATTAGGTTGGTTCACAGTAATGAAGTGCTGGGTGGGCAGGTCTGTGTCTTGCTGAGTTAAGATAAAGAGGCTGCGGAGCAGAGGATGTAATTAGCTATATTTACCGCCAGCAGCACAAGGCCTGAAGCACGGAAAGACTGACTTTGTCACAACTCGGTAATTACACCTGCCCACTCACTGAGCTTATCTGACCACAAGCAAACCTAAGGGTGAAGACAAAATACAGCAACATGCATAGGGATGAATGCGCCTTTGTTGGAAAAAAAAAAGCAGGAAAATGATTCCATACTGCTTAAAGGGCATCTCCAGTCATAATCAATGTTTACATCATAAATCAAGTCACCTGTGATCAGTTCATCTCATACCATCCACACACCCAACTGCAGTGTGTGGACATTTATATTCAGTTTTGTTCAAGAATGCAGTGCTGAGTAAAAGTGCACGTATGAGCACCGGACATATTTTAAAATCATTCTGTGGTTGCACATTTCCTCATTTTGACCACTGCTTCAATTTTAAAATTCGTTTTAAAAGGATTATTTAACGAAATTCAAATTTACCGGCATCCGTGTTGCTCATATCAGCGTGCCTCTGCACGCTGAGGCATGCTGAGGCAACTACCCGGATATGAACAACACTGATGCTGGTAAGTAATACTCATCTCTGCAAAGAACTAGCATTAGCATTTTGAGTCCAAGATACTTGGACGTGGGTTTAGTATAACTGCCCGAAATAATATCTGTGGTTAAGTTATGAACAAGACAGTTTTATGTTTCCTTGTGCCTGATAAATCATTAATTATTACATTCAAGAAGTTGCCAACAAGTGCACTGCTGTGAACTGCTCACACTTGTTTTCAGTGATTTGACAGTACATGGTAGTGTCAGTATTGGTGGCACTGGCATGAAACTGAAGGAGCTTTGTGCTGGTGGCATTATGAGCAAATAAAAAAGAACACTACAAAGTTTCTTTAACAGACTACATGAATTGCCTCTATTAGCTTTAAAACTGGAATTAATTTAAATTTATTGACAGACATGGTGGCTTTTAACCCACCATCAAAAGTCAGGATATCTGCATTTGATGCGTCAATTTTGACTATTTTTGAGCAGCTCTCTGAAATCTTCTGACTTTTTTTGAGTGAAGGAAATGTGTTTCCTACCATGTGAAACATGCTTGTAAATGATTGTACCACAAAACAGTCTTAAATTAAAACTTCTTTAATATAAAGTGACTGAAAAAACACATAGAGCTCTGAATAGACAAATAAAATGTGAGAAGTTTAACTTTGAAAAGCATTGCAGGCTTAACTATGGAAATAAGGGAGATTAATCTCAGCATCAGCTGCCACTGAACGTTTCCTTTCACCACCGGCCTCTTTAGCTGTTTGAAATACAAATGACCACACTGAAGTCAACCACACATGGTTGGTTTACATTACAACTCAACACGTAGGTCACACATGCCCTGGAGCTTCCCAGCCCCTCACCTCAATACGCACACCAGGGCCACAAAACCACCAACATTTGCTCATTACCACAGACGCTCATTTGTATGCAGAATATACACAACTTACAGATGTTTTCCTTGTATGTTGATTTAGGAAAAAAACAGCTGCTGTTTGTGTGGCTTCTACAGTGACTGATGAAAAGTATCAGTACATAGTGGTTTCAGTCTGGGTTGTTCAAGGCAGCATAAATGAAAATTCAGTGATTGTTATCTTTCCTTAAACTGTGAACTGTCCATGCTGAACTGAGCTGCCAGGTAATTTGCAATTCACCCACACAAACAGCCTGATGTACCGTGGACCTACTTCTTAATTTCCCCTCATTTCCCTTATCAGGTAGCAGTAAATCTGACAAGCGACATGAAACTGCTTTCTCATGCCACGTCCTGAACGAAGCTGCATCAGCTATATCAGGTGTTGTTTTCAGTGGGGTGGCGTGAGTATTTGTAGGAGATGGAAGAACGGAGCTGTATAGCTAATCAGACTAACAGATGAGCCAATATCCTGTTCTCACATATGCTGGCCTGGGCCACACTTGTCTTTGTGTATGTGTGCGTGTGTGGGAACAATGGCCCTGCTGTTTGCCCATTCGCTACTGCTGCTGTAGTTGTCTTACACCTGTGCTTGGCAGCCCTTCCACCCAACCCCCTCAAGCACACATACATAACCCCAATCTACACCTCCCTACCTCCTTTCACACACCTCCCAGCTCTCAACCACACATCCAAATCCACTTCAGTTCTCAGTTTACATCATGCAAGAGTTTTTTAGTGCTGCACTACAAAGAACAATGCATATTCACCAGGCTTAGCAGGTCAGATAGCACACATTAGGCCCCTCCAGCCTATCTTAATTTTTTAAAATCAAAATCAAAATATTAAAAAAGGCTGATATCTAAGGTTTTCTCTTAAACATGACCCCCTCCCCACCACCACCTCAGTCTTCCCATTATTACCTGAACCCATAACTGAGAAAACCTGCCCCCCCACTCCTGCTCCAACTAAAGAGAAGGTGTCAGAGGTGAGAGAGTGACGGGAACGCGAGGACGGCCTTGTAGGCGAGAGTGGGCGGGGGAGCGGTTGGATTTTACGGGGTTCAAAAGCTCACATGGAGCTGTGGCCCTCTTCTGTGGTTTCAGGGGGGCTTTGTGAAACCTGAGCGCCCTGAAGGCAAGTGGGGAGGTGGGGGAGGAAGGGAGGGTGCAGGGGGTCTGGGGCACAGCCCTGGCCTGCAGAAGCCTACCTCTTTTCCCGCGGTGTCAGCGTCACAGGTGTGTGAATGACAATGCATGTGTGTGTTTGAGAGAGAGACCCATGTCCAATCAATGACACACTGTATTGTAATCATCTATTGTGGGGACAAGGCTGGTGCTCAAAGGTAAACAGCGCTGGGGAGAAACTCTCAGGGACCAGGTACAACCCTCCGGCTGGAGCGCTGCATTCAGTGATATACGGGATGGAGGCGGGGGGGGATTTTTTTAAACACAGCACTTATCATTTCTATGGCGGTTGCTCAACATTTTGCCATAGTAACACTGGACAACAAAGAATGAAAGTAAGTCAGATAAAGCTTGACAGTGAATTCCGCTCTGCACAAGTTGCTAGGTAAACGACTTTCCTTAATTCCCCATATTCATACTGGACTCCCCCACTCCCACTCCCACATACCCTCCTGAGCCTGAAAAACCAGATTAAACCTTTTTTTTGTTCATTACTTGACCACTGTCTATCTACAGGGTTGGCAGGGTGCAACATTTTTGGGATATTTCCCATAAATTATGACGGGCTATCAGTAGGCCAGCTGTACTTTTGAATTCTGGTATTCAGAGTTGCTATTATGTTTATATGAATACATCTCTCTCCGCCTGTCACAATGATTCTGCCTCTGTATGTGCAGATGCTCAGAACAAAGCGATGTCAAGTAAAGCAGCTCCTGCTCCTTTTCTCTCCTCTGGCCCATTCAACGGGGCAGACAATTATAAATCAATATCTCCATGCAAATGATTCTGTTGCCCTGCAGGCTGCTTAATAGCCAGGTAGGCAAAACTGTAACTAGCCTTATGGTGCTTTCAAGTGCCCCCTGAAAATTCTATTTCTTTTTTTATTTAAGGAGCAACATTAGGTTGGCACTTGAAAGTTTCACAGGAAGATGATAAAATGTGGATTAGGGCTGCATGTAATAATTATTTTATTATCAGTTAATCTGTCAATTACTTCTGAAGTCAAACAATGAAAAAATTAACCTATAAAAGATGAAAAAGAACAATTTCAGGACTCAGTAGCTTCCCAAATCATTGGAAGACATCTTCAAATTGTTTTTCCTGAGTTAAAGTGATACAAAGTGAGAGCAAAACCGACAAGGCTAACATGTCAGAAACTGAACCATCAAGTCTTTGACATTTGTTCCTTGTAAAATTTATTGATTGTAAAATATATTGGTGATCGATAATGTATTAATTGACTAATTCAGTAGTGATTTAAACATTCTGCAATTACTGTATATTTAAAGGTGTTCTCTAAGACACAGAAGTATTCACTCAGCTCTTTATTAAGACAGTCTATGAGCATGTTGTGCCTTTTTAATGTGTGTATCAGCATCTCAGGCCTCTGTGGATGAATCATTGCAAGTTTAAAATCATTAAGAATATCCTCGTCATTGCTTCTCTATCTTGGGCTAGATAAGGAAGGGCAAAATGCAGCACTTTTTTTTGATCAGTGACATAAAGTAACTTATTACAACAAGTGCTGTACTTGAGTACAGTTTAAACATACTCAAGTATTTCATGTTATGCTACTTTATTTTAGAGAAAGGCTAAATAGGCTAAATATTGTGCTTTTAATTCACTTTTTTAATGTCAGGGGTAAGCAATTAGTTTTCAGGTTGAGACTTCCCATTCAAATATTATCAGTATATTCATTATGATGCAACTATCTGACAATATAGCCTACAAAGTAGTTAAAATGAACTTTTCCTCCACCAGCCACTGCATGAAAAATATTGTTCTGCTGTAAATGCAACCATAATGACAATTTATTGACTGTATCATATTTATTAACAATAAAAACACTTAGGAGCAATTTTTCTGCAGAATGAGTGTTTTTACTTTTGAAACTTTAAGTACATTTTGACAATATTTCTGCAGAAGAATTTGTAAGATTTTTTAATTTTGAGGGGTTTTTTTGCACATTTGTAGGCTATTGCTAATTTTGTCAGAGGAAGTCGACATAATGGTTGTTGTTTTTTTAACAAAATAAGGAGCAAAAGACAACCTAAATGACGAAAATGTTTGAGGGAAACGAAAAAACGAATGAAAATCTGCATAAGCAGTGACCGCTTTAACTGGGCCTAGATGATAATTGACGGGTCAATTATTCACCAAACCACCGCAGTTGTTCCGCCTCACATTCGGTGGATAACAGCTTGTTTGAATGGTTTGCTATTGCCTGTTGGCCTATATGAGAAAAGAAATGGTTGAAAAAGAAAGAAATGCTCAGTGCACATGCATCAGGCTGTAGGCATGGGCTGCCTGTAGGACTCGTTGACGTGCGTTGTCACTAAAATTAAGAAATTTCCGACAGTCCCTGAAAGTTACAAAAGTTTCTCATGCTCCTCCATCGCTCCTCCACCCCCGCCCACACACACACACACACACACACACACACACATTCCAGCAGGCGGGGTCTGTGACGCGCTGGCCCGTTTGTGAATGAGCTGCAGAGAGTAGCGCTCAGCCGCAGAGTCGCAGCCAAGCCCAGGAGCGGAGAGAGAGAGTGAGGGAAAAAGTTTGACAAATGGATTTCTTCGGTGGAGTCAGACCTTTATTATTTTCTTATGTACTCATTAATGGCATACTTATTACACTACAGACTAAAGAAGGTGAGTGTGTTTTTTAAAATGTCTCTCCAAAGTTAATTGAATCTTTTAGGAGTTGGTCGGAGTGCAGCACGCGTGCCATGCGGGAACCTCCTTAAAGAAAATTTAAATGCAGGAAACCCGTTTTCTCTATCAAGTGACAGTCCTAAATACTGTTCTATGAAAGCTTATTTAAATGAAAATGTTTTTCGTTGAAGTTACACATTTATTTACTTATAATCAGTTGGGTTGAGAGTGTAGGCTGCATGCGCGCAGCAGCTGAAAACTTTCTAACACCAGCAGGTGAATTCTGGAGAAAAGTTTGGATCACACTCCAGCCGAATCTCTTTTGCATATAGGCCTATTTATGTTGCTTTTTAAATTGTGCATCCAGTGTTTTATTTTTACACATTAGTTTGACGGTAAGACACATGAGGTGGTCAATAAAACGAACTTGTAAGACTTTAAGTGCCTGAATTTTTAAATTAAAGTTGATATAAATTTCAGTTAAAAGTAAGTGCATCATGTCATCTCTTGGTTATCATGCAGCAAATGTAAAATCACTGTCAGTCGTCAATATCTGTTATTTTGAGAAACAGAAGTCAGATGATTCCCATTAATTCTGAGGCAAAATCATTCTTTTTTTTTCTTTTTTAGTTTAAAAGGTTTATCCTCCTGTACCTACTGTTCTCATGTCTCCACAGAGGTGCTTTTGGATATGAGGGCAACGGGAGGTGAACTGGGCTGGCTGACATGGCCCTTAGATCAGGGAGACAAGCCTGGGGTGAGTATTGCTCCAACTTCTCCTCCAGCTCCCACATTTCCACTTGGAATTTGCCTCAGGATAAATCTGCATTGAGAAAATGTACAGGAAGGGCCCTGCTGAACCGAGGGCCTCCAGTGCTGAAATATTTGACCATTTGACTTGTGTGGTTAGCTGTTAAGCGGGCTTGGTGTGTACACATGTCAGGTTTCTATAAAATCAGGCAGTTAGGACCTAATGGTTGCTTGAGTATGGAAATGTGAAGGAGTTGCAGGAGCCCATCAGGAGCATGTCTGGACTACACCAAAGCTTAGGCAGACAGAATAGCTGCTAGCTCTGAACTGGAAATACTTGTGGCCTCTTGTGGTTTCAAGGCTTCAGCCCTAGAATTGTATGTTAGAGAGCAATTAACTCTTAAAGTTTGCAGCATGTGGTACCTCTTTTTACAGGGGGAGGGGTTTCAGATGGAGCCAATCAGTCCAAGCTACCTTTTCCTGAAACCAGGCTGACATAGCTACAGCCTTGCACACAAATGCTGCGATTATCTCTTTGGCTGTATACAGACGCCATTTGTGCTTCTTCCATATTGCAGTTTCAAAGTCATTGACCAGTCAGGTTCATGCAAATTCACTTTAAATGGCCTCACTTCATGTGCTGATGACTCAAAGGCTTGTTCAGGCATGCCGTTCACAGTGGCTCATTAAACTCCTTCTAAGAGAGGTTTCACTGATTAAATAATCACTTTGACACTTTTGTTTCACTATTTGCACTTTTATGCATCAGGTGCAGCACTTTTTTGAGTGTTAGTGGAAACATTTTGTATTGTGCATGCTTTCTCACTGGTGTTTTAAGTTTTTAAGACCCCTTATGAAAATGTTCACCAGCTGTGTCATAGATGTGTCAGTTCTGCTGTTGTACAACAAGTTTATTGGCAGAGCCACACACTCAGCCAACAAAGCACATTCCTTTAATTAATAGCACAGTAGTTACTTGCAGAGAACAAACCACAGGCTCTGCCCTGTGCCGACCACTTGTTCCTCCAGAGGAAAAGTTATGTTAAAACATGCTATCAATTTAAAAAAAAAAAATGTTGCAGCATTTAGTTTGCAGGCTGCCACGCTCTTTGGAGAAGATGGTGACCATAGAAGCAGCATATGAAAGACTTTATTGGAAATGATGTGGCGTATTTGCGATGTCTGAATTGCATTTCTTTTGTAAGTGTCTGACGTTTGATGTATTGTTATGCTGTAATGGCTCATAAAATGAATAGTCAAAATATTCGGGGTGACTAATTAGCACAATGAAAAACTGTGAGTCCCCTATAGACAGACTGTTTTTGTTTTAAGGCTCAGATTACAGTGGTTAAACCCACATGTGGAGGGCTATAGAGCCCTTTTATATTTGCCTCCCTTAAAACCCTGGCTACTTGGATATTTAGGGACTCTCCAGGGGTCAGTGTTTGTACCTCTAACCTTGTTGTTTTGTGTGGTTTTGTTTCAGTGGGAGGTCGTCCAGAGGACTTTGAACGGCTCTCAATTCTATACCTACTCTGTCTGCAATGTTGGGGAACGTGAGCAGGATAACTGGCTGCGCACCACCTTCATCCAGCTGCGTCCATCGGCTTCGCGAGTGTTCGTTGAACTCCAGTTTATTGTGCGTGACTGCAACTCTTTTGATGGTGCCTCGCTGACCTGCAAGGAAACCTTCAACCTCTTCACGTCTGAGTCGGATGCAGATGTGGGCACAACCTTTCGCAAGGGCCAGTTTAAGAAAGTGGCCACCATAGCGCCTGACGAGATCACCGGTAAAAATGAGCTGCGCATCAACACTGAGACAAAAGTGGTGGAGAACCTGTCTCGAAAAGGCTTCTACTTGGCTTTTCAAGACATTG
Source organism: Naso thynnoides (assembly GCA_029783665.1). NCBI lineage: Eukaryota > Metazoa > Chordata > Actinopteri > Acanthuriformes > Acanthuridae > Naso > Naso thynnoides. The sequence continues at coordinate 5,144,058 of JAQLOL010000002.1, forward strand.
GAGCCTGCGTCGCGCTTCTCTCTGTCAGGGTCTACTACAAAACTTGTCCAGCCACGGTGAAAAGCCTTGCATCCTTTCCAGAGACTGTGGCTGGAGGTGAGAACCAGGCGCTGAGAGAAGTGAGCGGGGAGTGTGTGGAAAACGCCATTAGCGAGGAGTTGCCTCGCATCTACTGCACTGTGGATGGGGAGTGGGTGGTACCAGTTGGACAGTGCCAGTGCAAAGAAGGCTATGAAGAGGTTGAAGACGCATGTCAAGGTAAGGGTGTGCTCCTGAATCTTTGGTATTTCTAAAGGTCTTTCAGCCCCCAGTTCCCATGAGAGCAGATTTTTAACCAGACATCCACATGAATCACCAATTACGTGTATTGTAATTGCCATATGAAGCATTAAGGCCCATATGGCAGAGGGTGAATATTTTTCATAGGTGTTGCCATCATTGTTTGGTGGAATTCTCCCCTTGGCTAACATTGCTCCGCTGCAATGGAAGGAATGCTCAGGCCTACTTGTACATGTCCCAGCATCATCCCTGACCTTGAACCGATACCTATAAAATTAGATAATGTGCTTTTGAGTTTCAGCTATTATTCTAAGAGGTTCAACTCTGCGGAAAAGTATGAACAAGTCCTGATCATTTGCTCATGTTATAAAATTATACACCCCTTGTGTAATCAAGGCTCAAGTAGGACAGTGAGAAAAGTTTTAAATTATATTCAAGTAGCACCTACAGGTTTTAAAACCTAAATTAACATTTAACCAGTTAGTATTGAAAGAAATAACTCATTTGTAGAGCAAAATGATGACTACATATCTTTACAGTATTTATTTTGGTCAGAGTAATGGCTGTCTTTGAAACCACATTTTTATAAAGCTGTTTAATGATTGCTGAAGTCATGTTCAAACACTTCACCTTTCACAACAGTTTATAACTTACAGCCTGTTGCATCAGGTGATTTCCTCTCATTATCATCTTCCTCTTATCTTGATATGGGTGTGCTACATAGTCCAATATCTCAGTCCTTTGACTTTATAGTTATGGTGTCGTTGCGTTTTAAGTCTCGCAAAGAAAGCTTTTATTGTTGTGGTAAGGGCTGTCAGTGACTGAAGGTGATCAAAGACACCAGGGGACTACTGTACTGTGATGGATTAGCATCTTCAAGGCTGGTGGAGGGGGGAGGAAGTGGGAGGAAGCTTCTGAGCCTCACTGACTTTGTTCATCTCAGAAAACAGAGGCCCTCCTCTTGAGAGGGCATGCTGACTTCATGTTCGCCTGTATGTCTCTGCATCTGTCTCTTTCTCTGGTATTCATGTACATACTGAGTCTCAGCTTTAGGGTGTATTGTGCGTCTCCAGCAGTGTATGTGAATATGTGACACGGGCTGGCATGCAGAAACCTGTTGAGATCCGTTCCATGACAGAACACCTAAAACTCCCATCAGCCCTGAGTACTCCTCCTCCCCCTCCTGCACCTATGCTGCTTTTTCTGGAACTCTTGTTTGTACACACACACACACACACACACACACACACACACACACACTAACACACACACACACACTAACACACACACACACACACAAAAGTATGAATACCCTTAATCACACTCTGGAACACACGCCTTGGACTGCTGTTGTAAATCTACATGCAAACCTGCCTATAATAGATTCACTTTCCCACTTAGTTTCCCACCCATTGGCAACAGACCGATGAAAGCGATGAAGTTTTCTGTCAGTACATCATTTTTAGCTGCGGGAAAGTGCCAGGTAAGATGATTAGGGAGTGGGCGGAGGAGGAGAGGCAGGAAGGAATGAAAGAGAAGTTATACAAAAGCGAAGGAGAATTTGTGTTTAGTGGAGGGGTGTGATTTTAAAACAGAGAGAGGTGAGGAATGGAATGTAAAGGTAAGAGAACAATGAGGCGCTGTGTTTTCCCCCGTGAGGCCGGAGGAGCCCACCTCCACCTCCTCTTTCCCCCTCGGTTGGTACATTCCTGATCAGTTTGCTGAGGAGGAGCCTCTCCCAACATTACTCCAGACCCGTGGAATTACCAAAGGGGGAAGAGCAGCTCCGGGTCAAGACCTCACATAAAAATGACCAAACAAAGAAAAATCCCCGAAAAACCACAAGATGAAGTCAAATGAGAGGTCGCAAGACGCATGAGGGCAGTTGTAGATGAAGGTGGAAATGAATCACAGCGTTGCAGCGCGGGGCCGTGATGAATGGCTCGAAGGGCTTTAAGAGGAATCTCATACAGACACACAGTTAATCATACTCCCCATTTCTTTCCTGTTCTGCGTGCTGTTCAGGCACAAGCCGCAAAACTTCAATTGTGGTGCTTTTTCTTACTTTAGTTGAGAGTTTCCATGTTCAGTGATGTGTTCACTCAACTTTATGACTCCTTGGCCCCACGGGACCTGTTAAAATAGAAATCTGTGACTTTATCTGGTTTCTTTCTCCAACTCCTCATCAGTTCTTACCGCTGTGGTGTTCTTGGCTTCAAGATCACTCATGCGTCAAACAGTGTTTCTAGGATCTCTTCTTTAACTCCCCGTTGAGGTTTGTGTAGGTGGCGTATGGCGCTCTTTTCTTGGTGGCCGTCACTGCTCGTGGTAACTACAGAGTCCAGCTTTCGGACAAACAAACTCTAAAGATAAAACACATCACTTCCTGTGCCGCGTAAACCTACCACAGTGTTCAGGGCAGCAAATGTAAAAGCATTTATTAACTGGCTGTAAATCGTATCAGTCAGCAGAAGGGAGGGACGGGACAGTCGCAGACTGCTATAAAAGAGAATTATTTTGGCTCTCAAAATACATGTGGGCCACTTATAAACTGAATCTGAACTAAAGTAAGCACTGTGAAAGCCGCTCTCAGGATTTATGTTTATTACCACAATCCTTGCAAGACCGATGAGGGCCTGATGGAGGCTCTCCTTGTGGTTTTTGTCAAATTAATTACTTTTGTGTTTATTCTCTTCTTGCTGTCTCTTTGCGGGGGGGGGGGGGGGGGGGGGGGGGGGGGGGGGGGGGGGGGG
>JAQLOL010000002.1:5147584-5161226 GCA_029783665.1 Naso thynnoides
CTTTCTAATTGGTCCCCCCCCCCCCCCCCCACTCCTACCGCTTTATCAGCTAATGCAACACTACAACTTTGTATTATTATTATTATTGTTGTTTTTTTTAAATTCGAATAAAATGTCACAGTAATAAAAATCTGTCTCTCGCAAAAGAAGTATTCAAAAATTTTACATTTCATACATTTCATATTTAAAAACTCCAAAAAACATTTAAAAAAAAATTAAATAGTTTAAAATACAGTGTTATCAATTAAGTATTTAGACTAAAACTACTCATTATAGGGAATAGCTGTCATCAGTGTCATGATAATAATATAAACAATTAAAAAAATATATAAATTATATTTTATATAAGCAGCATTGGAATGCAAAAGCTGGTTGAGGTGACCATAATTTTATAATAATTTAATATATATGCATGCATGTGCAAATGTTGTATTCTGTAATAAAAAAACAAACCTTTTAAATATTAGTTATATCAGCCCAATATTGCCTGAAATGTAGAAGCACAAAGCAGCATAAAATGGAAAGTAGGCTCCCTCAAAACTAAACGGAAACATAGTTCTTTAAATAAGTATTCAGGTTGTATGACAGATTTTTTTTTATTTATTCACTGAGTAACAATAATAAAAAAGCACGTGAGAAGTAGTTTTCAGTGTGTGGTGCTTACTTTGCATCAGGATGTTGTGCTTTCAGTCTCTCTAGTGAGAAAATAACCCTTCTTTTTAAATACTGGAAAAAATCTTAACTCTTTTGCAATTAAGTGGCTGACTTTTAAATTGAGAGCAGTGCTGTGGGTTTCCACTTGTGACTCACTGTTGACACTGACACAGTTTTCCTCCGTTCCCTATCACACCCTTCCTTACCCATAATCCCCCCTGGCACAATAGAGCAGCATACCGTGTGTCACCCCACAAAGGACCACGGGCTGCCCTGGCTGGTCCTCAGGATTGTGTTTAACCGTTCAGGCCCACACCTCAGCAGCGGCTCTAAAGCCTCAACAAATAAGGCTTAATCCCACATTATGTTTTCCACAAGGCCGTGTTTAAAAGGGAGACACAGTGTGGAATATTTGGACTGCTGAGCGTAGTTTTTGGTGTCTTGGTGAAAATGGCGTCTTTGTGGAACAAATGTCCACTGAGTTCCAGTAAAGTTATTACCCCGCTCGCCAAAGTGGTTCCAGTAAACTTTTTTCTCTCTTCCCCTCCTTCCCTCTCCGGCCGTGTCTCCAAACTCATCCTCAGCTGATGTAACATTGGTGACTAAGTTGTAGTTGTGTGATGGTGCACTGTGGTGACTGATTTGTATGGGTAGTAATTGACTTGGGTGTGTTTGTGCTTTTTAAGTGAAGTAACTACTGGTTCTGCATGCTTTTCAGTCTCCTTTGCCGTCCTTCACCTCTCTCCCCACATCCTGCTTGTCCATGAACAGTCTTTCTATTTTAGCCTGAACTTTCTGCGTCTCATCTTGGATTTATCTGATTGTTTTTTCTCATCACATAATCGCAATTTTACAGTTTTTAATGCAGAGTACTGAAAAGACATGAGCTGCTGCGCAAGCTGTCCCAAACAAACATAAAGGTTTCGTTGTGTTCTTGTTGTCTCTAAAATCACAGAGCGACTGTTATTTTTGGCCAATGTGAAGGTCATGAATATGACACCAATAGAGTTCAAACATCCCGTTTCACACGGCCCTGATGGACTATTTAGACTGTGCACGGTCCTTCTCTATCTCACTGGTAAATACATTTGTCCACGACTGACTCATAAAGATAAATACAGGCTAAATTTGAACAATGCTATCAATCAGAGAGTTTTTAGTGCAAAGGGAGAGAAAAACAACTGGCCCTGTGCACATAGTGGTTAAAGCATAAACATTTAGTGATGGTGAAATGTAAACTTCAGCTGTCAGTTTGTTTTTGTCTGTGAAGTTTATGATGGTAGCTGGGAATTGGAATGCTGATTGTTCACTTGGAAATATGTCCGTCAGAAAGCTGGAGGTCAAGTGGTTCATGGCCAGTAGTCTTTAAATCCGCTCGTACCTGGAGCCAAATGGTTCGTCATAATCACCCCAAACCTTTTAAGACTAAAGTCTTGGGCAATTTCAGCTTATCTGATGGCATACAAGAAGACATGAACATAGTACCACACCTCAGGATCTTAGGGGGTTGATTTAGTTGGCTTAAGGAGGATTTCACATGATGAAATCATCTGAATCCTGCAGGAAAATCCCCACATTGAAATTTTCTGCTCTCCCAAAATATGTCTGGCGCTTGGTCCCCATAGCCCCTCTCAAAACTAGAAAAAAAAAAAAGAAGTTGTAAGTCACCGACTTATCGGAATGCGCTGCTGAGTTGGATGCACAGTTTGGATGTGAGCTCCTCTTCTTCCTCCGCTCTCGAAAGCCACCGTGATGACTTTAAATGTGCGGATTTCTCAGATCTCGTGCCAAGGTAACGTCTGCCTAGCGGCCTGAACTTGAGGGAGTTGGTTAGATAATGGGGGGACTCTGAAGGCACTTTCAAGTGGTGTCATGCACCGTCTTGTCAGGCCACGTTTGGAGTCAATAGAGCACTGGCAATTACTGAAAACAAGATGACAGGAAAAGTAGCAGAGAGGAGATCTAGCGGTACTTATGACTCTAATGTGTGGATCAGAGCCGATCAAACTGTCATAGTTTGAAAACGTGTGATCAGTGCGATGGATGAACTTCAGACATATCAGAATGTGTCAAACACACTAAGTAGCCTATAGAATATTTTATCAGATGTGTGACTTGTTGAATGCACGACTCATGAACAATAACAAAATTCTATTTTTTGCTAGGTCTTTTGCAGTAAAGACTGACATGCTAACACGCTAACGTGAAGCCACAGAGGCTTTACTTGTTAGCGCCTAGCCTGAGTGTCAGATAATCAAATGTAAGGGCAGCCAGACATTTTTAGTCTTAGCACAAAACTGGTTTAAATTTGCACCATGTGATTTATGTTTTTTTGGGGGGACGACCACTTGAGCGCACACAAGAAGGCCTACTGGTAGCTAACAATCGCCCATTTCAGCATCTAGCAGACATGAAGTAAAACATGCATTCTCTTTGAGTTTTGTTTCTGGTCACTTGATGATCATAGGTCCAGTTTTCACTCTTCTTCCAGCCCTGGTTTGACCTCCACCAAAAAATATCTGGGTCTCTCTGAGCTAGCTATATGTTTAAATGTATTCAGGTAGCATCTATTGACGATGATGGTTGCTAGTTATGAACCAGAAAACAAAGACAGGGAGTGAAATGAAGACAAAAAGTTCTTTAGAGCTCAGGGGAAGTTTGGGAACTTCCATGTTTTTAAATCTATCTTTAAAAGCCACATCTTTTGACATTAGACATAGTAATGATGTAAAAAAAAAATTATATATATACATAGGCTGTGAGTGCAACTTAAACTTTATGTTGGTTTCTTCAAATTTCAAGCAAAATGTGGCTATTTAGGCCTTTTAAATAAAAGAACAACAAACCATGAATTGTGTTTTATTCTCCCAATTTAGTTTCTAAATGTCTGCCATTAGTCAAATAAGTGAGCCTCAGCAACTCTTTGCTGCTTAGTGTATGTGTTGGTTGTGGTAGGGAAGTCGGGACATATTTCCTCTTTGTGACATTCCTGAGAGGAGGCTGTGTGTGTGTGTGTGTGTGTGTGTGTGTGTGTGCGTGCGCGTGTGTGTGTGCGTTTTGTTGTGTTGGGGAGTCCAGTGCAATGTGAAGCACATTGTATTGTATTGCTGGTGTGTGAGGTCAGCACTTTCCTTCCCCCATGTCAGTCAGTCATTCCCCTCAGCACAACACCAACCCACCCACCCACCCGTCACTGCTAACAGGACGAGCCCGCAGCGGAAACCGGAGGTCACCTAATCCCTCGGTGACTCCCCGACCCGTTGGCTCAGGGCTTTCCATTGTAGCTCCACGTTGAGCGGCCTCGCTCAGCCACTTTCTATTTTGTAGTCCTGCCTGATAAGTCATTTTGTTTATTGGTGCATTTGGTTCCATTTTGGCCCCTTTCCCCAACCCAGGAAGCAGACGGCTGTCGGCATGCAGTGTGTGACATGTTGGCTCGGCATTAGTGTAGTAAAACAGTGTTGTGTTTGCCACCTGGCTGTCTGGATTTGACCAGTGAAATGTGGCCAAATGATTATTACTGTGGCCCAACTGAGGCCTCTAGAGACTGCAAGTCTCATGTCAGCCAGGATTGTTTCGCTCAAGGTTTCTTGGTCACTTTAGAACATAATGAGAATGTTTTGTGGCCGTCAGTATTCTTGCTCCTGTCGATGAGCCTGAGTGGACAGAGGGAGAGAGAGGAGAAAGGGGATCAGGGAATTTATTGTGTTTGTTAACAACCCCAGATGAAAGCCTGAGTGCAATTGTAAAACAGATGTAATGCCCTTACAGCTGCTCCATTGGTCAGCTAATCCTTTTGACTAATGCCCCCACACCACCTCCCCCAGCCCACTCGCGCACTTCCATCAGCTCCTACACCTTTACTGCCCCCTGCTCCCCCTCCCCTCCTCTACCTCAGTGACCCCAGGCTCATGTTACCGGCTCGCCTCCCCCATCAGAGACCCTCTTTGTTCCATCACAGCCCGACTCCCCCAAAATGCTAATGACATGCTGTCACTTTGCATGCAAACAAAATGACATGACATATTGCAATTACAGGTCCGACCATCGCGGGAATGAAACGAGGGGGTTGTGGAGGAGAAGAGAAGTAGATGAGGGCACAGACGAAGCGAGGACTCACTTGGCTCCAGATATATTAAGGGAGCTGCCCTGATAAAGATCTAAACATTTGTATTTGCTTCTTATGGATTTATTTTCCCGAGATGTTTTTTGTTAGCTGGCCATACTTTTGAATTTAACCTCCCTCCTCATGAGGCAAGCCAGCGTCTGCTGCTGCAACTCTTCTGCCCTCCTCCTCCTCCTCCTCTTTCACTTTGAGCATGTGTTTGTTTTACTTGGCCACTGACTCCCTGTAAGCCATACACAGTTTAACTCACAACTACCCTGAGGCAGACATGACCTCTCTGCCTTTTTTAAAGCCCAGTGCTGGACTCAATTGTGGGGGCCCCTCCTAGTACTTACCCCTCAGACCTGAGGGCTATTTCTGTTGTCAGGCCCCCATGTTACCCCATTCATCCATCTATCCAACCATGCATTCATCACTGTCGCCATCTCATCCATCTTAACTTCTGCCGACAAACTGGGGGTCCTTTGGGACGATCCTACTCCAGAGTCACTCGGGCTCCCAGAATGTAACAGGCTCCTGCACTCACTCTCAGTAAACAAACACAGAGCCACTCAAGGCACATGGGGCCTCTTAAATGACAAACAGTTCTGTGCTCTGTAGCAGTAGGGAGGGGAAAAATGGCTGTTCTAAGTTTGTCAGATGTTTCGACTCTGGAGAGGCTGAGAGACTTTTGTATATGAGAGTCTTCATCTCAGGAGCCCCCCCGTGGGTTTAGTGCCCGTGTTGGGGTTAACACTTTTCCACTTCCTTTACAGTTATTATTCTGTCCCTGGTCTCTGGTAGTCTCAGTGCTGATTTTTGATTTGGTCACGCTCCTCTGTATTTCCATGCTTTGATTGGCTGCTTTAGGAAGGAAGGCTGCATCAGCCTCACACTTCCTGCTTCCTGTTGTGTCCAGCAACAATCCAAAGTCTCCCTCCACCTTCTCCATGGAACCAAGAGGTTTCCTTTCACCGGACTTTGCTCTTTGTCGAGGAATCCTCTTGTTGAATACCTCAGCAGAGAGTCATCTTGGTTCCTTTACTGTCATTGTGACTCATGTTTGAGGTACACAAACTCCTTCATCTTTGCAGCACTGGAGAGCTGAGGCTGAAACTGATGCTGCAGTGAAGGCGCTCTGCTACAGGCAGGGTGGTGTGCGTTGGAATGCATCTTGATTATAGAGGCGGCTCGCAGTGTAAGGCCATCATCTCCGCAGACCTGACCACGATGCATTGCAGCCTGCACTGTTGCGCCAAAAAGAGGCTAGTCCCCCTCTTTTCAGTTGCCATGTGGCGTTTCAGCTATTCCCATCTGCAATGCTTGTGTGTGTGTATGTTTTTTTCTTTCAGCACTTGAATGGCATGGCATTCTCTTTGCCTGCTGGTCAGTGGTGAATAGCAATGTTAATGGGTTAGCTGGGAGCCTTTTTAGTGTGGACTGGGAGGAGAAAGAGGAGGGGAGGAAGGAATTTGGGGATTACGAGGAGGAGAGGTAGGGGTATGAATTGGGGTTTGGGGCAGCAGCTGTTCCTCCTTCTCAATGGCAGAGTTCGCCCTGGCCTGTCTCCTTTCTCTCCCTCATCTTTTCTTCAGTCCTCAGCAGGATACAGTATTCCTCTCTTTCTTTCTTAAACCTTCTGCTCCTTCATAGCACCTCTCTGCTGCCTCGCCCAACCTCTGCCTCAGTCGCGTTAATGAGTAGCAGCCGCTGTAAGTGAAACAGCTGGCCAAGACAGAGAGAGATGCTCTCTTAAGGAGAGTATAGAGTAGCATGCAAGCCTATTGGACAAACTTCTAAATTCTTCTTGTGCTGAATGTTTCTTTCCAGCATTCTGTTTATGCTCTTTAGTTAATACACATTTCTTCACAGCAGCTCTGCCGAAGCTGAATAGAGTCAGTTGAGTAAATCCCCTTGATATGACTTAAATGAAGCAGGAACTGTATTCTTTTTATCTTGTGTGCGGGTCACTTGTGGTTTTTTAAATAAATTTGATGTAGTTGAGCTGCAGTGAAAGGCAGCCACAGAGTGAGGCAGTATCTTTCTGTGAATCTGATATTGTCACTGTCCTTGGCTCTGCTTTTCCGCTCGTATCTGTTGAAATCTGACAATGAAACGGTGTTTGCCTGTGACTTCATGTTTCATAGTTTCGTCTCACGCACATGCTTCATTTTAATCATGTCCTCTATCTACTTTGTCTGATCCCTCTCTTGCCTTACCCTTCTTCATTTCCATTCTTTCTCTCCTTGCTCCTTTTGGTCATCATGTTTGTTCTAATTTGCAATGTCAACATCTTATGACACCCTTCATAAGCTATTCAAATGCCCAAAGCAAACGACTTGGACAGAGGGGAGGAAGGAAACTAGTGTGTATGTTTATACATGTGTGTATGCTAAGTTGACTTGGCAGAAGGACATGAACAGGTGACAGGCAGCGGACATAATCCCTCTTCTGATGTCAGATTTACCCATATGTCCGAGGGTATGCTCTTCATACATGTATATGTATTTTGTGCACACATATGGGTGTGGGTGCATGTGTGCAGTGCATACATGAACGTGTATGCATGTGTGTGAGTGTGTTTGTGCAAATGAATGTGTGATGGTGTGAGACATGAGCAGCAGCAGCCGTTGGAATGCTATGGCAGAGTTTAAGGGGGCCGTCTCATTTTCACTCTCTTTTATGGCGCGCTCTCTCTAAAATTTCACACCATATTAAGTTCATATTTCACCACTGCTACGCACAGCTGGATCCTCTACCTGTATTTCTTTATTCTGAGTTGGACGTGTGAAATTAGGTGTCATCTTATCTGGGAGATACAGTTTCAAAAGTCTGCCTATGGGTGTCTAACAGAAAAAATATAAAAGACTGTTAAGTGCAAACGGAAGCTCTGCTTTTGGCTGCATGACCTCTTGTGCTTTCCTGATTTTTGTTGCCTTCATTTCTGACTGACTTTCTGCCGTGGAATGTGGCATGACTAGTTGTGTTTGCTGAGAGCAAGCTAGTAAGAAAGCAGCATCAGAAGGGGGTTGGTGGTTGAAACAGTAATGAGTAGGAGTGCCTGCTAGGCAGGGAGTCTGCGTTTTTGTTTCAGGGTTGGGCCCATGTGAGCAATGTTTCAGCTGGAATGGACACTGTGTTAATGAGTAGAGTCAACACTGCGCAGAGCCTTGCCTCTGTTTTCCTTCTCATATCTCTGTTACTTGTCTAAATCTGACCTTTAGCCTTGGCGTAAGTAGGTGTCCACTCAGCCTTGCTGTGTTGCATGCAAGGTGAAAAGTTTGCAGCAGTACTTATCTTTCAAAAAGACTTGAATGGTCCAGAGGAACTGGCCATGCACCGTGTCATATGTGATGTTGCCTGAAGTCACCATTGTACTTGTTCACCTGCTCATGCAAATGTCTTTCTGTGTTTGCAGAATGTCAGCCTGGCTTCTTCAAAGCAGCCGCATCCGGTGACAAGTGTGAGCCGTGTCCTGCCAACACCCAGAAGCAGGTCTCCAAAGCTTTGTCTTGTCCCTGCATGGAAGGCTTCTATCGTGCCCCAACTGACTCCCCTACTGGACCCTGCTCAGGTATCAAGTCTCTAAAGATGAAATTTAGAAAAAAAAAATGGCTGAAAGTGAGCCACCAAGTAATGTCATTTTCATGTGTGAACTGCTTCGAGAAACTGGGGAGTGATGATGTGCAGGGATGAAAATCCAGAGCAAACAAATTTTTTAACTTTTTCAGCCTCCCATCGTTGTGCTCTCTGTGTTCCCTTCTTCCCTGTTTCGATCTAACGTTCATATCCTTTCCCAACCTGTGCTCATCAGGCCTCCCATCTGCTCCACGAGGCCTCATGGCCACCCCCACCACTGCAGGAAAACTCCTCCTCTCCTGGAGCCCGCCCGAAGACACTGGAGGTCGAAGTGACATCACCTACAGCGTTGAATGCCAGCGCTGTGAGGGGAACATGTGCCAGCCTTGTGGAGAGAAAATCCGCTATGAGCCGGCCAGCGTGGGCCTGACGGACACCAAGGTTTCAGTGAGCGAGCTGGACGCTCACCTCAACTACACCTTCACTGTGGAGGCACATAATGGCGTGTCGCTATTCAGTAGTCAGGCAGTGCCGCGGGCTAATAGACCACCATCCACCAGCGCTCTGACTACATCTCTGCTCTACACAGGTGAGGGCTGCTGATATGAAGCAATGGAGTGATGCTATCTGTGCTGCAGTAATGACAGATGCTATCTGTGAGGTAGTGACAGCTCCGCAAGTTGAATTGTGCTGCAGGAGTGAAATGAACTCATAGATTGTCAGTAGATACTGCAGCCATGAGTTTTTCACTTCCCAAATATACTAAAATACTTTCCGTCTGTCCTCAGATCCCCCAAAGATAACTTTGATGCGACTGGTTGAGAGGACCCCCTCGAGCTTGTCCCTTTCCTGGGATGTATCACCCCGCCCACTGCCCCAACTCCGGTCCATCCGCTATGAACTTACGTACCGCAAAAAGGTGCGTCACTCTTGTATTTAATTCTTATATGTAGAGATCAGTTAATCTATCACTTCACATTTACCACTGAGCTCCTGATGTGACACTCATCAAGAGTTAAAAGTGCTTTAGCTAAAAGAAGACAATTTTAAAATGAATGCTAACATTGAATCTGTGGCTTCAATCTTCAACAGTAACATTAATTTCTTTTGCGCAATTTCTTCCTGCCTCCCAGGATGATAACCTGGATGTGACGACCTACACTGTGCTCATTCTTGAGAAGAATTCCGTTCAGATCAGTGACTTGGCCCCGGGCACAGCCTACCTGTTCAGAGTGCAGGCCCTCAGCAGTGATGGCAGCCCTGGAGGCTCCAGCATTGAGGAACAGTTTGAGACTTTGCTTCAAGGTACAGAAAAGAACCACCATGAAAAATATTTCACATGTTGTTCAAAAATGAGATTTCTCTGATTGGTGTCCATGTTTTCTTTTCCTGCCTTTTCCAGAACGCCTTACTCAAAGCAATGCAGCAGTCATCTACGCAGCAGTTGGAGGGGCGGCCATGTTGTTCATAGTGGTCGTGGTGGTGTTCCTACACAGACGGTGAGCTGCTCTCTGTCTGTCTGTCTTTCTGTCTGTCCTGTTAATCAGTCAGACTGCACCCTCCTTCATTGGCTTCCTCTCCCATTCTCTTGCCTTTCCTTTGTGGGGCCCCCAAATGGCCTTTGCATTTACTCTCTCCTCACCTCTCTCTTTCCCTCTTCCTTTAGCCAACTTTCTCTTTCTCTTTATCTGGATCTGTGTCTCAGTTCTCACTGGGGAAGAATTTGCGTTGAATGTGCCTTGTTGTTGCTCAGTGGTTATGTTTTAGTGAGTGCTGAGGCCTTTGAAAGGAAATTGGTCCGGGGTGGTACATTGTTGGTGATAAGAGGAGCTTGGTTCCCTCTGTAGTAGACCGCAGGCACTTTGTAAAGGTGACCTGGGCCTGTACTGTAGCAGACTGCAGCCCGTCTGTCCACCTTGCTTCCGCCTGCTTGTCTGTCATTCAGTCTTTAAATTGGCTTGGCAAACACAGCCTTTATCAAAAGGTTGTGTCTGTATGAATGAACGCATTGCACCAGTGTTGGTGTTCCTTTGAAAGCTTTAGAACGTCTTGAAAAATGGCTACAAAGGTTGCTCTGTGCTATTGATATCAAAGCAGGCAAATGATATAAAGACAAGTGTCTATTTGTTTTTTGAAAGTGCGATATTAATTTGGGTTTTATCTTTTTATTCAGGAAAAGAAACTCTCACACCAGGCAAGGACCAGAGGACACCTACTTCTCCAGCTCAGGTAGATAAAAAAAAATTCTCTCATCTCTTTAATGCACTTTATTTAGATTCATTTACTTAATTTCCATTCCTTACTTGATTATGTAACAATTTTCATTCTTTTTTCTGACAGAGCAATTGAAGCCACTGAAGACCTACGTGGATCCACATACATATGAGGACCCCAACACAGCCGTCCTGAAGTTTGCCACTGAAATCCACCCCAGCCACATAACCAAACAGAAAGTCATTGGAGCCGGTGAGTGACAGCTCCACTGAGACAATCTGCCATGAGTCTTAACTGGGAGATGTTGAAAGATTTTTCCAATCCTCAAATTCGCTGTTTATATTGTGCTTTTTCCACAGCTTAACAGGTTGACTGACAGTGGTTACTTAAATGAGATTAACATCTATCTGGCTGAGTTCTCTCACGACAAGTTGAGACATTTTGTTATGTGGCAACTCTTGGCTGTGGGATCTATGTGTTTTGGCTCACGTTGACACGAACAATTACACAAAGAGAATGTTGCAGAGACAGTGTTTTGGAAGGATATCAGAGCACCTTCCCGGGCGCTGCGCACATCTTTCATCCATGATATGTTCATTGAAGTGTAACCACCTTTACCCTTTGAACCGACAGTCTTTATTCAACATGCACCCTGTTCAATTCCCACGACCACAGTCCCCCGCCTCTTTCTCCTAATGTCACAGCTGATTCTCATGCTTCCACACCACGGGCCATCCACCGGTTATACAACATAGGCTCTCTCTCAACACCCAGCCAGTACACACCTCTGTGAGAGAGCTCCAGGCAAAACAGCCGCAGAGACTTCCTTATTTTCACACTGTTACACAGCAAAACCCCCTGCAGCCAGAAACCTGAGAAAACATATCAAGCACATTACATGATATCTCTTTTCATAATTAATTCTCCCAATTATGCTGTTTTTCCCTGCAGGGGAGTTTGGTGAGGTGTACCGTGGTATTTTAAAGGTGCCGGGGAGGAAAGAGGTGGCGGTGGCAATCAAGACCCTGAAGCCGGGCTACACAGAGAAACAGAGGCAGGACTTTCTCAGCGAGGCCTCTATCATGGGCCAGTTCTCCCACCAGAACATCATTCGGCTGGAGGGGGTGGTCACCAAATGTAAGGACTTCTGTGAGTTTTGCCGTTTTCTTTAAATCTTTCTTGCAATTTTTTGCTGGTTTTGGGCCAGCTCGGGCACATAATTTGTTCTTTTGTGTGTGTATATATGCAGTCAAACATGCAATGATCGTGACTGAGTACATGGAGAATGGAGCACTGGACAGGTACCTCAGGGTAAGTCCCCCACATACTGTTTTAAAGAAATATATTTTTATCTATTAGGCTGTGGTTAACAGTGACGATATGCAATATGCAAGCTGAGAAACTGGTCTGACTTCTGTATCCAGATCTATTTCAGGGTCGTGATATCTGTTTTTTAATCTTGCGTTGTACTATTACTTCTGTTTTTTAATCTCATTCTTTGAACAAAACTAAAACTGAATCTGTGCCTGTTCTCTCCCATCAGGACCACGATGGTGAGTTTTCCTCCTTCCAGCTGGTGGGCATGCTGCGCGGCATTGCCGCAGGCATGAAGTACCTCTCTGACATGAGCTACGTCCATCGTGACCTCGCTGCCCGCAACATCCTCGTCAACAACAACCTTGAGTGCAAAGTGTCAGACTTCGGCCTGTCCCGAGTGCTGGAGGACGATCCAGAGGGGACGTACACCACAAGTGTACGTATATACATGTGAAGAAAGATGTAGGACTTACTGTTAGCTCAAGCTAAAAAGGTTCTTCTCCGTCATGTCATCGCAAAGTGCAGCATGTTGTCAATGTTGGTTTTAAGATTCTTGAGTCCTTCGCTTTGTTGCTCTCTAACTTGAAAGCTTTTATTTTTTTCCAAACAGGGCGGTAAGATCCCCATTCGCTGGACGGCTCCAGAGGCAATAGCATACAGGAAGTTCACCTCAGCTAGCGATGTGTGGAGTTTCGGCATCGTTATGTGGGAGGTCATGGCCTTTGGCGAGAGGCCTTACTGGGACATGAGTAACCATGAGGTAAGTTTCAGTGATCACAGCAAATTCACGGATTGTGTACTTTTTTCTGACACTTTGCAGTCAGAGCCAACCTGACTTCAAGTTTTCATATTAAATAAACCAGTAAGAGGAAATCTAATCAGTCACCTGAAAAATCTTCTTGCAGGTGATGAAGGCCATCAATGAGGCCTTTAGGCTCCCGGCGCCGATGGACTGTCCCTCAGCTGTTTACCAGCTGATGTTGCAGTGCTGGCTCCAGGATCGCTCCAAGAGGCCACGCTTTGGAGACATCGTCAGCCTGCTGGACAAGCTGCTGCGGAGCCCAGACTCCCTGAAGACCATTGCAGACTTCGACCCACGGTACCATTTATTTACTTTAAAACTGAGAGCTTATAATGCATATTTTTACAGTGCTGACCCTCCAGTAGCTGAGACTATCATCAGCAACCAGTTCTTGGAAACAAACATGCTTTGAAAATCTTTGCAGTATCTCTTACATAAATTTGATATTTTTGTCACTTGCTAGCTCCTCTTTAAGTTTCCTCTCTGGTGAATGTTTTCTGCTCATGCAGCACAGAAAATATTCAGAAATAGCTCGATTCTTATTTGATTCACAAAAGTGAAACGTTAGACTTAAATGCTGTGAGATCTTAGATCTTGAGACTTGACATGGAGTCTCATGTTTTTAATGTAACAATTTTGGAGTACTAAAACTAAATAAGAACTTTTCAGGAGTTACGTACAGCAAAGTTACGCGTTATGTAACCAAACACTGTTTAGTGAAGGCCGTGCATTGAAGGGACTTGATCTCATCTATGTAAAAACACTATCAACAGCTCTGACAGGCACATTTTAAATCTCAAAAATGTAATTTTTAAAGGTTGGCATCTGAGACTAGTTTACATATGAAGATTGTTGGTAAACAAACTGACTTTGACAATACTTGATTTTCATGCCCCCCACCACCCCCAAAAAAAAGAATGAGAGACTAGAAACAAAGTAATTTGTTATGTGTATTTCACACTCCAGGCTTC
>JAQLOL010000002.1:5161326-5177431 GCA_029783665.1 Naso thynnoides
AAGGAATGAGAGACTAGAACCAAAGTAATTTGTTATGTGTCTTTCACACTCCAGGCTTCTTTCATTTGACTTGAAACTTGCCTTGGATGTGCCAGTGATGACTTGAGACGTAACTTTAACTTTCCTCAGTTGACTTAAGACTTGATTTGTCTTGACCCACTTGAGAAGTGACTTGAATTTGTCCTGGTTGACCAGAGGCTCGAATTGGACTTGTTTTGACTGTCTTGAGGCTGGACCTGGACTTGTTTCAGAACAATTATAAAACAGCTCTGGCAGCAGCTTCCCATTTACTGTAAGTTAAAAAGGGCTTGTGTGTTCTGGGCAGTTTGTGGAAGAAAAAGGGAATGGCTTTAAGATGTTCTACTGAAACCATTAAAAGGACATACTGACACCTTGCCTGCAAGGCTAATGAAAGAAATGTGTGTACACTCCTGGCAGGGGATTACTGAAGCTCTGCTGTATGTGATTGAGTGCATGAATGCATTTCTCTCCCTTTTGTGAGTGAGCATTAAAGCCAGAAACAGTGAGAAAGGACAAAAGGCTGTCGTGCTCATTTCTCTCGCCCTGACTGCTCCAACTGGTTTTTATCACTAACTGGTTTCCTGCACAGTAATTACAGTCCTCAGCCATCTGCCTTTGATGTTGGAAAGCCTGTTGATTATTATCATTTGGATCTACTTTTTTTGGCTTGCAGCGTATCCATCCGCTTGCCCAGCACCAGCGGCTCGGATGGTTCCCCCTTCAGGTCGGTGTCTGAGTGGCTGGAGTCCATCAAGATGAGTCAGTACAGTGAGAACTTCACCTGCGCCGGGGTCGTCACCATGGACCAGGTTCTGCAGATGAAGAACGAGTAAGTGAGACATTTGGTCAGATTGGTAACACCACATGATAAGTTTAGGGTCTGTTTCTTTTATTGACTTGTTAAGATTGGTTTTGGCAAAGAGGAGGAACATTTTGTTGTCAAATTAAAACCAGCATATTGGACAAGGATGCTTTCCTCCCAAGATGAGGTCAGTTATGAACTTCACTTTCATAGTTTATGCATTTGTTTTCCTAAAAGTGTTACTTCTTAACAACCAGCGAAATAGTTTGCGCGCACAATATAATCTCCAACCTCACTTACAACTTGAGAAATGTTTGAGATGGAAAAAGAAATATAGGGAAGGAGAAGGAGTGGGCCCATTTGTGGTAGACTGGTGGTGGTGGCTTGTGGTCTCTGCCGTCCTTATTCTTCTTTCCTCTCCTCATTCTTCCTCTCATCCCTCCTGCACCCACACACACTAGATGCCCTGGGCAGCACTTTTCCTAGAACCCCTTAAAAAACCCCAGTTTTTCCTGTTCAGGGGCAAAGGTCTTTTGTGGCTGCTTTGACATTAAAGGCGGAAAGGGAGAGGAGAGAATAATCTGTGGAGCAGGAGCAACCAGTGGAGATTTAGGAACTGAAATAGATGGACGAGATTTAAAGCCCCGTAGTCGGCACATTTGTCTTTCTAGAAAGATTGAAGAGGTGCGCTCAGAATGGACCCTCTGAACTTATCTCAGGGTAGTTTAAGACAATTTGATCTTCTTAGATGTGTAGTAGTGCTAAAGGGGGGGCATTTAATGAAATTAGCTCAACAATTTGGGGAAAAGAGACTTAGTAAAGCACATAATATTTGGAGTAGTAATAAGAAACAGAGCTCTTTCTAACCACAGGACCAGCCTAAAGGGACCCTCCCATGCCTTTGTATCCATATCTCATTGGTCTCAGATCAGGATCTGGGAAGATATACAGACTGCAAAGCAGACGACAAACCCTTTTGAAGTGTTTGTCATAGAGAATGGTGTGATTTCACGGCCCCATGTTTCCATCTCTGCGCATCTGGTAGCACTCTTGCAAAACCAGCAGTTATTTACAACCCACCCTCTGCCTGCCAGACAAGGGATTCATGGCCAACAGGGAGAATCCTCGTTAAGTAATTAAGGCAGTAATTGAGGCTTTGACTTTAGACTGCTGTGTTGCAGAGCTTTTGCAGGTTTGCCTCATGTGCTCACGAAGAGCGAAACCCCCAGCATTTTCCTTTAATGCTGAAGATAAGCTGGAAACTCAGCAGATTACTAAAGTGGAACACACCTCACTTTGCTGTACTGGTTAAGCAATCTAACTAGACATGAATGGAGTCAGCTGGCATTTTGTCACGTGTGATGAGGGAGTGATTACTACAAGCTAAGAGGCAGGAAGGATGTGTGTCTAAAGTGCTGGAATGAGGCCAAAGCATAAATCCATGTGCAGCTCTGATATTCTGTCGTGCATCTCTCTCTCTAACAGGGATATTAAGAACATCGGGGTGAGGCTGCCTGGCCATTTGAAAAGAATTGCCTACAGCATCTTGGGTTTAAAGGACCAGACCAGCACCCTGAGCGTGTTTGCAGTGTGATTGTGGCAACAAAGGCAATTAAATTCGGGCACTGAAGCAGGCAGCCCTCTGAACTCTGAGCTGAGCAGGAGCGAAACTGCATGGACGGCTTTGGATCGGCAGGACCAAGAGAACTGTGCCATCCTCTGGGGCCGACGGAATCAGACTGACTTACTGTACATTTTTGATTTCTTCATTTTATCCACATGGGAACTGAGTAAATATACAACAATAGATGTATCAAGTAGACTCTTGTGTATTTAGGTGTCTATTTTTATTATCCATGTCTTGTGTACAGATACAGTTCATCGCTCATGCATTTATTTTTTTTTCTTCATTTTGCATTCCTGCTTCATAAAAAACAACAATCAAGACAGTTCTAGGGAAAGCTTAAAAACTGCGCCCTGAGCTTGTCACATCACTCAAACAAACAAGGGAAGAACAGTAAGTGTGATGGTGTGAGAGCAGTGGAGTCCAGTGCCGGGCTCAGGATGTGGTTGGTGCTGATGTCACAGCATTGCCATTTAATTGGCCATTTGGTCCATTTCCTGTTAGACCACTGAGGACGGAATGTCAAGGGGCTGAAATGAGCTTGAGCTGGCCCAGTTGAAGAGATGGTGCTGTGTGAACACAGATGGACTTTGGTGTTGTTTCTGGCTGCCTTCTGGCTCCATCCAGAAATTAAGCTATAATTATATAAGTGATGTTATATGAGAGAGAACATCTATGAGGTACTGTGTGTGTACAGATGAACTTTTTTTTGTTTTTGTTTTTTCTTGTTTGCGCAATCACCAAAAGCATTGGGACAAAACTTATAATGAAGCACTTGGATCAGAAAATCTCATTGTCTTGGTTTGTCTCAGCCTAGCAAGAAAAGGGCTATTATACAAAACAAACAAAAAAACCCCAAATGGTATCACAGTGAGAAAACGTGTGAAACAATTTTAATTGAAATGCAATTCATCTGTTTTTAGCATAAAAGAAAGTTTGAAGAAGTTTGCCAACGTGCAGATTTCCTGAAAAAGGAAAAAGATTTAAAGATGATGAGTCTTGTTGTGGTTGAAATGATTTCTTATAAAATAATAAGTTTGGTTTGCAATTTCAACGTCTCATTTAGTTTTATAGAAGCAATACAAATCTTCTTTTGTAACTCTGTTGGTTTGAGTGGCGTGTTAATGGGATGAATCTATGTGCTTTGACAATTTAGCGCTCGACTCGTTCCAGACATGCAGAGACATTTTAAAGTGCCTGTTTGTGAGACATTAGTGGGAGTTTGCTTCTGTCTGTTGAAATCAAGCAGCAGTGTGTAGTCTATAGTTTCCCTTGTGCTCTTTTTTGATGACTGCAAATTGTGTTACTGATGTACACCTTCCTTTACTTGAATTTTTACTGTATTGTATCTATGATTCTGTTATGTGTAGCTGATAACTCCATCTTTGGAAAAGGGATTTTTTTTAATTATTACTCTGATTTACTGGTTGTAATTGCAGTTAAGTACATTTTGTATAATTTCTTCATTTTCTGTATTACCAAAACGGATTATTTTTCTAAGTTTCCATCACTTTCCAAAGCGAAGTCTCACACTTTTGCTGCCTTTCCAAACATTTTGAGAGTTCCTTCATCAAAAAGCAAACTCCTTCCTTTTTGCCTGTTGTTTTGTACTGTATTTAATAGCCTATTTATTTTTTACTTTTATTTATTTATGCTGATAAACACTGAGTTGGGAATATAATTGAAGGTTGTTCTCTCATTCAAAATAATTAAAAAAAGCACTAATGTCCTTCTTATTTCTGAATCTTCAAACCTGAGATTGCCTTCCTTGCTTTTGTGGAGCAATAAAGTCTTAAAATGAATTTGGCAAAGCTGCTGCTGTGTGATTGACACTAAACTGAGCGGAGGAATGTTTTATTTGTTTTAAATGGTGCCAGGATGTTTATACTTCCACCTGGATATCCCTCTAATGCTGCTGGATGCTCAAATCCCGAGTTGGAACCTGTAATAAACATGTTGATGTGTATAAACAAAGAAACACACACACACACACACACACAGCCTACTGTACAAAACACGTCAACATCGTCTCTGTTCTCAACTTCTGAGCACATTTTAGATTTTTATTCAATCAAATCCCCATCATGAGATAAACTTAAAAAAACTCAAATTGAACCCTGATGTTTATATGTATAAAACAGAGATCAGGACCATTTGATTATCTTGCCTTGGGAAATGACCCACTGTGTGACACCACATTTTCTTCTCCCATGAACTCTTTTGCTGTGTAACAGTTGAGGTCAAATGTCAGAAATTCTGCCGTTCTACTTATAAAATCATGGCGGAACAGCCCTTCACATTTAAAATGGGAAAGTATCAAACTAGGACAATAAATGAGAAGTTTTTTGCAATGCTGGCATAAATATGGCATCACACACCTCACTGCATTACATTAATATAATACTTTAATGTTCTTCACATGCTTATAGTCATAATCGTTTGTGCTTAAATGCACGTTTAGCATTGCGTGACTTCAAATTTGTCAACAAAAAACTTGTGCGGTAAAAGGTTAAACATGATTTTGGGCTGTAAAATTGTTGTGAATATTCTAAGTTCAACAGGTAGAACAGGTTACCAAATATGACATCTGCACCATATGCAGGAGGAGCACTTTACAGTGAGCATGTTCTAACAATGTATCGGTGGGTTATTTTGACATTCTTACAGCTTTCATAGTTTGGGCCATAACATGCAGTTCACAGCACACATTTTGACTTTGAAGAAAAATGATATGAAGAAGACCTTTATGATAAACTGGAATTTAGATGAGTAAGTAGTAAAAAAAAAACAAACAAAAAAACTAAACCATAAAAATTACACAAAATTGATGTAACACCCACTTCTCTCCTTGCCTACATTAGCATGTTATTTTCCCCCAACACTAAGCCACAGGTCAGAGGTCAGAAATTTTATTAGGCAGCTTCAAATGTGTGACCTTGAATGGAATGCAGCAAAGTGGCAGTCAAGCAGAAGAACGTGTAAATATCACCATCTAACACTGTGTCAGTGGCATGTTGCATTAGTTTGGTTTTTCAGACTGTGAGACTCGCACCTGCTGAGGAAAAAAAATGCAAACAAAACGAAATGATCATCTGCAAGAATTCAGCAAGTCCAGACATGCAGCTTACTCACTCTGTGCTTCACCTTGAAAGATCTATGTTGCCTTATCTTACTCTCTCTGACCTTGCAGTGGCAGGGAAGTCCCTGGCGCCGCACATTTTCGAAATTATCAGCTTTGGTTGATTGATGCAAGTGACAAAGCCTTAAATGCATTCCTAAGATAAGAGCCACACACTAGAAAAAAGAATGTCAATATTTAGGTATTGAATTAATCTGCAGGTCGACAGAGAAGTAGCGAGAAAAGCCTGACGCAGAGGGAGCATGGGAACTTGGATCTGACACTAAATCCCTTATGAGTCTTTGTCCTTGACTTCCAGCTGGCTGTGCGTTGTTACCTCTGTTAAACCAATGGGATGCCTAGAAATAGTAGCTTTGTGTAGTGACGGTAAACTGAGAAAGCCTTTCACTTTTTTCCATCTCCATCCATCCATTTCCTTAGTCTTTCACCACGTGGTGGATTTTTTCTCCCCCCTCCATCCACGATGGAAAAAGAGGAGCAGAGCCACACAGTTTAAGTGCTGACTGTACTGAGTGGATTTATGCAAATCCACGTCTGAGTGTGTCCACACTGACTGCTGCCTGGAGGAGTTTGGTTTATGTCCCTGTCGTCGGCTGTAATGTGATTATCCTCGCTCTGCGGGGGTTGAATGTGTGGAAGTTTGTGTCTTGTCATTAGGACTGTAAATGACAGGGATGCATGAAGGGACACAGAAAGAGAAGGGGGGTGGTGAGGCCTGGTGGTGTGGGTGCGGGTGGAGGGGGTTAGCTGGAGATTTGAGCCATACCAGGGCTTTACTGCAGGCCACAATAGCATGTGTGGTGATTGTGTTGAAGGCTTGGCGTCCAGGGCCTGCGCCTCCCCCCGTGGACTGTTGTTTGTGGGGGCCGCGGCTTTCGCTTTTAGAGCTTTTCCCCTCCTTCTTGTGGTTTGTTAGATGTCTTTGTTCTTAGGGCGAAGGTCAATATGAAAAGAAATAGGGAAGAAGGGAAACGTTACCATGGCTCTGTTCATGTATGACCTCTCCCTATACCACCGCCCTTCCATCTTTTTTTATGCTCTCCTGGCAGCTCTCAGTGTCATGCGCGGATTTGAAAACCGGCAGCGCTGAGGAATTTACATCCTCGCTAATTTTAGCAATGGGTTCCTGACCAGAAAACACATCCTCCAATTTCTGTCTATATTGGTCTTCTTGCGTCTTTCCGTTGCCGTTTCTCTCACCAGCGCTCCAGGGCTTATGCAGATTATTCTGTTCCCTCAGTCTCCTTCAAGACCCTCAATTTTTTCTATTTTCGCTGCATTCTCAACTAAAAGATCTCAATGATCTCATCCAAGATTGCACTCTGAGCGCTGCCAAAGCTCCTCTCCAGGTTTGTTCCATGTCAAAACAATCCAAGCTCCTGGAACTAAATGCTTTATTTAACTTACTTAACAAGATAGTGAAGAGCTGATAATTGTTACCAGCATCCAACGTTTTTCAAACTGGGCTGCTGAGACCTGTTTAAGGTCAGCACAAGACGACAGGAGGGGGAGTGAAGAGCAGAAACACAAGCTGCTGTTGACAAAAGCCTTGTCCTGCAGCAGATTCTTTGTATATTTTAAAAACTGCGGCCTAATTCACTCCCTGTTCTGCTAATGACACCGCTGATGTCACTCAACACATAAAAAATCCTCACTGATCAGGTCTTTACAAGAGCCTATAAACATCTCTGCACTGCTGCTCCAAAGGTGCTTTTCTGGCTCACAAATGGAAGATAAAAAGTGAACGCAGGCTCAACTGAAGCAGTTAACAGGCAAGTAGCTGAGATGAAGACCGAAAATAGTTTGTGGAACCACAACATAAGCATCAAAAGCAGTTTCTACCCAGTCAATTACCATCCTTAACTGACATTCAAACATGGAATTTATACACTGGTAAAAAGAGAAAAGTATTAAGATCCTCCAAAATAAGATAAGAAAGACTTTGCCATCCATCTGTATACAATGCAGTGTTTTACATACAAATGGAAAGAAAACCGTGTTGGCGCTGCATGCAAGAAAAAAAAAGATAATGATAATAAAAAAATAAATGATGCAACATTCAAAAGGAAGGAAGCAAACATTCAGCAAAAATCACCAGCAAAAAAATACATGTAGAAAACAAGATACAGACCTGTACTGCAATACCTGGTACAACTATTCAAGAGTTATGAATAAACAAATAAATAAATCATAAATAAGGTATAAAAAAAACAAAGGTAGTTGAGTGTAAAATAAAGGAGGGCAGTCCACAAAGTAAAGGCTATTTGAGAGTCCCCAAGGACAACAGGCTTTGGTTAGTGAGTTTAAGGTTAAATGAGGTAGGGCATGAAGTAACTAGTGAGCTGAGTTAAAACACTAACATCACACTGTTAAAATACTCCTATGCATGTAAAAATACTGCATTTGAAACCAAACTGAAGTAAAGTATGTAAATATATAAAGGTAATCTGAAAAATGCACTTAAATGATCAAATGGAAAGTAGTCTTCATGTATATAAATGTTGACTCTGATTTTTTGGGGATAAATATTACTGGTATACAGATGTGTGTGTTGCATTTGCTGCTGTTAAAGTTTAAGTTTGAGCTCAGTTTGATCTATAACAATGCATCATATTCTACAGGAATCATCAGTTTGTTGGATCACTGTTCTGTGAGAAGCATGTATCTATTAGAGGACAACTTTTCATGTCTTCAGCTCTTTGACAATCTATTTACAGCTAATTTAAGAGGAGTTGAAATAATTCTATATTATATACTGTAAGTTGAATTTTCTCAACAAAAACGGAACACTTCATCCTTCAAACAAACAAACAAACAAGCAAGCAAGCAAAAAACAAACAGACCTAAATTGCCACACGGGGAGTATGTGTTTTTTCCTGGACAGGAATGATATAAAAATTGTAATTTGAAAGCAACAAGTAATTAAGCTGTCATTAAATATAGCCGAAATATTTATAAGTAGACTTCAATAGTTTTCTCTTAGATGAAGTGGAATAAGTGCAACTACTTGCATAAAATGAAAATACTCATGTTAAGTACCTTGAATTTTTATTGAAGCACAGAACTTGAGTAAATGTTTCTGGTAACATTCCATGACTGCTAGCTTGTCCATACAAAATGCATCCATGTGTAATTATCTTAATTCATGAACCTAGAAGCTGAGTTGCAAAACAGGAGTGGAGGCAGCAGCATTGACATAATCTGGAACTGAAGGAAAAGTGGCGCAACAATCCCCTCCAGGCGGCTGCAGCTTTCTCACTGTTTACCAACAAGATTTATCATGCAAATTTTAAGGCAAACAAGTCAAGATATCCTATTACCCACTCAATAATACAGCTGCACAGAGAGAAGAGCATTAGTGGTTAAATCTGAAGCACCAATTTTAGGTTAATGAGTGCATCACACACTTTATTTACAGAGAAAAATCATCTGAAAAGTCAGCACCACAGCAGGGATCACAAAGGTTTGTAGATAAATGGCTAACACAGATTAAAAACAAACCAGTAAAACAAAGTTATACGTTCCAGAATGAGATCTATGAGGCGGATTTCGTATGCTCTTATGATTTACTTTATGCTTCAGAATTTTACAAGGACATATATTTTTACATGTCATGATGGGACATGTCAGTCGTTTCTGTCTTGTCAACCGCAGGATTCTGAAGAGATGTTTTTTAAGCCTCAATTTGAATTTACTGCTCACTGCCATTGTTGTGAGCTACTGGAGCCAGAAAATCCACATGTGATGAAAGGGGAGGCAGCCGGGATGGGGTCGAGCAGCAGAGTGGGTTGAGTGGCAGCCGCTTAGACAGACCGAGACGCATGTTGCTTAAGAAAACATATTTCAAAAACATCAGAGTCAACTACTGGCCAAGTATGTTGACACATACAAGGAATGTGAATTGGGTTGTCAAGAGCTCTTAATATACTTAGATGCACAAAGCTGAAAACAAATGCTCAGGAAGATTCAGATAAACACATGCAGCTAAACAGAGAGAGCAAGGTTAAACACTGATAAGTAAACATAAACATGTAGCTATTATGTTCAGGTATGTCGGTATAAATACAAAACATACAGTTTCTACTTGCAGGTCATATTAAAACTGTATGCTGTGTAAACAGGATTGTGGTCTACTATGTTATACAAGCAGTGCAGTACAGCAGTGAGAAGCATGTTGTCATAAATAAGTAGATGTAATGCAATCCTTTACATACAGAAGTGGCTAATATACATCTGTTGATGAATAGATTATGATGAATATATACTACAAAATTTGCTTTGACCTACATAATTCATGTAAAATGTGTCTAAGGATTCAAAAAATCTGTCAAAACGGTGAAAAAAATTATGTTTACTACTGATTCATTATTGAGGTCATTTTGAGCAAAATTGCCAAACGTTCTCCAGATTTAAAAATTTTTTTTTTAATGTTATGTATTCATTTATTTATTTTTTGTCTTCTGTGAAAAAAAAAGTCATTATCTTTGAGTTTTGGACTGTTGGGTGGACAGATCAACAATTAGAAGACGTGACTTAAGGAAATCTGGACATAAATCACAACTTGAAAATATCTCTGTCCGTGAATGTTCTCATTTGTACAGGTCATAGTTATCTGGGCAATTAAATCCAAAGTAACTGGACATAGTAATATGTTGAATATTGAAGACATTTCAAAGACCCAATAGTTATTTAATTAACTGAAAACATATTAAAAACGTCATTAGTTGCAGCTTCAGTGGGAAACTTTGATCATTATCTTATTTCTGTATTTTAACTGAGGATTTCTAACATTTTTAAGTGGAATTCAATACCAACCTTTTTGGAGCCAGCATCTAGGGGACATCAATGGTACTGCAACTGAAGTCTCTCAGCTTTCAACCATATGGTAGTTTCCTCTATTTAAATGTTTTTATTTAGCATCATGAAATTTACGTTTAGCTTTTAACTGCATGGGTGGCTTGGCCTGTATTGGTCCATTTACGTGCCTTGGATTATCTAATAAATATTTTTGTTCCTATAGAAAAAACAACCAAGGCCTAAGAGGTAACATTTTAACAACTGCAACTAGCATTGTCATTATTCTATTTCTCTTACCCAGCAGAATGTGTCTCTCTATGCGACTTTACAGCTTTTTTTCTGCAGAGCTCTTCTTTGTCTCAGCGCCCCCCTCTCTTAATTTCCTGCCTGTCTGCATATGTTTTGGAGGCCATTAATCGTCCCCTGCACAACATGCACCCCAGCAGATAATTACAGTCATTAAACCAATTAGGGAGCACATGGTGGGGAGGCTTTAGTCAGGCCCTGAGGCCTCCCACTCCTGTTCTCTACCCAGACAGCTGAGGTGGTCCACTGAAAATCTGGCAAAGCCTTGAATAAAGAAAGTAGTGAATTACTTCAGCCCAGCACGGATTAATGCAATTTCCTGTTGGTGTAGCCTTGAGAGACTTTGCCAACTTTGCTGCGGGCCAAGTTACCATAACCATTAGCCGGCAAAAGTCCTCCCCATTTTCACATCCTTGTGTTTTTGAAGCTAAGATTGCTATTTTGGTGCTTCTGTGGCAAAACACAGAAAATAAGAAAAAGAGATCAGAAGTGGCAGGAAAGGGAGGGAGAAGTGGTCAGATCTGCAGACAGTGGTTTCCAACATGTTCAGCCTGTCATGTGCTTCTAGAGCTAATATTATGGTTTCATTGTGCCTGACACAGTGGGAGTTCTGGCAGAGTAAGAGCCATAACGTGCAAAACACGTAAGTGTGATTACTTGGCTATTGAGAAAAATGGAACTGAGACTTCCAGTCACCGTCCACATGTGCACACAAGCCACAGAACGTCCCTCTCACTTCCTTAGAAAGTCTCACAAGGTTAGTGATGTTGGACACTGAACTGTCCTCCGTTGTTTGGTGGAGATATTTCCCAGCATTCTTTGTGTTGTGTTTGGCATGTGAGTGTCTGAACTCTGCAAAGAAAAGCAAAAGTGAAAGCCAGCAAAGAACAAGGAACTCCATACAGTTTTTTTTTTCCGGCTTACTTATGAATGACATGTAAAAGTGAAATGTAGATCTTGTAATGAGTCCAGAACACATAAACAGAGAAAAATATATCAAATCGTGCAGGTTGAAGATAAGATCATGACAACCACATTTTAGTCCAGACAAGGCAGCCAGACGTTCTATTTATTATTGGAATAAGATTTTTTTGTAAGCATTGACCCCAGAAGCTGTAAGATGAAGATCAGCAAAGACAGCAAGAAATTAGGAACTGAGACACTTTGTCCCTCCTCAAAAGATTGATACCATTCTTTTTTCTATGTATTGAGCAAAAACTTGAATCTGGGAGAGGATTAGCTTAGCTTAGCTTCAAGGCTCAAAAACAGCTAGCTAAGAACAGCTAGCTTGACTTGCTAGCTAGACTGTGCAGAACTTGGTGCATTTAAACACTGCTAATTTAGAAGTAGTTTGCTGTCTGCCTTTATGTTAAGCTAGGCTAATTGTCCGCCAACTTGAGCTTTTACTTAACGAGGTAGGCTACTGCGAGGAAGCATTGCATTTAAGTCCCTTTTCTTTTATTACAGCATTAAAACTCCTAAGTTTATCTAGAAAATGTCAGAAGGTTTTAGCTAATCTAACAAAAATTGAATATTTAATATCAGTTTGATTAGCTCTTTTAGCTTTTGATTTGGAATTTTAATGCAGCTAACAGTAGGCTAACATTTTTCTATTTAAAAAGTGGGATACGATTGGTTGATAGAGGCTGACATGTGAAACAATTATATCCCTAACTAACGATTTAAATTTTACTGGGGATTAATTTTGCTTTGAAAGCATTTATCTGAATATATGATTTTCCCTGTGACTTACCTTGGTGTAAATTTAGCAAATTTACATATTGGGCTTCTGTTTTTACAGTCCACAAATTTACATTTATCTAAATAGAGTCCAATTAGGTAAATTCCAACCTTTTTTTTTTTTTTTTGAAGTGTCAAGTCAAAAAATCAACTCCTTCATATCATATTGTTTAGATTTAAACAGTGAAATTCATGATGAAAAATTCCGTTCAAACTTGACCACCGACCAGTCTTGCTGCAGATAGTTTGACTTGTCATTGCAGGCAGAGCACAAGTAAAACAGGTCACATGATGCATTTCATCAAGTGCCAGTAAACCATCATGTCAGTGAACCAGCATGCCTACTGCAGGAAGCCGAGCTCACGTGAATGGAATGCAGTCGTTTGTAATGTTATTAATTACACCTGTGCCTCTCCTGTTGCGCTATGCTGTGACAACAGTCAACAATCAGCTGAATGAAATAACTCAGGCTTCTTCATATTAGGTTACATTCTTGCAGTTACATGATCGAGCACCTTTCATTCACCTACATTATAATACAACAGGAAAATCCAACACAACCTGAATGTCCAAGATAAACTTTTTTTTAACCTGAATGTTGACATATGAATTTAATCAAATTCTTGAGCAACTTGCACACAGTAGTAGTGATTAAAACCTGTTTTCAATACTCCTCTTGTGAGATAAAGTGAAGTAATTGCACTATTGTTTGTTTTCTTTATGAGGTGGCCACTTTTGGGTATGAACCAGAATGGCAGAACTCCAAAAACACCAAAATCGCCTCCCTCGTCTGAGTTTTCCTTTATATTCTAAGACTTTTGCCATTTGCCAAATAAGTCTTCATCAGAGCCTCATCACTGCTTACTTTTGTTGTTGCATGTGATCCCACAACCTCAAGTAGAGCTACTGCAGCCAAACCATGTTGAATTATTATATAAAATCTTTGACTCTTATTCTCCTTAAAGAGGTGGATTTTCCACAGATCTCCTTGTCTGACAGTGGAGGACTGCACTCCAGCTCCAAGTGTGAAATGTGGAACTGTGTCAATATGGAGCAGGCTGGGTCTATAAAACGCATGGTGGTCTGTTAGCTTGACCTGGTGAGGGTTTTTTTTTTTTTTTCATCAAACCTTATTTCAGTGTGGGGAATTCCCACATCGACACAGACTGCAACAAGGAGAAGTTTATTTTTTTCCCAGAAGTTGAACCATTGTTTTTTTGCAATTAGAAAATCAAATCATCACAGTTGTTTTTCTTGAGAGGATAAAATGAAAAGTGTTCATGAATGTATGCATATAATTTGCAATATTTACTGTAAGAATACAGTATTGAAATGCATCCAGTTCCTTCTTTGCCTCATGAGACCACACGAATGAGTGTTGGGGATTGTCTGTGGGTTCCCTGTGAGGAGCATCACAGTGTGTGTGTGTGTATTTTGACATGAAACATTCCTGCTGCTCCTTTTGCTGTCTCCATATGCTGGGCAAAACCCCACATTCTTACATAATCAAATTCAAGATTCACTTATTCTGATAAAACATCCAAACAGACCAGAAATTCAGTCACATGTAAGAACAGAAAGACATTTTTACAGGGAGTGTCATGTAAGAATTGCACGCAGGGAAACAAAGGCTTGGACAGCAGCCGAGGTCCAGACATGCGGTGGGATTGGAAATTAGAAATGTTAATATCTAACAGCTGAGGAACTGACCTTTTTGCAATATGCAAGGTAAAAGGCAGGAGCCGACCCTTTGGGGATTAGGGAAGGTTTTCTCCTGGGGGACTAAATTATTGATTAAACATTTTCCCTCCTCCTGCTTTGACAATGTGCCTTGTTTTGTATACCAGTTAACAAGAACTGAAACAATATTTTAACCTCGGAAACAAAAAACCTGTGCAATGTTGTGTCATGGCTTTCCAAGACTTGTAATAATACAATTGCTGCACTTTTGCCTTTTCACCACAAGAGGTCAGACTGCTCCTAACCAGCCCTCTCCTCTGTCATGACGAGGTATGCATCTCAACATGCGATTCAGGAACTTGAAAGACACTTTGGAAAGGTTCCAGAGAACTTTTTAAATATTTCAGCATGAAATGACTTGAAAGAGTAACAAGGTTTCTTGAGCTTATCCATGCATCACTTTCAGGGTCCCTGAAGTGTGTGACTGAACATTTTCCATATCCTCCTGAGGGCATTCCAGTGATCCAAAAAAGGGGTTTCAGGGTACTTGAAGGTTTTCTAAGGTGTTCTGAGGATCCAGGGTAGGTTTTGTTTTTTCCCCGTTGGCCAGTATCTTGTAAGGTGGTTTAAGAGGTCTAAGGGGAACCCTTGTTTCTTGAAGTTACTCCAAAGACTTGTTTCAGTGTGTTTTAGGGTTCCTTGTGGAATTTCTAGGAATTTCAGAATTCTTGATGTTCTGTGGGTGTTTTAAGAGTTTTGCAGAGGGTTTAGAAAGCACCCTGCAACACCATTAATGACCCCTTGAAAGACGTTCACAGGGGCCTAGATGAGAGGTTGCAGACTCATTAATTAAAATTAAGCATATCAGTGAACAACAATCTCCCAGAGCAGGTTTAATCCTTAAAAAAACAAAACAAAACAAACAAATGTAAACACATGGTGGAAGAAAGGATGGTCTTCGTTGTTCTTGTGTTCTTCGTGTAAAAAGGTTGGAAGCAGCTGACTTGTAAACCTTATTGTTGATTTGAAACATAGGAAGTTGCACTTCAACAATGGCTTTTTAGAGGAGTGCTAAACTCAAAGTCAAAAATATGTTGCAAAAAATGTGAAAAGGTAGCATGTTTTACAAACTGAGATGTGCCAGCATTTTACATTTTTTGCCACTTATTGTTGATTTATTGCTACCCTCAGTTTTAAAGTGAGAAGTACAGAAATTACAATAAGAGTCTACTTATCTACCCTGAGTGCAATTACTGAGTGTGTGTGTGTGTGTGTGTGTTTGTTTGTTTTGCTAATTATATCAGCACCATCCTAAATAATGCATCTGTGTGTCCTTTCACTGGACAGTTAGTTAAAGAAACGCTTAAAAAATAATGGAGCTGCTTGATTGCCATGGCAATAGGATTTTCCCAATGATGGAGGTGAGGGCACTGTTGGAGCAGGTGGTGTCAGCAAAGTCCTGGTTTCATTAACCAAGCATTTGCACCAGAAAGACAAACAGGGCTGCAAGGGCAGTGGAAGAAATATTGCATTTGATTGTTTCATTACAGGTGTGTGTCTGCACGTGTGTGTGTGAGCTGCATGCTGTGAGTGTGTTTGTGCGGGTGTGTGTGTGAGACAGACTAAACAAAGTCACAGGAGACAGCATACTATGTGTAAAGGTGTGAATGTGTGTGTCTACATGTCTGAAATTGACTGAAATGACAAGTAGTGAAATCAGTGAAAATAAAAGAATGGACAGAAACGTCACTTAAACTGAACTCTGTTAGATTAGCACCACAAATATAAAAAATAACACCATTTCACTTGTTTATCTCATCCAAACGGTAAACCTAAATAAACCCCTGAAAAATAAAACTGATTGCAGTTTAATTACTGTATAAATGGTTAAGTATCTGTAAATTTTAATTATGATTTCAAAGATAGATAGATAGATAGGTAGATAGATAGATAGATAGATAGATAGATAGATAGATAGATAGATAGATAGGTAGAT
>JAQLOL010000002.1:5225379-5283063 GCA_029783665.1 Naso thynnoides
CTAAAGTGCAAAGAATGTGGCAAACAGTTTACCACTTCAGGTAAGAAGATTGAAAGGACCATAAGTTTTCTCAATATCAGTTATGAAGGTGATGTTTTTACTCATATTTTCTCTGCAAATTGAATTCTACCCAAATCCTCTCAAGTATGAGGATTTGCTGCTATTCTCTGTTCCAATTGGGAAATGTGTGGCTTTTATTCAATAGGTGAATAGATGATAAAAATAATTGTTAGTTGCCACCCTACTGTTCCCTTGTTATTTCAGTTAGATTTCAGTAAGACACTCCCAGCTGTGTGAACACAGTGGTTACACAAAGCTTTATTTTACTGGTCATTCCAGCTTCTGCTGTGCGTGGGCCAAATGCAGTGTAACAGATGAGATTTTGTGGTGCTAAGGAATCTACATTGAGCATTAAATGACCTGGAACACACAGACAGAGCTTCAACTTGAATCTGCTGCTCTTTGAAGTATAAGTGACTGTATAATCACTTTATGTGACAAACTATTCAGATATAAACATGTTATTTTTGTCCCTCAAAAATTTCCATAAACTGTAGTGATAGCCTTTTGTTAGGAAGTACCTTTGACCATTTTGTCTTGAACAAACACAATTCCACCTGTTTGTCTGCATGCTATGTAAAAGAAGTTGACTTCTACAGTTGTGCCTTTGCTTTGAGGCACTTGGTGCAACATTTGTGTGATGCTCTCTGCCTTCTAGGCAATCTGAAGCGACATCTGCGGGTTCACAGTGGGGAGAAGCCATACATCTGTGTGCACTGTCAGAGAGCTTTCAGTGACCCGGGAGCTCTGCAGCGACATGAGCGCATCCACACAGGTAATCCCCACTGACATTCAGACAAGCTGTGGAAAGGGAAGCCTACATACATGATTGTTACTATCTCCATCCCGTCTTGGTGAGGCTGTTATTAATGTTTTACAGGAGAGAAGCCATGTGTCTGTCTTACCTGCGGCAAAGCCTTCACCCAGGCCAGCTCACTCATCGCTCACATCCGCCAGCACACTGGAGAGAAGCCCTATGTGTGTGATCGCTGTGGCAAAAGGTCAGCAAGCAGATATGTCGGTGCTGTAACAGAAGGCTCATTTTTCCAATGCAGAAAATGTTTTTGTGGTTTATGTGTGCTGCCGACCCTTTAAACGCAATACCAGTGTGATTGTAGGAGGTGACATGAGGGATGAAAGTCGTGTCTGTCTCTCTTGACAGATTTGTACAGTCGAGTCAACTGGCCAATCACATTCGGCATCATGACAATGTTCGGCCACACAAGTGTCAGATGTGCAACAAGGCATTTGTTAACGTGGGAGACCTGTCGAAGCACATTATCATTCACACAGGTAAGGAGAAATGTTAAGTTAAAATGAGAAATGGCCTTTAAGTGCTAATAGCTTTCTCCCTTCAAGCTTCAGTTGATGGCTTCTCTCCTTTTGTCTTGCCTGATTTCTCAGGTGAGAAGCCGTTCCTGTGTGATAAATGCGGCCGAGGGTTCAACCGTGTGGACAATCTGCGCTCCCATGTCAAGACAGTCCACCACGGCAAGGCTGGCATGAAGCGGCTGGTGATAGCAGGCGGCAGCAATGACGAGGCGGCTGATGAGATCGCAGTGGCATCCACCTCTGAGAGTGAGATCAACATAGTCACCGTTAGCACAGAGGACATCGTCACCTTGGCAACCGAGGCCCTGGCAGCCAGTGCTGTAGCTCAGCTGACAGGTCAGACAGCAAGTCCGAGTTCAGTGATTTGTGGAAGAATGTTCCTGCGACAAATGCTGCAAATATCCCCCCAAATTTATGCTGATGATAAAAGAAGCATGAAGCTGAGAGGGCTCAGTTAGTGATTAGCCTTAACCTTGTGTCTCTTATGTGTTTACAGTTGTTCCAGTGGCTACTTCAGTGTCTGCAGATGAAACTGAAGCTTTGAAAGCTGAAATCACCAAGGCTGTAGAAAAAGTGCAAGAAGCAGGTGCGACTGCAAGGAACTCACTATACAGTTTGAGCAACAAATCTGTTTTTGAATACAAAACACACAAACAAAGTTGTCTTGGTACGTAGAATATAATAGGATATATTAAAAGAAAGTAAACTAAATGTTGGGGATAAATGTAAAAGGATATTTTAGGGGCAAAACCATGGCAAAGGTTTAGGAAACCATATTGGAAGTGAATTCCTTGGTAAATCTGTTTGCTGCAGTTGTGCAGCGGCATTATTTCATACGTCATATGCCATCATCCGGATTAGAGTGGAATATGTGTCTTGTTTGACTTCTTATCAACATCAAATGTCAACACATTTAACAGAAAAAGCTAAAGGACAGCATATGTTAAATATGTTTATATTTCATTCTTAAATACAAGAATTCCTGATCTTATTAAATGAAGTTTTTCCTTTAATATCAAAACATGCAATTTCCACAACTTTTCATTTATCAGTGAGCGCTACAATACACTAGAGCCTCTGTCACAGTCTTAATCCAATCCTGAGAATGCTTGAACCGACCTATGACACTTAACACACTTGTTATAAGATAACTTAGGTCTGCGATTTTCACCTGAAAAACTTCACATTAATTTCTTGATGCCAATGCCAAATGTATCAATGGACAAAATAATGTTGCGACTTAAAGCTGAGGTTGGTAATTCTGGAAACCTAGCAAGAATTGAAAAATAACATCTCCTCAGGACTCTGTCTGAACCCCATCCCCACCCCCCTCGGGGTTTATTGAAAAGCTGTGACCGCCGCACACATGTAGGAACGCCACGCATCACAACTGGTCCCTAACAGAGCGGAGAGAAGACCTCTGCATATTGCTGTCAACTTTATTTCGCTGTTATTTATGTCTCATACAGCAGTATGAAAACAGATCATTATCATAATGTATTTAAAAAAAACCAACATGGCATCAGAAAGACAGCAACCACTGCATCAATATTTAGACCAACTCCTGAGAATCCACACCAGTATTGACTCTGATTCCACTTCATGGGCTATTTAACTTTTTTGTTTTTCGCAGAGCATTTTATATTTTCATTGCCATCATTTTGTTAATCGGTTTTCTATAAAAATGACAACAAAAGTCTTATAAACAAATTTTCCAACCTTAGCTTTAGTAACATTTGTGTGGATTTATTACTGCAGTACTACATGACATGTAACTTCACCAGCTGCTGCACTGCAGCTTTTGATGAAATTTAGAATGTAGAGTTTTTCCTATTGTTACTGAACTGTAATGGAAAAATGAAAATTCCTGTTATTTATGCATTCTAAGGAATTTTCAACCATGCTAACCTAAAAATTGAGGGTCAAGGCTCATTCTTGACCTTGATAAAACAGTTGTGACAATACTCTGTTTTGTCAGTGATGTTTACTGTCATTGATTACCCTTGTCAGGTTTAAAGCCTCCGCAAATTGGCTTTGACACTCTCCTATAACTTATGATCTATGACCTTAAATGAAAAGCGTCTGAAGGGGTAATGGTAAGAACCTTTTTAGCTGTGCAATCATGCTAATTTACCAACTGCCGTCAAATGTACAAAACATTCCTGTTTAGTTTCATTCTTAGCCAGATCACTGAAGATACTGATGCTGCATTTTAAAAGGGAACACAGCATTACACAGCATAATTTAAATGGCTTACTTTATTTGTCTTCTCTTTCCAGACCCGAACACTCAGATCCTGTATGCTTGTGACTCATGTGGTGATAAATTCTTGGACGCCAGCTCTCTAGCTCAACATGTTCGGATCCACACAGCTCAGGCCTTGGTCATGTTTCAGGCCGATTCCGACTTCTACCAATACACCACAGCCACGGCTGCCGAGGGGGATTCTGCCACAACATGGCAACCCACAGCCGAACAGGTCATCCAGGAAGGAGAGCTGATCTTCCGTGCCCAGGTTGGGGAGGGAGAGGCAGGAGGAGGGATGGTGGGGGTCACAGAAAAACAAGAAGAAGAGTCAGGAGGGATGATTCGTGAAGAGGGGAGGAAGGACAGAGAAGTGAAAACCCACACTGAGCTGCACACAAAGGGAAAAGATGAAGGTGTAGCAGAGGTAAAGGAGAAAAAAGAAGAGGAGATGGAGTGTGAGAGTCAGACGTAGTCGAGAAAAACCCTGAAGGGAGTGTGAAATATTGCTTTTAACTGAAGGAAATACAAGAGATGTAGACTGTTTGAGGCCTCAGAGGTTCATCTTGCTGTAATGTCAGTAAATCTAAACTGAACGCTTAACACGTAACACTTTATAAACAACTTTGTCTGAGGGTGTGTAGTTATAAGTCATGTTTTGGCATTTATAATTACAAGAAAAAGGTTAGATCCAGTGATTTCATAATTATTATGGAGAATTTGTTCAGAGATGGTGATAATACTTTGCATAATTTATTTTTAGACCAACCTGCGGGACTATGCATTTCTTTTTGTATGAAATGTTTAGTTCACAAATCTGTCTTACCTGATGTTAAAGAGAGATCTCCGTTATTTTTCCATTTCACTCCGATGAGATGTGTACATTTTGCTGCAATTGTCAACAATAGTTTATTGAATTTAGTTAAAATATTTTCATTAAAGGCACATTAAACAGAGATTTTGTACATAAAAAATGTGGGGCTACTGAAGATTTAATTGGGGGTTAATTATCATCTTCTCCTTCTCCAGAAGTAGGATGTCATATGTTCATGTACTGGTTAACAGTGTAAATGCTGTGCATGTATGATATTTGTATATTTGTTATGTGTCTTCTAAAAAGTCTTAAATTATGCCGCTAAAACATAGAAAGAAATGTGTGATTGTGACAAAGTGATCAACAATTCTCAATTTCACATTAAAACCAGACAGCTGTTTTGAGATTGCATTTAACTTGTCACATTGGTTGTAGACAGTTCCCTGTCACTGATCATTTTATGTTATTTGTCTGTTCCAATTGACACCTGCAAGATGCCCTGTGAAAAATCAGTAACATTGCTTGGACCCACTGGTAATTATCATCTTATGAATAAAGAATCATCACACAATTTAACCACCCTCAAATCTTGTTTGTTTTTTGTTTTTATATTAAAATTACAATGTGCCCTTATTTGCTTTTATTTTATCATTGAGCTTATTTTCACATTGCTTGCAGAGACCCTCAAATGGAGTTGCACAGTACATTCCAGTTATGAGAATGTACAGTGTACAGAACAACATGAATAAATTCAGTAAGAGAAAAAAACAAAACAAAACAGAATTAAACTTAATCTTTTTTTAAAACACATTCAATGCATTAAAAGTTTGTTTTCCGACTAATTTAAAGTCATTTAAGCCACTGGACTTGAATTCTTCCGTAATTGTCAGCCTTACAATAAAGCTCGCTTCCCATTGGTGGAGGGCAGTCAGTGCGACGCGTTCCTCTCTGTGATTGGCTGCATCTCGGGGGGTCAAAGTTATGTCGATCGCTAACGCTGACGTCGACTTCTGCAGCAAAATGGCGTCGCTGACAGCAGTCATGCAGAGGAATCGGTCCCGGTCTTTGTTATCGTCCAGAAAAGGGACCGGAATGATGACCCGCGGGAGTTTCGGACCTCTGCCCAGCAGTATTCTTTTAGTCCTGTCGGTAGCGTCCATGTTGCACTGCGCTTTGGCTGACGGTAAAACGCTGGTTCTGCTGGACAACCTCAACATCAAAGACACCCATTCAATCTTCTTCCGCAGTTTGGCAGGTCAGTATGAGAGTCGTGCTTTTTCATCCATTAATACTTCCTTCTTTACAGTTACACACCTGTTGTGTTGCAGACTGGTGTCTGGCAAGGATCTGGGCCTTTTGGAGTTGAGTTTAACGTAAAGTTACAGACTTCAGCATCATGAAGCCCCGCGAGGCTGCTAACGTAGCTTAGCTGCATTATGGTGGCTGTGTTTGGCCAAACTCCAGTCAAGCCTCAGACAGTTCAGAGTTATTTCTAACAAAATATTGGTGACGTTAATGTAAGCGTTTGTAATAATTTACTTATAATGTATTGAATCGATGCTGGATACTCCTTAAGTCGGCATACTTCTAATAGCAGATAGTTTTCTACAGTCTGTATTGATTGGTTTCATAGCAGGCATTCAAATATACTCGATTCAGTTCACCTCATTTGAACATACATGAGGTTGGTGACATGTTATTCCGGATTAATGATTCACTTGCGTTTACTCTGTAAGTGGGCTTGCCAATTCCTCTCCAGCTATTTCTTTCAATAGTTTGCAGCAGTAGTATGTGACATTTATAAGTTTACAATCCTGGTAGGAGGAATGTGTTCAGGGAGATGTGGCATGTAGTGCACTTCCATCTTGTTTAAGTTAGTACGGTCATGCTTCATAATGATACTGGATCATTTTGTATGTCTGCTTTTCAGATCGTGGCTTTGACATCACATTCAAGACAGCTGATGACCCCTCGCTATCTCTGATCAAATATGGCCAGTTCCTGTATGACCATTTAATCATCTTTTCACCCTCAGTCGAAGGTAAATTTCACACACTGAATTCAAAATGAAGTTAATGCTTGTTTTTGCAACATACCTATTCATTATCATCTTAATTTCTATTTGCTTATCTGCAGACTTTGGAGGAAACATCAACGTAGAGACGATTACCTCCTTCATTGATGGTGGAGGGAACGTCCTGGTTGCTGCCAGTTCAGATATTGGTTAGTCACCATCCAAAAGCTTTTGCGATATTCTGATGCAAAATATCATTATATGGTCCAGTGTTAATGCTTTCCTCCTGTAACACAGGTGACCCTCTGAGGGAGCTGGGCAGCGAGTGTGGCATCGAGTTTGATGAGGAAAAGACTGCCGTCATTGACCACCACAACTACGACGTGTCTGACCCTGGAGAGGTAAACACATCTCTGGTTAAAAAGCAGATTCGTATTTATTTATCAGTTCAGTATTGCTGTTATTTACACGTAATCCTCCTTGTCTCCAGCACACGCTGATTGTTGCTGATCCAGAGAACCTGCTAAAGGCTCCGACTATTGTCGGCAAACCCACCAATAAACCTGTTTTGTTCAAGGGTGTTGGGTAAGAACAATTACATATGATTTAAAGGTATATCACTTCACATCTCCACCCCGACAGTCAGTACGTTGACACTGTTGGCATGCCAGAGTAGCAGAAAATACTCCAAGTCTTTATATGATTTGTTCTAAAAATTTTGACTCACTACTTTATTATATTAAATTGAACATAGATGACTTTTTTACTCTGTGCAGGTCAGTATTCCCTGAATCTTAACTGCACTGGGCTGTAGCACACCTTTTTGAAGAAAGGCAGCTTTTGATATTGCATGTGTCTGGTTATGTTGAAATATTAACTTTATTAGTCAGACTATATAAATTCTGACTAACATGGCCCCTCCTTGTTCTTGCTCCAGCATGGTGGCAGACCCAGACAACCCTCTTGTCCTAGACATCCTTACTGGCTCTTCTACCTCCTACTCCTTCTTCCCTGACAGACCCATCTCTCAGGTAAGATCACTTCACTACAATGTCAGATTGATCATTTTAAAAATGTCTATGTAGAAAGAAATATATCATTATATTAAAATGACCCTCCTATGTTCTGAGCTTGATTGGGAGCAGCTTATTTGCTAAAACTCTGTCACAGACAGCCTAATATTCTCAGGATTAGAAATGAACTAGAGAGGGTTTAACAGTACTTGCTTCGACTCTAATACTTTGTTCTCTCTCCAGTACCCCCATGCTGTTGGCAAGAACACCCTGCTGATCGCCGGCCTTCAGGCAAGAAACAATGCCAGAGTGGTTTTCAGTGGCTCCCTGGACTTCTTTAGCGATGCCTTCTTCAACTCTGCTGTGCAGAAGGCCACGCCTGGCTCCCAGAGGTAGACTTCACTGTTCGTCACATCCCTCCTGTTTCTGTCTCATGGGTCCAATTACAGCTCACAGTTACTAAATAACATTATGGTTACTTTCAAGGTTGTTTTTTTTTTTTGGCCATATTAATAGGTGTTTTAGTTGGTGTTTTTTTTTTTTTTTTTTTACCACTCAGCCATGTTTAATAGAGGCGTTTGAGAGCCTTTGAGATCCATTGTCATAAAAGGCCCTGAAAGTGGCCATAAACCTGCAGTTCTGTGCATTTTGAACACTTCTTCCTGGTGAAAAATGTCCTCATTTGTGCACACTTGCTACAACTTATCAAGTTAGGGTGTTATGGTATTACTTTTGATACCTGTGCATTTAATGTTAAGAATATTAAAATTGATGAGTGTTCAAAAATGCCATTCATTATGACCAAAGATTTTTTCAAATATTAACTGAGACGTTTAGATTAGTTGTTGACAACTGATATCTCTTACGAATTGGCAGTAATTTCACTCTTATTCTCCGATTGACAATCAATAACTTACCGATGAATTCTGCTGTAAAATCTGTTATGACAAAACTGCATTTGATCAGAGGTTGACACCTCTTTCTGGACTAGATTACATTCTTGTTTTCATAAAGTCATTGTTAGACTCAGATGGTAAAACACTCCTCTTCTTGTTGTCATCTTTGGTAGGCACGAGCAGACAGGCAACATGGAGCTAGCCGAGGCTCTGTCCCGCTGGGTGTTCAAAGAGGCCGGAGTCCTCAGGGTGGGAGCCGTTACCCATCATCCTGTTGGAGAGACCACTCCCCCTACGGCATACACGATCACTGACCTTGTGGTAAGTTTAAGGTTCCAGTGGCTTTTGTGAGCAGTCAGCCTGTCACCCCATAGACAAATGTGTTATTAACCACCCAGCCAAATCTGAATGATTAAGGAAGTCGCCAAGTACATAGAATTAGGTTTCAAAATCTTGGCAAATCAAGCAGTTTTTTCGGCTCTAAGAAGTTGGAGGCGTGTCTGCTTCAGGCACCAAAACCACACCGGTGCTGTGGGTTTTTAAACAGACTTTAATTCAGTACATTAGAAAACCACCAGACAAAACGACAAATAGCACTAAAACTGACAGAAATAACGCTCTGATGAAATTAATCCCAGTTCTCCTAAAGTTAGAGGATGTAACCTCAGGTCGGTTTTATGATAAATAATGTGCCTGTGTCATCCAAATTGTATCTTTATGTTCATAGTCTGAGAACAAAATAGATTTTTCCTTTTAAGCAGGAGCGTGAGGCAACACAGAACAGTATTCATTTCTTGAAGACGTTGTCTAAAAGGAGCTTTATCCTGAATGAGAGGTTGTGTATTTTTACACACGTCTCAATGATTGTAAAACTTTCCCACACAGGAGTACAGCATTGTCATTGAGATGTTGTCCGAGGGCAGTTGGGTTCCCTTCGATGGAGATGATATTCAGCTCGAGTTTGTGAGGATCGATCCTTTTGTCAGGACCTATCTCAAAAAAAATGGTACATTGCTGTGGTTATTAAAAATACAGTAATAACTGAATCATTTTCTATTCATGCCTAGAAAAAAACAATGCGTGCATTCTAAATGCTGTGTTGTCTTTCTTCTAGGAGGAAAATATAGTGTCCAGTTCAAGCTGCCAGATGTATACGGAGTCTTCCAGTTCAAGGTGGACTACAACCGACTGGGATACACACATCTTTACTCATCCACGCAGGCAAGTTCATCAGGTTTATGCGTCTTTACAATAATAATGGGCGTTGTATGGGGTTCCCCATGCATGAAAAGCGACAAATGCAAATCAAATGACAGAAATACTACAGATCGAATCATCAATTGGCATTAATTTGTTAATGGAAGTAGCTGCAAGAATGTGGCTTAGAAGAGGTCTTTCTTATAACGCATCAACAAACAATGTGCGGTGGATTAACTTACATTTTTGTTCCTTTATCGCAGGTATCCGTGCGTCCCCTGCAGCACACTCAGTATGAACGCTTCATCCCCTCAGCCTACCCATACTATGCCAGCGTCTTCTCCATGATGGCAGGACTCTTTGTCTTCAGCGTGGTCTTTCTGCACATGAAAGAGAAGGAGAAGTCAGACTAATACAGAGGAACAGCAGGAGGAGGAAAACAAGATAACTGAGTTGAACTTCTGTGAATCGTTGGAATCGAATGTCTCGACTCTTCATGCAGGGACTTGGACTGCAGTCCTCTGTTAAAACATGGTAACTCTTGGGTTTCTGGGGCACTTTTGAGGCCGAACGGGGTGCTGACTGTAGTGGGTTTTGTTTTCTTTTTTTTTTTTTGTACTCTGAAACACTCAAAGGCCTGTAAATGTTCTGAAGTCAGTCAGCATTTGTATAAAGTTGCTTTACTTTTGATTAAAGTATCTCCTAAGCACATCATTTGCCGTGGAATATCAAACACATCAATGTTGAATTTGGCCCACATTTCTCATTCAGGAAAGGTTACTGTGGTGACTACATGCACTGAATATGCCAACTGTTCATATGTATTTGTTGAGACTTTGTGTTTCCAGAAAAAAAAAGTTGGAATCATCTTAATAAAATACTGACATTCCACTCTATAGATTTTATTGTCTTTTACTGTGACATGACATAGTTGTGCTGTGATTAATGGATGGTGTCTTGCTTATCAGTTATACAGGCTTTGGAAATGATGGACCGTCTTGGAAACGACGTTACTTGAAAGGCGAGCATTTCCACCAATATCAGTTAAATACGCCTATTTAAATCGGCTGTTTTGCAAAAAGCATAACCTGCATATATGACATGATTTAACTACTAATATGCATAAGCAAACTACCCATCAGTAGCTATAAATGTAATCTGCCTTGCAGTGTCAGTGACAGGTCCTACTAAAATTAACGGTGCTTTAGCCTCATTATGATTCGCCTGCATGAAGTCACTGAATTAAGTCAGATAGTGTAAATTAAACAAGTTCAAAAGTAGACAAATCCATGAGTAAGCGCAAACACGGCGGCGTGCATTAGCTTTATTTTTTAATGAAGGAGTTACGTGCAAATCAGATCATGATTTAAATTGTATTGTGTTTGTGTACAAAGCCCCCCCCAAAGAAGAAAAACGCCAAACTTTTGAATGCGGTCGGGCTTCTGTGGTCCTCCCACCCCACGCGCACCGATCTAGCGGTGACGTAATCCTCTGAATGTGGGAGTTCATTCTCAGTACAGTTAACGTAAGGTTACTGTTATTACAGGTCACTGCTGGAAAACGGGGTGATGAGGTGAGGAGGATGGTCAACAAAGCCGCTGCTAAAAGTTATCAATGGGTGGAGTCTGCGAAAACTTGCTCGTCACTTCAGCCTGAGTCAAGCTTTGGAAAAGTCAAGTAGCTCCAGCTAACGCGAAGCTAGCACACGTTACTTGGCTAACCGACACCGGATCAGTTGACAGAGGTTGACTTGCTGCTTGCTGGGCATGTCCGCGATGGCTGTGAACTAGCAGTGCTGTCCAATTCAATCCGTACAACTGACAGCTGAAGCTGTAAGATATCGTCAATTCGTTAGCCGACTGCACTGGAGGACAAGACAATGTTAGCTAGCCCGGGAGAGTGGCATTAGCTTTAGCAAAACAAGAGCTCTGCCGAAGGAGTCAGCTGACAGTCTGCTGTAAGGTGCCAACAGACCAGTGATGGAT
Source organism: Naso thynnoides (assembly GCA_029783665.1). Classification (NCBI taxonomy): domain Eukaryota; kingdom Metazoa; phylum Chordata; class Actinopteri; order Acanthuriformes; family Acanthuridae; genus Naso; species Naso thynnoides. Next base: position 5,236,935 of record JAQLOL010000002.1, read on the forward strand.
CAACTGAAAGTGAAGGACCGCATATTGGAAAACATCTCCTTGTCTGTAAAGAAGGTAAGCGCTGCCCGGTCGGTGAACACACTTACATATTGTCGCATAGTTAAAGTGTTTCATTTGTACATGCTGCAGCTAACGTCATGTCATCTTTTGTCTGCCAAAGAGGCAACTTTCAAGTCAGGGGAGGGACGGGGGGCATTACCCGCTGACTGCCATGGAAGGGCCTTGCCCTATTGATCTAACGCCAACAAATACCCTATGACCTACTCCCTACATCTTAGAAAGTAACCTCTCAGTTCATTTTTTTCTATTTCTTCTGACTATAGTGAACAATAGGGGCACCGAGCCCCCTTGTGTGTGCTCACTGCCGCATGAGTTGTCAGCTCACTTCCAACCACAGCGGACACATATGCTAGATGCATTTCCACAAGGGTGAGCAAATGAATCATCGCTCTTAAATCTGTATAAGATAATGAAGTGTCGTAGGTTTTCTTTCTTTTTTTTCTCAACACGCCCGGTGTTGTGAAACTAACGTCCCCTTTTTTCGCAACTTGATTGCGTCCTCTTCCTCCTCTCCTTGCATGTCTCCTTGCACATTCACTTTCCAGAAACGTGCGCATTTGAGTTTTTAATCTTGTAGGGGCTCTCTCATCTAGCGTTACACTCCGTTGCGAGTCCACCCTCCATTAGTCAGACTGACGATTGTGTTTGAAAGCTTCGTGTGGGTATGTTTTCTAACTCCCCCTGAGCCACATTTGTTTTAGTTTTAAGTCCAATTTTCTTTGTTGTAGGAAGGGTAAGGCTTCCAAGACAGCGTTCAGTGTTTACCTCAGACAAACATTGCTTAGTCATGTGAAGATAGTCACAGGATATGGATTCTCTTCCTTTGGGTCACGATCCTCAAAGCTGCTCCGGGTCCTTCAAGCCTCAGGATTAAGTTCAAGGGGGTTCTGCAGGTCACTGTGGGACTGTGGGTACCTCTCAATAAAACTGCCTGTATCCATCATAAATCTTTGTGTTGGTAGAAATGTGGGATTTTTGTAAATCATTCCAATCCTACAAGTTACCTACTGTGTTATTAATTCAGATTTTCTGTTTGTTTGTTTGTTTTTTTGTTGTTGCTTTAGCTCTGTATGCAAGCACATTTGATTTATAACGAGACGGTGACTATAAGGAGGCTGTGAGGAGCAGGCACTTGGTGTTTTCCCTGATGATGCTCTGTCAGTGCTGTGCTGCAGCCAGCTGCACTTACTGCTGGTTTCATGGGTTTCTTTCTTCAGTTTGGTCTTCAGCTGGGTACCCAACACTGGAGTCAAAGCCATAAAACACATGCTCAGTTGGATTTAGGTCAAGAGGAACATTCCTCGCTTGGCCCTAAATTCCTTGGATTCATTGACTGTATTTTGCACTGTAGGATCATTGTCCTTCTGTATTGTGCTAAGCCATCAGTGTTCACTCCATATCGATATGAGCAAACTTAAGTAACCTTACTGCCCAGTGTCTGCTCATTCTGTAGCCTCTGTTCTTTTATGTCAAATTCAGTGTGCTGGAGTAAAGAGCTAAAGCAAGGAAGTGACTTGATCCTCAGGTCAGACATTCCTTGAGGCCAAAAAAGAACTCTGTTGCTCCTTTGTTTCGCATTAAAACAGTTTTCGTAATTGACCATTTAGCATGCTTTTGAAAGCGCTTTCATCAACTTCTTGGAGAGTCATTCAACATGCCAGATTGGTCAAGCAGTCATTGATAATGTCGTTCTGGAAGAAACTGTTCACATAGAGCATTGTGCTCCTCACAAAAAGTGAACCGCAACCAAAATTTGAGACTGCAGCTGCTTTCCGGTGTCTATGCAACATAAATTATAAAAATAGCCTGCTCCAAATCCATGTACCTAATGAATTGAACCTGTTTAGAAAAGAAATATCTTCACACTTATAATAAGAAAAAGGTAGTAACTTTTGTATGCTCCAGCATTCCCATTAGTATTTTGGGCATTAGTCCTGATAGTTAAATTGACCCAGCCAACACGGACAAAGTGGTATGCACCACTTGTATCAAGAAAGGTGTCAGAGGGCAACAAGTCAATGTCCCACAACTACATTGTGTCCTCCGGCAAGAATTTATAGGAGAAGGACACTTATTTCCCATCCATTCATTAATCTATGCGCTTTTAGTATAAGTTTTAAGTTTTTATGTCTAAAGCACATTTAAAAATAGCAACAGCTGACCAAAGTGCCATACAAGTTAGAGGAAAAACAAATAACATACAAACAAATACAAATCAATGCAGCACCTGAAAGCAAGCACATAAAAACCAAGCAAAAATCAATGCAGCAGATTACAAAGCATATCAAAAAGCCACCTAAACACAAAAAGGAAGCAGCAAGATATCATAAGGAAAGCTCAAATGCTAATGCGTTAAAGTGAGTCTTTAGCTGAGATTTAAATGAGTCGACAGTTGGGGCTGATCTGATCGATGAGGCCAAACAGAAGAATAATATGACAGAAGAATTTAAGAATTTAAACCCTGCGAGACTTGTCTAAGCAGGCTAAATGCATATTAGACACACAGCAGTGTAGGCTAGACAATGTCATACATGTCACAATGACTTCTACTACCAGAAGCTCAGTTTGTATAAGTCATTATTACACAAATACCGCAAGGTATAAAGGTATTAAAAAAAAAGTAGATACTGTCCAAGCTTACCAGCAACTTTGTAAAAGAAATTTGACTGTAAATGTCCCTTTTCCCAGCAAAACAAAAAGTAGAAAAACCATTTCTCTATCTACAGTTGCAGAGTTACTTTGCAGCCTGTGAAGATGAGACTCCAGCCATCCGAAATCATGACCGGGTCCTGCAGCGGCTCTGTGAACACCTTGATCATGCTCTGCTGTATGGGTAAGAGGCTTAAGTAACCTGCACACTGAAAAGAGGAGAGGTGGATATTGCGGATAGACGGACGGACCAAATAATTGTGTGTGTACTTTCCAGGCCCATTTTGGCCTCGTACATGTGATATTGTTGACCATTTTCTACGTTGCAGGCTGCAGGACATCTCCTCAGGCTATTGGGTCCTGGTCCTTCATTTTACCAGGAGAGAGGCTGTCCGTCAAATAGATGAGCTTCAGCACATTGCAACCAACCTTGGTCGAAGTGAGACATCATTCTTTTACAGAGTTGAACACACTCACACACGCAGTACCAGTTCATCATTCAGTGGCTTCTTTGCCTTGAAAGAAACTCTTTCCTGTGCAGGTCGCGCATGGTTGTACCTGGCCTTGAGTGAGAGCTCTTTAGAGAGCTATCTACGCCTCTTCCAGGAGAACCAAGCATTGCTACACAAATATTATTTCAAGTTAGTCATTTTACATGTCCTCAAATCTCTCCTTAATTCAGAAATTGATGCTGTGTAACAAGGGGAAGTTGCATTGCATTTCATGAAATACCATGTATTATTGATAATATGTTGAAGAACAAACTGATATTCTTAAATATTTTTATGGTAGTAATTGTCCGTGTCTCACAACTTGTTTTCTTGTCTGCTAGGAATGCACTGGTCTGCAGCCATGACCACCTGACACTCTTCCTCACACTGGTGTCCGGCCTGGAGTTCATTCGTTTTGATCTGGAGCTGGTTAGCATATATGTCTTTATGTCATCCAGAGAAGTTGATCTCTGAAATGTTGGCAGCATGTCTGTGATGCTTCTGTTGGGTCCTGCTAATTCAGGATGTGCCCTACCTGGATGTGGCCCCCTACATGCCCGAATACTACAAACCCCAGAACCTGCTGGACTTTGAGGAAAGGCTGCCCAGCTCAGACAGCTTGTCTCTGCACTCCTTCACTTCCCTCACCTCCACCAACCTGGAGTGGGATGACAGTGCCATAGCCCCTTCCAGTGAGGGTAAGCAGTGCGAATGTCCTGATCCTAAACTTTGAGTGTTGGGTATCTGCTGATACTGAGTAGATCCTAAACTTATATTTGTCTGAATGTTGATCAAAGATATAACTGACAAGGTCCTGATTTAGAACTATAAGGCTGATGAGCTTAACTTGTTTATATGATGTGAAAAAAAAAGTTTAACTGGGAGATTACCTCCTGAAATTTACTTGACAGAAGATGAATCACTTTTTCGAGTTTGTAGGACTACAACATGTTGAACAGTGGTGTTACAGAGTGGTGCTCACTTTGCCTCATAAATGATCTTTGGCTGAGTACAAACAACAGCTTTCAGAGAGCTCATAAACCAGACCACAGCCAAGCTTAATTTGGAATCAACAAAAGCACGTGCTAAAAGTGAGAAGCTGCTAAGTGAATGTTTTATACACTGCTAATGAAGGAGGGGATATAACAGATTTGAAAAAGTCAAAGCTTATAATTATAGTAATAATTTTGCAGTTTAGTAGGCAGGCTTTCATATCGAAGAGCAGCGTTTTTCAGGATGAGGTTAATAAATCATAGCACAGTTCAGTAAAGAAAGGATCAGATTGTGACCAGCTGTACTTGAACAAATAAATGTTGTGTTGATGTGTTGTTTTTTAAATTTTTTTAAATTTTTATTTTTTTAACAACAATCGTAACCAGTAATTAACTGCTTCTTGTGGCATAAGATCACTGAGAAGTTTGCAGATTTCAATCGAAGAAACAAATTCAATCATAACCTGTATCTGTGCAAACCTTACATCAGTAAAGGCTAAGATGTGATGAGAGAGATGATTACTTGACTTAACGAAATATATCTGAAATAATTTTAACAAAAACAAACAATTCAATGTCTTCAAATGTTCAATTATCATTTCTTGCAGTGTTCGTCAAAAAACTTTGCCACACACTTCGCTTTTCTATAGAATTTTGCCAAAGAAAAAAAGAAATCAAACAAGATGCTTTGGCAGGACCAATGACTGCTTATTCTGCAAAAAAAAAAAACAGTGATATAAGGCCTGCAGTCCACCTCATGCCTAAAGGGATAGTTCGGCTCTTTTAATGTGGGGTTGTATTAGACGCTTGCGCCTAGTCCGTGTCTTACCTGCTGTACATAATGGTCAGTTTGCCCTCCGTTAGCGTATAGTATAGAGATAGTACTGCTGTAAACGATACTAACAGCAACATGTGTTTTAGCCACCGACAAGAATATATGTCCCATTATGTGTATGCTAACTATTTTTAGAGCTTTACATTGCCATAACACAGCCATTTTCCTTGGGACTACACTCCCTCAACTGCAGGGCCGCGGACTCACAACCATGAGTTGTGTGGTTGAGGGCCTCCGACAAACCGTACATCAAAGAGCCGAACTATTCCTTTAAGGAAAAAACTGAAAAGCGTTGAGTGGCAGCTATGTAAAACTGGCGTCATATTAGCAGCTATATTAACTGACTGTAATTTTGTTGTCAGAATAATACGTAAAAATACAAATTTTCCATTATTGGCAGATGATTTATCAGCACTCATAATCCCTAGCAGATACCAGTCCATTGAAACATGCCTGGATCGGTTTTTGCTAATCCTCAGAACTGAATCTGGACGTTCCTACTTTGCAGGTTTTTCAGTCAGTTATTTAACCTTTTGCTTCACTTAATCACAGTTAGAAAAACCGGTTTGACAAGTACTTGGACTTAAACTGACTTTTATTTCTTAATCATTATGGACCAGTCCCTCCCCGTAGTTAGATCTCATTCAAAATCCTGTCTCAGTTCCATGTGCTGCTGTCTCTTGAAATGCCTCTAATCTGGACTTTTATTATTACATGGAATAATTTTGATGCGACCCTCTTGCTGAATGACAGCTTTTATTTCTTGTTCATGGTCTGATCTGACCTCGCTGGAGTCCAAGTACACACACTCATGCTCTGGCACAGATTCATACGCTGATGTCAAGCTAATGGCATGTTGAAGCAGGTTGTTGGATTGATCTTTGCAGGCTGTTGTGACTCATAGATACCAAAGTGCATTTTATCAAATGGACCACTTGGCGTGCAGAGGCTCATGGTTACAGAATGATCTAATTAGGGTCTTTGTTGCACTGAGTGGATGCTCTCCCCGTTACTCTCCAAAAAGAGCTGAGTCAGTTTCCTTGTTTTGGTTCCTACTTGTCTATTTTTTTTCTCCATCACTTCCGTTATTTCCTGTATTCACCACATGTCATGTTATTTTTCTGTTTCTGTGCCATTGTCTGTATCTTTTCTCTCCACTCCATCTCTCTCTAATTTTATCCCTCCTTTTTTTAGATTATGATTTCGGTGACATCTTCCCCGTGTTGCAGTCATTGCCAAGTGCAGACTGGGAAGGTGGGACATTGGTCAACCCCTCCCCTTCCCGCCTTTCCATCCCCCTCCCCCTCCCCCTCCCCCTCCCTCGCTCCCTCCCTCCCTTCTGTCTGGCATGGCCATCCCACAGTTTGTGCTTACTGCATGTTGGGTTGTCTAGCAGGTTATTTAATATGTTAACATATTTGTGCAGAAGACTGCTGATCACTGGACATGTAAACAAATGTAATCAAAGGGGCTTGTGTAACTCTGCTTTGGCTTCCAGGAATGGGTTTAGGTGGAAGGTCTGTGAGTGTGGATCTGAGGTTACATGGCACATTATGACTATGATTACTGTGTAAATGTATTTGTGAACATTAAATTGGAGGCCACTTGTAGTTTATTATTGAACACAACCCTCTGTGTTGACCATTGCAGGCTGCGCTAACTTAAAGCCTCCTCTTGCTGCACATTACTATATATATATTAATTAACAGTAAAATGTGATAGTGCTCACACGTTTTTTTGTAAAACACTCTTTCTTAATGATAATTCTATTAATTAAATTGACAAGTAAATGAGGAAGGGTCACCATACACACTAAGTTGACGGGTAAGTTGTGGATGAAGCACAGAGTTTGGGTTCATTGGGAAAGTTAGTTGGTGAGGGAGGTTCATGTTTTGCATGCATCACTCATCTGGGCAATGGTCCTCCTGCTCACTTGGCCTTGTTCTCTACCGCAGCAAGATAAATGCTTGATGTAACTGATACTCACCTCGTCCAGTCTGTCTCCATTATATTGTGTTATCTGTTTGTCTGTTGTTGTTTTTTTTGTTCTGTCGATGTGTGATGCGTGGCACTGGCTTAGGTACAGTCAGCTGTAGCGTTGGTGTGTAATGCTATGTAATATGACAGCACCCGTTTGCAGTAAGCTGCTGTGTGAACATAACTGTTGTCTCATGGGTTACTTTTTATTTCATTGCCTAAATTTTAATTTCCATAAGAAATCACCTTCAGTCCTCTCATGTTGAATGCCATTACCAAAAATGCAGATTACTGCAAAGGATATTGTTTAAATGCCTCTTTAGTATGAGCTGTCTCTAGCTGCAATAGGAATGCTTGACTTAGGCTTGTGCCACTGCAAATAAAGCTGCTGACTGTGTACCTACTTGATGTTTTCCGCATCGCGTTTTGTGCCTCTCTGACCCTGCCAAAGAACTGCAAAGCGCTGCAGCCCCCTAACATTTGTTTGTTTGTAATGTGTATGAGGAAATACACAGTTTTGTGAAATTGTCTCGTTAGTTAACTTTCCACCATGATTGAAACCAAAAAATCACCCAGAATGTCTATGATTTGAAACACTCTACGTTGAACTACTTTTTATTGTAAAGACTTGATTTCCATGTTTATCACTGAACTTACCCACGAGACAGTGTCAAAAATCCTGTGTATTTCTTATATGTGTACTGTTGAACTAATGTGCTGAGTACTGCTTTTTAGGTTAACTCTTAGCACTTGATTTTTATGTTAGAGGGTGATCTGACTGACCAGGCCAGTTGCCCGCGATCTAGTGGATCTGATCCCCAGACAGTCATCAGCGATGCAGTGGTTTCAGCAGGCACTGTCAAGGTGAAGGTGGCGGCTCATCTTTTGCCACACAGCCCCACGTCCAGCAGACACAACCCCTTTAATGAGGACTCAGACACCAACACTACCAACACCTCAGCTGATGTCACGCCGGTTCATGTGGCCAGCCACCACAACGCCGCCACCACGGGAGATGACATGGAGAATGCCAGCAATGAACTGGAGGTCATCAGGTACAGTAGCCACAGCTTTGGTTTTTGTCTTCAAGGCTCAGATTTGATCTGTTAATCAAATTGTATGAGGACAGAGGAACTGTAGCTAACCACTGTGGTCCTACAGGATGGCCAGACGAAGGAAACCCGCCAAGAAGCGTCGGGGGAAGGGCTCCACAGATTCCAGCAGCAGCATCCATAACTCGGCCTCGTCTGAGCACATGGAAATGGACAACAGCCTCCTGGCCTCAGAGGATTTGGATTCGTTAAATTGCACTGTAATTCAGCTGGATGCTGAAGGAGAGATGAGGAGAAGCAGGGGTGGATCAGAGGTGTTGGAGGAAGGAGATGAAGACGGATTAGAAGGCCTCTTGCGACTCCCAGAGATGACGGACACCTCCATGGACACCGTTGGCCAACCCCTCCGCGATGTCATGGATCGGCTGAATGGAGCTCTGGATAAAGAGGAGGCCTGGGAGCAACCAAAGGAGGAGGGGGAGAAAAACACTGAAGGCTGTGATCAGGACCCCGAGCCCCCTTCGCAGCAGCCCTTTCGAGAGGATTCAGGAGGCGAACCACCAGACCGGGCCCCAGGAGAGACGTCTGTCTCTCCTCTGGCCACAAGCCCCAACTTCCTGCAGGCCTCTCCTGCACCGTCAGACTTATGCTGCTTTACCCCCTTCAGTTCAGACTCTTCTCCCACGAGTGGTGGGCACAATGACTCTACAGAGCCTGGTCAGTCACAGACTCTTTCAGGTGGCCTTAAAAGTGAAGGAGAGGCAAAAGCGGCAGCAGGACAGGAGCCAGACGTGAAGAACGGAGAGGTAGATGCAGAAGGAGAGAAAACACACAACAATAGAGTGACTGAAGAAGCAGAAGAACTACAAGAGGAGAAGCCCAGTCCCTCTGATAGTTCTCATCCTGCAGAATTTAAGTAAGGAATTTCAACAGAAGTAAGTATTTGTTGTCGCAGTGATGTTTAAAATGTGTTTAATTTTCTTTATTATTTGCATTTCAGGGTTGACAACAATCATTTGCTTCTTCTCATGATACATGTATTCAGAGAGAATGAGGAGCAGCTCTTCAAGGTGAACACAGACAAACTCATTATTCTTCACTTGTTTTGAGAGGGTTCATTCTTAAAAACTGTGAATGTGTGCACTTTATAATTAAAAGATAAAGTTTAGACAAAGTAAGGCAGTACAGTGACATCATGGCTTTGTAACAGCAGCGATAGGAATTGATTTGATTGTCAGGAAAGGTAATTCTCCTTCACACATCCTTAAGCCCGCTCTGGTGTTGTTTGGCTCATTTTGAAAAGGAACAGGTGGTTTGTAGACTGTTGCCCAGTGGAAGTGTTGCAAGGCTGAGTTTGCAAATTCCTTTTTTTTACTGATTTTACTCACACTGTAGTAATGTATGTAACTAGTCACATTTTGCACCAAACACTTAAGCTTCTAACATTATCTTCTATGTTTAATAACAAGTGAATTAAGATAGGATTGGCTTGTGATAAATGACCAAAACCAAAAGCTGTTACAAAATAATGGTCTATACAGTCTGTTATGGACTATATTTGTCTTGACACTGTTATTTCCATAGTCTGAAATCCTCACTGGTGAGCATAACAGAATTTATCTTTGATTTTAAGATGGTGAGAATGAGCACAGGCCATATGGAAGGAGATCTTCAGCCACTTTACCTTCTGCTGACTGACTGTTACATTTACCTTCTCAGGAAGGGTAAGTGGCAAAAAAAACAGCATGCTTTGGCATTGTTTTGCAAAAAGAGGTGGAGTAGTGTAAGTCATGGGTTGAGTACTATAGGAGTTTAGGAGTTTTTTATGCCAGTGAAACATTCATAACTCTCTCAGTTTCCATTTCTTGGGAATAAAGGTCGACCATGACTGTGTAAAGTCATAGTGTCCACCTGTGTTAGTAACTCTTTTTCATGTCTGCACATCTGCAGACCATTATGATTGTCCCATTAGATCTGCACAATGTCCCAGGAAATTTTTCTCCATGGAGAAAACACACTACGTTAACATGTACTTACTGCATTTGTTTGGTCTTTTGTTTTCCTCTGCAGGTGCAGCCGAGAAGCCCTACACAGTAGAAGATGCTGTTTCTTATAATGAGCTGGACTATCTTTCAGTAAGTGTCCTGATCATGAAGGGTTTGCTATTTACTCTGGCCTGTCTGTGACTGTGGCCACTGTGTGTGTTTCTGGAAGCCCTCTTGTGTTGTCTCTGGGATCTTTTAAGTTACTTGATGTTACAAAATGTCCGAGTTAAGAGAGGTTTAGGCTTTGTTATACAGTGTGTCATCGCCCCAACTGTCGAATCTTCAATCTACATGGTCCTTAGTGTGATCCATGTAGAGTTAATGACATGATATTTATAACCCTGTTGACTCAAGCATGATGTGACAACTGATATTGATATTGTCTTCTTTTAGGTGGGCCTTGACCAACAGACAGTGACGGTGGTTTGCACCAACAGACGAAGAAAATTCCTGCTGGACACGGCTGATGCTTCTCTAACTTTGTGAGTGGACGTCATGTTTCTCTATATTCCTGAATACATACTTGATCAGATTCAAAGACTTAATAGCTGAGCTACTCGAAGCAGTCAGCACTAATTTCCACCATTCCTGTGCAAAGCATCAGCACGCACATGTCCAAAGTCTCTAATTTGCTAGTATAACTGTGTTCATGTGTGTCAGGAATATTGACTTTAAGTCTTTATCATCAAATCTACCTCTTTTCACTTACAGCTGGTTCTTGACTGTTCTCAAGTCAGCCATGGTGAAGGGCTGTCGTGAGCCTCCGTACCCCTCTGTTCTTACTGATGCTACCATGGAAAAACTGGCTCTCACTAAGTTTGTCTCACAGGAATCACATTGTGAGGTAAAGACATGCTATCTTCACATTTACTGTAGCTCATCATAAGGGATCTGTCAACTAATTATCCATTAATCATGGTATTCCAGCTTCCAACTGTGCTGGAATCTCCAGTAAAAGAACAAAAACTCTTTGGAAAATCTGCTAAAATGAGAAATTTGACAGCTCACAGCTGTTGTGTGTAACTCTGGCTCTTGTAATGCACATTCTTTTTTTGTGCTTTTGAACCAAGGCCAGTAAAAGGGATGCAAAAAACTTAATGATTGTGTTTACATACATGTGAATATTGTAGTAATGTAGTGCTGACTATTTTGGATTTTATCACCCTGCAGCAATAACATTGCCAACAAAGTATGAAATATGATATTCACTGTGTAAAAAAGCAACTCTCATCAGAACAAAATTCAGAAGTTTGAAACACCAGAGCTTGCTTCACAAAATGGTGAGCAGTATATAATCTCTGCATATGAATGCAGAATCTGAAGGCAAGGAACACGATTTTGATTCTGAAAGTGCTTCGTGATTGACCAATCACATTTAAGTGGATTTTGGTTGCATGCAGGAAACAAGTCTGTAGAGAGAAAAAGAGGCGGACCACATTGAACGAAATGCAAAGTAAAAAATGCAGAAACAGTCAAAAGCAAGCCCCATTTTGAAAATATCCAATCAAAAACTCATGCCCCATCAGTTCAAGTCTGACTCCACAGCCATCTAGCTTCTTTTTTTTTAAGCCTCCTCCAGTTCAGTTTTTCTCGTTCTGCTTTGTTAGGCAGTAGAGGCTGCTCTGGGTACAGTCTATAATGTGGCTGCGCTCTCTCTGTCATTCTCCTTCGTGTGACTCGCTCGCTCAGCTGTAGCTTCCTGCCTCGTGGTTGCATAAAAATATGGTCAGGTGTAATGAAGAAACAGGCAGAGCGCACAAAGGCAGGGCCGACAGTAGAAGGTCCAGTGAATTAATTCAAGCTGTCTGAATTGACTGGTTGGATAGTACTTTTTTTTCTTTTTTCCCCCAAAGCATTCAATATTTTGACCACCAGCCAGCTGTGAAGAGATTTACTGCAAATATAATAAATACTTCTAAACGAAATTAACAACCCTGTCTTTATGTTAAATATTATCTTAAAAAGCCCAACAGCAGTAATCTCAATATTTCTGTCATTCTAGATACACTTAGGAGTTTCTCCTCCTATCAGTCTTTTTGCTGCTCATTTATACGTTGGCTGACTTTCAAAGCTGTGGTCAAATAATGCTCGCATGCTTCTCCAGGTATCTGAAGTGTCTATCCGCCTGTACTCACTGGTCCAGTGGGAGGATCCCATGGACATGTCTATGTCGACCCTGGGTGGCCCAACAAGATCTGGAGTACCTTCCAGCACCAAGGAGGGGACTCTGCAGTACCGGGCTGGAACTACCTACCTCGGCAAAGAACTTTGGAAAAGCTGCTACCTCGTCCTCAGGTGTGGGTCGTACACATCAGTACCGCTTTAGCTGGTTTTAATATCTTCCTTTGAAAATACACACCTGTAAGAACACTGTACATCTAACATTGCCTTCCCACATTGTGTATTAATAAGGTCAACATCTGTTTCCCTCACAGATACACAGATACGCCTTCATGTCAGTTCTCATTGTAATATCTTTTGCGTGTATGACTGACACCTAACGTATTGTAATCTGAAAAAGCATTTTAAATGTTAAGTGCCAAAGATGTAGGTTATAATTAGCATACCCCGCAACGCTTACTTCACTACTTCTCGCTTAAGTCATTCATGAAACTGCCAACAATATTGGAAGTCTTTTCTTTTTTTTGGCTTTTGGTTCCTTTCACTATCTGCTGATGCCAAACATACTGAGAGCCGCTTCTCTTTGCTGCAGGTTTCAAGCCAGTGTGTCCAGAATATAGACAAAATGTAACTTAAATCCCTGATATGAGGCACATTAGCATCGTGACAGATCAATGCATTCTGTACAGCATACAATACGAATATTATATAAAAGAATAATATACATTTTTGTTAAAGCTTCAGATTAAGATAAAAAAAAATTAAAAATTCTCCCTTTTTTCTTGCAGCAATGGCATTCTGTACCTGTATGCCGAGAGAACTGATGTGACACCTCTTCTGTCAGTCACTATGGGGTAAGCTTCAACTGACTGCAAGTTTAACCCAGTAGACATTTTTGACTTGTCTGAGCTTCAGTTAAAGTGTTCTAATAATACATGACAAGGGGCAACATACACAACACCAGGACCCTGAAACTGAAGCTGCGAAATGGAATTCAGCCATAATTAATTTTATAAAGTATTCATGTGCTTTTCCTACTCTGACATGTCAAAATGTCACCTGTTCCAAGAAAATGATTGCTCTGCTCCAGCTTCATGCCCTCTGTGCCCCCTCCTATCTCTCCAGAGGAGAGCACTGTGGAGGCTGCCGTCGCTCAAACAGCACGGAGCGTCCTCACGCCTTCCAGGTCATCCTGACAGAGCGGCCGCCACTGGAGCTCAGTGCCAACAATGAACAGGACATGGCCGACTGGATGCAGCTGCTCTGCCAGTCTGTGTCTAAAGGGGTAAGGTGTTAACATATGGCACACAGTCTGTGCATTAGCATACTCATGTTTTCAGGTGTATGTACGTGCTGTAAGAATAAGTACTGATGTTGTAAATTTACCTCAAAAAAATTAATCTGAATCAAAACAGAACACTTGTTCTTGTGATAGCACCACACAGCACACTAGTTGCAACATCCTACGCACTGATGTGTTTAAATCAAACTTAACTCCGGGTAAATCATCAGTCACACTGGTTTCACTTTCCTTTACAGCTTTAAACAAGTATTTTTTCGGTGCAGAATTGTTGCTGTTTACTGTGTGCAGGCATCCAGGTTCCTGCTTGTATAACTTGTAAAAATGTTAATATGGAATAATGTAAACTCCTTTCACACAAACAAAGTATGATTAAACTATAACAGTCACACCTGCAGATCATCCCTCAGGGTTTGGCCCCCACTCCATGTATCCCATGTTGCCTGGTGGTGACAGACAGGAAGCTGCTAACCTGCCATCAGGACTGTCAGACCAGCTTTTTCCGTTCGCTGGGCAGCGTTGATATCTGTGATGTCACTGCTGTCAGTGTGGAAGCCGACAAGGAATACTGTGTCATTGTGAGTGGCTGCATGTATGTAAATCTGTTAAACTCCTGGCAGTGTTACTCCAGTGTGTGGTTTACATTGAACTTGGACTAATGCATGTCTTCATTCATATGTAGTGTGTATGACACCCTGTTTTAAAGTCTTAAGTATGGAATTCAGATGTGTTGAAGGGCGTAGATTTTGGTAGGGACAATATAGACGAGTCCCCACCAATATCTATTGATATCTTATTACCATTCTTCTCATCTGTGTGTGTGTCGTTGTGTTTATTTATGTATATCAGTACATTGGACTGGTTTTAATAGGCAACAGTACCAGTACTAACCAGTGTTGGCTGCAATAACTGCCTATAAATTAAAGGAGAAGTTTGTTCTTTTGCACATTAAGCCCTATAAGGATATTTTCAATCATACACGATGTTCTACAGCATTATTATGATGACTGGCGCTCCTTACTGACGTCACAGCTAGCTGAAAACAGCAGAGGTGAAGGGGCATTTCAAGTGCTTTGAAAAAGACCGTTTTAAAAGACAAGGCAAACGGCGAATGTTTAGTGGCGTCCTCTCATGTTCCAACACTAAAACACGAAATACAAAGCTTTTAACCTGGAAATGGCTGATTCAGCCGCTTCAGGAAACAAACAAACAGCCATTTCTGGCTTATTAGTGGCAGTATAATTTCATGTTTAGTGTCGGAATATGAGAGGACTCCTCTAAACATTGGGCGATTGTGTCATCTTTTAAAACTACCTTTTACGATGGACTGTTAGTTAGACTTAGTTGTTTTCAGCTAGCGGGACGTCAACAAGGAGCTCCAGTATTCATGACTGCACCATTTGTCATAATAATACTGTAGAACATTGTATGTAATTGTAGATATCCTAATTATAAGACTTAATGTGAGAAACACTGAACTTCTCCTTTAAGGCTCAAGATGGCATGAAATAGCAATTGGAAGTCTATCAAAAATGTGAAATGCCTCAGCTTCCAGTGGGGGTTGCTTCCACTCCAGGCCTCTTTAATTTCTGTCCCTATCAAACCTATGCCCTGTGTCACTAAATTCTCCTGAGTTTATGTACTTTTGTCCACATTGTTGCTGTTTATTAATATTAAAATATTATGATGTTTGCAAACTAGATGCAAAACATCACGATTTTTTTCCACAAAACATAAAATAAAACAAAGCACATGAATAGAGTATTTGTCTAAATGAGGGCCCTGGCTTCAGCTGGATTTTGATTGGCTGTCAGTATTTCTGTCACTCATCAAAATATTCTGAAAGTGATCCCAACGATATTTTCTGCCTCTGTCGTTGTTGTTTTAGTTGTGTAGACTCTAGCTTTCACTTGCGTTAGAAAGATTTTTAAAACCATACCTTTTCAGTTATCTGTAAAGTTAACATTCTTGGTGTGGACGGCCCTTTAGCCCTCATTAGCTGGAGACGAGACACATTCAATATCTCACTGCAGTTTCTTCCAAACAAACTGTGTTCACTAACTTGGGTGTAACTACAGTAAAATTTAAGGGATCAGGTGTCTTTGGCTTTTGTTAAAACCATGTTAAAGGTTGTCATGAACTACTCTTCATTATATCTTCTTTTTTTCTTTCCAGTTAATAAATTGTGAGAAATTAATTCTATTAATGATGATGAACAATTGCAAATGAAACCATACAAACAGAATGACACGGCTGAACATTACTCATCATCCTTCCCTCTGGCTTTTTCCCACTTCCTCCCTTTGTAGGAATTTACAGCCGATCGCCCCCAGTTCCTTCCTCCATGGGTTTTGTACTTCAGTGGCTGTGAGGAGAGAAATCGATTGCTGGAGGCGTTAGACAACACATGGAAGGCCATTTTTCAGGTGGGATGATAAACTTTCCTCAGTAGTGATTTAAAGAGAAAGATGTAATAATGTAATGTCCTAAAGTATCAGCATTGAGGATTTTAAATCCACTGGACATCCATCAGGTTTAACCCTCATATGTCCTCACTATACACAGGTTGACCTTCCCCACAGAGACGTGTTGGATCCGTCCGTGCAGAAGCGTTGCGGCGAGGCCCTTGCCCTGATAAACAGTGCCTGGCAAAGGGCTGACAGTCTGGCCCGAGGCAGAGCCCAACGTGAACCCTGGTGCTGATGGACACATACAGATGCATACGCGCACAAACTTATCTGTGGGTACCCTCTGAAGTGGATGACAGCTTAACAGTCTGATACCGGTTCAGGGTTGAAGGATGTAACTCTTTTATCACAGTCACTGCAAACTGTTTCAAGCTGAAAAAGACTGAGATGAACAAATCTGGTTATTGGTTGCTATACTGCACTATAGCGTTAGCTTGGAATGCACCTGTGATTCACTGATGAAGTGTTTTTATCAGGGAAACTTCCTGAAGAAGAAGCAATGCATATGGCTCATCACATGGCAGTGATGCAACAGTAAGACATTCTCAGTTGATAGGATTTGAAGGAACCCCCAACAGAAAGCTACGCCAGATTTTATTAGAACCTGATGCTTTTTAAGTCCATTATTCCTCTTATTAGCAGCTCTAAATAGCAGCAATGCAAAGCAAAGAATCCAGATTCAAGAAAAAGTTTGGTCTCATGTAATATTTTTTACTCTCTGAATAAGAAATGATGAACAATGCATAAACAGTAGTTTTCATGGGATGCCTTTAAAAGCAAACTTGAGTTATCGTGCATTCAGAGATATCCTGCTGAACTGACTTTGAGAATTTGTCTTAAAGTAATTTTCAAACCGTCCCCTCCCACAGAAAATCCACCTCAAGCCGAACACTAATGTACAGATTTATTTATTCAAGCCTTCACTATGAGATGCAGACAGCAGAATGATAAAACACATATAGTACATCAAGGAAGCTCAGGAGGGGAGGAAAAAATGATTTGTTGAGTTAGATAGTTCATGTTTTGCTTCAAAAATAAATCTGGTGATATATCAAGAAAGCCATATATGTAGGTGGTTAGTTGCTGCTTTTCTGCAACATTGAGAAGTTCGTACACTCCTTGCCTTGCACACAAAATAAATCAGTAACGCTCTGCCTTTGTGGAAAGATGAAAGCCACTCCCTGCTTACTAACAGAAGTTGTTCTCCTGAACCCTAACTGTTGTTCCATTATAGAGCAAATGTACAGCGCTTGTACAGTATCAGTGCATTATCACTGACGGTTGTGTATGTGTCTGATATTCAGTTTTGGTTTGTCAAAGGCAACACACCTTACACTGAATTATTGTCACATTGTGCACTAGCTTGAGAAAATGTGGCAAGATGATGCCTCAACATGAAGAGTATCTGGATATTTAACACTTGCACTGTTACACGACATGCTCCTGTATGTGTTATTTGAAATCTTGCTTTACCGATTCAAAACATAGTCACTCAGATTAATTATCAGGAAATGCAACAGACTTTGCCTTCTCTCCACTCTGCAGAAACAAGTGGAGGCTTCCATGCAGACTTGCACATTGTTAGTCTTTTTTTTTTAATGGTACCAGTTGTGTGTTAATACCGTAACATGTGCTGTGTTTTTTCCATTTTAGAGAAAGAGGGAACAATTGTTTCTAAATTATTAGTTGAGTGGTGACATTTTAATGGTATTGATTTTTGTGTCAGCCTCAAGTTGTCTTGGCTTATCCTTTCATTTTGCACCAGCGGTTGATGGCATCATATCATACTGTACTGAAGTGTATAGCAGAGCTGGCCACTCTGAAGTTAGAACATCCCTTTCTGCATTAGGCATCATTTGGTTGTGTAGGACCATGTTTAAGGTATATAAAATCCTTAAAAAGCTTTCAACTTGAGCAAATCCGACATTTTTTCTTTAATGCTTTTAAATAGCCTGCGGTATGATCAGTTATTAAAGCTTTATTTGGGGAAGAAATAAAAGTAGACTCTTAACTAAACTCTAAAATTTCCCAACAGATTATTATCAGTAGACAGAGGTGCATGTGTTACAATCTGTCCTTAACATTAATGCTAATTAGATTATTGCTGCTCTGTCAATGACAGTGGAAGTGCTCTCTTTGCAACGACAATGTAGCCTTTTTGACAGCCCTTACCGAACTTGACAAAATGGCCAATTAAATGAAACTAAATGAAGCACTATTTTCCCTTTGTGTAACTGCCTTACACTGTACAATTTGGCTAACTGTTGGAACACTGAAAACAATCATCTGAGTTTACGTTCAGGTTTCTTTCGATGGACAAGTCAAAACATGCTGTCTGTCTGTCTGGGCTGGGTGTCAACCTAAGTACTCTCAAAGTACACATAATGGTGTCTAAATTGAATGTCGGCGCTGGATGCCTGCTTGTTTGTCATTTAATTGTTCTTTAATCAGATACTGACAGGTGTGTGCTGTCAAAAACATGAGGGTTTTGCAAAACGAATGTGATTATTTTCAGCAATGTAAGGTATTGGGAAAAAAAATACTGTTTCGGTAATTTGTCTTACCATAACGGGGATATTAAATACACACCAGTATCCAAAACTTTCAAATGGTATCCAGCCCTACGTATGTCACCTATGTATGTTTGAAGGACTTTCATTTAGCATGAATCAGTGCTTTAAGCCTTTCTAAGTGCCACTTGGTCTCACTCATCTGCTCTTTTACGAAGAAATCTAATCTCAGGTGAAAAAGGTACATCACATCCAAAAGATTCACCTTGTTTTTTTGCTGCTGTTTTGTCTAATTCAGTATTTTTAAAATGTTTTTTTATCTGTTTTGATTCCTCTCATGTTTCATGCAGCATTATGACGTTGTTTCGCGCACACAGAGAAGGCCTCAAAGTGATATTAAATGTTGGGAAAGGTTTTATGTAAAAGTCCTTTTAATAATTCATCGGGTTCTAAAACAGGATTGGTTGGCTGTGTACTTGAAATCCTGTCTCCTGTCGGATTATTTAAGGGGTTTTTTTTTGACCAGGGAGAGTGCAGTTGCAATAGTTGGACTTACTTGAAATGTTTGTTGGATTATCAGTTAAAAAATAACTGTGGCCTATGGAGCGTGTATAAAGAAGAAGTTAAAAGTCTTTTTGAGCAGTGATTTGAATGTGGGACATTGCTGGCCAATGATGGATGACATCTAAGTGATGCTTTGTGAGAAAACTGCCGTTTGGTTTTGTTCATAAACATGTACTGCATGTGATACTTGTATTATGTTTAACAGTTTTATTGAATTGTAAATAGAGCACTAATCAAATATAACAGACTGTACACTCACATCAAGATGTGCATGTCCAGAAGGTTTTTTACTGTTCATAAGGGTAATGAATGTACAAATAAACCTTTGTGGGCTGCATAACTGAATAAAGAGACATGAATATGACATGACTTCTGTTGTGACATTTTTGTTTCTGTTACAGATCAAACCAGGGAGGTAGTGTGTGAAAGACAGTCAAGTTAGAGCAGGGACAGAAATCTCACAGGTTGGATACATAGCAAAACAGAAGCTTTCCATTAGGTTACATGTTGTACTTCATATTTCCAGTGTACAGCATGTTAAGGATGAGTTTAAGCCAAAAAACCCCACCTCTGTCTTTAGGAGTTAAATTTGTTGATGATTAGTGCCCAGGATTACCTGTGTAAAAATCCTTACTTTTAAAGCTAACTTTCCAGCCTTCACTCCCTGTCTTTGAAAACAAACTAACCAATCAAACCAGTAATGATTAAAAAAAAAACAAGTTATGATGGATTCAAAGTATTGTTTTTCAATCCAAATTAAGCTTGATTGCACATTTTCAGATTAGCATCATCTCTCGCTGTATGCTGAGCCCTTGTAGAGATGATCTTCAGCAGGTTTTGTCAATGTTGCAGTTCCTCCCAGTCACCAGTAGGAGTCCTGTTTGAGTCTGCACCTGCTTTTCATGGTTTGAGAAAGTCTGCTGTGTTCCAGTAAAGACAAGTTACTGCTGCAGCATACAGTTTTGTTTTGTTTTTTTGTTTGTTTTGTTTGTTTTGTATGCATTTATTTTTATTTTAAAAATAACCTCAGTGCACAAATCAAGGTCTATGAGGAAATGGCTTTCTGAAAGGTTTTATAAGGTGGCTGATAGTAGCATTTTAATGCCCGTTGTTTTTGACCGAGATGTTCAGCAGGTAGATATGAATGTAATAATCAAGTGTCACATATTTTTTGCCATCATGTAAATACCAAAGCCACAACTGCTGAGCACCATGTGCTGTTTCAAAAACATCTTGATATGTTAGCATTTAGGGTAAAAATGTGTTGCTTTGCTTAAGGACTAACTGACCAGAGATTTCAAGACTTGCCTTTAAAAATGTCTTGTGTTGCAGACAGATTTGCTTAAGTTAGCGTGCTAACCAGCTAGCCCTGGCTGTGCTGTGCTGTGCTTATGTCTAACTGACTTGAGCCTTTTTAACTCATTATAACAGATGCTTTATCCAAACCCAGTGGAAATGAAAGAACGAACGAAAGGAGACTGAATAAGAATGGTTTCATTAACTTCATGGACATTACAACAAAAGATGTTTGGTAACTATAAAGAGTTCACAGTGAAAAGAAGACAACATTCAACAGCACAGAGCAGTTTACTTTTTGTTCCTGTCTTTTGTCGTTGCTAGGGAAACAGTTAACACTGGTCTTGTTCAGATGCATTTCTTTTTTATTTTAGCAGCATGCAAAATAATGTTGCCTTGGGAGTGCTTGCGCTGTTACCATAGTTTCAATGAGCCATTTGTTTTCTCCACAAAACAGTGCAGAATTGATCAAATTGGATTATAGGAATGTTTTTTTTTTTATCTTTATTTTGAGGAGAGCTGCAACAGTAACTGATGGTTGACAGAGAGTTGTAAAGAGCTTCACCGACGAAGGGAGGAAAAGCAACATTAACCCCCTGCAGAAATGAAAATTTAGGAAGAGAAAAACAGAAAGAAGCATTTCACTTTCTGCCATTCACCTTTATTTTATTTTTTACCGAGAAACACATTCTTATATTTCATATTCAATATTTCATGTGACCAGTATTACTGTTAGTTTAGTCTCTCTAGTTTATAGAACATATTTTCTCACTCAGTCATTTCTGTCATATACTTCCTGTATTTGTTATGTCAACCTGAGAAGTCCACAGTCGATCTCAGTTGGAACTGTAGTTTTATTAAGATGACATTTTTAAATGTGTCATTCATGTGCAGTTGTATGGACTGGAACCATCACTATCATGATGAATTTTATCTAGTGAGTGCAATTCTGTTTTGCAGATGACTTTGGTCTGTCATTTTGTACAGACCGTGCACATACTGTAAGAGGGCTTCAGAGGGGTGGAGCTCATCCTTTATTGCTGTAAATAACTGATGATAAGTCTGTGTACATTCAAAACCAATTAAAGAAATGTGAAAAACAGCTTGTATGGAGGAGGGAATACCCATTAACACAGAGGAGATTCCCCCTACGTGTTTTAGCCTGTGTAATGAGGACATTATAGAGGGCTCTGACTCAATTCTCCCTCTCTGCCCATGACTGACGCTTCAATTATTTATGAAGTGGGATGTTCTCTGTAACTGTGTGCATTGATGTACTTTCCTTCTGCTGAAATGCAGCAAAGCATCAGTTGCTGCCTGCATAGGTCCATTACGGTATTCCACAGCTATCGACAGTGGAGAGGAGCAGCTTGACGGAGGCAGAGATAGAGAAGAGGGAGAGGACAAGAGAAGCACAGATTGCTGCACATCCAGACTTCAGCAGCAGCCTGATTTTCACCACAGCAACGGTACAGTATCAACCATTGTTTACTCTCATCGGTCTCTTTCTTTGTCTAATTGTCATTGGTTAAATACTTCAGTAATGAGCACAGATTTCTTCTGCAGTACAATTTGTATAAATGCTTAGTATCTGTGTCCAGGAAAAACCTTTGTCATCCTCCTCATCATGTTGAGGAAGGGCTCAGGGCTGCTAAAGGGAGACAGAGAGGTCCTCCTGGATTTGGACTACGGGGGTGAAGCACAAACCACAGACAGCTATGGGAGTCTGCAGAATGGGACTTTTATCCCACCGAGATGCGTGAGAACTATTTTACTTCTTCTCCATAATGCTGTGGTATGTTTTTCTATATAATATCAGAAAGACCTGCACATTCCCACAGCAGCCATAAGCCCGCTGCTCTGTTCTTCCCTTCACACTTCACAGACTTCTCTGAGATGTTGCAATGTGATGTGAAGTCCTGTGCATTATGGGAAAAATGATAAAGCCTTGTGGTGAAACATGGCTTTACCACACTGAAGGATTCTTCTGAAAAGTTCTGTGAAAGCACAGTGATCATTATCCATCTCATCTTTCTTGACTCATTATTGCAAAGTGGAGGCTTTTATGATGCTGTGTAATGGGGGAAATTAACTCTCCGCGTAAAACAACAAAGAAAGGGTTTACAGGCGTGAATATGTGAGGAAAAGAAGAATGTGCCTGCAGCCTAAACTTGTTTCTAATGTGCTAAAAGATTTTGGTAGTAACTAAACTTTGCTTTTAGCTTTCAGCCACAGCTGCTGATGAAGATATAGATGATGATGATCCCACTCATGTTCCCCATAATACAAGCAGTACGCAGCCAGTTCTGCAGCTTGGCAATTACTTCAGAGATGGAAAAACCAAAATTGGTAGGCAGCAACAGCATCTCATAATTTACTGGCTGTCACAAGCTCACTGATGGATGACTGAGTCGGTGCTTCATTTAACTGTTTGGACCTTTATGGTTGATCTGAGTAGACTTTGTGCTGGTGTGGGAAATTCGCTCACGGAGGAAACGGCGAGGGAAGGGGAAGGTGACCGATGAAGAGGGGCAGGCAGTGCCGACTGAGGAGAACAGCAGGTCTGAACGAAGGAAGGCACAGCTGGCACAGTGGAGGGAGAAGTTTGTCCAGAATCTGGAGAGTGCCGGTTTACTGATGGAAAAGGTGCTATATATCAGTGTGAACCTTATTCATTTTATAGGTAAGATATTATTATGATAATTATTATGAATAATGTCTCCCTGTTGCCTCTCTTTCCTTTAGGAGGAAACAGCAAATGAAAAGAAAACAATACATTTTCTGAAACTCAGTGCTCCTTGGGACGTCTTGGTGTGTTATGCTGAGGAACTCTGTGTGAGAGCTCCACTGCAGGTTAGTACAGCAGTTTATTAAATATGTCTAATTTGAAGTTTTAATACTATGTTTTCATGGATATTACTGTTGGTTCGTGTGAGTTGGTCGATCCAGACTGAAAAATCTCACAAACATGAAGACGCTATTGAAGACTCTACACTCAAGATGTCCCTCATCTCAGCTATTCTAATTATTTTGGTGATTCTCTGGCTTTAATTTACAGGGGGCATTTTATGCTTCTCTTGCTCTTTCAACCCCAAAATAATGTTACAAAGTCGGACTGACGTTTTAAATGATGCTAAAGCATGAAATAATGAGGTAAGGATATGTAGCAGTGATCCCTGTTGGCTGTTTCTAGTGGCTCTGAATGCTCCATTCTCATCTTTTTTTAAAAAAGTCGCAGACCACTAGTGTGTCACAGTGTGCAGGGCTCCTCTATAGGTTCATCTGAATCTTGACTGAATCTCCTTAAACTGACCTCTCTTATTTATCAACTCAGCACTTCTTTATGCTAGTCAGACATCCCAAATTACTTTACTTATTAATTTGACAATATTTACTTGTTTTTTTTAGAGACTATTTACATGTACACAAATATGTCTTTTTGTTTCCTTTTTGGGGGGCACGCTGTCATGATGCTGGATACATTGAACTGACTGTCTCTCGGTCTGGGAGAGAAGATGTAAAAGCCCACCCACACAGAAAACTGATTGGTCTACCAAGCAAGACAGAGCAATCAGGCTTTCTCCCTCTCACACATCACTGCATGGACAGTCACACAGGCACACCCATGCGCTCTCACTCCCTCTCGTGTTTGTGCTACATGATCAGTCACAGACACCCAGTTACTCTAGTGCACGTGCTCTTGCTCGCTCGCTGTAGATTCCGGGAGATTGTATCTCATTTGCAGGCGTGCGGGAGCCGCTATCAATATGCGGGAGACTCCCGGAACTTCCGTGAGAGTTGGGATGTCTGTGATGTTATTACGTGGGCCCACCCCCTAGCCTGACAGCCATACAATACAGCCAGTGGGAGACAGTGCCGTGACAAGGTTTACATTTTTTTGTTTTTAGTGTAATGTCTAAACAACGTTTGGATGACAAAATCCAGTATATGTACACACTCACCTCTCTGAATGTATTGAAACTTTGGTGATCCCTTAACTTTTCATCTAAGCAGTCATCACTTCAAAATTGCAATTTGTTCAATTCTTTGGTTTGGGACCAAATCCCCATCAGCCTCAGCTATACTTTTTAGTTGGTGTAAATTAGCCTGTATTTTAATGCTAACATGCTAAAACAAAACGCAGTGTCACAATGCACCGTCACTGTGTACATTTTAGCACGTTAGCATGCTGATTTTGGCATTTAGCTTAAAGCCTTGTGGAGCTGCTAACATGTCTGTAGACTCAGAGCTGTGGCATCAAACCTCAGTTTTTATGCTGGTGGTGGAGTCCCACACAGAAATACTTTACAAGAAGAAAATCATGCATGAAGTGGGTGGGATGTGGAGGACAAAAGCTGATACGCTGAGTTGATTATTTGTTAATTGTACTCTTAAAACACTGTAACTTGATAAAGCCTCTCAGCCAGTGGTTTGTTTGGCTCTGTCGTAAAAAGTTACACGTTGCTTTTCCTCTGGTGCATTACTGACAGTAGCTGCTGAGGTGTGTCTGCTACTCCGAGTGGTTGATATTAAATAAAAGTCTTGGACCTTTATACCTGAAATGTACTTAACGTTAACGATCAATAACCAAAGGTGTTCCCCAATTAACAATGTTTTTTCAGGATTGTAATACAAGACCCAAAAAATGTTCTTCATACTGAACGAGTGTGTGTTTGTCTTCCAGGCACAGCCAAACCTGGACTTAAACACATCTGCTCAGGTATTGAGTAGACTATGCATACCTAATGTGATGATGGAGTCAGTGCCCAACAGACCGCTGGACTATTACACATGTGCCTTTCGCAAGTCAAAGATGAACAGGTAAGTTCTCAGTACCAATGGTCAATAATCAGTTAACATTGTATCACAGTATATAAAAGTGTATTTGGCTGAATGAAAGTGTTTCTCGTACAGGTTCCTTGGCTGTGATGACCATGAAAACTACTTTACTAACACACAGAGACACCGTATTGTGAGTAACAGAAATTTCTCTAAATTAAATGTACTTAGTGAAATTATTCTCCCAGTTAAACTTGTGTATCATTTCAGGTGTATGAGATTCTTGCCAGGACGGTGTACGGCAAAAGGAAGAGGGCTGAGGTTGGTGTGGACAGACTGGTAAATGAAGGGGTGTACACAGCAGCTTTCCCCCTGCACGAGGTCAGATATTATTTGTTTGCTCTTTAATCTGATTTGAAACTTTCTCTGTTTTTTTCTCTCTAACCAACATGTTTTTTTTTTCTTCACAGGGCCCCTTCCAGCGTTCAAAATATGAGATTCGTCCTGACGAGCTGAACCAGAGGCAGATTCTTCACCACTACTGGGCCCGTTGGTGCAAATGGTACAAATACCAACCTCTGGACCACATCAGGGAATACTTTGGGGAGAAGGTTGCATTCTACTTCGCCTGGCTGGGTAAATATATAAACTCATCAACTCCACTGTGACACACCTGAATGATACAACTAACTGTATTTTTTAAATTACAAAAAAAAAAAAATGAAAGGAGATCCTCTGTAGCTTGATCCCAGACCCCCTCACATTTGTACAATGATTTCATTGATGAATGTTTATCAGTCATGTAATCGAGGTATAACACTTGATTTGAGATTAAATAAATCTTCACTTGCAAAGTCCATTAGGTGGTTTGTCATATTTCTGGGGGGAAAAAAAACTTTTGGACAAAGGAACATTTATCACATCAACAAGGAAGCACAAATAAATAAAAGGATGCTAGAAAAGTTTCTGAGGTGCTGAATGTTCTGCAAGTACTGCTGTTTCTAAAAAGGTTCCTCCGGTTAAATGATTAAATACATATGTAATCATTAATTTTACATTTCATACACATTTTTGTAGTGTAGTTGTTTTTCCTTTGATTACAAAAAGTGTTGCTTGATTGATATCCATACAAACAAACAGTCCACAGCAATGCTAGCAACAACAACAACTAAAACAACACTGATCTCCATCATCAGAATATGTAATGAAAATCTTCAGACTCTGAAACTCTCCTTCTGAGCATGAGATATGCATCTGTGATGCTGGCACCACCTCTTCATTGGGACTTTTGAGCGTTAAATAGCAGTGCAGAAGTGTAGTTACTAATTGCACAGTATCCCTCTTGCCTCAGCTGAAAGCTGCAGCCTAATGGAGCGTGATGTCTCTGCAGGTTTCTACACAGCCTGGCTGCTGCCGGCAGCAGTGGTTGGAACCCTGGTCTTTGTGTCTGGAGTCGTGTCCATGGGTACCAACACACCAGCGTGAGTACACACACTTCACAGGCAGGATATATTTAAGGAAAGAATAGATAACCCCTTATTAATGCCAGGAGAGGAAATTCAGGTGTTGCAGCCGCACATGGACAGAACAGAAATAAATGCAGATGAATAAAAGTATATGACATTTAAATAAGAATAGAAATACAAATAAAAAGTATATTAACCACCTAAGAGCAATTAAACACAAAATACAAGTCAAGTAGCACACGTGCCCATGTTAAGTGTTGCACTTAAACTGATGTTGTTGAGGCACTCTCTCATGTGTTGCTGACTTAAGCAAATAAGACTTTTTCTCAAAAATTAAAACTGTCTCTATTTACACACTTGGTCTAAAATTATGTTAAGCAAGCACAGTTTGAGATACAAATATACCAAAGCATCAAAGCACAATCGTTCTGCATAAAAACAAACCCCATAATTATACAATCCTCATGGGGTATGTCTGTGCCCAGTGTAACATACATTATTTATCAGCACAGCAGGCTCTGCTCTACCTACACAGCTCTGTGGAATCACTTCTCTCTGCTTTATAGCGTTTGCATCCTAAAATTTCCCTACCAATTATTCTGTTTTTAACATTCTGTTTCTTTTGCATCATGTTGGTTTCAGCGACAGAAAATTCATCCCACTATAAAGTAACAAGAGAGGCTGAAGAAAACGGAAGATGAGTCAATATCTCAGGAAAGGAAACAACCACGTCTCAGATTTGTGATGTTTATTAGTGTACACTGTAGATTAAAGCCATTGATTAGTGAAAAATGGATGGACAGCAGTCTGTGGCAGCAATAAACTGCAACAGTCTCAGCTGATAATGGACATGAGTGCACGACAATCTGCCCATTATATAAATAAGGAAACTGGATGTCTCTTTGTGAGTACAGAGTTTATATTTGTGCAGCAGATCTCATGTGTAGTTCTTTCAGTCAGTCATTAAGTATCTTTAGGAAGTAAAAGTGCAGGAGCTCTAGCAGCAGACTGGGAGACTGATTTCAGAGCCCTTTTTAGCTGGTAGGCAGTTTATATTTGGTGACAATAGGGCAATTCAAAAAAATTCCATAATAATCTTTCAGCATATTCTGATTCAGGTGGTCTGAAAGAACATAGACTTCTGTGCCTCTTTGTGACTCTCTAACCAGGCTTTAGAAAATGAAAACTGTGAAAGGCACTTTTCGGCCAATACGGGTCATTTCAGGGAGCGTGTGTTCTATTGGCCGCTCTATGCTGTTTTTCTTAGCAACAGCTGACGTCGCTATGAGCTGACTGGCTGTTGAAACAATTGATGTACCTTACACCTTAAAACTGGGCAGCATTCAAATTTGACAACATGTAGCAGCACGTTTATGTAATTGAAAGTAGAAGTGCGCTGAACGCCTTGTTGTGTGACGCAAGTGTTCCGACTACCCATTGGATCCATGGTGCACATGAATTTTTAATATGGCAGAATTTTTATACAGGTCACAGCTGATTGGGTAACACCTCTGACACACCCACCAAACAGGAGAGAACGCACCTCGATGCTGTTGTGCACCATTGCACAGTGTCAAGGAAACAGGCCATTCAATCCGGAAACCGTAGCAAACAATGCGCATTGTGTTGAGATTGAATTTACATCTGGTTGCTGGCGACTTGATAAGCTAATTTGCAGATGACACCATCAACTTGAGTCAAGCTGAGACAGACCAGTTTACACCACTGCAACTTTCCCTGCAACCGTTTCATCTCGTCGTGACTCTTTAATGTAAATTGGCGTTAAAGGAGAGAGGGACAACAAACCAAATGAAACGCTAACCAGAGCAAAAACAGAGAGGGCAGGGTGCAGAGGATTTGTTCCCTGAGAAGTCCAATGCTACAGCTAGCTTGATTTCCAGATGTTGCCTACCTCAGCTTTAAGTTAAGGTTAATAAATCCATCATTCACTCTCAAACTGTGATTAAAGGGCCAAAAATCTCTGTTCCTGTCAAATCTTATCAGCCACCTGATACCTCAAAATCTAAAAAGCCCCTCTAGTTTGAAAGCTTTAAAACTTGTCTCAGTTGCAGCTTATTTGTGTTTATGTGTTTACAGAAAAGAAATCTGTAACAGTGGCGCTAGTTATTTGATGTGTCCTCTATGCAACACATGCAAGGCCTGGAACATGTCTGATATTTGCACCATGGCCAAGGTAAAGAACTGTCAAATCATATCACTGGTAAACCATCCAGTTTATGATCATAATGGAAAAAAGACTAAATATGGATTTTTTTTTTTTAAGTCTGTGCCGCACCTTTCTGCATTGCAGATGGGCTACTTATTTGATCACCCGGGCACAGTCTTCTTCAGTGTGTTCATGTCCTTCTGGGCAGTAACCTTCTTGGAGTACTGGAAGCGAAAGATGGCCACCCTGGCACATCACTGGGATTGCATGGACTTCCATGAAGAAGAGGTCTCATGATGCTTCCTTTCCTGCCTGCTTTAGTATGAGCTTAAACACACAGGATAAATACACTTGATGATTCTATGATATGTTCACAAGAGAAAGTTTAACAGTGTTCACAGAGTTCTACCTCAGAGGACTTTTTACAGTGTGTAGCAGCACAGTGTTGTTTAAGGGTCAATCCCACCAGCTAGGGAAATAATGTTTCCTGTCATGTCTTGTGTAAACAACGGACTAAATTAGCTAAATATAAACAAGGACAAAATAACCGATGTTAGATTAAAAGTAGGTTGTGTAAGCCTGTTGGACACATGACAAGTAGCATAACTGTTTGATATAATACAATATAATTTTTTGTATGTGTGCTTAGCCTTAAATACATACTGCCTTAAAAAATAATACACAAAAATAGTAAGTAAAGCTAATTGTTTCATTAGCGTATTAGCAACCTAATGTTTAATGTTAGCGTTATTGTTAGTTTCCCTGTGACCATTTTGCACAGAAGTTAAATTTGTTGCTTATCTTCTCATCAAACCTAAGTACACATAAATATATGACACAGCAAAACTTCTAAAACCTTGTACTGTATATGTTACACATCTCACCGTGAGGGATCTACTCTCTAGCGATTGGTTTGTAGACTTTG
This sequence comes from Naso thynnoides, assembly GCA_029783665.1. Classification (NCBI taxonomy): domain Eukaryota; kingdom Metazoa; phylum Chordata; class Actinopteri; order Acanthuriformes; family Acanthuridae; genus Naso; species Naso thynnoides. Next base: position 5,266,632 of record JAQLOL010000002.1, read on the forward strand.
GGTCCCTGCAGTTGTCTGTTGATGCTGATGTCATCACTGTGTTCCCCTCAGGAGCGTCCTCGGCCAGAGTTTGCTGCCATGGCTCCAACTATGGAGCAAAACCCAGTGACTGGGGTCAAAGAGCCCTACTTCCCAGAGAATACCAGGCTGTCCCGCATGTTCACTGGCTCCATGGTCATTATTATGATGGTAAGACGCTGTGTGTTTTAGTGTTTAGATTTTTGAATTTTAGGTGTATCAATTTAGCACTGTTGTAAATAAAGTAGTCTGACATCATTCAAAGTCACCAGTGTGATCGGACTAATGTGATGAGTACAGTGCAGTTCATTTGTTTTTTGTAATTAATCACTCCAGTTGTTTTCTATTGCAATAACAAGATATTGTGATTTGATTTCAGTTCAACAACCTAATCAAATTCTGCACGTGTGCATACAAACTCTTCTCATTCTCGGTTTCAGTGAAGTTTGTCAATATCTTGTAAGCTTTTACTTTTGTGATCCTAAAGAGAAAGAGAGGTGGGGTTTACACCTGTGTGCTCTCCCATCCAATCCTGCAGTGGTAACTGAACCCTTCTCAAAAGAATCCAGGTCATTTGCCCACAAGGCTCGATATGATCTCATAATCTCATCCGTGCACTGTATCCTCAGTCTCAAGATTAACTTGCTCTTGGACAGTGATCTGAGGATCAGCTTTCTCCACCCTTCTCCAAACAATACTGGTGGAGGCAGAAAGTCAAAATGCTCTTTAAGCATCAGCATGCATTATCTGGAGAGGCACACTGCACTGTATAGTATAGGGTCTATGATAACTTACCACAGGGTAGGCTGGTAAGCTGTGCTAACAGTGCATTCACACTCTCTCTCTCTCTCACACACACACACACACACACACACAAACAAAACAAGGGCATTGACACAAATCAGTATAAATTACACTAAAATATTACACTCACAGATACTGCTAAGTTACTGAGTTGCAGTGGCTGTTGTTTAAATAGTGCAAAAATCTGAATATATTCAAGATGCAGCTGCGTGGGATTTAGCAACAGTGCAGTGTCTTGCTGGGTTTCTTTTTCTTTTTTTTTTTGGTGATTGGCATTGTTTAGTTCCCATATTGCTCCAGGGTAGAAAATTTGGAAAGCAAACCAAGAAGAGTGACTAACACTGAAGCTTTTTTATCAAAGAAGCTTTCTTCTTTACGGTTGAATGAACAGCCAGCCATGGGGAGTGGAGCACATGAACATGGCTGGACTCCATTTGGCTGTGCTTGTGTACTGCTGAATATGTAGCCGCGAGCACAAGGAAACTTGCATAAATGGAGTGCACCTCCTAATTCTAATGAAAAACCACTTGACTGAGATGTGAGACAACACAGTTTCCTGTACAGAATTCACTAACTATAATGTTTTTGAGCCAGCATCTATGTGTGTTTTCTCTCAGCTGTGTGTGGTGATGATCTTCCTGGTGACAGTAGTCATGTGTCGTGGAATCATCAGTGTGATGATGTTTCACACGGGAAGCCCTGTCCTGCGCACAGAGGTATATCAGAACTAGTTTAATTGGTTCGTTTGAATATTCTGTTCTGGTAATGACCACTACGTCGACCATTACTTGTGTGTTTCATAGATGTCTGTCAGCACCTTCAGTTTTGTGCCCTCTGAGCTTGTTTGTACGCGTTTAAATACTTAACATTCATACTCATGCTCTTGACCTCAGGCAGGGACCATCGCCAACATCTCCAGTAGTATTGTGAATCTGGGCCTTATCTTGCTGATGGGCCGAGTCTACACTGCATTAGCTGAGCAGCTCACCAAATGGGGTAAGAATGGATACTGCTGTAGAATACCTCAAACCTCAGTGCTGTTTATTTATGCCAGCCTCAGTCGACATTCACTGTGAGGTTGACAGTCTTTTCAGATTTACTGGTGATTGTTTCATGCAGTTTATGTCCCGTTGACCACTGACACTGAAGTTAGACCTCTCTTCCCATTCATTTAGGCAACAGTCTGGTCTTGAAAGCCTACAGTAACTTTCACAGGATGTTGCCAAGATGGCTGCTAAATGGCCAAAGGTGTCTGAAAGGACTTCCTCTTAAGTTGTGAAGCACTAATAAACATCATTAGCTTGGTGAAACTCTACAAACTGTTGAATTTAACTAGTTTTTAGCTACTTTCATTTTTCAAAGAGGTCAGTATGCATTGCATCACCTCCTGCGTCACTTTTAAAGATGGTGATAATTTGTTACGTTTTACCAAGCTTATTTGCTTTAGCCAGATATTAGCTGGTTAGCTTACGGCTTAACACAGAAAGAATCAACAAAACCATCTAGGTTGTCATGCAACTTGTCCAGAAATTACCTGGGTGACCATCTAATTTTAGCATGTTATCATCCTGACACACCAACAGTAAAAAGAAACCCACTAAAAATAGGCAAAACCTGATAGAAATTTAATTATTTTTAGTGAGGATGAGTTCATTCATTGTAAAACATAAGTTTAAATGAGACTGGTGCACTGTTATGATTGGACATGTATAATATCAGAAGTCATCCATCCATCATTAACTGCTTATCCGGGGTCGAGTCAAAGCAGCAGTTTCAGCAGGGGGCCCCAGACTTCCCTTTCCTCAGCACACTCCGACTGGGGGATCCCGCAGCGTTCCCAGGCCAGTGCAGAGATATAATCTCTCCACCTGGACCTGGGCCTGCCCTGGGCCTGCCCTGGGGACTCTTCCTCAGTTGGATGTGGCATTTTCAAAAGCTGATCACCAAAATTGATCTTAAACTGTTGCTACAGCACTTTCTGCAGCTTTGCACTGGCTTGAATTGGTTTAAAATCATTTTAATGGGTTAATGAAACTGAATTTAGGTAACAAGCTGTACTACTAAACTATGATAAGGTGGCTTAATCACTGGTTCAAACAAATGTGTTAAATAGTGCTTAGCTGAGATAAACAGATGTTACATGTCACTGTCCCACATTACCTGAACACGTGAGCTAATGTGGGACAGCATATTATACTTTATTTATGCTATAAAACTATAAAATGTAATTAACTGTTATCATCTTGCCTGTATAGGTCACAGCTCACGCCTGATTCCTGCTCACATGTCCCACATCACCTGAATTCATCCAGCTTGTTTATTATTATTTTACATATGAAAGTGACAAGTTTAATTCTGGACTTGATAATGGTGCAAGATATACTATAAGTCAGTGGATCACCAAATTTATTACAATTCCTCCAATGAAAAACAACAATGTTTATATCACATTTTTTGGACAATCTATCCTGATGTTGTATTGTTGTATTTATCTGTCAGTAAGGAATGCAGGCACTGAAGCAAACTGCTCAGAGCAAAAAAGGCTAAAGGAATTATCATAAATATGCAGGACTATATTCAGTGTTTTAGACACATTTAACAAGTTTTGTTTCGGACTTATTGTGGCCCCTGGATTGATTTGTTGAGACTTCTCATAATGAGACAGATTGAAATGAAATGAAATTTAATTAAATTGAATGAAAGTCAGATTTTTTTAGGTCAAGCAGAAAATAAGCTCTGTTCAATGGCTGTCCAATACCGGTTACACTGCACAGAATTGTGTCAGTTTGACTCCATTTGGTACTTAAGAGAAAAATTCCTTTTATTTCTTGGATCCCTTTTACGTAGTTTTGGCCATTGTTTCTGTAACTACATTTTCACCAAGCTGTTGCTGAGATGTCTGAAAGTGGAAACATGCTAAGTGAGATCATCCAACAGTTTTAAGCAATTCCTCCGTTAGCCAAACTTATCTAGAGGAGAAAACAAAGTTAACTTGGGTTTATATATCATCTGTAACACTGTGTTACCTTGTTTTCTCTGTTGCAGAGATGCACAGAACACAAACCCAGTATGACAACGCCTTCATCTTTAAGGTGTTCATCTTCCAGTTTGTCAACTTCTACTCATCCCCCTTCTATGTGGCTTTCTTTAAAGGGCGGTGAGAGATGAGTCACACAGAAAAGAATAAGAAATGAAAAACATTTTTAGAATTCATCAGATTTTAACTGCATTTTTCCTCTCTGTGTTTGTGTAGGTTTGTGGGTTACCCCACCAACTACGGGACCTTGTTTGGGATGAGAAATGAAGATGTTTGTCTAAAATTTACAAATAGATGTGAAAGGGAGAAAATATGCCAGAATTTGTCTTTTGTATCTTTATGCAGACATGCTCAGCTGTGTCATCTGTGTGTTTGTGTCTGTCTTTTCTCTGTGTTGCAGTGTGGTCCTGGCGGCTGCCTCATTGAACTGGCTGAGCAACTTTTCATCATCATGGTGGGAAAGCAACTCATCAACAACATTCAGGAGTTCATTATACCGTAAGTTTTCTGTGCAAACATCTATTATTTCACTTAAAATATTGTGTTGTCTCTCTCCAAAATGATCCTACAGCTTTAGGGGTATCAGACGTTTTTTTAAAACCCGCCTCACTTTGCTTCATGGTGGTTATGAACCACTTTTAGACGAGACTTTCCCCACCAGACAGGAGAACAACTTGAATTCAAAATTAATCACTTGTATAATCAGACTATCATCAGCGTAAATTTATAAACTGTCTTCAAAACAAACAAATAAGCACTGGTTAACAGGAGTGTATTACGGGCACATCATATTTGAAGTCTAAAGAAATCCACTGTTCCTCTTTTTTTTTACCTGGGCAACATTGTCATTGAGTTGCATCAGACTGCTGCATCCTCATTGCAGCTCCGTGGTTTGGTGCATTATAACTCATTGCTGTGCCTCTGCGGCACTGGCACAGTGTGTGTGTGTGTATGTGGGTGTGTGTGTGTGTGTGGGTGTGTGTGTGTGTGTGGGTGTGTGTGTGTGTGTGGGTGTGTGTGTGCGTGTGTGAGACACATAACAGACCAGACAACAGACAGAATCATGGTTGCAGAGGGCTTTCAGGTTTTACTGTAATGTAAAGTACCCTTCATTTCAGAGTAACCTTCAGATTGTAGCAGCCTCTCAAAAAGAGAACTGTGATGTTTAGTGGTAAAGTTTTGCCTGTAAGTTGTCTTGGTGAGAGATCAATAAAGTCTTTTCTTATTTATGACATGGAAAACAACACTCATCAAATTGTAAGAAACTGGCAGCAGATTGGAAACTGCCTAAAAAACTGATGACAAGGATATAAAGGTCCACTGATATTCCTCTGTGAGTGTTTCTTGATTACTTTGTTTAGTTCAACTTTTTCATTGACCCACTGTACTGAAACCCAGATACCCCAAACTGTTAATCCTATTGATGACCCACAGGTAAAGTTGTAATCGAACCCTGATAGTGGTAAGGTGTCCTTCAGGTGGTGGCTTCCTCCTCTTTGGATCAGCACACCCGTTCCAGCCATCCTTTCTTTTTCATATATGAGAAACTTCTCAGCACCTGATCTATATTTTTAACTTTCCTTACTGGAAGCATCTGGTTCTGAACTGCTGCGACAGCTGTGTGTAAGAGTCAGCACACACAACTGTGTGTGGTTTCCCTCATTTTTCTAGATGGTGGAGGCAGAAGCATCTGCCATTGTCTATATCTAAATAAGGTCATGTGTGGGCAATAGTGAAAGTGACCATGTGGTACTGACACACACACACACACACACACACACAGTAATACTTCGTTACAGCAGAGCAAGAATGAGCTACTGTAAGATGCCAGTTGCAAAGCCACAACAGAACCATCTGCAACATCTTTTGAGGATTTGAGCCTGAGGGACTTGTTTCTCTCACAACATCTCCAAACGCCTCCAGCTTTGAGGAAACGAAAACGCGCACTCATGGCTAATTATCAACACTGAAAAAAGCTGACTCAGCTATCTGTGTAAAACACAACTATAATTAAAGTAATAATTTAACAGAACAACCGAATCCAATCTTGTCAGGTTTATCTCTGTCTTTCTGTGCTGACAGTAAAGTGAAAGCCTGGCGCCAGAAGAGAACTTTGGCCAAGGTGCTGGGGAGGAAGGAATCCCATGAGCCTCGGCGCTGGGAGGAAGACTACCAGCTGGTGGAGTGTGAAGGCCTGTTTGAAGAGTACCTGGAGATGGGCAAGTAGTATCCTCTACTCTATGGGATCCACAGTTAAAAAAGGGAAATCATTTATTTTCACAGTAATTCCAACCAGTAATAACATAATAATGGAATGTGGGACTATTATGTGCTTCATACGATTTCAGTAATAAACTTTTTTTTTTTTAAATCCTGAAAAAATCCCTGATCTGAAAAAGCTTGAGAACATCCTGTCCCTGCATATAATAACATGATGAACATTATACAAACTAAAATAAATAAAGGAGTTTCACTTGTTTGCCCTGTTTCTTTGCACTAACTGAAAATGACTCATCGTGCTGCAGTGCTCCAGTTTGGGTTCATCACCATCTTCGTGGCAGCGTTCCCTCTTGCTCCACTCTTCGCCCTCCTCAACAACTGGGTGGAAATCCGTCTTGACGCCCACAAGTTTGTGTGTGAGTACCGCCGGCCGGTGGCTGAGCGCGCCCAGAATATCGGAGTCTGGTTCAACATACTGGAGGCCCTGTCACACCTGTCTGTCATCGCCAATGTAAGTCTTTGACCGTGACGTTCACATCAGGCTGAATGTCTGTTTTCTAATATATTATCATTTTGTGTCCTACTCTTTTTGTCATCTGCAGGCTTTCCTCATAGCCTTCACGTCAGATTTTTTGCCTCGCCTGCTCTACCAGTACAAGTTTGATAATGATTTAGATGGATACGTCAACTTCACCTTGGCTTATGCTCCACTTAACTACACCGAGTACCCTTTGTGCAGGTCCGCTGCTTATCTGAATGTTTGTATTCTGTAGACCATTTTCGCCTCTCAGTATGTTTTATTTTGTGTAATTTTGGCAAAAATCCTTTTTAAACTCACACAAACCAGTACACCAGTATGTTCTGCAGTTTCTTCCAGTGAGTGTTTTATGTATTTACTTTGCAGATATAAAGCGTACAGAGACAACAATGGAAACTACTCGCTGTTCTACTGGGAGCTCCTCGCCGTCAGACTTGGATTCATCATTGCCTTTGAGGTTTGAACGGAGCTGCTTTGTCTGTCTGTTTGCTGATTCTTCCTTCTGTCTGTGTTATCTTTCACCCACATCTCTCTGTGGCTCTGTGCATATCTGAACCGATGCTCATTCAGCCCTCGCTTAATGTGTTTTAGTTTTTCCATCATATGTGCTGCTCAGCCATATCAGTGCATCATGTTACATTATATTGAATGCAATTGTCGTTTTGTAGCTGATTTTATCATTTATATTTACCTCCTTTCCTGCTCCTCGCATTTTTTCTTCCTCTTCACTTCTTCTATTTTGGTTTCTTCACTTCCATCCCATCGCATAACTCCCTGCACCTATGATAGGCTTTGGCTCCCTTCCAAAGTTTATATTTTATTCAGTGAAATCCCATTCATCCCTGTCTCGCTTCATTTATCTAGCCCTGCTCCAGAGCTCTGAATGGCTGTGCATGTTTCTGAGTCCTCCTCTCTCTCTGCTCTTGAGTTGACATTTACATTTCTGCCATATGTAGCACAACAGCAGAGTAAACTTCAGATCTTAAATCTCAGAAACTTCCACGCAACTTTCCTAACTGTCCACAAAATCTCATTTAAAGACCAGAAAATTTGTTCCTTTCTACCAAACACACAGCCTTTTTTTAATACAGACTAGACGCAGACGCAGATTGGCAGTGTAATTTTATGCATCAGTACAAAAAAGGGGAAGTAATGCATTTGTCTGGGACTATTAAAGCATTTTGATACAGACGCTTTTTTGCACTGGTGAGCAATGGATGTGGGTTTGACTGAGAGTAAACTAAAGTGGTGGTGCTGATAGGGACATATGTAACCCAGTGCAACAGTGAGGCTCATTGGTTTGTTTTAGTAGTTTTTGAACAAGAATGGAGCTCTATGACTAAGAGGAATCAGATATCAGAGTTTAGCTACACAGATGATGATTAATTTACAACTGGTCCGTGTTTTTGGCCTTTTCGTGGGATTTACTGATAAAGCAATTTGTAACAAAAACATCAGGTTTATAGAATATAACCTTAATACTGAGCACTTTGTTGATAATCCTGAACAAATGTGTCAGCTCAAAGTCTGGGAAAAGAGAAAGAAGTAATTGATAAGGAGGGAAACAGAAGTACAAAAAGTAATTAAGTAATAGCTGAAGTTGCAGGACTTTTAGCTGTCATCGATTTCTAAAAAAATTAATGAGAAATGTAAAGATTTAATCAAGAATTTCAAAAGAATTTTCAAAAAAAAATGTTTTTTAATTAATGAAGTTAATTAGAAAGTAAGGGAATATCATAGAAGGTCACTGGTCTAAATGGGGAGCAGAGTGAGGAAATTGGATTAGACACTCGACAAAAAAAAAAAAAGTCTTTCAGCCACATTGTGGCTTTCAAAAGGGGGCTTGTCGTGGAGGAAATTTAAGGAGCAGCTAAAAGCTCCAGAAGAAAATTCACTGAACTGATTACAGGTGAAGAATCTTAAGTCAAACTTTTTCTTGGTCACCTTAAACGTCAAAAACAAAATGCAGTTTTTCATGTTTGTACAAATGATATTAAGCAAGTTGTGCAAACAGAGTTCAAATGTCAGACTTGGCAGTAGAGATAATTTTCTTCAGTCTGATGAGAAGCTCTAATGTCTCCCCTCCCTCAGCATGTGGTGTTCTTCGTGCTGCGAGCCATTGACTGGATTGTACCTGACGTCCCAGAATCCCTGGAGCTGAAGATCAAGAGGGAGCGCTACCTGGCCAAGCAAGCTCTGGCCGAAAACCAGGAGGCTCTGTTGGTGAGTCGAGGCCAAGGGGCCGCCCCTGCCACCCCAGGCACCTCCAGCCCAGGTCAGTGGAACATGGGACACACACGCACGATGATGTGCAACGTACGCTCATTGAAAACCTGTAGGTCTAGTTCTGTAATTATTACATTAGTTTTGACTCTTAGTCTTCTATATCAGTGATCCTTAAATGCTTTCAAAACAAAAAGGCTGTAATGCTCAGAGACCCTTTTTAATAAGAATTACTCAAAGGGAACCAACAGTTTGCAAATGTATTAGTGGAGAAACTCATCAATGATCAAAAATGATCAAATAGATCAAGCGTGTCCTTTTTTATAGTGTGTAAAGAAATTTTAAAAGACAGTTTACCAGAATCACAGTAAAATATTTTTACTTTAGTTGTGTCTAAATTTTTTTTTTTTTTTAGATTTTATGAGCACAAGTTTTTAGACACCTGTCTGAGAAATATCTGCTGTTACACAAATTCACAACAACACACAAAACCTCGACAGAAATTTATCTTTTCAGAATTAATGTCCTGGTTACTGAGGACAATTCACAGATTGCACTGTTGTGCTGTTTCTATTCTTACTTATTACATTGGAAAAGTCAAGTCAGTATGTATCAGCTTTGTAGTATCAGACCTAATTTTCAGAATCATATTGTCAGTGATTGATGTTGTGCAGTATGTTGTTGTCATCCCTGTGGTTCAACACAGGTGATCAATGAAACAATGCACCAGCACAGTTCACATTTTAGACACTGCAGTAAAACTGTCACTGAAACTGTTGATTCTAATAAATAAATTCCAGACTTTAAAGGCTTTTACAGGCTAACCCTCCCATGCACACACCTCCACTTAACATTTGCAAAGCACCTGCGGCCTGACCTGCTGTAAAAAAGTCGCTACACTGCACGCAACACGATAATTAAAGGTAATCTGCGCGGGAGCTCAGCCAAATATGTCAGTGTCAGATAAATTTGATAACATTCACAGAACTTGCGGGCTGATGTTTGTTGGCAGAGTTTGTCATTTCCTGTCAACACTGTTGTTGATGTACAACGTAAAAGTGTGACAGAAATTATGTTATTGAAATAAAATGAAAAATCATTACAGGTAAACAGGAGGAGTGGAACAGTTTAAATGTGTCAACATTTCAGAGTTCATATTCTGCACTGAGGATCACACTCTGCTCAAGGAGAGTACAATCCCAGAGTGTGTTTTCATCCTTGTCTGCATGTGCGTGTGTTTGTGTTTGTGTGTGTGTGCGTGTGTGTGTGTGTGTGTCCCTGTGCTCTGACCTGTGCTGTTGTTGTGTGTCTCATGTAGTGAATGTTGCTGGATGAGAGCAGGTGAGTACAACAACAACAAGTAAGTACATGGCATTCTCAGAAAGGATGTCATGATTTCAGTAATCACAGCCGAGCTGATCATGTAAACAGATTTGATCGACTGATATTAATAATAAAGGAGTACAAATCTCAACAAAATATCTGTAAAAGGCAAACATCCAGAGGTCCATGAGTTCATGCATGACACTGTAGCTAAAGAGATGCATGCTGAGGAGAGAATGTTGTAGCTGCTTAACCAGTGCTGAGTAATAATTTAATATCACCGTACTGATAGCAATATATTGATATAAGATATTGATTTTTCGTGCAAATTACTGTGTTGCACTATTTTTACACACTCCAAATGTGTTTTGTCACAAATTTGTTTGAAAATCATTTATTTTAACAGTGTAATATTGTAAAATAATTTATCTTTTAATCACAGTGAAATATGATGCCACTTAGTTGTACTGAATTGTGGCACAATTCCACATAAACTACAAGCATTCCCAAAGCTTAATGGTAAACTTGCACTACAGCGTAGTAGATGCAAGTTATCTCATGTCTGTTTAATTGTGGAGTCAGGATAGGATGGTTTGCTAGCATAGCACAAATTTTAAAGGCAGCTAGCCTTGCTACATCTACCAAGTACTTTCTTTGCTGCTCGAGCCTCTCGAACTATATGAATGGTTGCCAGATGCAGTTGTGTGTATATTTTAGTTTATGTGCTGAGTTGTATATTTCCGTTACAGCATGCTAATAAGTAAATATTAAAGGTATATATTTTTTTTAGCTTTGGACTGCAGGCCACCTGTTTTCCTTCCTTCCACACTTAATATAAAGCTACACTAACACCACAACAGCTAACACACAAACAATAGATTAATAATATTTTTATAGTTTAATCCTCAGAGAAAACACAAATATGCATACTTCCATAAATGATTTAAAACCCAAAGTAATGAAATAACATGTTTTATTGCCAGTGTCATTTTTATTACCACAGGAATATAATGTAGTTGCAGCCAGCTGTAATTCAGTAGCAAGTTGCAACAAAGATGATCTGCGTCAGCTTTTTTACTTCTCCACATCTCTAAGAGGTTTCTGTCTTACAGACCTAAGTGTCTCTTCTGTCTCTCTGCTACTTCCCAATTCCTTCCATGTCCAAACCCAACTGCTCTGCCTCCCCCGAAGCAAGTGACACGTCCTTTGGAAACATGAGTTGGGACGAGCGTGGAAAACGACTGGCTTGAGGGCGAAACAGGAGGACTGCTAAAGGGACAGACACCGCTGCACATCTGGGAGACCACCAGTGAACTTTACAGAGAGGAATACTGTCTTTGCAGTGGGACTTTGTTGTGTGTGTGTGTGTTACTAACACCAAACTAACATCAGCTCACCAAACTAGACCTATACAAATGACATTTTGTTTACATGTTCTTTAATTACTCCAAAAAGGATGCATAACTTTATTTTCCAAACCGGGGACTGACTCTACTATAGCAAGCCTGAGTGGACTGTAAGGAAATGGAACAAAAAAATTTCTTGAAGCCTGATTACATTTACATTACCAAGATCTGTAAGCAGTTAGAAAACAATGCAAAACCACAACTTAAAATCCAAACTCACATGCATTTATTTATGTTTTTGTCTTAGTAGAAATGTAAAAATAGTACATATATTTATATAAATGCATATGAATAGTAAAATATTTTGGGGGTCTGGAATTTTGGGGGGGGGAACTAAAAAGCCTCTGGGACAAGATGCAACACTTTCAAAGGAACAGGCACAATATTTACCATAGTAAATGCTGTTAATGCTGTCAGAATTTTTTTAGGTTCTCTGGGTCCAGCTAGAATTTCACACAGACATGAAACATGCGTCAAACCCAACAAAAAAGTCACTAAAAAATATGGTCTCAAAAAAATAAATAAATAAAAATTAAGTGCTTTTTGTGGCATAAAGGAGTTTTGGCTAACCTCCAGTGGTTGAACTTCTCACCTGGATGCAGTGATGTCCAGCTGTACAGAATCATGTGACATCGCCATTGGGTGTGGTTGCAGGTACAACACAGCACACTGAGGAACACCCAACAACCACACCCAACAGTGAAGCTGGGTGTGGTGGGAGGTGCAACTTTTAACCAGAGAGGGCAGTGTCACACTGCTGCTCAGCCCTCTGTTGTTACTCTTTAAAGGGGCACTCCAGTGTTTTTATTATTATTCTGCCTCCATAAAGTTGGTGAACAGTGCAGCTAAGGCCAAGATATCTTGGTTAAGTCCTAATGCAGATAAGACTGCTCTGTTATGCAAACTAGGAAGTGTGAATTTTGAGGGTTACAGAGGTAAAAGTCTTCTTCATTTCTGCTGAGCGAATTATGAGCACAAACGATAAGCACCCCTGCTACAAATATCGGGATCTTTTATAATGCCATGCATGAAAAACAGTGGAGAAGTCAACTCCCAAGATGCATTTTGGTGAGAAACATCAAAGAACAAAATTCTTTTTGTGTGCTGCTATTGGAGCAGAAGCAGAAGATTGAAAAAAAAAAATCTGAAATCAAATTTATAGTGAGGAAAAAATCCCCCACTTCAGCTCTTGATTAGACTCTCCCTGCATGGTTTGTAACGTCAGCTCTTCCTCAGACATTTATGGTCCTTAAACCAGACATAACCCTGATGTCAAGCATAATTAAACATTACACTACAGTGCACCTCATAAGGAGTACCCTGATTTTATCCTTTTAAATCAATGGAGTGCCTCTCCAGTTTGAGTTTACATTGCGTTGTTTTCTTTGTGATGACCCCTTTATGTGAAAGTGCACAAACCTTTATTTTTTTCCCTAGGTGGTGTTTTATTTATTAGTTAATTTTTAAAAGGCTTTGATTGTGAGATATTGTTATTACATAGATTGTCTGCCATCGTCGAAATGATGATGAACTGAAAACTTCTGCACCCTCTCCTGCAACGTTGTGAACATACACTTATGCTGTACAGCTTTAATGAGCATGTCTGTTTTTTCTACTCAGAATCTCTGCAGTATTTCATATGGAGGATTTCTGGGAGTCATTGCTGTATGATGTTGCAAACAGGAATGAAACAGTGCCTCAATATAGGACATATTTTGTGTGTGAGCTGTTTTGCATTTAGAACCTTTTAGAGCAAATTAAATCTAGTTTGATGAATGGAAATGCCTCCTTGGTGTGGGATTCTGAAATGCTGATGTGTCAGATTGGAGATAAGGTTCTCACTGTGCTGTAGGGATGAACTTTAGAGTTATCACAGCTTTCCATCTACCTTCTCCACCTTCTTCTTCTTCTCTTCTTCTCCCCTCAAAGCATGCAGCTTTCACTCTCACCCTTTCTCCACTGATTGAAGTGACTTTGGGAAACCCTGACTTATTATTTTGTTCTCTTTTGTCATCCTATTTTTTATATATACTCTCTCAGTCTCCATTTTCTCTCCCTTGGCCACATTCATCTTCTGTTATGACTGCTGGTGCGTTCCTCTGCCATGGCCTGCAGGAAGAGTGAGTTAGTACATGTTAGCAAGCACAGGTATGCACTGTGGACACCAAGAGGCTCCTTCACTGACTGCTGGAGTGACGAAGGAGACACTGCAACACAAAGCTCCAAATCAGCAATGAGATAACAGCGGAGCAAACAGCAAACTGCAACAGAAAAACTCAAATGCCCCAAAATCAACTTTCATAATCATCTTTTGTATGATACAGATATTCTGGAGAGCAAGGTGGTGTGTCTCAAAACGATAACCTGAAATTTAAAAGAATATGTTTGCAATATTGATGCAATTTATCAAAAACATGTATTACATGTAAAATCACATAACATGATACTCAAACTCATGTTCAGTGCAAGCAATTCCTGCATTTTTATGTATTAACAGGGAAACATCCTGCGTTACATAATGGGAACAGTTAATCAGGATACAATTCCTCAGAATCAATCATTTTGAATGATTACCCGTCTCTGTGTAGACTAGATTTTGTGATGCGCATTAGCAACAAAATAAGGGAGTCAGGTTAAAACCATCAGATCAAAGCAATATTTCACAAAGTTTAATGTTCTATTTTCAGGTGCTTCCACCGCACGGACCCCCCTAATTGCTTTTTATTATAAAAACATGTTGTGCAGCAAAGCACTTTAGAACCCATTAGAACAATGTTGAAATTTCTAGCAGAGAATTTAAAGTTTCCAAAGAGACAAAATATCTAGATTTTTGAATTGATCAGTGCTGGTTTGAAGCTACTGTAAAATAATTATTTAAAAATAAATGTTAAGGTATAAAATCACTGTCAAAACTCAGATTATACTCCTATATTTAAAATGGCGTCACAAAAGGAAAATCCCAGTCACTGTTTTCCTCTAACAAAAAGGGGGACAATTAGACGTCCACTCCTGCTGACTAAACTACTGTCCTGAGGTAACCTACACCCCCCTCCACCCCAGCCACCAGCACCACCAACACCATTCTTTTCATGTTTGATTAGTGAACATAGTTGATACAGCAGGGAGCAGGGAACGCTGAAATAGATGAGAGAGTTTAAGCACGCTGCAGCAGCCTGTCTCTCTTACCATCTCCACATTTGGATGTTTAGTGAAAGCTTCGTGCAGGCATGCGCACACGCACACATGCACACACAAATAAACACATGCACGCGTGCAGGCGTTCTGCACACATAGTGATGCAAATGTGTACATACATTCACAAAGACTAGCATGCAAATGTGCACTTTTGTATGCTAGGATTTGTGCTTGTTTTGAGTTGCAGTGCGTTAATGCACACCTCAAACATTCACTGTGACATACTATATGAACACACACAACTGCTGTGTGTATCTGCTTTTTGTAGACCCAAACCAACATTACATAGATACACACATGCACATTTTTAGAACTAGCAACTTTGTTCTCCTAATCTGTCTGCTCCCTCTTCCATATACCTTCTCCTGTCTCAAGGCAGGTGCTGAAATGAGACAATAAATAACTATTAGAGTAAGAGGAAGGGCAAGAGAAGGGGAGGAGAAAGAGAGAAAATGAGAGAGCTCTTCCCAACAGTAGCAGAGAGAGAGGGAGGGAGGGAGGGAGGGGAAAGGAGTGAGAGGGAAGGGAGAGCAGAGGAGCTTAGAGAGGGGATCTGCATTGTAAGTAGCTGTGAGAGCAGCAAGTGGTGGCTGTTTTTCAACCTGTTTTTGTTTTCCCCGAGGAGGCTGAGAACAAGGAGAAGAAGAACCAGGCAGAGGAGCATAGATCTGAAAAAACTGAGCAGCGCTCGAAAAAAAAAACAAAAAAAAAACAAAACAGGCGAGGGAAGAGAGGGGAGGAAAGAAGCCGGGAGGAACACAAGGCAGCAATGGATAGTAGAGTGGCTCAGCCTGACCCTGAGACGGCCTGGATTCACACACTGCTGCTGGCCTCACTCTAGACTGCTAACACCAATGAGGTAGAGTACAGAAAAACAGCAACAACAACTCTTGCACACAAAAATGAGCAGAGCGGAGACATACATCCACGTCCCACGTTCTTTTGCTGCTGGGAATGAAAGTTGAGCTGTGTTACTTGAAGGCTCTGCTTTGTATGGTGCACTTGGGAGAAAGTATTGCTGTGCAGCTTGTCAGGCGCATTTCACAGCACACATACTCTAAAAACAAAGCTAAACATTGTCTCCATAGAAGATTCACAATGGATTACGAGGTGGCCAACAGCGACTGTGTTTGCTTGGATATTGTTACATTCCTGCTGACAAAACCAGCTAATTTAAATCTATTCCCTCAATATATGCATGTAAATTTCAGAGGAATACAGGCATAAAATGTGAAATTTGGCAGCTTTTCCTTGTTTTTACTGTCCCACAACAAGTAAAGTTGGGTGGGCCTTGGTGAGCCTCACCAATTATTTATTTCTTGGGAAGAAGTTGCTGCTTTCATCTGTAATGTTTCCAGCAGTTCTCCATTCAGTGCAGAGTGAGGTGAGCCTTGAATGTGATGGTTACAGTGCAGCACTGAGTTGTTGCAGACTGGGGCAGGTAAGTGCATGTCTGGAGTATGCTGGATGAGGGGTAGTTAAAAACTGTACATGGCTGAAACTTGGCTCTTTGTTCCTGTTCGTGGGACATTTGGCAAAAAAAGAACCTCAAGTTGTTTTATGTGGATCTATGTTTATGTGTGCGTGTGCATGTGTGTGTGTGTGTGTGTGTGTGTGTGTGTGAGATAGAGAGAGAGAGAGAGAGAATGTGTGTTTGTGTGTTGGGAG
>JAQLOL010000002.1:5283163-5293712 GCA_029783665.1 Naso thynnoides
TCTTTTTTTTTTTTTTTTATTTTTTTTTTTGTGTGTGTGTGTTTGTGTGTGTGTGTGTGTGTGTGTGTGTGTGTGAGAGAGAGAGAGAGAGAGAGAGAGAGAGAAAGAGAATGTGTGTATTAGTTAATGCATTTGTGTACATTTAAGTATTTCCCGGCAGCAGCTCACAGTGATTTTTTTTTTTATTCTGAGCTGAGTTGTTTATGCTTCCTCCAGACGAATAAACACTGCAAGTTTACGATTTGCAGTTCTGAGGAAGCTGCTTATCTCTACTTAGTAAGAGCAACGTTTATGCACTATGTGCCTCCCAAACTCTAACAGCCACAGGACAGGCCGAGATGACGGCCGCCTTCCCTGTCTGCTGTCCAAATGACTAAGTGCATTGTCATGTGAGTAGACTGTTGCTGCTGCTGTGTGCGTGTATGTGTGTCTGCGTGTATGGATAGTCTGGTGGTACGTATTTTGGCTGGAGCACAAATAGATAGCTGTGGGTGTTTTCTGGATTATCTGATTTACTATGGTATGCCTGACTCAAACGTACCACCTGCACATTGGGCTGACGTGTACCAGCGCAAAGCATAAATCAGGACCTTGGACTGTTTTACTGCACTTTATTACAGGCTGGAGATCCCCTGTATGATGGCAGACTTCTGATAACATTATTTTTAATGATTACCAAACTGGAGAAAAAAAAGGGATTTTTAAGATGGCTTATTTCCTTCAGCGCTGATTAAATTTCTTGCCTCTGAGCACATTACTTTACATTTGATTTCCTTCTGCAATACGTACCTGCTCATATCACACACAGATTTATTACTCAGCTTACCATGGGGCCCCTCCCTCTTCCTACTTCCTCCCTCCCCCCATGTGTCTGGAGAGCACCTGCCCCATCACCTGCCACTCAGACAGTGGCTGTCTGAGCATGTGTGTGTGTGTGTGTGTGTGTGTGTGTGTGTGTGTGCTGCAGGGAAATGATCCACAATGCCACACCTCACCCTCCTTCTACCTCATACCACTTCCACAGCTAACCTTGCATGCAAATGCTGCATCTGTGCTCCTTATAGTATTTAAACTCACACACACAGTAGGCTAAAATCATCAGGCATCATTGGCTAAAGCAGCCGACCCTTTAAACATCAGTGAAACTGATATTTTGAGGACAGCCTGTCACTTTCCTAACCTTTTTGGCTTGTGGCCTAAATAGCAGAGGCCTTAATAACCCATAATAGCAGTCCTTGCTCCTGCACGTGTATAGCTGAGTTTCTTTGTTTGTCTCCTGGTCAATTTCAGAGGAATGAGCTTGCCGAGTCATCCAGGGAATGTGGAAAAGTGTCTCTGTGTGTCAGAGGGTCTCTTCTAGGGGTCGGGGCGCTTCTGAAGTTGGCCATGAACTTGTCTTCAAATCTGGACAATAAAACAGACCACCTACTTGGTTAAAAACTGGTGCATTAACTTCAAAATAATAAAGTCATGCGACAGCTTTGACCTTTCAGAAGAAAGGCTGCTTTTCTGAGCCAACTGGAGATCCCCTTGAAAGCAAAAACCATTCACTTTTAGGCAGTCGTGTTCATTCTCTGTCATTTCTTAGTTAATCTGCTTGTCAGAGAATATTTGGCTCTTACTTGAAGGTTCAAACTTGAGCCCAGAGGCGATGTGTGCCGAGGGAGCTACTTCGGCTGTGTTGCTGCACACCTGTCTGGCACTGTAGCCCTCAGGTTATTTCACATTGTGACTTGGCTTATAGGATGGGATGTGTGTTTCTCATTTGTACTCGTGCAAGATAATGTGTTTCTGGCTCAGTGTATTTCTTCTTTTAGCATGTTTGTTTGCGCCCCTTTGCTCCTCTAGAGGAAAAAAAAAACAAAAACCAGGTGTTGCTTTCAAGGCAGCAACAACAGCTGCAACTGCATTTTCTTTCTGCGCCTAAGCATTTAGCTCGCTTTCAATTTATCGCTATAAACAGATGACACTGCTGGTATTCAGAGTTCGGCTGTGAAAATTTGTAGCTTTTGCTCTGGGCTAAAGTGAAATTGTTTTGGACACTCGTTAAAAGGTGTGTTCCACTTTTACCCGATTACGTTTCAAAACAACAAGCAGCCCAGCAGATAGCTTGTCCATACCTGTCCAGATAATAAAAGCGAGACTTCAGGTGGGAGGGTGAGGAGAAACTGCTGGTGCTCAGCTGGGGAAAAAAATGGAGCAGAGAGCTTGAAAAACAGACGAAGGCAGAGCAAGTGAACACAGGAGGCGATGAATGCGAGAGATGTGTCAGCAATTTGTTTGTAAAGTAGGTCAGCCTCTCAAGAGCTCAGTGGCAATGGATCAGATAGGAATCGGAGTGCTCCGATTGACAGTTTGAGAGCAGCAAACACAGCCTCCTCCTTTTCACCGAATTTAAACCATCAAATCCTAAAATCAAACTGCAGCAGACATACTGAGCTTCTGGTGCTCGTATGATTGGCAGACGAACAGAAAAGTTATCAGCAGTGATTTTGAGATTGGATTTAAGAATAAGGGTTGACTCTTTTTTTTTTAACCAATAATTTAAACATTTAAAGAACATGGTTGGTGATATTTTCAAACTTTCTTACGGTCACAAAGTCCCATTAAAGACAAAAACAGCGATGCAGTAGTCCCCTCAGCACTGTAAGACTGTCCTACCCTGTTTTTGGACCTCAGCCCAAGTCTATTTGTTCCACAGAGGACAAAGTTTTGAAATCAGGTCACTTGTTAGGATCAAATCATCGTTGTTCTTTTTTTGTTTTTGTTTTTTTTTTTTATTTTATTTTTTTTTACGGTATAAATTGACCAGAATAAAAATATAGAAAATCTCTGACCTTACCCCTTAAATGTACAAGGTGTTTATTAAGAAGAATTGCCAATTTGCTTTTTTATATCTATACATGTATTTGGGGCATCACCCTAAGTTTTAAATATTTTTTATTAAATTTTTTTGTTGTCCATTCATGCATGATCAAAATAACAATTAATTCTGACTAGAAACATGCTGGCTCATCTCTTTTATTCCACTTCAGAAATATCTGTTATTTGGGGGGGGGGAAAAGCTGTTTGAAACACAAAATAAACTCATGTATGAGTTATTTGTAAATGTCACTTTTCGATGATAAAGTTAGTTATGTTCTCAGTCTATCTTACTGTGGGTTACTTATGCAGCATCGCCTTCTCTGTAAAAAGGATTTCTGCTGGGTTGCATTTAACTTTTCAGATGACATATAACCTGCTAAAGCATCCTAAGTCAGCACTCTTTTTCTTAGAGTCTCTGCTCACACACAGATCACCATTGTCTGTCAGAAGGTACTGATTATGGGATTTTCTGGATTTACTGCGTGTTGGATCCTTGGCCATTCATCCACTTGGTGGCTTTTGTGACTTATAACAAAGCACCTAAATTAGACCAGGTTATTTCCATAAGTTCGTCAATAGCTCCTTTGTGTCCTTACTATCCTGGCTGTGTGTCTGACTGCAGTTGTTATGGTGGCTGAGCAAGGCGGGAGGTTAAAGGTCCAAAAGTCTTGGCGTTTACGTGTGAGATGGTCACCATTTTTTCAGGCTTCTAAATGAGAGATTACTGTTTGTCCGTGTCTGTTAGTGGGAATCCCGCAGGGTGAGACAAGGTCAGGAAGGCCTCTCCACGTCTTGTCGCTTTCAATCAAAGATAGATCTCAAACACAAACACACACATTCAGGTGCGCCTCATGTGTGTCGTGGCGTTGTGTGATTGTGAGGCAGGCTGTCAGTATGCATCTTTGTAGTGTCTCGGAAGGTCGTGGGTACGTCGCCTGAGGCTGCAGAGGAGGATTAGGAGGACCCACACCATGTGTAAACATTTGGGTAACCCCCCCACCCACTCACCCACCCGTCCGCCTCCTCTGTAGCCTCTGGGGTGCTCACCTGTCTCAGTGGGTGGAGATTAGAAGAGGAACAAATACTAAGAAACTCCCTGACCTGAATTCCCTCAACCATTCTCACAACATTCAGGTGTCTGACCTCATAAAGAAAATGTGCTCGAGTGCATCAGTTTGACATCTGGTTGCTTTGTCTGATTGGAATTTGAGTCTTGCTGAGTTTTTTGCTTTGACTGAGAGATTTAGAAGAAACCCATTAAATACCAAGAAGATAAAGCCTGGGTTTCTACTCAGGTGTGTCACGTGAGCTTATAAAACGTTGCACAAAATGGAATTCTAGTTCGTTTCTTGCTATCAGATCAGCTTAATCAATTAAACATCCACACTTGATTTTTTTTATCAAGTTTATTCAAACTTTATTTACATATTTAAATGACAACAACCTGTCGACCTCAAACAAGCGTAACTTTTTGTTTTTGTTTTGTCTTAATTTAACCAACAAGTTCCCAGTTGCCCTCACTTGAATTATGTCAGCACTTCTTAATTTGCATGATGAAAAACTTGCAAACAAGCCTGCCAAAGATGTGGTGAAGATTTGAGGTTTAAGGTTTTTGCACCAACCCCTCATAACTACACAGTCTGCTTCACCGTCTATATGACACTGCACTGTTTCCCCGAATGTGTAAAATAAAGTTAACAGTGTCTCGTCACATCCCTGCGTTGGATAGACATTTTTCCTAAACTGGTTTCACTCATGAGGGTAGTTTTTTGAGAGGTGACGCTGAATGATGTCATGTCTTGTCTCGGCAGACAGTGCCGGGCTCTTTAGTCTACTGCCTGGCAATTAGTGGTCTGATGCGACCAAGTTACACTGCGGAGTCACACACACACATGAGCTGGTCACACCTCACTGTGAGGACACTCCAGCCTGTCTGACCAAACACACCAGACTTAACGCTCATGAAGAAGCCGTGTGTGTGGGGGAAGGGACGGTTTCCACAAGCTCATATCAGTGTAAGTGAAATATTAGTTGATTCAACACTCAAACCTGAAAAAAAAAGAAAAATGACCATATACCATACCGTATGATTTTTAGTGTCTTCATCTGTCGTGAAGGTATGCAACAAGATAGCAAAGCTGAAGGTAGCCAGTAACTGAGTGAAATGACTTGTGAAGCTTGTTTCTCTTTATTCATTCAGCCTGAAATCATTTTCATTTTTGTTCATGTCAGAAGGGGTTTAATTGTTTTGTTTTCTTCTTGCCAGTCATCAGCATGTGACGTATCTCCTCTGCAGCACAAGCTGTTAGGACGGGCACTTATCTTCTTTCATGACAATCAAAAATGTAAAGACATTTAAGAGTTATTATTTGTTTAAGTTGACCTACAACAACTTGTTCAGCTGCAGCGACCTCATCCATGCTTGGCACGATCTTGCAGTAATCTCTCTGATGCCGTTTCGTATGCGTGCAGCTTTTCTTTTTTTTTCTGATTCTGGCACTGGAAGATAAATGTCCCCTCCTTCTTAATCCTGCATGCAAAGCTCTGATTGGCTCTTTCGACTGTGTATCACCATGTAAACTTGTGGAAAAATATTTGCTTTGGCAGTCCTGTTACATTTAAAAGTATATACTGCATGTGCTGCTTTAGGGGTCACCTAGTTGAAGCAACATCCATGTTTGAGCTGCTGAAAAGCAAGAAGGAAGGTTGGAAATGTCTTTAAACTCAAACATTTTCCAAATTTGTTTGTACCACATCACAGGAGAGGATGGGAAGTGACTTTCAACCGTGTCTCTCTCCTGTCAAGGCCTGACTTAATCTCACAAGCTTAGTTTTAGTCTTGAAAACATCCACTGAGAACGGCTGTGCTCAGATCAACAAACTTCAGAAAGTTTGTTCCAGAGAGCAGGACCAAAACAACAAAAAGCACCTTCACCAGATCTGAATCTAAGTCATGAGGAAGAAGACAGCGGGGATTTGCCTCTGCAACTAAGCAGAGCCATGACATCATCCCTGGCTGTGAGGCTGCAGTGGAAATGCAACAATTTACTGTTTGGCACAATTAAACAACAAGCCAGGTGATACTATACATTTTTGTTGAACACTTCTCTTCCCCAGATTTTCTCTGACTTCACAACTCAGTCTGTGGTACGGAGCCCAAAGGCCACTGTATCTTTTTGAGGTCATAAATCCTTTAAAATGATCCATTTTCCTTTAGTAGGCCCAAACCCAAACCCTAGTAATTCTAAGGCTCCCTTTATTACAGAGGAAGCTGCTTAGTGATCACATCCCTGTGGCTGAAAATGATTTTTGTAACTAATTCTTTTTTCCCTTTTCTTTGTTTGTCATGCAGATAACCATCAATTATTATTTGTGGATTTTATTTCTTGAACATAAAGTAATGAAATGGACTACTTCACTATTGAGTGCTGTCATGAGCAGACCAAAGCAACCGGCAAAGATGAAACCCCAACCCTAAAGCAATATTGGCAAATTAGAGCCTGAAAAAAATCTGTTTGTATTATTCTTTGTTATTGGATCAAAGGGTTGGGTGTGTTTTATGTGTATTTATCTTGCTGAGAGGTTCGATTGAACAGGGTCCAATCAAAGCACATTTGGTGACAAACAAATGGCTTTACAGTTTGTGTTGTCATCGATATATTATAGACCACAAATGCCCATAATCAAAGGTGCATGTGCTGAAAAAATAAACTTTGCCATTTGGGTTTCCCAAAACTAAAAACTGGTCCAGCCCCACTCTAGTTTTGAGGAAATAGTATTTAAACAGGAGTAAATCATGTATTTTGGGGGGCTACTTTTTTTCAGCTGCAAATTATTACACAAGTTGTGCTATAGTGAATATTTACAGCAGCAGGATTGTGTGTGTTGGAATGGTTTAAAATAAACTACAGTCCCCATTTCCGTAGTTGGATGAATTCATTGTCGGTTTTGGTCTTTTTCATGGAATTTGTGCACAAAAAGAAAAATGTAGACAACATTTTTCTTTTTTACAGCAGGCTGTACCATCTACGTCGAATGAACAGCCACAAGAAAACACAGCCTGAAGATTTGAACAGTGTGCTTTTATTGTAGTCTGAGCTTTATAAACTATTAGCAAAGTTTTGAGGTTCATTCTGTAGTTACAGCGAAAACTGAGATTTCTAGAACAGCTCCGGTGTTTAAAAGTCAAAGGCAAAAGGCCAATCACTGCCCCAACTTGTGATTTCGTATAGGAAAGGTTGATGTTAATGTTTGAGTGATAAATTGTTGCTTAACAGGTCCACAAACAATTATTGGTTGACGACTTAAAAACCATGTGCAGGTATATTATGATCACTTTTCCTGTCTGAAATATTAAGCATCTTTCATTCTGACACTTTAAAGCAATATTACAGTCACACTCCTTCAAAGATAAAGGAGGAAAGTAAACAGCTTAGAAACATATTTCTTCACCTTCATGAACCACAAAACAGCTCCGACACTGAATCCATTTGTTTCAGCACCTTCATCTCCCCCACGGCAACCATCAAATAAAATTTATCTACAAGATTACTCAACATTTGGCTCTGAAGCTGAGTCAGCGATGCATTTATTCTCATATTCATGTGATACACTGTCTTAAAGGATTATTCTGAGACTTTCATGATGAAAAATGTCACAATTGAAAATGCTCCTCGTATGGCTGTCGGCTTTAAAGGCATGCCAGAGTGTCATTCATTAACGGCTGTATGCAGACATGGCGTCTTAGAGCAGCCTTGTGAAATTACAGGGAGAAACACTGGCAGCAAAGTCCATAACAGTCACAAATAACACCCTGCTATGACAAGGGAAATTACATGTCTTTGAAATTGAAGTTTTAATCATGTGCTTTTAATTGTATCAGCGTTAGGAATGTGAGTACGTGTAATAGGATGCGTTCATGTTCTGATAAGTGGTGAGGCTTATTGTCATTTTTTGGGATCATAGGAGTTTCTTGATCAAGTGTGCGGATAACTAACTTTCTACAGAGACTATGTTTATTCATGACAACTTGGCTGTTGGTGGAGGATTATGTGAATTTTATTAGGATTAGTATTGAAACATGAGTTGATCGTGGAAATTGAAATGCAGTTTTTCCAGATAATGCTCTGCAGGTGAGGAAATAATTCACATTTAATCTCATTTGACAGACTATAGATAGAGGTAAATTGGGTTAATACTGTACCTCTACAGCAGGATTACACTACAGTGATCACATCCAGACACCAGTAAGCTTGTGTCATTATGCCGCAGTGGTCTGAATGTGTTTATATGACTCAGTGGCTGCACTATATGAGTGGATCAGTATAAGCAGTTCCCACACCCTCTCAGGTGTCCTGTGCTCAGGGCAGCAGGCACACAGATAAAGGCTGTCTTTGTTTGCAGCAGGGAACAGGTAACCGTTTGTGCCTGCACTATGCACCACTGTGTGTGTATGTGTATGTGTGTGTGTGCGTGCAAGTGCATAAATGCATGCAAACGTACACGTGTGACTGTAAGAGAGAAACAGAGAGAGATAGGACTGACCGGGCTGCCTACGGTTGCTACAAGAACAGGTGTGGCCTTTCAACATCCTCACTCACAGCACACAGCACGTGCGCTCAGTAAAAGGGAAGGTAAACTGTGATTTCCAGTCAGTCTGTGATTCTCCAGGCAAACAAACACCATAAAAACAAAGTAATACTTTCTGGAAAAGCATTAATTTATGCTTTTGTCCCATAAAAAGACTTCTGTGAGACACCAATGCTCATCTAAATTACAGGTGTTCAGTTTAACGTGATGCCACTTACTATGATGTAAATATACGCATCTCATAAAGATTTAGTGTTAGTATGATAATTTAAATTTAAATCACAAATAAAAACGCATAACTGGAGGGTGTAGTTTCTTAGAATTATCCATGGCAGAGCCTGCAGTGTGTGTGTGTGTGTGTGTATTTGTGTGTGGTTGATAATAAATAAGAGATAAAAAAGTTAACAATTAACATCAACACAATGTGACCTTTTTCTGTGGCCCAAATTGCGCACTCTGCAGTATACTAATTCTGTGTTTCGTGAGTATGCAGCAGGAATAATGACAAACTAAAGCAAAAAAAAAAAAACTTCCACTTTATTTACACTTTGTTAAAATAAGTGTTAAGTAGCTCCACATTCTGACAACCATCTCTGATAATAAAGTTTGGTCATTAATGTGGGTCTCAAAGTGTCTCCATTTTGCAGTAAACCGAAATAGCTATTAAACACTTACTAAAATGATTTAGGGAAAAAAAATTAATAGGCTACTGCTTACAGCACCTTTAATTTTTAAATGTTGCTTAGTTAGATAATGTTGTCTTATAGTGCAACACAAAGGAAGCGCGGGAGCTGGTTATAGAGTTGTGGAACTGCTTTGGCAACAGCTTGAAAAACAAACAAACTTCATAGTTCATTATTTTGTTATCAGTTTAGTCTAAGTCAGTTTTACTGACAATTAGAACAATTATTAACACAATTTTTCTTCATGAGAAAACATTTCTAAGCTAATGAGGACAAGAGAAGTGCTCACAAAAATAGTAAAATTAGCATCTACAGTTTGCTCCAATCTTCTAAAGTTAACCCTTTACTGTATGTAGTTGGGAATTATCTGACTGGAATCAAGTATTGTCATTAATTAATCGATTAGTCAACTTCTTTTCAGGAGTGGTAGTGACTACCAAAACACAGTACTCATGGATGTTGTGTATAGCATTGGGACACAATTGCCAGGCTGCTTTTATTCAGCCAGTGGCTTCTCCAAGCTAACTTATTGCTTGGTGCATTGTGTTTCCTAATTTGTTCAGTAAATATGTAGCCACATAGCCAATAGGAAGTAGTGGAGTTTTATTCTTGTCTTTTAGCCAAAACACACACACACACACACTAAACAATTGACATTTCAACAGAAAATGAATTCTGAAAGTACTTATTTTGGCAGTGCTAGCAGGACTAATTGACAAGCTAAATGCTTCAGTAAATAGCTTAAGGCTTGACTGAAACACAAAGGTAGGTTTAAGAGATTGACCTGGGAGAACAAATATTGAATGCTTACCTGCTTGACCTGAAATATTGATTTTCCATTTTTTACCCAACAAAAACTCTTTAGATAAGTTGCTGCTTTTCACAGTTACTTGAATGTAAAAGAACAAAATGATGTGGGCCTGCAGCTGTGAAAAAATGTGAAATCAATTTACGTCTGCATACCTCTGTGCATACGCATGAGACAGTGTGTGTTGTATGTTAGCATCCGTGAAGGTTCTTTCACCTGGTGTTTAAGTTGGACGTCGAGGATTACCTGTTCAGGAAGCAGGAAGTTGAGAAGCGACAGAGCAGGCAAAGCTCCACAAGTGTGTGTTTTAACAGCCTGTCAGGAGAGCTAACTTCACGACCCGCTGCTGGGTTTAAACAGACACTCATTGTAAATATTCAATCAGAAAAGGTGCCTGCCAGCTAATGTGAGTTGACAGGAAGTTACACCGACAATCAGAGTGATTGATGAGTATAGATCTCAGGTGAGAGGTGAGAGTGCTGAAGATGGGCTCTCTTCCTCTGTCTGTATGTTGTTGTATCCTGTCTGGTGTGTGTGCGTGTGTGTGTGTGTGTGTGTGTGTGTGTGTGTGTGTGTGTGTGTGTGTGTGTGTGTGTGTGTGTGT
>JAQLOL010000002.1:5293812-5310237 GCA_029783665.1 Naso thynnoides
TTTATAAAGTGTAGTTCTTTTTTGTTGCTTTTTGTATCGTTATGGCTACGAACTCTTCTTCCACCAATTGAATAAGAGATAACTGTAAATTTAATGATGCAAGTCACATTGCACTCATAAGTGCTTTAAACAGGCATAATAATGCTTATACCACGTTATAATGAGCCTTGCATTGCTTAAAGTAAAAACAAAATACATGACAGCAAACAAAACAGTCCATTTCAGATTTGTTGGTTTCTCTTTCTTATTTACATGTTTGAAATACATTTTTCAAATCAAATTAAATCACACAATCTTTATTCCTGTATGAGAGCAGCTTTAACATTACTCAGTTTCCCCTCAGGGATCAATAAGAGTTTTCTGATTCTGATACATCGCTATGACTGGACTGCCGGAGGGCGTCTTAACATCATAATCTGCATGCACGCAAGTCACTTAGCGGGTTGTGAAAAGAATGCAGGCGATAAAGCTAACGTTAACTTACCAGGGATGCATTGAAATCATTCGGAAACTGCTCGGCTCTGCATTTTTGGGAAAATTATGCTTTTCATGGTTTTTTTGCTGACTTTGCTGGCGTCTCGGGAAGCTGCTTCGACGTGCTTGCATTGTTTGGAAGGGGGGGCAGGAGTGTTTGTGAAGTGACATGCATTAGCGACCCCCCCAGATAAATGTTCCTCTAGAATTTCAGTCAAATTAAAGTCAGTTCTGTGACATTCTGTGTTTAACAATAGATTCTGTTTTAATTGGCCAATTCTGCGATTCCGTCCACAATTCTGTGATTGTGTAAATCGTAGGGCCCTACGCCTGATTTGGTCTGAGTAAAGCCTAAGTCAGTTGAGAGAAAAAAATAGTAGGCAACTGTTTTCATAATTGGTGAATGTTAAAGGAATGTGCCCCTTCTTTTTGTTATTTGCCTCTTTTCCAGAGGCAGTTCCAGACAAGAAGATAGATATTATTCTTTCGACTGTGCGTGCAGTAACAAGAAAGAAACAGGCAGAGCTCGCCCACTGATGATTAGCTTAGCTCAATGGGAAGTGCTAGCCTGCCTCTGCCTAAAGTCATCAGATAAGCTTTCCAACGGTGCTTAATGGTCCTGTATGCTTGTTGTTGCTTGTTTATTTACCACGTTATGTTAGTTTTAGACTCAGATTAGCACTTATGTAATTGTAAGTAATTTTTCAACAGACATTTTGCTTTGTTGACCTACTCACAAGAACATCCACAGTGGTGGCATGCACCCTGCAATGTACTTCCAGTTTGCTTCCTATACATATGTGATTGAGCTAAGCTAATTAGCAGTGGGCAAGCTTTACCTGTCTCCTCCTTGTTGCTGCATGCACAGTCAAAAGAGTGTTATCTGTCTCCTTGTCTGGAACTCAGGAGGGAGGCAAATAATCCAAAAAAAAACCCCAAAAAGTTTGCTTGTCTCTTAAACAGAATTCTCCAAGCAACTACGCCAAAGCTTCCCTTGTTCCAGTTTTTTAACTGTGAGGATTTCCTGCTTTTATTTGTCTTATGTAAAAGTCAGTTTAAAATCTTAAGTTTAATGTTGGTTGGGCAAACAAGACATTTCATGCGGCACATTACTCTTAAGAAGATTGTAATCTGCATTTTTCGCTATGTTGTGACATTTTAAAGACCAAACAATTAACCCAGAGAGTAATTAGCAAATCAATTTTAATGCAGTTAATCTTGTTGTTTCAGAACAACAAATAGTTGTATAACAACAAAAGAAGTAGTCACGTTTAAAAATAGCTTTATGCACATTTGAGAAAATAATTCAATATTTGTTCTCAAATGAACGTGGTCTAAAACGTTGTAGCTGTATTGAACTGTCAGTCCTGTAATGTGTGTCATAGTTGTGTATTGTACTGTTAAACCTTTAGACAGATCATCGTTGCCTTTTTCTTTATTAATCATCTCTTTTTTCTGTAAATCAGTGATGTTTTTAGACATTCGAAAACCACTACGAGTGATTTACTGAAGTTTGATGTTATATAACACTGTATCTCTACATTTATGTGATGAAGTGCTTGTGACACAGAAGCTATAACAATAAAATATAGTTTTATAGGTCCTTAAGCTCTAAACATGTAAAAGTAGGCTCAACAGGGAGATTTATTTGTCGCGACGACCTCCATAAAAGTTTGATGTGAGGCAACGGTCGTGACTCGCTTTTCAATTAAAGTCTGGCCTTCTTGGTTAAGTGTATCACCTTCAGCAGGCTGGAGCTTTTATATTGGAGGAAGTGGAAGGTTAAGTTGCATCAAAGTCAGCACTGTCATCACTCTTGCTGTCTTGTCAGGATGAAATGTAACAGGGTCAGGCCTGTGCTGGTAGATCACCTGATACAGCAGTGGCACTCCTGTTAGCAGCTCTGCTTTAGAAGCAGGTGAGTTCAGATTAAACAAAGTTACGATTGAGGTATTAAAAGATTGCTATCATAGGACCTCAAATTTAAGCTGCAAAAGACCTCCTGGACCTACTTTGCCTTGTTTCACATCACAGATGCTTTGTTTTGCTCTTGCAATTATTAGCCATCTGTCTCTTTTCACTATCTGCTTGTGCCTGAGCCCCTGTAGCGTACTAAATATTCCCCTATCAGCAACACCTAACCCAGCTGTCGACTATCTCTGAGGGCTGGTGAAGCAATGTATAGTCAGGGTTATGGCTGATGCTTCTGCTGATCGCTTTTGCTTATCTTACCTAATGGAAAAGGATTGAGGTTATACAGTTTGTCAAATGATAAAGCAAACAGAGTGAAATGCCCTAACTCATTTGTTTCTCCATTATCAACAGCTTTTGCCCCATTACTACAGTTCCGTCAGGGTAGTTTTGGTGGAAATTAAGTAATTTTTAAGCACTGATGTTCATTCTTGACCTTTGGGAACAGTACGTGGTCTGTTTGCTTTTGGAGCTCTGCAGCAGCTTTTTACAGTCTTCATTTAGTAAATGAAATTGGCTCAGGTGTTATCAATTTGCCTTAATTTGGTTCGTTACTCAGACAATAAAAATAAAGTTGTTATATAGCATGCAGACGGTGACTGTCTAAGTCTCCCCCACAGTCCTAAAATACATAACCTTGAACTCTTCCAGTCAATGTCGTGACTGACTTTTGTCTGTGGGAAGTGTGCAGTGCAAAGCAACAAATGGACTTTTGTGCCTAGATTGATTTCATCCAAGACTCATTGACATAGACAACATAGTTTTGGAGTCTGCATATCTTAAAGGCTCCACCTCTAATTTGCAGAAGAGGTCTCTTGTCTCATCATATCAAAGGCCATGAATGAATCCGAACGGTCAGGGAAGCTGCAAATCAATAAGACCTTTAATGTAGTCACTTTATTTATGGATGGATAAACCACTGACTGTCTATTGGGGAAAAGGTGTATGCTGCCATCTAGTGGATGATCAGAACAGTTGCGTATTCCTTCAACATTTACCACAAGGCTTAAACAATGAGGAAGAAGTGGTTGATGTCACTTGGCTGTTAATCAGTTGAAGCCTCAGAAGTCTTTTTATCTCCTCTGCTCAGGTGCTTTATGTCCCCAGACACTGGTGGCATTATGTGGAGTCAGTGGATCCCATCACTGTCAGCATCAACTCCTGGATCGAGTTGGTAAGCAGCCCGACCACACTCTCCCTCAGTCTGAACTACCAACTGAAAAATGTTCCAAATGTTGATTTTTCAGGCAAAATTTGAAAGACATTTGCCCTGAAGAGCTTCTGCTTGGTGAGCCTAACAGCGTACAGTGCTCTCAGATGAAGGCTTTGAGTAATGGACAGACCTGGCAGTAGAAGATTCCCTGTCATTATGATGAGTGTGTGTGCCTTAAAAGGAGTGTGTGCAGCATGAAAAGCTCTTCACTGCCAGACAAATGTTTATTCAAGGAGCAGTTTTCAGCATTCCCTGCAAGGTCACCCACACCGCAAACTGTGCCTGAAGCATACCTCCAGACTGTGTCTTCATCATTCAGTGTAATTATCTTAATATGCAATAGTCTTTCTTATTGTACTTGACTTTTTGTTTGGCTTATTTTTTTTTTCATGCACAGGATGTGGATGACATGGCAAGAGTTAGTGAAGCTGTGACCAAGGCTGTCGTCTGCGCCCTTAAAAGTGCACCAAGTAGTGACAACACTGACCACTGGCTTAATCCCACTGAGGTAAGCAAATTAACACACTAATATTAATTATTCCCTTAAATCAAGAGCTGCATTCTGCTTGTACTGGTGCAGCCACACACACGGAAAAAAAACACAATTGGAAGTCTTTTTTTTTAAAGACTTACTTGTTGTTTTTTCTGTTGAAATTAAAAGCAACACAAGGCTGTGTATTGCTCCTCATTTCTATAGAATGAGTTCTGTGCACAGGACTGTATGCTGTAGTGTGTCAGACAGCAAAATCAGAAAAAATTTTGGTGGCTGCTGATGTCACTCTTTTCTGGGGCTGGCCCTTATGCCTTTGTTTAGGCTGTGGACATTTGTTGATGTTACCGAATAAACCTCAGAACATTCATTCTCACAAAAACACGTATGAAAATTAGGAATAGCGAAGGCCTATTCAATGCTCTTTTATATCTGAAAGCTACAGTTCATTTAGATCCAACACGTCATTGTGTAGTACAGCATGAATGAAAAGAATACACTCAGCCCGTTATATTAGCCAGCTCAGAAGAGGGGAGGACTTTCCGTTTTCTCTTGCATTAACTAAGGCCCATATAACCATTATTGCTCTACTGTATCAGTTGTGGAAGTCCCAGACACACTAGAAAACTTAACAACATCATGTCTGTTTTCATAACATCACGTATGCATTGTGTCACATCGTTTCATTTCCACACACAGCCAGATTGGGGATGTCAGGAGAAATGGGGGTTTGCTATTTCAGTAACTATGGCCTATAAATAATTTCTGCACTGTATCAGATGTGGAGGTCCTACACACATTGGAAAGCTTACCAACATCGTGTCTGGGCTCATAACATCATCCCGTAGCGTGTAAAGTTGCATCGCATCGTTCCATTTCCACACACAGCAAAGTGGGGACGTCAGGAGGAACAGGGACTTGCCATTTCATTAACTTTGCTGATATACCCATTATTGCTGCGCTGTGTCTATTGTAGAAGTCCCAGACACATTTACAATCTTAAAAATGTCATGTTTGTGTTCATAACATCTTTTCCGGAGGTTATAAAGTCTTGTTGTACAGCTCCAACAAAAATGTGTTGCATCTGCTGTGAAAGCCGTCAGAGAACACTGATGAAGTATCCCACTCTCAAAGGTGTCCTGTTTCTTAGGGGTAGATCTCAACCACTACCCTTTGTAACTTTGTTCCAGGGAAATAGTAATAATAAGAGGAAGAAGAAGAATAAGAATAAACCCTCTGAACCCTGAACTGAAATTAGAATGCCAATGCACCAAACAATTTCCGAACTATTCAAATGTTTGGGGCCAGCTCAGCTCATTTCCTCCAGCAGTGACCTAACCCTGCACAGGTATCTTCCGAGACCCCTGAACAAAAAGATTTTCTGTCTGCATGTAACATTAATCATCACAAATGGTAAGTGTGACTGTTTCTGCCAGGCTGAGCGATGATGCACTGACAATAAGTATTATGTATAATCTATAACATCATTGCAATAAGCATCCAGCATTGACATTATTTTATATTAATGAATTGTGACCGGATTGCAACCAAAAGTTGTGTGTTAATTTATTTTAGTCCTGCATTTTGACTTGTTAGACAAAGAAAACAGACTTTCTTTGCAGATTAGTGACAAAAAACGAGAACAGTGCAAGTTTTCATTTTATGTTAAGCAGCAAAAAAGTTGAGACATTCTAAAGAAACAACGTGGAGGGGAGGGGCACTCCATGATGAATGAAAGTGTGCGTGTGTGTGTGTGTGTGTGTGTGTGTGTGTGTGTGTGTGTGTGTGTGTGTGTGTGTGTGTGTGTGTGTCTAGAGATGTTAAGTACAGGGGCTGAGTGCTGTGTGTGGAGAGGTCTTTAATTAGAGCAGGAAGGCACAGCTCAGGAGACACACTACACCAGACTTAAGAGTGCGTGCATGTGTGTGTCCATGCATGTACCTGTGTGTGAAGACAGGGTTTTACTGTGAAACATCCTGCACGCGTCGATAGTTTCAGGGTCCATCTTGCTAATTCCAGGAGTGCCTCCTGCGTGTTTGTGTGTGGTAAACATCTTAAATGAGGCTGCATGAATCCCAAACATCTGCAGATATCATTTTAAAAAGTTCTTCTACCGACACCATCAGCTAAACATGCACAGACTGTCTTGGTTTATAAAACACACACAGTGCTGCTTACTGTTCATTATAACTGAATATACTGTGTAACACTTGGATGAGTCAGTGGAATCCAGTGGCGACACTAAGCCAAGTCGCGAACAGTGAGTTGTGTCCAGTCAGCCATATTTGGTTGCAGTATAAGAGGTTTGTAGACTAAGATAGAAGTTTATTTTTTTAAGAAACATTCCAGTTTGCTCCTCTTTGCTGCTCTGTTTGCTTCATCTATGGAGAGTTCAGTTCTTCCAAACAGTTGTCCCTGTTCACCACAGGAACTGCTTAAAATGATCGTAGATGAAAAAGGAAACCAAGATTTTAACCTATTATCATAGTCACATGCGGTATTAGTTACACATAATCATTATTTTCCTTTGCAGACCACAGAGTGCACCCATAACCATGTCTCCCACCACCCACCTGCATATTGTTATTCTGTTTTAAGCCTTCCATCGTCCATGGCTCTGTTTAATGGAGTTTTTCAGTTGGGTCAAAAAGGTTTGATCCCTTTTGTTAGGCTACATATACAAATACATGCTGCATCGGCATTTTTAAGTCCACCTGAAACAGCATTTCAAGAGTAACTTCCATAACATGAAGCTTTTTTCGGTATAAACAGGATGTAAAGGCAGGACAAAATGTTGGGAGAAATTTTGATTGACCATTGAAAAGTAGGATCATAGCAAACATGGAAGGTTACAGTGATGCAGTAATCAATTCGATGATATACTGCAATGATACTACAGGTTGAAATTGCTCTGGGCAAGATGACAAAACTCAGATGACTTTTTTTTTAAACAGGCAAAAGTGTGATTGAATTTTGATCATTTTGATCCAAGAATATAAAGAAACTGATTTTATGTTTTGTTTTGTTTTGTTTTTTTAAGTGAACAATATTACCAGGGATTTGATCTAAAATGACTAAAAAGACATTTTTCATTTCAGATGGACCTCAAACCAAATCTTAAAGTAATTTAAATGAGCAGATCTTATGTTCTATAGATGCAACTGCATAAAATCTCTTTACTGTACTGTCGCCCAGGTGCCACTGGAATAAACACAATTTTTTATTAGTGTCTGATTTGGGGACTGTGCACATCTATTTTCCTTTTGTAAAAATAAAATGTAAAACATAAAAATAATAAAATCAGTAAACCGTTAACATATTACAGTTAAATTTTAAGGTAGGTGCATTATCCCAAATGCTTTGCTATGTTTTTACTTTTAGTTCAACCTGTGTATCACATTGTACCAACAGTAAAACATGTGAAACATTATCCCTTCCCTGCACTAATCATTTCATTATGGTTTCTTAAAATAAATTACAGTCAAGTACTGAATTCATACATTTTTCACTAATTTGCCTGTTGAGTGTTTCTGTTGCAGAAGCTGCATTGTTTTCTTAATAAAACATATTAAATTGTACCTTTCCTTTCTTTCTTTACAGCTCACATGTGTTTGTTCAGCCATGCTCCCTGGATATGGATTCTCACCTTTTCCTGATTTCCAACCCCACCTTAACGCTTTTCGCTGCAGAGGAGAGAGTCCCAGTATGTGGATCCCTGGCTCAGGAGAGTCCCAGGTTATGAGCGAGGCCCAGCAGGACAGGCCTCTCCTCCATCCGTGCCACCACAAGCACATCGCTGTATGCCAGCAGGAAACATTGGCTTTTATTGAGCTACAACCCACAGTGACTCCTAAGCTAAACGGTCTCGGCTCACCGAGGTCGACGGTTCTCCCCGACTCACAATGCACAATGCACTCCCTGACCCTCAATGGTTTCAGACACGCACTAAATGAACTGAATGACATGCAGAATGGCTTCCACAGCACAGACAATGAGCATGAAACAACGCTGAATTTGAACTCTCATACACCTGCAGATGACAGTGAGCTTGAATGCCTTAATGGCATCAGGACTTCTGTGCAGGAGCAGACTGAAAAACCTCGAACTGTTACGACAGTATGTCGTCCTCTCCACGCAGCTCTTAGCCTTCCTCTGTCGCTCCCTCTGTCTTCTCTATACACAAACAGGGACTCCTGGGAGTCTCAGTTACCTTGCTCTCCGTCTTCACCTGAAAGCCATGGCTTACAGAGCCCGGACTCCTGCCAGCCACAGAGGAGGACATCACAAGGTTCACTGAAAGAGAAATCTATCCGTGAGTGTGCAGTTTTTTTCACAAGTACGAAGTTGACATTACAAAGCCTTTGAAAACTCTTAAAATGCTTCCTTTTAATCTAATAAAGACATTTTCTTGTTTCCAGGACGAAAGATGCAGGTTTACTCCCCAGAAAGCCTGAGTGATGAATCTCTCAACAGTCCAATCCTGGATGCAGACTACATCTTCCCAGGACCTTTTGCATCCTTCCTGGAGGAGGACCTTAATGGATTGTCTTCTCTGGAGGCCATTTCAAGTTCCTCATCCACAGATGGCGTTACAGATCTCCCAAACCTCAGTCACAATGATATTTTCAATCTACCTGCAGAACCACTGCATATAATAGAGGACTCAGTACCAGGGGTGGGGGAAGACGGCAGTAGTGTGGATACATCAAGTGCTACAGGGGGGAGCTTTTTGTCACGCAGCCGCCAAGGGGATCAGGAGCGACGGCGCTTCTCAGCTTCAGAACTGATATCTAGACTGCAGCTTTCTCAAAGAAAGAACTCCTTCACATTAAAGCTGGGGAAGTCACTGTCAGCACGGGTATCCTCCCGAGACAGACAGAGCTCCAGCAGCATCAGCCCCAACCCGGACTGTGAGTAGACAACAGAGCCAACATCATGGTAACATCAGATTAAAAGGTAGCCCAGAAACCTTACAGGCAGTAAAAAAAAAATGTACAAAAACACATGAAAAAGCAATACACCACAAAAAGTCCAAAGATATATACCGATGACAAGGTGACAGATTATGTGTCTTAAAGGTGCAGTGTGTAGGATGTAGTGACATCTAGTGATGAAATTTATACTGCAGCTGACAGAATTTCCCTCTGATCCTCCTCCCCTTGGAGGCATGTTAAGTAACATAGAGTGGCCTTGATACTTGCAAAAGTCACGAAAAGCTCTCTTTAGAACGAGGTTTCATTTGTCCGTTCTGGGCTACTGTAGAAACATGGCAGTGCAACCTTGTGGACACTCTGGAAGAGGACTCAGTCCCTCTATGGTTACAAATAGGCTCATTTTAAGAAAATTAAAATGCAATTATTTTTTTCAGGTGACTAATAAAATATGCTTGTTAGTATTAATTTTCAATTTCTGCCATGTTCTTCATTTTTTAAAATTCTATAACATGAACAAGTTTCATATTCTACAAATAGGTTCTCCTAAATCCTACACACTGGGCCTTTGCCAGCTTCAGTGTTCATTGCCATGGATGCATCAAACCTCTAAACTCTGTAGGAATCGATTTTTCTTCTGAAAAATTTTCCTCGCCCTAAAAGCTTGGGCCGTACACCACATTACAACAATGCCCAGGAGATCCCCACCCATGAC
Organism: Naso thynnoides; assembly: GCA_029783665.1. Classification (NCBI taxonomy): domain Eukaryota; kingdom Metazoa; phylum Chordata; class Actinopteri; order Acanthuriformes; family Acanthuridae; genus Naso; species Naso thynnoides. Next base: position 5,303,607 of record JAQLOL010000002.1, read on the forward strand.
TTACCCAGCTGTCTTTTTCTGTCTTTCTACATTTTTGACTGTAGAAAAAAAAAAAATTCAGAAATTGCATTGCTCAGTGAGAGAGCTCAGTGTTAAGCCTCAAACATTTGCACTGTCATATAAAAGGAACTAGTCATGGAAGCATGTGCATTCTCTCAAATCCTTATATACAAGAACATGGTGCTTCACTTATACTTATGTGCTGAAACAGTCATTCATATCATTATTTGACTGATAAAAATTAACTAACATTTTGCAGTGAATTTGCTGCTTTTCTCTGTTGTTTATCATTTTACGTGGAATATATTTTGGTTTTGGATTGTTGGTTAAAAAAGCAAGAACACTGGGCTCCAACCGTGTTAATTTTCTTTCTCTATTTTTATCATTTTGTAGTCTCCACTTTTGTAATAATGATTTTCTTGTATAAATTGAAATCATTAAAAAAGATTAATCAATAATGAAAATAACCTTCACTGTAGTTTAATTCCCCCCTATTTTTTTAATTAAAAAGAAAAGACAAGGTTGGTAGCAACTTAGTAACTTAGTAACTAGTAACTAGTAACTTGATAACTTAGTAACAAGGTAATTTAGAAAGATTACTTAAGAAGGCACAAACAGATGGACTGTGATCAAAATGTCAAGTAGTTAAAGCTTAACATCCATAAAGGGTCAAGCTGAGAGTATCACATTATTAACCTTACTTACATGAAGTCTCTTGCTTCTTCTCTGGACCTCACACCTGCACCGTCTGTGCTTTTGTCCTCTTTAGATAAGTCCAACTCCAAGCACCGCAGCTCAGGGGGTTCTAGTGATAGTGCCCCCCACAGTCCTGTAGGACCTGCACCTAATCTGCTGCCCAGCAGTGAAAATGGCACGCCTTTGCATCGATGGAGCACAAAAATTGGGTAAATATGGTCTAAAAATATTCCATCATGACTGAAAAAATGTAAGAACACCCTTTGATATCAGGTCATATTATCTTCACAGAATGCGAAAGAAATCCATAGAGGAGGACTTGAGTGTACTTCCAACTGTTGCCAGTTCAAATCGCTTATCAAGGTTTCTGCCAAGCTGTAAGTTTCCTGGTCTATTTGCTTACCAATTAAATCAAGACATAGTTGTATTTTCTTGTAACATCCTGTTTCACTCTGGTTATTTCCTGCAGCAATTCTGTACCAGGAGTACAGTGATGTGGCCATCAACAGAGAGATCCAGAGGCAGCAAGGGAAGGAGCCAGGCACAGAGGAGGAAGGGCTCAGGGATGAGGGGTCAGACGGGAGCCCGTCTCCTTCTAATCTGTCTCCATCCAGCTCCTTTCGTTCATCACGAGGCTCTGCTTTCGCTCTGTGGCAGGACATCCCTGATGTTCGTACCAGCGGCCAGCTCGACAACTTCAGCAACGAGGAAAGAAAGTTACAGGAGGTGAGTGAGATATTTCTGATTATTGTGTCATGGCTATTTTCTCTGTCATGTGCTGTAGAAGGCTGGCTGACACTCCATGTCCTCCTCAACTCAGGCAAAGTTTGAGCTGGTGACGTCCGAGGCATCATATATCCGCAGCCTGACGATCGCAGTTGACCACTTCATGCTGTCGCAGGAGCTCACAGAGTGTCTTGGAGCTCAGGACAAGCAGTGGCTCTTCTCCAAACTGCCTGAAGTGAAAGATGTCAGTGAGAGGTGAAGTAATTTGCTACTGATATGCTTCTGGTCTTTGATTTAATGCCTCAGTTGTCATGTTTCCTTCGCTGAATGTACCTTTTGCTCACTGGTTGCCTGTAGGTTTCTTCAGGACCTGGAGCACAGGCTGGAGGAGGACATTCTGCGTTTTGATGTGTGTGACATTGTCCTAGAGCATTGCCCAGCTCTGCGAAGGGTTTACTTACCTTATGTAACCAACCAGGCTTACCAGGAACAGACGTACCAACGTTTGCTGTGAGTTACTACCTTCACTGTATGAGTTATAAATCATCTGTTGGAGCTCTGAACATATAGGTACACGTACAGTATGCAGGTTCTTCTTTCTGCGCACATTAACGGCTATAGCGCATAAAGTCCAATTGATTCATGCTAAATGTCCATAATTTCCTCTGAGGCTGTTCAGGTGTTATTTAAAACCTACATGACTAAACATGCAGATGGATCATCCAGGAAAGCTGAGCACTTTTTCTCCAGTTAAAAAGCATGCTGGAATTTACACCCGCTTTCACTAAGTCATTAAAGTATCTCTCTAAATGCTCTCATCTTGTCCTCTCAGGCACGAGAACCCTCGTTTCCCCGGCATCCTGGCTCGCTTGGAGGAGGACCCCGTCTGCCAAAGACTTCCTCTGACCTCTTTTCTAATCCTCCCTTTTCAGAGGATCACACGGCTTAAAATGCTGGTGGAGGTACATGATTAAACATTCACTTCAGAATTCATGCTTTCACTTGAAAGTCAGTTACAACTGTAAATGGAGCAATATTTGGACCGGCTGAGCAATTTACTGCACTTTCATTGTGCCCCTGCAGTGCATTGTAAGAGCTGACAGTGGCTGACTCTTCAGCATGTCTTCAAAAAGGATTTTGTTTTTCAGAATATCTTGAAGAGGACGACGCCAGGCTCCAGAGATGAGGACACTGCCACGAAAGCTTTCAATGAGCTAAAAAAGGTGGTGATTATCATCTCTAATAGCCAGTTAGATGAGCACAAGTATTATCACTGGTGAGGCACAACAGTAATAACCATGTTGGTATGTGTTGTCTTAGATCATCAAAGAATGTAACTCCAGTGTGCAGTCAATGAAAAGGATGGAGGAACTTATTCACCTCAATAAGAAGATCCATTTTGAAGGAAAGGTGACTGAAGTCTTCGTCAATTGTTGATATTGTCTTTAGCACAGGATTCATTCTATTGTTAACATTTTTCTACAGCGTTTCTTTTTATTTGCTTTTGTTGCAGATCTTTCCTCTGATCTCCCAGTCCCGCTGGCTGGTGAAACACGGTGAGCTGCTGGAAGTGGACACGCAGATGATGAGTATTTCAGGATCAAAACTCAAGTTACCCACCAAGCCTGTGTACCTCCACCTGTTCAATGACTGTCTGCTGCTATCCAGGAGGAAAGAGTGAGTGATCTGCAGGCCATACAGTGATCTAAAATACTGCACTGATTGTAAAGAGAGGCATTTTAACATGTCTAATTTTGCTTTCAGTCATGTTAAAAAATAATCATCTATAGAAAAACATCTATAGCAGACAGCAGCCACAACAACCCTTTGATCTGACCCAAAAACACTGAGATGAATAAACATAACTCAAAAACTGCACTGTATTTCACCTGGATTATCTATTCTCTCTACAAACATAGACATATGCCATCAAAGTAATTTTGAAATCTACAACCACTTAAAACACAACTAGTGGCTTTAAAGATTCTATAACTGGTGATCAATGTAAAACAAAATAAAACATGTACTGTTGCTGGTGACATACTGTTAATGGATCTCATTCCCTAGCCAGGTTTACCAATACTGATTATTTGTCGTGGCCCTCGGCGTCTTATACAGATGCACAAGGTACCCTTTAGCATTTGCATGGGTTGCACCAGACTTTCAGCTAACACAGCAATATTAGACACTCAGAAGAGCAAGGTGATGTGGCACAAAGGTCCGCGTAAGGAGGAGGTTGGGTTGGATAGATGCCTTAAAACCAGGGTTCCCAAATTATTCTATGTAAAAGACCAGCAAATAACTTTTGCTAATAGCTTTGGACTTTTTTTTTTTTTTTTTTTGCTGAGCTTTTGTTGACTGGGCTGTTGGTATGCTGGTCAGCTCTTCTTGTCAAAAATGTGTCCAATTTTGTGAGTTACATTAGCACTAGCTACTTAAGTGCTAGCAGGCAAGCTAACTAGCTAAATTTCAGGAGGAGAGCTTGAAAAGAGAATTGAACAGGTTGGTTGATTTTGATAATAAAATGACATCCCCTTTTGCAGCACATGGAAGTTCATGGTGTTCGTACACGCCAAGATAGGAGAACTCAAAGTGAAGGATCTCAGCCAGAAGCTGCAGGGCATCTCAGGCTTCATCTTCCACCTGCAACTGTGTGAGGGCCAGCAGCTCAAACACCAGATCCTGCTCAAGTCACACACTGAGTGCGTAACAACACTCATCACTCAATCATTTCTTTTCAGTCAAAAAAGAATGCTCTAATAGATAGTGCTCTAACTGCTTATTTTTGTGTCTGCCAAGGAGCGGGAAGCAGAGATGGATCACAGCGATGTTTCCTTCTGATCCACTCGAAGACATTGAGCAAGCCAGCGAGAATGTTGGTCAGTAGAGAGCTTAGTGTGCACTGTGAATGAGCATAAAACTTTGCATCCTCTTATTCATCTTTTGTCTTTTCCTGTTAGATATATCCCAGGTTCAGTGCATCAAAAGCTATCAGGCCCAAGAGCACGATGAGTTAACGCTGGAAAAGGCCGACATCCTTCATGCAAAGACCATTACAAGTGATGGTGAGAGTTCAGATAAAGTTTCAAATAAACTGCAAGCCAACTTTAACCTGTCTAAATTAAAATAACATACCAGCATAAATAGTTTAGTTTGTGTGTTTCACAGGCTGTCTGGGAGCTTAAACAAGCAGTCAATGAAAATGTGTAGTGGTCTGAATGATGTCTAAGGCATGTTGTCTTTCTCCAGGCTGGGTAGAAGGTATCAGACTGTCTGATGGGGAACGGGGCTGGTTCCCCAAAACCTACGTGGAGGAAATCACAAGCCGCAGTGCGCGCCTCCGCAACCTACGGGAAAATATCCGCATCAAATGTGTCACACAGAAACTGGAGGGGGAAGACTAACCATTATTACTGCAATTTGTCCCATGTCAAAAGGTGTATCTTAGTTCCTGAGTTGCATTTTTATCTTCTGTATGCTGTTTAGTTTTGGATGGATGTGGGACCTACAGTACAAATACGAGTAGTATGCAGGCACTAAAACAAGCCAACATATTTGACTGTTCTAAACATGGATCCTTAACTGTCTATCAGCATTTTCCCTCAGCATAAATTTTTCCATAAGAGGTTTTTATATAACAAGAGTCAAAAGTTCACTTTTGCACATCTCACCAGTTTTGCTATACACAAATTTTAAACTTAAATTTAAACAGGAAAAAACGACTTTGTGTATGTTTTTCTGTGATTCATGTCATTAAGAATCAAAGTTTCTAAGCATCTGCGTGTTAAATGTGGTAGACAAGGCATGCACATTTACCAGCACAGGTAGAAAATGTAAACATGTTCAAAGTTAAATGTGTGCATTTCTTGGTTCATGTCAAAGGAGAGCAGTAGAAAGAAACTAAACTCAAAGTCTGCCACTACGTTTCTTTTCTGTCATGTGTGGCCAGAATTCGTCTTTGCACTGAGGATTCATTCATATAATATCACAACATCAGAAAATGGCTGCAGGCGAATCCTGCTGCTGAGCTGTGTCAGAGCACATCAGAGGTCTTTTATCCTCTGTCTTTGTTCACAGTGGGTGTTGCTTTAATTTCAGAGGACGAATGAGACGTTGCTCTGTTGTGTCGTCCATTCAACAAAAAAATTACACTAGAAGAAGACATTACAATCTCTTCAATGATGAGGATGACTGTTTTTCTGTGCAAGTGCAGGAAATGTTCTGTGGCAACGATTCGGACAGTGTGAACTCTTGTAGTCTGTCAGACAAGACAACAGGATGGGGGGGAGTTGTTAAGATTATTTTCACAGTTCTTCTGGACCATTAAGGAGAGTCTTTCTTCTATAAAAGGTTGCATTAGAGAAAGGGTTGTGGTTTTTTTGTTTTTTTTTTGGAGCCCTCATCTGCTTTAAGGATGTGGCTGACTTTATTTAATATTTTTATTATTGTCAACAGAGTTCATGAACAGACCAAAACCAACAATAATTTGATCATACTTAAAAGTATTATGTGTATCCTGTCTAATGGAGCCTAATGAAGCTTTTTTAGTTGTTGTCCAACAGCTACTAAAAATGCATCATTATCAGCCACACTAACATGTGTCATATTGCCATGAACATACAAACTGTAGTCTGTTCTCTATTCACACCGTCCTACTGAAGTAAATGTTGAGTAGAGCTCCAAATGTGTCCTAATCCACAGCTGAAAATAGTCCCCATCAAATGCACAATGTCCTCCTGTTTAAGTAGTGTTTGCTAGACACTTCAGTGCTGTGTGACTTTAATGACTGATTTAACTTTTTAAAAATTAAATTGAACATAACAACCGGTAAGTTAAGATTCTCACAAACAAACAAATTCCCGATGGAACTGAGTGCTGCATAATCATTGGGAAGTTGGATATTTTTGGTTTTGGTCTTTTCATGTCATTGTTAAAAAAAACAAAAAACATCAGCCTTGTCCTTTCAGATACAGGAAATGGACACAAATATTTGACCACATTCACTGCCAGACGCATTGACATTGATCATCTGTATGGTAACTGTGCAAGTTTAGCTTCACAAGCACTCATATTAAAACGTTGACTAACCACAGCAGAGCAATTCTATATAATTTTATTTTATGCCACTAATCATTAAGCATCAAGAAGAAGTGTCATAAGCTGGACATTGAATGACGATTAGACCTAAATCATCCACGTCCCTCCTCTT
>JAQLOL010000002.1:5315860-5327888 GCA_029783665.1 Naso thynnoides
TATATTTTACTGATAGTTTTATCTTTACTCAAGATTTTAGGTACTGAAAATGTACATTTACCTTTTCTTTTTAATGCTAAACTCCCAAATATGCTGAAAATAGCTTTCTGTCAAAATGTAAATTAGGCTTAACATAGTTAATTGATTGAAAGCCATTTAAATAAGGAATCTTTAAAGTTAAGATATAAGCTTTTATATCCCAAACTATCTGTGTGTGTTTTTTAAAAAACATACCAAAAAAAAAAAAAAATCAACCAACTGCAGAATAACTTCCTGAGATTTAAGGCTCCAATTAATGATTTTTGGCCACAAGAAGCTGTAAACACCTTACTGACATACTGTAAACATAGAAAGCTGTAAATGCTAAGTTGTTTGCCAGCAGGCACTTTGTATCAATTTGAAAGTTTATCTGATGAATGTAAGTCAAGTATTCAAGTATTTACCAAAAATTTTTTTTCCCTTGAATCTTCTTTCAGTCTGCTTCCTGAGTTGTCACATGCTTCACTATGTTTACAAGCTAATCACAAGTCTTTTGTTCTGCTGTTTGCTGCCGGAGTGGAAGCAAACTGTTTTTTTAAAAGATTTGAGCTTGAGCTGAGAGAAGCTAGAGAGTGAAATGCCACCTTTCATGTTCCACATTTAACCTGTTCTAATGGGCCTACAGAAATATTAGATGGTGTAGCTTTTATATATGTTTGGCACTTAGCAAGCAGCTTACAGAATATTTTAGATGTGCAAGAATGAAGTAACTTATTCTATTGTAATATATTTTTGTGTCCTGCATTTATGTTTAGGGCCTTTTTTTTCCAAGCTAGCATGTTTCTGTGGATTTGTCTGAAATTCATCTACTTACAACCAATATTTGACCTTTCTTAGCAATGTTTTGAAAGCAAAATGCAAAAAGAGTACCTCATAAATGAAGTCTTGTCGAGAGTGGTCCAGAGAGAGGATCAGCAGGTGGAAGGAGAACAACACCAGGAAGTGTTCACACGTCGCCTGTGGAGACAAAAGATTTCACATCAAACAAGCAAACATAACAAAGCACTGATTAAAGGTCTGTAGGTTCATTAATTTGTAGTGCTTTCAATTCTCAAACAGTTTGATGATCAGATTGGTCAGAGGCTCCTTCAACTGTCCTTACAGATTTTGTTTTTACATTCACAGCAGTAGAAGTGACCAGTTTTACCATTTGTCTTTAAAAGGTGTTGCTTGCAAGACAGATGTTGTGATCAGTTTGGGGTACTGTATGAAATAGAACATCTGCTGCACTATTAAATTTCATTCTTTTAGTAAATCCTAAATATTTCCCTTGGGCTGATGCGCTGATGGAGCCACACCTCAGGAGTCCCAGCTGACTCCCATGTGCGGTGCCGTGTTACCTGTGTGTGGCTGTTGAAGAGAGACACCAGGGAGGAGTGGATGATCTCTCCATACATGTGGGGAGGTTGGCCCTCCCACTCCTTGATTGGCTGCTGGGAATAAATCCTGCGATGTAGCTCGTCTCTGCTTTTGCCCCACAGCACCACCTACAGACACAAAACTGTATCAGCCCATATTGATTAAGTATAATTTGTTAACATATTAATGTTGATTTTGGAGTTTTTTAGTGAGTGGCCATTTTCCCTAAGCTGTAATGAACCTTATATTTTGTTGTTAGACTCTTGCTTATTACTTTTTACAAAATGCACTTCTCATATCACTGCCCCCACCATTATTTATATGTAGCCACATGTTTCATGTAGTCATGAGCCATGTATTACTCAGCAAACTGGAGTATGTTTTATTCTTGCAAACACCTAGTCTTTCTCTTTTGATTAAGCAAATTGTTGCACAATACAGGGGAATTTGATATCTAAAATTAAAACTATGTCTGTTTGTCTTGGAACAACTACACACTGACTTTGTTGTGTTATTATGTAGAAATCTGGTGCTTAATATTTAGACAACTTCTCGTTCAAAGAAGTATGAAAACTCCAGTTTGTGCTGCAATGTTTCCTCCCCTCTGTTTCCTGTAAAGTCTGAATCACACTGAACAGCTAATGCAGAAATTCATACAGTATGTTTAAAGTGTGTCCGGCCTCAACACAAACAACAGCACCATTAAGTTGATATTAATGTGAGGTCGTTTCGCCGCATTCTGCTCTAGCACTGAATAGCGTTTTAACATAACATAACAATGGTCACACATTGTTTCACTGCACTGTGAAGTTTCTGCTCATGTCTGTGTCACTGGCCTAAGGAACACACACACACACACACACACACACACACACACACACACCTGTCAGGGATGAGGACTGGCCAAAATGACCTCACTTTGCAAAAGTGTCCTCACTTCCATGGTGTAAAACTCAAATGACTAAAAATTGGTTCTCACAAAGATAGCTGTACAAGGGCACACACACACACATATATGCACACACACATATGGTGACCTCTTGTTCCAGGTGTTGTATTGAAGGGTAGCGTGGTGGTGGTGGTGGTGGTGGTGGAAGTGGTGGCCGCTCCTCTTCATCCCTGCTGTTCCTCACTGACAGCTGAAGTCTGGTTTCTCCCAGACTCCACACCCTGAATAAATGCACATGTTGACACATTTCATCAGAAAAGATTGTCACATAGCAGCAGTCAGTGCTGAGGCCACAGTGGCCCTGTGGTTAGCACAAATGTGGGCTTGGTTTCTGAGTTTCTGCGAAGTGTGAATGTTAAAGTTCGCTTTCTTTTGGCTTCTGTCATGTTTTATTTGCAACCTTACAGTGCCAGCTTGAACTGATCACAGTCATGGTGGACTTGAAATAAAATATGTAGAGACCCAAGAACAAAGGGATATGACAGTTTAAATAACTTGTCTTGACCCTGCTGCAGCCCAGCAGCTGCCAGACATAATCAGATTACGTTATTCAGAGCAGAGACGGCCCCACCTGCAGACCCTTCACCACCACATTTTGCAGCTTTTGTCAATTACAGACATGAGCTTTATTCCAGTACATCAAACATCAGTACCACATGTCAATTCTAAAAAGGTTTGATGATGACAGATGATATACCTGTACTGCAGCTATAATATTAAAACTCAAATTTTAAACTGTAAACCAATATAATCCCTCCATTAGAGATTAAATATGTGAGCTTTTGATCATTTCTTTACATTTGTTAATATTAATTGCATCATAAATGCTTAAATCAGCCAAGGTGAGGTGAGGTGAGGTGGCAGTGACTCTCTGGGTTTATGGAGAGGGTGCCCCTTTAATAAAATCCTCCTTTGAGCAGATGTCATTTTTTGTTTGGGAGATCAATGTGTAAAACTATTTTAATTTTAAACTCAGGTTGAAACAGCTTGTAGGATTTTTTTAATTTGTATTTAACAAACATATTATAGGATTGTCCTTTTACTCTGTCTTGTATTATTTTGTTAAGCAGAAAGGAAGAAAGAAATTGGCCTTCAGACATCAGATCGCTCCCATCAGTCACGTGAAACAGAGTCGACTCCTTTGATATTGTAAACCACTAATATGTTGTAAACTAGTTTATGCAATGAATGTTGTGTTTGTTATGTGACTATGCTGTGTACTTGCCTCTATGAAAATAAAACATCCAATTAAAAAAAGGTAAAAATGAACTTTGTGGTCAGTGCTGGCGAGACAGCAAGGAGCATGAAATCTTCTTTGTTAAAAGGGAGTTCCAAAGTCACTGTTTGAATGACACTGATCAGTGCACACATTGCATAGTTTTCTTTACACTGTCAAATCCAACACTCTATAACAAATAAGTGTTGCTTTATATTATTTTACGCAATCATTATGTGTGTAGTTTGGAAACAGCTTTGTGTATCTCTGAGAATCCACCATACACATATCTGATGCACAGAGTATGTATTTTCAAAACGGTCGAACCAAGTGACTCGAGTAAGTAGTAATTATCAAAGAGCCACACGTAAGAACTGGAAGCTACTGTTGTGATTAGCCACTGCAATTCCCTCAGCCTTAAAATGAGCGGGGATTTGTCCCGCGCTGACTCCATATTAAACCCCTCCAGCTTCAGCCATTGTCTTATGCTAATCTGCTAATCACATTAGTGCAGCATCAACGAGTTCCCAAGTTCATGTTGAGTAAACAGGAGCCAATTAGTTCTCCTGCCTTCTTGTTTTGCTGGGTGAGTGAAAATCAGATGGGTGTAATATATTGCTCTGCAGGTGTTTTCATCATGTTTAAAGGGGTAATAGACTCAAAGTTTTTTGTGTAAAAGCACATCCTGTTACTCATGTCGTATGCACAACATGAAAATGGTAACATGAGACGCTCTGCAGCTCTGATAAAAGTTGTGCACGAGGCTCCCTCCTCGTCTTTCTACATTTTCAGAACATGCCAAACAAAACCACAGAAGTTGACTGAGTACTCTTTTCGCTTCACAGAATGTCACCGCTTCCTACTCCTGAACTCACCGATGCACAAAACCACATACAAACAAATCTAAAAGGTTCTCTTTCTAAAGCAGATAAGACAAGCACAATTAAGATTATTTGATTCAACAGACTTTTTTTGATCTGTCATACTTTGTTCCTGAATCCATGCACAGTCATAACTGTGTAAAATCCCCACTAGGATGTTTTTATTTCAGTTCTTAGCCTAAAGTGTGAACTTGTGTTTGTGTCTTACCCGAAATTGTCTCCAGAGAGTTCCAGCAGCTCGATCTCATCCGGGCCCACCTCGTCCACTCCAGTATGCCTCTGGGTCACACTGCAGCATCCCATGATGGACAGACAAGCAGTCTGTCCTTCTGTGCCTCGTCTCAGCTTCTAGTCCACACACTGGACACCATCTGCCCAGACGATCATCCTTAGAGTGTGCGTGTGTGTGTGTGTGTGTGTGTGTGTGCCACACTAAAACAAAAGAGATAACACAAAAAAACGGGGGCTGGTTTGGTCCAAAAGAGGATATTGTGCGGGGGGTTGCTGCTAAGCTCTACTTCCCCCTTTTTTACTAGAATGTAGTGTACATTTCCATAGACGCTCTAGTATAAAAGGTATTAATAACTTGGCAGAGGAATTGAAGATAAAAGAAGCAAAAAGTTTTCATGCGCTCGCAGTCACGGTTGCTCCTTCCTTCCTGTCAGCTGGCTGTCTGCAGAGAAAAGGGCAGCTTTCTCAGTTTGCCTTTTTCTAACACTCTGAACTCACACTGGGAACCTGCTGACGCCTCAGCGTGACACACATGAACTGCTACAGTCGTCATTCAAAAGACAAGCTTACCCTCTGTTAGCTCCTGCAGGTGGGACACCTCCTCATGCTGATAAGTCAGACTATGAAGCTCTCAGACTTGCATGTGGATGAAGTAAGCATCCTGTTGAGAAAGATGCGGCCAAGGCATGTCTGTGTTTACATGCAACAAGCCTGAATACGGATGGATGGGTGAGTGCAACAATTATGAATTATGAAACAGAGAGGTAAAGGGCTGCAGTCAAAACAACAAACCACAGCAGCTGTAGTGTGCTGGTCTTCCTGGTTAGAATCAGTAAAATGGAGGGAGGGTGTGAACACATCATGTCTGAGTGTTACTGACTCTTCTTTTGTTTCCATGAAGTGATGTAAGATGACTGATGGATTTATTTTCCAGCTGTCTCAGCTGCTGATTTGTGCTCTGATTATAGTAAACAAGTCTACCATTATTGGAAGGGAAACCTGCTGAAATCAAAGGAGGTATTCCTTACAAAACAACAGTAACAGGAAAGCACTTGTGATTATTGATTGATGGATTATTTATTGTCACATGAAACATTTATTAGTATTTCTCTGAGAGTGAAACATCACATGTGTGAAATCTTTTTTAGACAAAGCACTTTAGATCCTTGCTGTTTGCATGTAATGCGTCAAAGTTCCTCTTTCGTCTCATAAATTATGCTCTTTGTGTCCTCCCTATGCTCCTCTTCCTCTCCTGCTTTATTTGTCTCACACGCAGGAGGTGCAGCGTGAGGAGGGAATGGTGTCATTTTCTCTGGGGAGCTACAAACAGATATCCCATCACTCAACCCTGGGGATGATCCTCATCTTTTTTTCCTGAGTTGGAGCACTCCACATCATCTACAGCCTTCACATGGCGATGCAAGTTGTTTTTATTCAGCTTGGGTGGAACCCGAGGCCTGGGGTTCCTATTCCTACCAGTCTGCATTGACAGAGAGTTTTGATGGAGAGGTGAGGTGGAGGTGGCTGGACAGTGGCTGGATTCAGAACCACTTCTCTCTTTACAGCTCGCAGAGACATTTATACAAATATCAGTGGATGCTGAGGGCAGAGTTTTGCCCTCTGCCCCTGATTTACATCTTCTGGGGTTAGTCTTTTGGCTTTTTCTGGTGCTTCTCTGACAGAATTCACTTCTTGTGTTGCTCTTGCTGCAGGCCAGCACTGAGTCCGGAGGATAAACTCCACTGTACAGCAGCACAAACTCCTTCTGACTGGCCAAAGGAAGAATCCTCTGCCTGAGACGACACTTGTTGAAGATCTCCAGAGTTAAATCTAAAAACATGTTGGGTGGTATGACACATCAGTCTTATCTCAGACAGAGCCTCTAAGGGAACTATGTAAAATGATGTGAAAACACTGTTCTTTGGGTTCGAGTTTACTTCATAAACAATACCAAAAACAATGAAATAATGGAATAACATGAGCTCACCCAGCGCCTCCACAACAGTGCTGGGTATGACCTCCTTCAGCACTTCACAGTTTGTATGGAGAGCTGGATTACAGTTCATCTCCAACAGCCACACCTACATTAATCAGGAGCACATGGAGACATGACTGGTCCAAATACAGACACATTAAACACATGTTTAACACAGACCACCTCTATTCTGCAACATCTCACCCACCCTGAAGTCCTCGTCAACCATGAAGTCGCAGCCAATCAAGTCAAAGAGGCCCAGTCTGTTATCTAACTTTGATTTGACTGCAAAGAAACACTGAGTCATGATCTGCTGCATGCGCTTCTGTTGAATGAGAGACAAAAAAACAAAACATAAAACAACCCATCAGTTAATCCATCGTTCATTAGGCTTCAGAGTTCGGACACAATATTAGCAGTCTCACTCTCACTCTCAGCAGCAGTAGGCCTGTCTGAGAATGCACTGTGGGATTTCTTCAGGATAGAAATATGATTAATTTTCCTGCTCTTGTAACTCACAATTTAAAGATATGAATACACATAACTGGCTTTGTGTTGAGACAATATAGCTGCGGTAATTTTTGTTTTTTGCCCACTTGGAGTCAGCAGAAAAAGGTGTAAATACAACATTAATGTATTGATACCGTAACATAGCAAAAAGTCGTCTAATGCAGCTGACCATGAGCAATGTTATCATTCATTTGGAGGCCACTGAGTGAAAATGGCTCACTGTGTGTTTACTGTGTTGTTGCACATCAGACCCTTTTAGCTGAAAACAGCTGCCTGCTGCTGATAAACATGAGGATGCTGATGAGAGATACATTTATAAGCCTGAAACCCAAGACAAGAAGAAAAGAAAAAGCTACAGCTCTTAGTAGAGAAAATAAAAATATTGATCAGTGCATCTTTAAAGGGGGCAGTGTGTAGTTTTTAGTAACTTCCAGTTGTAGGGTGACAGATTGCAACCAACTGAGGCCTAATTGTTACCTAACTTTTGCTCTTTTCCTGGAGAATGTCCTCCTTTTCACTTCTCTTTCTTACTATGTTCCTCTTATAGATTTGTCCATTCAAGGCTACTGTAGAAAACATGAAAGCTCCACAGAGATTCCCACTATGTAGATATGATGGGCTCTTACTAAGCTAATGCTAAGCTAACAAAAACACAGTGCATGTGATCATAAACTAATGAAATGTGGTGTTTATGAATATGACATTCAATTTCTGCCAAAAAACACCGAAATTTACATAAACTGCACCCTTAAGCATATCACCATGTCACGCAAACTGTAATATCTTTCCAGGTAACAAATTACTAAGTAAGTGGACTTTAAAGGCCATGAAAGCACACAGGGCAGGAGCCTATCTGCTGTTTCTGCAGCATGAGGTGGCTTGATGTACAAGGTACAGCCCCTGGACACGATGCTAGTATGTTGCAGGACCCTGCAGAGTAACACATTACCTGATTATAAAAAAAATTGTTCAAAATAATTTCAAAACCAACTTGAGCAGCGTCATAGTCTTAATTACTTCGTAAAAAAGTTTCAGTCACATTCTATTACATTCAAGGTGCGAAATAAAAGGGGACTGGCGGGGTCTGAGAACCCTTAATTGACAGGTCAGACACCCTGAATGCCTCAATGACAAAATTCTGGGCGGTCTCAAGAAAAATCTTTTTCTTTTTTAAGGATTTTTCACTTGCAGTTGTCAATAAAAATGTCTTCAAAAGGTTTATGCTGTCCAGAATTCATTATTTAATTTAAATAGCAAAACCTTTATTTAGAAATGTCAATAGCCCTAAATTGTTGTGGTGTTTCCTTGGTTACCCGGTTGTTTAATGACACCTTCCATTGGGTGTCACTGTTGCAAAAGTTCAAACTCTTCACACTCCACCTGTCTGCAAAGTGGTGGATTTTTTTTTCCTGCTTTGATATTGGCTCACTCATGGACTGAATGTGGCATAAAGGGAACAAGGTTCCTTTCTAACCGATTTTGGATTTACTTGCTAAAATTTACTAAGATTTCTAACCTGGAAAACCAAAATGTAGGAGAGGAAGCTGGTTCGGCTACTGCAGCTAACGTTCATGCTGATCAATCGTCTGACTAGCCTTCAATTTGAAAGACTTTGGCATAACAGTGTAGCACTAGTTAGGGGGAGACCCCCCGATTGCCACAGGGTGTTTTGTACACTGAGTACATCAGTATTATTTCACTTCCATAAAGATTGGTGCTTTGTGAAGGATACATTTTTTAAACATTAGAAAAAAACAAAGCCACAGAGGCTCACATAATCAGACTTTTCATTCTGAATAAGTTTCAAGCTGCAAGAAAACCTTAAGACTACATTTTCCTTCATGCAACTTATAGCGTCTTTTCAGCAGCAGTGTGTATTTTAGAATTTGTTTAAAATGAGTCATTTCCAGGCACAATCCAAAATACACAGCTGATGTCAAATCAGAGAAATTACTCAGACATTACACTGCAGTTTGCACAGGTGACAGTAAACTGACTTTTTGCACAGAGCGACCCAATAACAGATTAGATTCTTCCTCTGTGTGCGCAAACAGCTCTTAGTTGGACTTGTATATAGACTCATGTTTGTGCTACAACAGCAGGTTTCTGTTAAACCAAGCGGCCCCATTGTGGTTTGTTGTATAGACTTCAACATGTGTTAGTGACATGGTTTGAGGTTTCATTCTAACAGGTGCAACCAATGATAAGGCCACTGAGCAAGGTGGATTGAAAAAAACAAACAGCATATGAGACTTTTAATTTCGGCAATAACATGATGTATCCTCAGATAGGAGTGAGATCATCTGAGCATAACCCCATTCTCAATTAGATGCAAGTGCCAACAACCCTCATTATAGCAGTAATTGGTCCCAGAGAGCACTCACTGCAAAGGCGTCCAGCACCCAGTCCTTGGGCAGACACTTAGCAACTCGAAACCTGTCGTTGACGTAAGTGTTGAAGCTCTCCATGGACCACACAGTGTCCTCCTTGAGCTGGCTGTACAGAGGGTTTCTCTTCTGCATGTGCTGGAGACAGACAGCAGGGGGACCAGAGACACATGAGGCAGAGAGAGAGTTAGTGCCACAGCTAATATCTCTTTTAGTCGACCTCTCTGGAGGTACTGAGAACGAGTACTGTCAAGACTGATGTGAGGCAAACATCTCTCCAGTATTATTCTGAATGTTTGGTCCTCCTTAACCTGAGATAAATGGGAGCTTAAACTGTTATTATTAAGCCTCAGACAGGTCATCAAGTTAACACACCCATGAAATACTCTGAGAGCAAACCCCAAAATGCCTTTAAACTCAAATTATTGTAAACACTTGTAAGAGAATCAACAGGGTTAGACTAAACAAGCAGTATGCAGGAATTTTTCTGTTTTTCAGAGCATATAATTGACTAGCAACTGCAAAAAAGTTGAAAATGTTTGCCTGGCAGTAGAAATAGCATGTTATACTGTTTAATGTATGTGGAGAAAATCAAGAGTTAATGCTAAGTTTTGTTTAGTATCACCAGCATGAGTCATTTCCTAATGTAAGGTAATATGATGTACATGTTAAGTGGTATCACACAAAGAGCACATTACGCTGTACAGTATAATAGTCTATAAGCTGTACCTGGTTGGTCAGATGGGCAGAGAGGTTGTTGGAGCGGGGGTCATAGAGGTCGCAAGTCAGGCGCACGTATCCATGGCGGAAGAAGACCATGAAGGGAGCAGTGCAGGCGATCAGGAGGTACGAGCGCACGTCAAACTTCTTCCCCTTCAGGAGCAGCGGACGCTGGATGTAACTGAATGGAAAACGTCACTTTGCTTTCGAGACGATTTCAACTGTGACATCAAGGTTTTTACAGAAAAACTT
This sequence comes from Naso thynnoides, assembly GCA_029783665.1. Lineage (NCBI taxonomy): Eukaryota > Metazoa > Chordata > Actinopteri > Acanthuriformes > Acanthuridae > Naso > Naso thynnoides. The sequence continues at coordinate 5,326,380 of JAQLOL010000002.1, forward strand.
AGAGATATGACTACAAAAATAAAATTTAAATACCTTTTAAAAGAACATTTGCATATGAATATTGAAAGAACTTTTAAATCATCAACTCCCTAGAGAGGAGCATTTGCTGGAATTTACAAGCTTTTGCTTCACATAATGGCACCTTATTATTTGCTCATCACAATTTTTTTTTCTTTATTGTAATTAGATATTTAACAAATGTTACAACTGCAGTTCAGAGCCTTTTATGTTTCAGACAAAGGGGGAGTTAAATGTCTCTCTATGAACATGTAAAGCTTTCAAAACCTCCTTAAACTCATGATCACGCAGGCAGAGGTTGTGTGTATTTTCCTGTTTCAAATATAGTTTCCTTTTTGGAGACATAAACATATTGGAGGATATTCATTTCATTAACTCAACAGTTACATAATGTTTACCTACTGTTGGACAACAAGAGACTGAGGCAGGCGATGGTACATCCTCCTGGCCCTCCGGCTGTCCTCAGTGCGCTGCAGCTTCAGTCTGAAGGCAGCTACGTCCTCCGGACTCTTCAGCAGAAAGATTCCTTTGCCTTGGTTCAGACCCGTGGGCTTACAGATCCACATGTGACTCTCATTGATGCTCACACCTGGAAACAGTGACATCAGGTAAACCAACAAATGAAAGATATACACAGACATGGAATATGTTACGTCTCAGTTCAGAGATGTTGTGAATGAGACTTAACAGGTCTGTTGTGGTCTTTGTTTTCTGTGGTGATCTGTTTTATGTTGTTTCTAAACTCTCCTCAGTTCCACAGTGTGTTGAGGTGTTCTTCCTGTATGCTTATTTTCTTATGTTACCTTCTTTATTATACATTGAAAATGATTGCTTGTGCTGTCTTTACACTTTAGTCAACATCACCTCTGAAACTAAACATTAAAGTGTTACACATCACTGATCATACAAGAACTTAAATTGGCCCTGAACGTCACACAGGCACCCTTCAAAGTGTCTCAGAGAGCTGAGAATCTCACAGTTCGAACACAACAAACAAAAAGTTCAAACACTGTAACTTAAACGGTTTATAGGTTATTTAATATTTTCTAAGACATATGCATTACGTCAATGCCATGATAGGTTTAAATATTGATGTTGCTTTGTATGTCAAAATAAACATATGATTGTATGATGCAACAACCGCACCTGTTCAATCATTTCCATTTCTTTCTGTTCTTGTGCCGTCATAGTAGATGGTGATAATGCACTTTAACGCTGGTTGCAAATGTATATATTGCTTAGTTTGTTTATACGCTTCTGTACAGTGATGTTTACAGACTCTACTTTCTGACACTCACATTTTGGGTGTAATTTATTTGCCCTATTGATCTTTGGTAGCGCATGCCAGGCAGGCAGAACTCTGCATAACAGCGGCAATGAGTGCATTTGTTTGGAAGCGATTGAAAGAGAGACCGCAGTGTGGATCGCAATGAGGTAATGTATTTATATGACTGAGAAATAAGTTACATGCCAGCTGTGTGGCAGTAATGT
>JAQLOL010000002.1:5336364-5350993 GCA_029783665.1 Naso thynnoides
CTCTGTGACATCCTGAAGCTTACTGGACTGGACTCTAAGGTAACAAAAACACAATGATTCTTATTTTCAGGCAATTATACACTAATGAAAACATCCCTATATGACTGTGTTCCATTTCTGCCGTTTTACACAAATGGAGCCCCCTTGTGCACTCGACTTGAACTGTGTGATGACCTTGGAGGGGCAAGATTCAAGTCAGATTTTTTTTAAATTTATAACATGATTGGATCACAGGTTAGCACATTATGTCCAATAATGAGGCTATTTGTGAGTCCATATGACAGTGATATGTACTCTGAAAAACTGCAACAGTCAACATTCCCTCTATGGTTCATATGAAAGACAACCAAAGTGTAGGTGTCAGTATGCTAATGTGGCCTCTATTTAATTCATGCTAATGACATTTTCAGATCCACTTTAACCCTACAAAAAAATCATTGGCATGGCCTGAATTAAAATTTCTGTACTCAGTGCAGCTTTTGTTATTTCACACTATCATGTCAGGTTGGATCGTGGAAAAATGCTCCTCTGTTGTCACCGTGAATTCAGAGAAGTATGCAACGTTGCTTCTTCTCTGGATGGGATAAAGTACACCCAGATGGTAACCTCCTGGATTAACACCATTCAGTCTGTTGGTTACACCCTCCTAAACTATGAAAAGACACAGGAGGAACACCACTTGGTTCTGAAGTGGAAAATGACTCACTGATAACAGACTTTGGCTAGAAAAGGGGTCTGCAGCCTGTGGCTCTTAAGCCTCATGAGGCTCTTTTGCCCCTCTGCGGTGGCTCTCTGTGGCTTTAACAAAAAATGACATAGAAATGAATTCTGGTTATATTTTTCAACATTATCATTGTTGTAAGGCTAGAGCAGTGTTTTTTAACTTGCATTTTTAGATGTGTCTCTGCTCTAACACACCTGATTCAAATGAATGGCTTGTTATCAAAATTCAGCAGAGCTTGATAATGAACTGATCATTTGAATCAGGGACACATTTAAAACAGGACAGGTTGCCGCAAGAGACAAGACGTAAAAATACCATCCTAGAGACATTTTTCCATTCTCTGGTTGTAAAAATGCATCATCACATGGAAAAGTATCTGTCCTCTCAAGTTGTGATTTTGTTAATGAACGGAATGAGCGTGACCTGATATTGTGTTTTATGATCAGGCCCGATTGCTGGCTGTTACTTTCCTGAGGATTAACTCAAACTTAAATAGACTTTATCTAAAACTGAACTGAAGGTAGTTTATGTAGTTTTTAGTTTTACTGCTTTAATGCAACACTGGTTCAAAATGTTGGATTGATTATCAAAGTAGCCTACTTTTTTTAAAATATAATTTTCACAAGCAAAGGGAGGACTAAATATACTACTATTAGCTACTAAGCATAAATAGCCCATTGTGGAAAAAAAAGGTAAATAAATTAATAAATGGTGATTAAATCCTTATTAAAATTGTGATCAGTTAATTCAGATGTTTAAAGTCGTTTACCTTCATTATGAGGCTCAAATATGTTTTGTGGCTCCAAACAGATTTTTGTGGCAGGGAAGAGGGGCAGAATGTCTCTTTTGTTAGTAAAGGTTGTTGACCCCTGAGCTAGAACATGACAAAAGAGCACAAGTTTGTCGGAGGAAGAGATGCTCCTTTACAACCCTTTAAAAAAAAAATTAACTAACCAATTTGCCTTTCTCACACCTGTCACAATTGTTATTTCAAAAGGAGGCTCAGGCTGGCAGGGGCAGCAGAGACATTTCATAGCAGCGCAACAGCACCGGAGACATCACTTCACCCACTCATGACGGATTTTACTGTAGAATCGACTGGAAAATGGTGGACAGGACGCCCTCCTTTCGTGAGAATTACAACCAGGGACACGGCAGTAAGAGGATATCCATGCAGGTGAAGTGATGCCTCTGTGGCTCTGCTATGAAATGTCTCCCCTGCGCACGCCCAACTGAGCCTCGTTTTGGAATTACAATGACGACCCGTGTGAAAAAGGCGAATAAGGAAGTGTTTAATGAGGAGTAAGGTTTCCCCTTCAAGTCAGTGCTTCATAAATTACTCAAGCTTATCAAGTAATCCAGTGCAGAGTTGGGAAGGAAGGCAATGTCATCAGCACATTATACAGTAGGTATTCAGTGTATACTGGAGGTTTTCTGGACCAGTGCTTTTGCAAAATATTTAGGCATTCATTAATGGGACACAAGTAACTGTGATATCATTCTGCCTTAATGAAAAAAGAAATTAGTATTGGAGAAACCTCTTGTAATAAAACATTACCCACATCTTCAGCTTTTTATATTACTACACATGCAACCTTTAAATATGAAAATCACTATAATTTATTCCACTGTATTCTCTCTGTGTAATCATAAATCATTTGCAGCGACTGACATTTCTTTGCTTTAGTATCAGGGCATACCTGTATCACAGAGCGAACCTGGTTACCTGAGTTAACTTCATTCAGCTACTGTGGAAATTTACTGGCAGTCACAAAAAGACAACAGTCAGCTCTGCAGAGAGACCTGTTTAAAACAAGATCAGGAGCATAGTCGAAATACTGGCAAGCGTGCTAATGCCTCGGATGTTGGTTTGTTTGTCTAAATTAGCTTCATTGTCTCAGCTTGTCAGTCGTCATGTCTCATAGCAACACAAAGATAATATACCAAATGTCCCTGAAGGCTTACATCAAAATTTCATTTAATGAGAAACTTTTAAGTGGTTGTTTCCCTGTTTATCCTATTGTTATCAAGTAGCTCAATCATTAGAGCGGGCGCCCCACATACTGAGGCTGTGTCCTCACTACAGCAGCCCAAGTTTGATTCCTCCGTGTGGCCCTTTGCTGCATGCCAATCCCTCACTCTCTCTCCCATTTCCTGTCCACTATTCAATTGCAAGAGCCCAAAACATATCTTAAAAAAAGGAAAGCTAAAGTAAAGCTACTTTTAGCTCAGTTAATTTAATTGAATCCCAAGCTTACCTACAACCAGTTTTCATGTCTTTTTCTAGAATATTTAGTTGAAACAATAAACCTGTAATTACTTTGTTGCTGACTTAGTCGCTACAACTAAACAAGCTAATGTTAGTAACTGTAAAAAGCAAAAAGAAAAAAATTGTGTTTACTGAAAAAAAAAATGTTAGGGAATTGTTTAGGACAAGGGGAAGATGTGTGTCTACATATATTAACGTTAAAATTGGAGTTTGGTTACCAGCTTTGCGCACTGAATTCCAGACTCCGGTCAGAGACTTTAGCTTAGCTGGTCAGGCTTGCTAGCGCTCTTAATAACTCTAAGAAACTCAAATTAACCAGCGACTATCAACAAATAACGTAACTGTGACATAGCTTCAGTATTTTTTGATGGGTTACCAAAGCAGGCGTAGTGAAAACAATTGAATGAAAACAAAAGATTGTAGTAGTTGTAATATTTTTGTGATTGAATATAGCCTAATTTTTAATTATTAAACAGCCTTACAGGTTAAGTGATCTGACTAATACAGGCAGCTTAATGTATTACAATTTTATTCAAGTTATGTTTGGTCATGTTTGCAAGGGTTACCCCAGAAATTAGTGACAGGGGACTAAATGAAACAGGCTACTGTTACCCTGAAGTGCAGATTTCTCTGTGTTTTGACATTGTTGGAAACATTTATGAAATGAAAGTCCATGAAATAAAATATATAACAAAGATATAGCTGTTTTTAGACATTTTAATGATGGTGCGTAATAGCTACTTTTAAGTGTTCCCTCAAAGAAGAAAATGTATCCATTGTTAGTTTATTGTCACTACATCTAATATCGTTTTTTCATTTTTGTTAGCTTTGCAATGCAAACAATAGAAGAACTGGAAACCACATAAGGGCATGCTGAAATAGCTCTTCCTTTTTGACAAGCTGAGCTAATATTTAGTGTTTTGGGTGAAACCTGTGGTGGGAAGGCAAAACACATAATTTATGACAAAAAGGCTGAAAAACACTAGATTCAGTTAACGTTTAAGTAAAGCTTGCGTAGTGAAAAATAAATAATGACGGCAAACTGTGAGATTAGAAGAAAAGCACAAAGCCTGCAGGGGCGGTTTGTCATCCAGCAGGAGTACCTGACATTTTCTGGGGTGGTAAGAAAGTAAAAACCGTCCTGATCCTAATTTGGTTATCTACTATACTGGACTGCCAACTCCCCACAGGTGTGTATGCAGTGTGATAAGTTCACATCTCATTTTCTTTATCTGCCAGCCTCATGTTGCTTCATCCTTCAGTTTCAAACACTGAGCTGGCAACAACTCACTGATTATGTTGCAACACAATTTTGACAAAGCTATTTTAACGGTTACTATTAGACAATCCTGCCTGAATGTCAGAGATATCAGAAAGAAAACAAGAAATGGTGGTGCAAGAAAACACCACAAAGAAATTAATTTAATCTGAAAACTGACAAACATATTCTATTTTGAAGGAATTAATAATTATTTGTTTTACTGTATGTGTACTAATATTGAGTATTTTAGCACTTTAGGGACAGTGATTTTGTTTGTTTGTTTGTTTATTTGAGATACAGTGTTGTAAGTCGATTTACCAAACAGACCCAAATTATGAGCAGTTATCCTGCATCTTGAGTCTTGTCTTGTTTGTTCCAAAATTCTTTTGGTGTTGCCCACAGACAATGACAGCACTGCTGAAGTTCTCCAGGAGCTGCAGCAGGAGCTGCAGGGTCATTTTAAAATGTGGACGTCCAAAGCCTTCATGCACTGTGACTTTTGTGGGGGGTTTTTGGCACAACGGAGGCACAGGTCCCCAGGCCTACTGTGGCCCCACCTGAACACAACTCCCCTGTCCCGACATTTATCCATTCTCACCCAGTTTTCCAAGTGAAGAGCGAAGCATTTGGTAATGTACAGTAAAATGCTGTGGTGCTTAAAGATACTCCTACGTCCTTGATGTTGGACATAGAAAAGCAGGGGAAATTTTTCTTTTTCTAACAAAAAGAAAATAAAATCCAACTCTAATTCCAGCAAAATGCTTCTGCCCAAACCTATAATCAGTTCCACGCCTCTATGACTAATTGTTGAAGGAGTTCCCTGCATACATGATTGCTTGACAGCTCTTTGCTTCATAGTACGTCAGCACTCTGAGGTATGTCGCAGCCGTTTGGCCTCTGTTGTGTTCCTGTTCCAGCCCAATGGCAAACCCAGATAAGTGAATCAAACCTCCTCATCCACAGCCGGCTGTAACGAAGGAATCTTGTCTGACTGCACCAAGCATGCACAGACCAGCACAGGAATCCTCCACAGGCTCACTGCCAGTCAGGAATGTGATTCAGTGGTGTGATGTCACCAGGCGGAGAAGTAACTAATTACAGTTACCTTTTGTTTCTGTACTGTGGAGTTTTTGAAGTGGTTAATTTGAAATTTACTGACAGCTTTTAATTAACTTGTGTCTGGCATTGCTGCAATGTCATATTCATGCATGTGAAAAAGGAAAGAGCCTGAGAACCAATCAGGAACCACAGCAAGCTAAGAGAAGACTTTTTGAGGGCACACATGATCATGATGTGATTTTTATTTTAACAAGGTGATTTAAGAATATATTTTGAGTAGTGATGGATGTAACATACATTTACTCAGGTACTGTAATTAGGTACAAATTTAAGGTATCTGTATCTTATAGGATATTTCCAATTGATGACAGAGTTTTTCTTTTACACCACTACAATTTAGAGAAAAAATGTTAAGTACTTAATGCTCTTACTCAACAACAATAACTTGACTGTTAGTTACTACTTACTGTACTGTGTGTTTTTGTGATACAAGACAAACTTGAAAAAGTAAACTTATGAGGCAAACATAAAAAATGAGCTTAAATGTTCAATAGATTAAAATTGGATTGGGGTCCGTTTAAAGCTTTTGTCTCATAATTTGAAGTCTTGACTGTTTGTCAGGCATCAGGCATTTGTCACTCAGGTGTCACTCTGAGTTCTGCTTCATTGTAATTATATTTTCAAATAAGGTGATTGATCAAAAAATAACTAGATGATTAATTCAGGTTTTAAAAAATCATTAACTGGAGGTCAATAAAATAGTTTATAAATTAGCTTAAAATGCTGTTGAAACAATAATGCATGAATAATTAGAATATAATGTTCTAAATAAAACTGTATTTTTAGTATATCCTTAGCTTTACATACTAACAAGGGCCATTTCTCTGATTTTCAGCAACTTTTTACACTTTAGTACATTTTTCTGATAATACCTACTCCAACAAAGGACTTTTATATGTAACAAAAAAAAATTACAATTTGGAATTGCTTTAATAGAGCCCATGAATGAGTTAGTTTTCATAAATGCATACATTTCAGTACTATACTTAATAATACCAATTAAAAGCTCACATAAAAATGTGAAACAATATAATATAACATTTTAGCTTGTAATTTTTCCTCTGAAATGCATCTTTGGTGGTCTTTTCACACAGAGTTTTTTATGTTCAAGATGGCTGGGCACTTGTTGTTTGTGTAGCCCAGTAACACACATCCTCCACTGGTGCTGAAAAAAATACCAAACTGTTAAACTCAAACACGTCTGCGCTGCATTCTTGCCCAGTCCAAAAACAGTTTACAGTAAGTAGTCAAAGTTTTAGTCATGCTTGTCTACACCATCATTTATAAAAGGGGAAGCCTTTCAGAGCAGACAGTTTAACCTGTTGTAGGTGTTTTTAATAACATTGAGAATTGTTCTATTCAAGTTTTCCAATCAGCTGTAACGGTGAACCACGCAGCGTGCACAACACCAGGATCCTGAAAATAAATCAACCATCATTTATCTTCTTATTTAATGTCTGTTTTTCCTTACATGATATGTCAAAAAATGTCTTACTAGTATACTTATGATAGATTTAGTAAATTATAGAGACCTACACACTCATAATTACTTGTCAAAATTCTTAATTTCACTCAAATTGATGCCACTTTGTTTTGGTCTCAGTCTGTGAAAGGTGACTCAGCTATAAATGCTAGACAGAGATTAATGATCAAGTTGACTTTTGTCTTACTGGGATTTTATTTTGTATTTGCATAAGCCATTACAGAAAAAAACAAGTTTAATCACCCATGAATGACAGAGTTTGGGATTATTTAAAAACAATGGTTTACTAGGAATAAGAAAATAGATTGCTAACTGCTGATTTAAGTTTTTTATGCTTACTTTTCTCACAATATGCATATTTTAATGTATAATTTGTTTTGTTCACTTTTTAAATTGATGAATGGCCAGCGAGCATGAATTATGGTAGCAATGCTGATAAGCTCACATTCGTGTTGCTAAAAGACAGATTGCTGGATTTTACTGAACAAATCACCCACAAAATACAATTTAAACAAATAAAATGTATGAGATGCTGCTGTAAAAGATGGAATATTTGTCTTTCCTTGTGCATGCATGTGCGCCTCCCCCAGCAGCCGAGATCAATGAGGCCTGGGGTCTATTATGCTGAGCGACTAAATGGTTTTTGTGTTTGTGTTCCAACTGATAAAATCAGAGCTGCGTTTAACCAGTCAACTGAACCTCTGAGCTAACAGGCCTAATTAAACACCATAACCATGCTATTGGCTCTGTGTGTTGCTGTGAGAGGCAGAGATAGGGAACGAACAGTGCTCTAATAAAATGAAACCTTCCCCCGTTAGTCTGCAAATGTAACCAGCAACCATTTAACTACGTTATTGACTTACAGTTGGCAAAATGAACCCACTGTAAGTCACTCAGGACCTGATAGTGAAAACACCCCTTGTGCTTCTGGGTTCAGCTAGCCCACTGTGTGCCGCCTTAGCCTGGTACGCAGTGAGGGCTTAGCTTAGATGGAGGGGGACCCCATGGGTAAATTGAGGCATTTAAAAAGAAGCTCTGTTCTGTGGTAACCTGATCCACACCTGACTGGGGCTTGGCATTCCGCTCTGGCCGAGGGGAGAGATCACAATGACCGGAGACACAGTTACGAAGGGCCAGCGCACGTTGATCAGAATAATTGTTTTTAAAAACAGATTCTGAAGCTGTGTTTGGAAAGATTAAAAAGAACAACAGAAGAGACATTTCAAGTTGTATCATCACATATACTTTAATTCTTTTTTTTTGTGCCTTTCATAACATCATATCACAGTGAATACAGTTAACATTATGTACAGAGTGTATCATAGATGATGAAGTCTCAAAAAGTGCATTGTTCTACTTTACCTGGAGAAAAGCCAGGTCCCAAGAAGGAATTCAGTTATTATGGCAAGAGAAAGAAAGCACATCTTTCAGCAGACAAAAGTCACTGCATTTTCTATAACACATTTTTTTTTAATAACATACACATTAACATTCCTGCTGGAAACTAATTTACAGCACAGCATTCATCAAGAAAGCCTGGTGTAAGTGGAAGGCTCTTCTCCTGGACTGCTGCTTATAAGGGGAAACTCTGACTCAAGTCACATGGAAGAAACCTCAACTAATCAATCAATCTTCCAGTGCGAGGATCATAGTTCCATAGTCATCATCATTCAGCCCCATCTGCCACTTCTATAAATATGTTGATGTGCTTCCCTGGACTGCCATTTGTCAATACACTGCATGTCACACGCACTAGAGCGAGACAGGGAGAAGTAAGAGAGCGGAAGGTAATGCCATTTAATGGACGGCATTACCAGACAGTATTAGACACCAATAATTACATCTAACCATGTCTGGTAAGACGCCTATCAACAGGCTGGAAGGATGACGTCTGAGCTTTCACCTGTGCAAAGAGGAAGAAGAGAGCTGCAGGGAAACAGAGCAGTGTAGCAGAAACAGGCTGAAATGAGCAGGTACTTTTCCTCCTGTTGTGCAGATTCTATGCAGGCCACACTTTGATTCATTTGTGTGTTTCGATTGGCCAAGCATGCAGAGAGAGCCATGAGTTTACAGACCAAAGAAAGAAGCAACACCAGCTTGGTGAACTCTTTTTGTTCCAGTCTTTCTACTTTATTGCATTAATGCACATATATGTGACACCAGCACAAACGGACAACTGGAGAAAAGGCAATGTCATGTTTTTGTGGCTCGGAAAATGGAGCTGGGTGGGCAAATAAAGGTGCGGCTCAGTCTATGCGGGGTAATTCTCCCTCCTTAAACAAACACTGGGTGGTTATTTGCCTTTGTTTCTCATATCTGTTTGAAGACCTTAGCCATTTAATTCCCATTTTAGTCCACACATCAATGGAAATCGTTCACCAGCTTCACTGCAGTAACACTGAACCTAAAGAAATCTGTAAAGTTTTGCTTTTAAACAAACCTAAAACAACCCAACCCAAAATACTTTTTGTTTTAGAGACTCCATTTTGTGCCTACTTAAGGTAAAATTTGATTGGCATCTTGTGGATACAAGTTTGGGAAGCTGGGAGGAGGCCAAAGCGTCTGTAGCTCAGTTTTTTACCAGTAAAGCACTCTCAGGTGAGCTTGTGTGTCAGTTTCAGGATGTGCCACGCAGGTAAGGCTAGTTGAACCAATCACTGCCATACAACACAAAGACCAGCGCTGTTCAAGGGAGGGAACAAGGAAATGAGGCCCTGCAGGACCGGTGGAACCATCAACCGACTGCTATTCTTTAACTTGGGTGGGGTTGCCATAAAAGTTTTTTTTTAAAAAGACAGGGAAGTAAGTAAAAACACTTGGGCTGACCTTTCGTTCATAAAAGATCTACTCATTTCCCACAGGGATTTGGAAAGAAAAGGCTCAGACATCAATGTTCTTTCTGTTTTAACACAAACTAATGCTCTGTCTGTCAACACCAGACATCACCTGTGCTGCTTCTCCTTTTTTATTTTTGACTGATCACCACGCAGCCTGGGGCATCTGCAAAACAAAGTGTAAACCAAAAAACAGCTTTTGTCCTTGAATTAATTAGCATCACTTATATTTTCCGGCTATCCTAGCCCAGATCACAGAGCTGACCCTGCATAGTGACGACATCCAAGCCTTCACACATTTCAACAGTCATTACCTTGCATGGCTTAAGCATTTCATGGGCAACTATCGCACAATCACAGAGGAGACCACAGAGTCCCCCAGAAAACATCGTTACCAGACAGTGTTAGAACAACAGTAGTACAATCCAGCACTGTCAGGTAAGATGGATCCTGAGAGCCATTTCTGGTGCTGTGTCGAGTATTTGAGCCCAACCAGGGTCCAGGCCAGGAGCACATTACCCCTAATGCTAAAAAGGCTTGTCTGGTTGTTGTCCGCAGATGACTATCATCATCATTACCAGGCAGTATTAGAGAAAGTGAAGATATCCAATGCTGCCTCGTAAGATGGAGATAATCAACCAATCACAAAACGCCTTCTTTCTACACTCCCAAAGCGTACAGCTTAGACCGATACAAAGGTGGGGAAATGTTTGGCTGTAGAACACAATGTGATATCAGTGCCAGTTATTGAAAGTTAATGAATGAATGAATGTGACATTTAAAGCAGGTAAGGGTGTGAGCAGTTCACGTCAGATTAAGTAGCTTTGTCTAAATAAAAAAGGGCAACTCAGCCTGTAAAGATTACAGTAAATGTGTATGAAAGCCTTAATATTTGACACAAAGTATAATCTAAAACATGCAGCTTTCCCATTTAAGTATGGCTTTTTAATTTTATGGCAAAGTTTTAACCACATTTGATCCCATTATGCCCAAAAACAGTCTTCTGAAGAGGAGTGAGTAAGTCCATATTTGGAGACCACCTCTCCATAGTATAATTGCTGAGCCCTTGTTATGGTTGAGGTTTCAGCTTAAACTCGCTGTCACAGAAGACTGGGCCACAGTAGTTGTTAATGATTGCCCAAACTTGTTCCGACTAGTCTAAATCTATGGCATGGCGAGGTTGAGAGGCTTGTTTTTCCACACAATGCACAGCAGTTACTAATTTCAAACACCGCAAGTTGCGCACATCCACAAAAAAATGCCACCCAGTCAAAAACCACGTCCGCCCTGGGAGGATGTTTCTGTTTCATGTCGTCTCGCGGCAGATAGGTAATTGTGTTTTTTTTTTAATGTTGCAACACACTATTCAGCCTCTAATAAAGCAACACTGTCAAATCTGTTTCAGTAAATATATTTATGGAATGGAAGAGAGGAAAAGCCAATTTTTTTCTGTTTTCCATTGGTGGACCTCTCAGGCCGTTGTCTTTTTGTTTGCTGAGTGATGAAAGGCTGATGGAATGCTGCTGGGCTCGACCTGAGCCGACGCTGTGTATGCAGAAGGTCACTGAAACAGCCCTTGTTTACTGAATAACGTGGAACATTCACAGGTACATCGCGTGAAATCCTCACACCACAAACCCACATCGTGTTATTATCTTAAGTAGCCATTCTGCTGTCTATTTAGCTGCATGAAATATAAGTTTAACTTTCTCAAATAATGAACAGCTCTTCTACATTTTTGTCCTGCATTGTGGCACATTCGCATGAAATTTAGCCATCCAATCTTAAAATTTGTAGTCAAAATGACAAGAAGAGACATTATTGTGTTCTTTAAGAAAGAACAGGTTTCAAGTCATCCTGCATGGAATGCAAAAGTAGAGCACGAGAAAGGGAGAGGGGGAGGGAGAAGGAGAGAGAAAGAAAAGAGTCTCAGGGAGGGAAAAGTTCAGGGAAAGAAGGTGGAGAAGGAAAATGGAGAATGCACCTGTAACCTTACCGTCATGAAAGGTACCTCAAGGAAAGAATGTAACAAAACCAAAGGAAAGTGAGTAAGTTTTGGAGGGAGGGGGCTGTTAAAAAGAAAGAGAAAAAAGATCTTGAATTTCCAGCCCGCTGCCTGAGAACGCTCCGTCTTCCTCCCGGTCAGTCAGGCCCCATGAAATGAGAAAGCCAAGCAGACCTGCTCTCCCAGACTCTATTTAGTTAATCATCAGCATTATAAACCAGTGCTGCAGGCCCTCTGAGGAAGAAAAGAGGGAGAGAGAGAAAGAAAGAGTGAAAAAAAGATTAGCCCAGAAAATTCAAGCCGGTAGAGACAAGCTGTGCAAAAAAAAAAAACAGTGGCTGAGAAAAGTGAAGTATTTCTTGTGTTACCTTTCGAAACTTTTAATTAACCCATACCTCAAGCAAACTTCTCCTCAATTTGTCCTCCATTAGTCTGGATACTTCCTCTTCTGTTCCGTTTATAGTAATATAGTGTCCCATTGTTGTAGCGTGTGCAGTGGGAGTCCTAGCCGCTTACGGCTGCCCATGCTTTTTGCCTGAAGTGAGGCGTGATCAGGTAACTCTGCCCTCTGTGCTGGAATGTGACTCCACCGTGAAGTCAACCCGATAGGTAAACTGGCCTGGCCCTTAATCAATAGTTGCTGTCTTTGTGAGAAAACAATGGCAGGGAAACCCAAAACCTTATTTAACTCTGGACCTTATCTCAGCGCCACCTAATTGGGCCTTCAGACTACTGAGGAGCAGCCTGATATTTAGGCCATGATACCGCTTATCATCCATGTGCTGCTGCAGCTACCAGGCTGTTTTTAAATGCAGACTTAGTGATGCACTCGATTCACATCAGTCATTTCAGAGCCAGTAGCTCCTCCCCCGTGCTCAGTGTCCTTTCACCTTTCTGTTTTGAATATATTTAAAATGGAGGACTAACATATTCACCAAATTTGATTAGCAAATTTGGAATTTTCCCTTTCTTTTGAGTGCTTTTTTTTTATACATTTATTTATTTATTTATTTAAGTGGGCAAACTAAACTATCTATCCCAAAAGCAGCAAACAAACAAAAAAAAAAGAAATCTGTTAGGAAATTAAAAAATAAAATTGTTTATACAACTATGAATAATTTTACACTCATGTTATCATCTCACTGGTAAAAGTAATACAATGTTGATGTTAAAAATTAAAAGAAGAAGAAAAAAAAGAAATTATTTTAAAAAATTCTAAACTGTAAGAAAAAATATCTTGATATCACCTTATCATCATAATGGCTTCCTAATGTCAACGATTTTCAAATGTTAGCATAGCATTAACTTTTTAGCATGACACTGGCCCATTATGCAGCGTCATTCACTCCGTCAGCTGAATCAGATAGCAGCTTTAACCTCACCTCTCACCACATGAGGTGATAAGACCTACAGTCTCCTTTAATTTCAAACGTGTGACTCAAACACGAACAAACAACACAAATGAGGCTGCTATTACCCCTGGCTTCCCAGTCATTAAATCTTTCTTTCTGTTGAAATTCTGCTCTGCACTTCCCGCCCTGTTGTTAGGAGCGACTAGCACTCATGTGACTCGCAGCTATTCAGGTGTATGAAAGAAATGAACAAATGTTGCTCTTTCCACCAATCACAATCTTCCACCTCGCTCTGCAGTCACCACTGTACAGTAGACGGACGACATTTTCCCTCCATTTTCCCCTCTCCTTCCCAGACTCCAACAGCCCTCATCTGCTTAAAAATACCTCAAGAGCAGCCTAGAAAATGTAACGACGTGAGAGTCTATCCAGTGGAAATTCTCTGCTCTGATAAGTCCAAAGCTACTGTCTGTCTTAGCAGAACTTCACAGGCAAGGAAACGACTGAGCAGACATTTTAGGTCTGACACACATCCACTGCATAAGAGGCTTCCTCTTTTTTCATTTCAAAATGGCAAGCAGACATTATTCTATCAAATCTCGACATTTAAAACAACAAGTCAGCGAAAGAAGTAAAAACTTCAGGGAATACCTTAAACAATAACCAGAGCTTTAGAGTTTAAGAGGTCATAGAGAGAAGTTGTCAAATAAGTTCTCAACTCATATGAATTACTGCTTTAACACATTGTTAAACTAATAACAGTGTAAATAATACATCATTAATGTAAAAGCTGATTCATACCGTGGATAAAGCACATTATAACGCTGGATAAGAAGGAGACAGCCTCTGTCTTCATATCCTTTGACAAGTCTGGCAGTTTGCCTTTACCTGCCCCAACTGGTCTATCCAGTTTAGGAATGAGCGTTGGCCTCTATTGTTTCCTCTTCTTTCTCTCTGCTTAAAAGGAGCTGGAATTCGATACACATTATTTTCGCTTCCCATCGAAACTACCTAGACCCTCCTATACAGTCACACAATCGCAGAGGGCTTCGTGCGATGACCTAATTTGTTTGCGGCACATTTCCTGATCTTAGCCGATGAACGAACGTCCTCAAAGTTTTAACTCTACCGTCGCTGAGCAACAGGTTTTGACGACAGCTCAAGTTTGAAAGATAAGGAATGAAGACAAAGAGGGGATCACATTTGTGAATTTACCCAGTCTTTCCCAGGTGTGGTCATCGAGCCAGAAACCCAAGACAAGAGGCATCTTTGTGTGAGGGCTCTTGACGCCCCGTTGGCTAGTCTTCCTCTTTCCTGCTCCTGCTGAAGGACAGTCGACCTCTGAAGTGGCGGTTAGGAAGAAAAAAGAGCCGTCCCATTCAGGTAGAAGCCGCCGTTGAGTCAAAGGAAGAGCCAAACCCCAGAACAAAACCAACCAGTTGGAAGCACGTCAGTTCTCTTCCCGGCAGAACTTGTTTTTTTCCAGGAGCTCTCGTCGGAGGTGTTAGGCAGTTAAGCTCCTCGAGAAGACAGAGGCTGAATTTGTAAAGGGCTTGGTTTACATGTAGCCTGACCCCCCCTC
>JAQLOL010000002.1:5357572-5370344 GCA_029783665.1 Naso thynnoides
ATATATACTTCCCTTAAAAAATCAATATCCGTTCATTTGTACGCGAAATTTATAATTTTTCTTACCACTTTAGTTTGATGTCAGATGTCCATTTATTTTGGCACTACATTTTTTCAGCCGTAGTCCTACACCCACACACACCAGCTTCTGCCATCCACTGTATCACTCTGCAAATCAGCTGTTTGTCATTCAAGAGACACAGCTGTCTGGCGGAAAATAAAAGTGGTGAAAAAATCCTAAATTTAGCATAAAACTGAACAGATATTGTTTTTTATTGAAGCATATATGTGACTTAAAAAAAAAAGAGAAAAGATTCTCCTGACTCTGTCTGCAGCAGAACAACGCTGACTTCCGGTGCAGCAATTTCTCCCCCCTTCTCCTAAAAGTGACACCCCTCGTCACCATATGAAGGCAATTAACTGGCTATACAGAGGTACCTCATACAACTCCACTTCAAAAATACTGAACTATCCCTTTAATGTATTAGGCTCTGGCAAAAGCATGTCTTAGTTGTGTGAAGATTGGAAACTAAAGCCCCTTCGCTGACAGCTGGTCTTAAATAGGATGTGATTCAGGACACTGGTGCTGAAGGCAAACACTCAGCCACCACCCAGACCTCCACACAGTCACTGCACCACACACACTACTGAACAGAACAGGGACACTGGATGTAAGTCTTTGAAGAAACAGCACAAGTTTATTCCCTTAAAGGAAAAAAATATCCAAAGTCAGTTTTTGCTCACATTCAGTACTTATTTATCCACTTGTTTCTTTAATCAGAGTCAAATTTCTCGTTTTGTGAAGCTGATTCTTTGATCAGGGGAGACTAATTCAAAGCAGCAATAAAATTCTAATGACAGATAAGATGCCTAATTAAATATGTAATGCTTCCGCCCTGGTTCTCTGAATGGATTTGCACACAGGTAATACTGATGTGCATTTTATAAAATGCTTATAAAATTCACTAAAAATTATTTAAAAAGAATAAACTTAAAATCATTACCTGAAGGTAACAGGTCAACCACCACATGTTGCCAACCTAAAGTAAGATCACTGAGCCCACAGGAGAGAAACATCCATGTAAAACTGGTCATAATTTATGCAAATATTAGACACATTCGGATCAATTATGTGACGCGACAGAGATGCATTGTTTCTGTCACTGTACATATATGTAAGAGGCGCACACACACACACACACACACACACACACACACACACACATATATACACTCTTAAGTTTGACTCTTGCTGCCTGTCAAACACAGCTGCAGAGCTGCTGACCGGGTCGAGTTTCAGTCATTAAGAGTCGAGACGTTGCAGTTTGTTTGGGAAATGAGCGTAAATGCTGACCTCAAGGTCGTTGTTCATTGTGCCCTACTTTAAAAAGCGTGTCGGCCTCGCCTGCCTTGCGGCCAGAATTGGCATTGTCAGGCTTTAAATGGTCTGTGTGTGCTCAGTTTGAGTGCATTATGAGATGCTATGATAGCGTACCGTCTCCAAACACACCTGTCCATTTCTTCCAAAAGACTTTCTGTTTGGTCTGGTGCAATTAGCTCGTTGTGTAATGCGTTTACTGAGGCATTGACGTATGGAGAATGACAATGATTTTCAGAGGAAGAGCTATTGTTGCTTTAGTTTATGTGTACGTTGGATTCATCCTGGCACGACCAATGTTGAGTAGCATTCACAGAAGGTGAGTGCACATTATATGAGCCCTTTTTCTCGTTGCAGAAGTTATTCATCACTGTCTGAATTTGCTCATACAGCCGATAACCATTTGGGTCAATAGTCAGCCTCTTGTTTGAATTTACAGATATTACATTAGCTTAAAGAAAAAAGACAGAGAATTTTGTAACTACATTGCAGACTGTTTTTTCAAAAACATTTTGTGTTTGAATCATAACTTTGGAAATGTATCATAAATCATAGTTTTATTATAAGAAACATGTCAAGGAAAACTGGTTTATTTCCAAGCCTGAAAACATGTTACTGCTTTCACTTTTGATTTTTAACTCTGTCCAGCACATTTTTTAAGTCAATGCCAGGTGGTGACTAATGTTTGCCAGTAGGATTTCTTTTTTATTCTTTGGAAGCTTCTATTCATTTGAAACATGGAAATATCCTGATAATTTGCAACAAAATCAACAATTAGCTCTTCTCAACCAAATGGTACCAGGAACTCAGGAGTCCCTGGAACAAAGGCAGGAACTAGAAGTTGTTCTTCTACAATCCTGTTTGCATTTCCACCACATCTGAACAACCGTGACAACACCTTTGTTTGAAGCCATCACATTGCTCTTGTAGTTTACTGTTAGGCAACTGATGAGGAGTCGACTAAATGATTTCTGAATGTCAATAAATACAACAAGAAACATCCTCCCCTAGTCCTAATATTGATCCTACTTGCAGGCAGTGTTTACTGTCTGTGAATGGATGAATGCTGCTGTTGTTGTAGTAGAAACCAGCTTTGCCCTGACAGTTCCCAAACAAGCAGAGAGTGCCTCCTCTGATGAAGTGACTTTTAGTGTTGTCAAGGAATAACAGAGGCATTAAATTTAGAGTCTGTTTCTCCATATGACATGAAGGTAAATTCCCTGAGTTCCTAAAATAAAATTCCTGGGTTCCTGGAAAAGATCATGCAGTGGAAAAGGTCTGAATGACACAAACAATCCACCCACAGACTTCACTAGACTCTGGCAATATAAATGAAGCCTGAGTATCTTTGCCTTCGCTGTAATAATCAGATTTTACAACCAACTCTAGCAGCTATCAGCTGTCATTTTAACACCTCAGTGCTTGATTTATTTGGCCGTGTGAACACTGAGTTCATCATGTCAACCTTTTTTTTGTTTTCTACAGCTCCTGTAGAAAATGCGTCAGTTGACAAAGTTAAAGTGAATATATACAGAAAGCATGTTGTCTATTCATAGACTGTATGTCTCATGTGTAAGACAGTGTACTCTGCTAATCACTGTTGCTGACAATTACACACTTTTTATCAAGATCCTAAACAATCTATGAAAAAAAAACTTTTTTCTTGTAGATTTTACATTCTTTATTCTTTTACTTTCATTTTCTTTTATTTTAACTTTGCCTTTAAAAGATTATTTTTGAAAAAGTGATAAAGGGCAATAAATCAAGGTTTATGGTTACAATGCTGGACCACTGGACATACAGTAAGCAAACAATGATAATGGATCCAACTTTGCTTCATTTTTTTAAATTATGGGGTCACAAACCAAAAAGATACTTAAAGGGAATATAAAATCAATGTTGGCATGAAAAATCCACATCTTTACAGGTAGCTCACAGGTTCTAAGGTGCAGTGAAAGTGGTTTGTGGAAATGATCTCTCCCACAGAGTGTATCATGGGATCTGGCTGCAGTGTAACAGCAGGTCCTGCTAATGATGCAAGACCTGTTTGTGATGTGGAGGCTCTCAGGGGAGGCAGGGTTCAGGTGAAGGCACAGCAAGGAAAAGGCCCATGGGACCGGTTACCAAGGCAGAAACACAGCCCCCACCCCACCTCCGCTCCTCACCTGTGCTGTAGCTCCCCACTTCCTCTGTGCGTCAGGGGGCCACAACAAAAACAAAATCACAGACCTTATCAAACACTTTAAAATGACTGAAAAAAAAAACTCAGTCAGACGCTGAAACTGCTCTCCTGTTTTCTGTCTACTCTTCAGCTGTCCTATCCAAGAAATAAAGGCACAAAAAGCCCAAAAAGATCTTAAAATTTAAATATATATATTATTTATCAATTTAATGTAATTAGCATGCAGCATTTCCGAGAACTTCCTAGCGCAAAATACCCCTTTTTATAGCTTTTGCTGTAAAACTATGCATCACATTTCTCTGTTCACCCAACTGCAAATAATATTTATTGAGTGCCAAATGAGGGGGTAACTATTATTGAAAATCTTGTATGTTTAAAATGATTACCTTCTTTCTCCTAATTAGAAGCCTCTAAATGTTGCTCAAAAAGTATCCTCACAAACAGGACTGGATAAGCATAATCTGCCATTACATCCACCAGGTTCTGTGAGAGGAGGCTTTTCCAGCATCAAGCTGAATGCACCATCCAAAACAACCAGAACTCCCACAAAACCATTTCATGTATCTCTGCCTGATGCTGACATTCTGCAGCTGCCCCCTCAAAGACATATCAAGTGACACCAACACTCTGCACACTACCTGTAGCTTGTTGCTTCTGAATTTGCATGTCCACACTTCACAAATGATTCATTTGCTGGATCCACTGGTGCTTTAATAATCATTGCCGCACAGGATCATGAAAATCTACTCAGCACCCAAGCAACAAAGTCAGGAATAAAACCCAGTTGTTTGTCTCTACACATACTGTATGTAATATATCACATTTATGTAGAACAAACTATTCTTCGCTGTTCTGTGTCTCTGCAGGATCTCAGCTTATAAAACCATCATGGAAGCATTGTTTCTCATCACTGTCTATTGCCAGTAAATTACTGCTGAGAAATGTAAAAAAGGGTTGCAATTAAGGGAGATTTATAGCTAAGACAAACTTAGTGCTCTTAGTTATACTGATGGCCACGGCCAAAATATACACCTGACCTAAGCAGTGGGGTGGGGAGGAAGATACAAAGAGCTTCAGCCCTCACATTCAAAGTAACAAATTATCCAAGAGGGAGAATATGATCTCTGAAAAAGAGATCTTAAAAAAGCTTGGAAGGCAATGATTCTTGTCAGGTATTATCAAGGGCGGCTCAAACAGTGGGAAACGCTGATTTCCTGGACAAGTTTCTCCAAAACGAAACTGTCAGTGACTGGAGCTGCGGTGTGAGTGAAAGTGCAGCATATCTTATCAGATAAAGATAATGACCTTGGTTACTATACATCCGTGGTTTTTCTTCCTTTTGCAGACAATGCTCAGGTTCCTTTACTGTAAATGATGTTAAAGGTTGGTAATAAAAAACTATTTTGGCGACAAATCATCTTTCAGTGAGCTGATTGGACTCTGTTGTGCTGGTACATGTGTCATAATATATCTGATGTCAACGAGGTTGATGTAAAGAGGATTTTACAAACACAAACCTGTTTTACAACACAAGGAACATAAAATGTGCACAGTTGCTTTGTGGCACCAACTGCCTCTGTGTTTCTGTGATTTTCTAATCCTCCTTGAACTTTAACAAAAAATAATTCATGCAAATTATTGTATTAACAAACATGAATTACAGACAAAATGTTTGACGTCTTCGGAGAAATACAAGGAAGTGAGATTAAAGCTGAACATTGCTGCATAAAGTTACGCCAGCCTTTCAAATCTTAATGTCAGCAACCCAGACTGACTCTGAATCTGTCCTGCTTTCACACAAGTCAGTATGCAAGTAAATCATTGAAAGATTTCATTCTATTCTATGAATCAGGAAGAAAGGAGTATCAAAGTCCACAAAACTCTCCGTTACGGAGACCTGTCACTGTAAGAGAGCTACACATTAACACATCAGCCAGGGTTTTACAACCCTCCAAACACACCCTTTAGATTTGGACGCCACTCTGTCAACACTGCAGTCTCCAGACACTTGGCTAGTTGGTTCATCCAGTCCCACCAGCCAATCAAAAAGAGGCAGCTAGGTGCAACTCGGCCCCATGAGAGCCAATGGGACAACAGATGCCATGGAGACCAGCTGTTCATCCAACACTGATGGGTAGCAAAGTGTCAAGGGTGCTGGTAAAGCTGCCATTTTGGGAAGTGTCAGTGTATACGCTGACCTGGTGTGATGCTGGTGTTTTATGGCCAGCATGCTACACAGAGCTGTGTGTTTATAGAGTCTAATCTCTGGTCATCCAGGAAGAGCCTGGTGTTAAACAGGCTTTGAGTCAACATCCTGGAAACTAGTCTGCTCCAACCAAGAGAGCAGAAAGCACAAAATGCTTGAAATTAGCAAATGCACTCACACGATCTCCCTCTATCTGCTCATCATGCCTCTAACTGCACTTCACACCAGCTTCTTCAGGATAAAACATGAGCAGAGTTTGCTCAAAGTCTGTGCATTGCTCATCAGTCAAATGTCCCTGCCCTATTTCTCTGTTTCCCCTCAGGTTGGAGGGCACAGACACTCAATAGATGTGGGAACACCTTCAGCCTTAACCCCAGCTGACCTACCTCTTGATGAACGTGACCTCTGACCTGGAGGGTCACCCAATCGCTCCATCTCTTCAAGACAAAGCAGGCAGAGAGGGATTCTTCAAACATGTCGCCTTGACTCCTATCTCCTCCTTAATGGCTCAGAATGGTAAAATACTCTGCAGCTCACCCAGGGCTGTGAGACACACTGTATTTAAAAATGAACTGGGAAAAAGCGAGGCAAAGATGTTGGCAGCTGTGATGTGTGTTGAGAGGAATGCACCGTTGTTATCACTCACTGAGTTATGCAAGAGTGGTTTGGTGGAAACCTTTGCCTGGTACAGTGTTGGGCCTCAGCCTCCTTGTGCACAGGCTGAACACACACTCAGCGGCATGCTGTTACACACATGTAACACACACACAAAGACACAGAGCCAAGAAGATCCTGCCCTGAAGATTTTTAAATTACTCTTACTGGAGGGGAGGCAGTCAGACACAAGGAGGGCAAACCACCTGGGTTATCACACACACCACCAAGACTCCCCGTCCTTCTTCCAAATCTACTATTTTTAGCTTTCATCTATGGCTTTCTTCTCCTCAGAGGGCATGAGGTGTACGGGAGGCATAGAGAGGAGAAGATTTGTGTAAGAGTAACTTTGCTGCCCTAGCCAAAATTAAAGCATTCCCCTTCACAGAGAAAGTCATCACTACATGTCTCAGAGAAAGCTCCACGCTGAATAAACAGAGCAAACAAGTCTTGACGTCTTGGAGCAAACACTTAAGATTGTTGAATCGCAGATAAAAATATTTTTTAAGCAGTTGATCAAGAAAGTAATCCAAAGAAAGAAAAAATATTTTTTATATTGTGAGAATTATGATGTTACCTAAAAACCATTCATACAATTTCAGCATGTTGCCTCTTATTGGATGGAGGCTAAAAGCAACACAGCAGCAGCAGTTTTGGAGAGTTCTATTATTTCTTGCAGCAAGCTTCTCCTTTTATTTGAATCAGTACACCTGACACATGTATGATGACTCCTTCAGATACTTTAACTTTTTATATGCATTTACTATCTCGTCAGCAAGGCTGACATAAGGGCACAAGGCAAAAACTGAGGCATGTTGTGTTATTACCAGTCAATAATCCAGCCATGCTCTGTGGGTATCAGACAAGAATTGACTTGAAAAACAGTTTATAGTCCTTTGGGAAATTCATCCAATATCCAGTTGTAAAACAACAACAATTACAAACAAAAAACTGAAATTTCACAACAAAGTGCCTCATATTGTCATCAACAAGAGAATATGATGTAAACAGAAGTACAAGTAACACACACTTCTGTCACAAGGATCTGTTTAACAGAGTTATATTGGAAGATCCAAGACTCTTGGTTCAAGAAGTCCAAGCAGTATTTCCTGGATAGTCTTGCCTAAGTTTGCCCAGTTTTCCAGAAAATGTGAAAACACCTGCTGTCACTCTTCATTTTTAATCTATTTAAAGACCTTTGCATGTTCCTAACAATATTCTCTGACGTCATTACCACACAACTGATGAGGATGAATGGTGAAGTCTGTAAGGTTTTGGTTTTTTTTCAAGAATCAAAAAGCATTACTCTTCAACATTTTTTTATTACAAGTGAGGGCGAAATCTGAGCAAGAAATGCAAAGAAGTGCAGCTATTAAATGTTTAGCAATACATAAAATTTCCCAAATATAATCTTGCCGCACTACCATACCTCAAAATATCAAAACAGTGCACCAAAATGGCTGCATGTGACAAGTGTTCCTTACCTCACATAATCACATAATCTCTGTGTTTATAAAAGAATAACAATTTTATGATAAATTTTCTCAGATTAAGAGGGATATGTAACTGAACAATCAATAATCTTTTACTATTCTTACCACAAATGTCAAGTGAAAAGTGCTTGTAATTTCTGATCTTAAGGGCATCAAACAAACAAGTTTTACCATCAGTGGCTGTAATACATTGTGATGATACTACACAACTGCTCATTTCATAAAGCAGCTGCACTTTGTTCCTCCTGAAAGCTTTCTTTCCCTCTTAAAACATTCAGAGGGAGCGAATGAGTCCACAGGCTCCAGGTTGAACTTTGTATGGTAACAATCTGCAGCCTCGGGCCACAGAGCTGAATGGAGTGACAGTAAGGTGAGGAAGAGTGGTGTCAGATGAACACATGAAAGAGGGAGGTCGCTGGATTTAAGGCTTTTTTTTGTTTTTGGGCGTTCAAAGGAGACAGCTGTCGAGTGCACAAGGCCCGGCTCTATTCATGTGGGGGGGACCGCAGACAGAGACCACGCCAACATACACACACACTCTTCAAAGGAAGGTGTGTGTGCATATGTGTGTGTATGTCACTCAGAGCTTCTCCTAACAGATTCATTCATGTTATCATCATAGAACATTACATTTTTGAAGTAATCAGAACTGCACATCACATAATCTTTATGTCATACATTTAAAGTTTAGATGTGTGTAATATGTGTGTGTAAGTCTGTAACGCTGATAGTGCTTGACAATACTCTCTGTTGCGGTCACAGCTTACCTCCACTGCCCAGACAGACCTTGTACTTAAAAGAACAGTCCAGCATTTAGGGAATTACCCTTGTTGTTGGCTTGGTCTGCTATCACTTTCATCTCTGCGTCCAGTACAGACAACATGTTAGCCTAGCTTAGCACAAAGGCCGGGAGCAACTCCTGTCTTCAACACTATATTGTGGTCATTTACCATATTAAAAGCTGGAGTAGGCAACATCTGGAAATGGAGCTAGCTGTAGCATAAGACTCCTAAGGAGGTAACTTTCCTGCATCCTCCCTTTTCAGTTTTTGCTTCAGTTCGGGTTTTATTTCATTTGTTTTTGCTCTCTCTTGTAAGTCCAATTTGCCCCAAAGATTCACATGGGACGAAATGGTTGCAGGGAGAGTTGCAGCGAGTGAACTGGTCTGTCTCAGCTCAAATCGAGTCGGCTGACAGTGTTTCCTGCAGACACTAGTTGGCAGAGGCCTGTTTTAGAGCATAAAGCAAGTCACTTGTTTCAACAGCCAATCAGCTCATAGCGATGTCACCTGTCGCTAAGAGGCGCAGCATAGAGCAGGCAGGAGGAACACGTGCTCTTACCATGACTGGTCAATAGTCCCATCACGGTCAAGCCAAAATACAGAGTCATGGAGAGTTGCAGAAGTCTAGTGTTCTTTCAGACCATCTGAATTACAATATGCTGAAAGGCTGTTATGGAATTTTGGGGCTACGACGCCAAATATAAACTACCTACCCTAGCTGTAAAGAAACAAGTAATATGAAAAGAGATTAAGTTTGCTAAACTACTGTCTTTCTTGAAAATCAACCATTTAATTATCTTGCACCAGCTGGCAGCTCAGACACACAGGGGCATCCCAAAACAAATGGTACAAAGTAATGTAAGATTCTGCATACAGTCAAAAGTGTTTGTGCTGTTTTCAATGGAAACACTCAAAGTTAAGGTGAAAGGCCTTTTATCACTGACAGAGGCTAGGTCTACAAATGAATCAAGCTTATGTTGATAATGCACTCTGTTCAACAGTCTTTCCTCGAAGGCCATTGTGGTGTTGCACCCACACACAAAAGACAATTAAAAAGTAGTTGTTTGAGAACTGAATAAGAAGCCAGGAGAGGTTCAGATCTTTCCAACTTTATCACCTCAGAACATCTCTCTTTAATGGCTACTCAAAACAACACATCTCCCAAAATACAGTCACTTGCCGTTTTTGAAGCAGTGCAATAAAAACCTGAGCTAGCTAGCTAATTAAATGTCTAGCAAGCTTTCTTTGGATGTTATTGACAGCAACCCTGTGAATCTCAAAAATTTAGGTGAGGTGAGGCTAAAAATTTGGAAGTGCCATATGGAAAACTCTACAGTCTAACCCTCTTGCTTTTTCATTTCATGTGTTTACAGCCTGTAAATATAACAGCACTGGAGCTGTGACAATATTATTTCCAATAGGACTAGCTAGATTTGATGCACAGGAATCAAACTGTTGTCAATTCTTTGGA
Organism: Naso thynnoides; assembly: GCA_029783665.1. NCBI lineage: Eukaryota > Metazoa > Chordata > Actinopteri > Acanthuriformes > Acanthuridae > Naso > Naso thynnoides. The sequence goes on from JAQLOL010000002.1 coordinate 5,367,737, forward strand.
TGAGTCTGAGCAGAAAACTCGGAATTCCAAAAAACTTTTTTTTTTTTAAATAGTTTTTAAAGCAAAATAAAACATCTGGGTTTGTTTTGGGGTTTGTCTGGGGTTTTTTTTGTTTTGTTTTGTTTTTTGTTTTGTTTTGTTTTGGGGTTTTTTTTTGGTTTTGGTTTTGGTTTGTTTTGGGGGCGTTTTTGCTGTTGTTGTTTTTGGCTTTAAGTCATAATAACATCAAGTTCCTGTTCTCAGATAACCAAGCAAAAACATTTACACTCTTTGGCTTATGTAGAGGAACAGACTGCATAGCACCAATGATGTGAGAAAATAAATAATCTAACAAAAATGTCCACCCTTAACAGTGACACACTTACTAACTGCGTTATTGTAGCAGTCAGGTCCATAAGGTTTATGTGAAAAGAATTCACGTTTCACTACTTTAATGCCAATGGCAATAATGCCAGTATAAGTGAAGAGATCCTCTAAGATGTTTGTCTCATATTTAGAGTATATTTAAGAGTATATAGAGTATATTTAAGATTATTAATAATGGTTCAAAAATGACCATAGAAAAACGACACCATGCCTTCAGTAGAAGCTAAGGTTCACCAGGTTTACATCGTGTCTGAAGTCAAATCTGTCTCTACCCTGCCTGAAGTAACTTTTTTCTGCTGTCTGAGCTGCATCATCACTGCAGCACGGCTACAGTTGAAATTTGCATCAGAGGCAAATCAGTCAGACACTGAGTGAGAGTGAGAGAGAGATGTGTATCCATTAGCAGAGCTGCAGTTATAAAACCATATCTTTTATAGTAGGAGCAGCAAGATGGATGTTTTTTTGAACATGTCTCAGTTTGTCACTGTTTTTCAGTACAGGAACTCTTTTTCTGTCATGTGCTTGCCATCACAGCTCCTGAAAGTAGAATTTTTAGCTACGTGAATTACCAAAGTCAATTTAGTAGAAGTCACAGTGGTATGTAACACAACTATAGACATAATGTACAGACACGATCCAGTTTCTTCACAGCACAGTACAAAGTGCGACGTGCAACTTTGAACAGAGTCCTGCAGTGATGATGGGTCACACTCTGATTCGCCTACTCCAAAATACATTACTTGTATTTTCCTATGCAAATACCTGAGAGGATGCAGTACCAGCTGCAGGAAACAAGGCTGCTCTGTTAGGCTCAGGTCTCTTTCTGACCTCTTTTGTTCAAATCAAACCAAGATGCAAAACTGGCTTCAGAAGCAGACATAACAAAGACAACTTTTGTCTACAACAGCTTATGCAAGCAAAACAGAGAGAGACAACTGACTCTGCCCCAATAAATCAGTGAAAACAATTAGCCTTATTACAGTAACAGTGTGAGCAGTGTTCTTAAAATGTGTAGTAATGAATGTGAACCACATGGAAATCTTGAAAATACATTATCTGATATTATTTACGGTTTCCAAACAGAATTGACTTTAAATCCCGACAGCATATTTTTGTGTAAATTTGGTCATCTCAGAAGAAAGGGCAGCACATGTCACCGGGATGTCATTAGGCCTTAATTAACCTGCTTCCCATCTAGTTTACCCATCTGCTCTTGTGAGTCCTCTTACATATGGGCTGTATTCTCCTATAGGAAATGTAATGACCACCTTCTTAACAAATCTGCACTAACAGAGGCACTCTGGGCCGAGGCAACAGCAGGTTGACTACAATGAGGGCAAGATGTGTGTGGGGTGGGGGCTGTTTGCAAGTTGTGGCATGGGTGAGCTATTGAAGTGTTAAGCTCGAACACAAAGGTGCGGTTGGTCTGCGGGGAGTTAAAAGAAGGCTATGCATTGAGACATGGCTATTCAGGGGACCTGTCGTCACATCAGAGCAGTTGGATTAGAGGAGGAGTGTGCTATGTACTTTAGAGCCATATTGAAAGTTGGAATACACAAAGAAACTGGCTCTTAGTTAATAGTGAGACCAAAATTAGGCTGTGCACATGTATCCAGAGAGTTGAGCTGAGCTTGGCTGATATTGCATCAGTGGGAATCCCACCATAGCAACCAGGTGCCTGCAGCCAGCTGAGGAGGATGGAGAGAACAGGGAGATGGAGAAAAACAAGATGCTTCAGTGCACCTCCTCAATCTGACAGGCTCATCGTCTTCAAATGTATGAAATCACCAATGAGAATATTGAACCTATAGTGTCTGTTATAGCAGAGGGACTCTGACTGAGATGCAGCAAGGTAGAACAAAGCACCCTAAATATGAGTGTCATTAATCATTAACCGTCAATGACAAAGAATGGATTGTGGCTGCCAATAGCCCGACAAAGCAGAAATACAAGTCTAGAAAGGTTTAGATTAACTCGAAGTCATAAACTGCGCTCACTTTTACTGCGTACAGGTTTCTGTAGCACATTTGTGCACCTTCTGCCTGGGTAAGAACCAAAGTTATTATTGTTCATAAAAACTAATAAAATTACGTAAACTAGAATAGAAAAAAAAATTGCATTAAGTGAAATAAAAATGAAAACTAGACCCACCCACACCACCACCACCAAAAAAAAAAAAAAAAAATAACTAAAAATACACTGTACGTTAAAAAAACAAAAATAAAATTAAATGATACAGAAA
>JAQLOL010000002.1:5375470-5410474 GCA_029783665.1 Naso thynnoides
TTACTTCCAGCTCCACATGCATTTTACTAAAGAGAATACCATGTATATAAGTCAATACATGTGTGTGTGTGTGTGTGTGTGTGTGTGTGTGTGTGTGTGTGTGTGTGCTGAAACTTATTTAACAAACAACTGCAAAATGAATAAATTTTAAGAGAAACTTTAAAAAGGATAACATACTTTTTTAAAGTGGGTTACCCCAATGAATATCTGTTTGCTGACAGAACGTGTGTGGGCTGTTTGATTTATTGGTCAGGTAGAGTATATTCAATGAGGTTATGCAACAGGGCACAATATTCATTACTCTAATTCTACATCTACCAGTAGATGGCGCTTTCTCCACATCATGTTCCCTCCCTCTAACAGGCAGAAGAGATGGACCAAACAATAGAACCATTTTTACAAGCAAAATACTTTTAGTAATCTTATGTTGCCAATGTTTTTGTAGACTTTTTTAGAGAAGAGATGAATTAATTGCTTGTGATGTATTAGATTGCACTTTGATTTGTTATAATAGAAATAAACTACAGCACACTGTGCACTAATTTCATCACAAACAGATAAAGAACATTAAAATAACAGGTGCAAAACTGAAAACAACATCAATAGAGCAGTTAAAAAATGATAACACCTTTTTATGTAGATATTAAAATCTGCAAATGTAACTGCTGATGGCATTTTAAAAAATATAAATAAAATCTTTAAGAAAGTAAAACAGATAGAGTTATGGAAACTTTGCATTAATATATTTTGAAAAGGCTATTTTTATTTATATTATGGATGAGTCTTTGGGTGCAAAATGACTAATTTTACACAATAATTTTATTTCAGACTGATTTTAAATTATTCAGTAAGCGGAAATTCATTCATGAAATTTTGTTTTTCCTTGAAAAACGTTGTTGACATTTGGTCATAAAACAATTCTCATTTTAAAAAAGATCTCCACTTTCTTAACTAAAAAAAAAAAAAGTATTATTATTATTTTAGATGTACAGGAGAATCTGTCTTATTGTTATTTCACCAATTCTTCTTCCTGTACTAATATTTGCATGTGACTGTGACAGGACACTTGTCATGTTTCATTTTATATTTCAAGTTCAATTAAACATACAAGATCCAAAAAGGGTGCATACTTCTTTCTTCTACCTTCATGTAGTTTATCTTCATAAATATTTAAGACAAACAGCAGATTTGTTGCAGATTGTTGTGGTGTGGTGGGTCCTCCCAGTGTTCAAAGCTTTCAGCCTGTCTTCAGAGAAGACGTCACTGCTAAAGCGCTGAGTCATATGCCAAAGCCATCTGAGCCGTAAGACAATTAGGACTAAGAAGAGTCACACAGCAGCAGTGAAGTGGAGACGCTGCACAGACACCATGCAGCCTAAATGGGTTACAGCAAACGCAACCAGCACGCCTGCTGTTTACCGTGACTGTGGAGAATCACAAGTGGGGGATGTGAATGTGAAATAGGTCATGAAATATTTTGCAAAATTACACTTTAATTACGCAAGGTCTTCACACATTCATTTTGGGGATCTTGTCAGTTCATAAGATGTAGAATTACTAAAAACAGTAAATTTTTATAAAACTTAAAGGCATAGTGTTGAAAATTCAATACCAGTAAATAATCACCAACACACTAATTGCAAGAGATTTATTTATAAATAATTTACACTAACGTTCAGTTATCACAGGATTCTTTGCTGCATATTTCAGCTACCAGGTCAGACATCTGATTGCTTACCTTACAAAATAGAGCAGGTGGGAGGCGCTCTTCTCGGAAGACATGGAGACAATACAAAAAACTATCAGCTGTCACCATTAGTGACAATGATTATTTTAATGGAGCATTTAAGGCTTTATTTTTCACTTGACCTGTCAGCAGTAGTGCTATACTCATGAAACAAATTTCCAAATTTCACTTAAAAACATCCTGGAAAACAACAACTAACAAAAAACTCTCGACCGCAAGTACTTAGAAAACAGTTCCATATTTATTGCAAAATATTTTGTACAGAATACAACTGAAAAAACATCAACAGAGGAGGAACGGACAGTAAGGCCAACATCAGAACTCCAAGAGCTGAACTGTACAAACACCAACAGTAACACTTGCTGCTTTAATAGTGTTTTTATACAGAAATTGTTTCCTGCCCTCACAGCCACCTCGTTAAGGGGAAGAAAAAGAAAGAACTCAAAGATCCTTCCCGTTTTTCTAAAACACTGTTGCCTTTACCTGTAAAGCCATCAACTCAGAACACTAACAGACAATCATTTAAATGTCGAAATTTCTGTAAGAAACTTGTCCCTTGATTGATAATGTCTCTCAAAATATAAATATATATACTGTACTTGTAAAAAGCTCCAAACAATATGGGACTGTTAACATTTTGAAGTGAGCGTTGAATCACTTGTCATCGAGAACGTGAGGAGGTTCACAGCATTACCGCTAAAGTTAGGAGGCTAACACCGTTAGCTCAGTCTCTAACAATAGTAACTGAGCGCACTGAGATAATACTTTGGATTTCAAACTGAATAAAATATTAATGTTTAAGGTTTGCTTTTAGTTCACTTCACACTGCTGGAATAATTGAACCCTCTCTTGAGCTTGGAGGGGTTTAGCATAGTGCGCCTGGATAAATTCGGGCGTGCATGCCCATGCACATCCTCATGCGATTTGGCACTGATGTAAAAGTTCTTTCCTCAAAGTAAACCCCGTGGTAAACACGTCTCAGCCTCTCCAGCTTCTACTCTTACAACTTTTTTTCTTTACACATAAAAAAGGCAGAGTGAGACAGGATACATTTTTTCCCCCCCGACATTCAAATGTACATCTTTAACATTAGTTCTCCCAAAATTTGGGATCTAATGAAGACAAAAAAAACCCCTCCTGTCTCTGGAAGTTTATTATAGAAAATAAAAATCAAATAAAGATTAAAATAGATTTTTTTTTTTTCATATGCATAAGCCCTTCAAGAAAACACACCAAAACATTAGGGGGTTGAAGATGATGTACAATCCAGAACTCCAGAGGAGGAAGGGCGGTTTTCTTCTGACGTGACATGAAGAGGAGGGTAGACGTGGAACAAGAGGTGCAACACAACAACGTTGTGTTTTGCCCTTCTGATATTATATCTTACAATACATCAGGTGGATAAAAGACAACACGTGTACCTTCGCTGGGCTCTTTACACCAGTCAGATGACTGACTGCGGGATTCACACACAGACCAACACAATGCTTTCTGTCCACATACTGATAATAACTGGTTCTTCCGGGATGTTTTTGGAGTTTTTAAAAATTATTTCGTATTATGCGTTTTAGGAGAAATTGTCAGTTTTGTTGCAGAAACTCTTCTGCAAACATTTACTTCCCAAATGTGAATGACATTTTAAAGATTAATAAAGAGAATCAAATGCTTCTTCACCAAATTTTAGTAACTATGCACAACTTTACGACTGGTTTATTAACCAGTCATACTTTACCTAGTTAAAAACTTTATTTTTTAAATTTTTTTTATGACCCTCGGGTAAAATGATCTAATACACTGTGGCTCTGTAATGGTGGGTGTGGGTGTGGGATTTGGGGGGAGTGGGCTTTTTAACCTTTTATGGATATCACAAGTGCTATCAATGATTTGATACCCTGAGTAGAGGACATAGGCTTGGGGTGAATTTCAGTAGAAACAAAAATATTTTTGCCAAGCGAACACCAACTGAAAAAAGGACATTACTAAGTAATACCACCTTTCACACATAAATAAAACTCTGTACTTATGGGTACATTACAAAATCACAAATGTAACCAGAGAAAAATAAAACAACAACAACAACAACAACAACGACAAATCACCCATGACAACACAGTCATTTTCAGCTTTACAATATGCATATATTCATGCATATATAGTGTGTATTTCCCCTTGCATACAGGCGAGTGGTTGGGGACTATATAGAGAGCCTTTAGTTATACCAACTCCCTCTGCAGAGGCTAAACTGATTATTAAGAGATTGGTACAAATGAGAGCAACATAATTCACAGACAGGCTGAGCGGCAAGGAGACGGGGACTGACTCTGCAAAGCCTTGTAAACAGAAGAGGCCAGACAGCCAGAGAGGATGATGGGTAACAGACATCCACTTAAAGCAGCAAAGATAGGACAGATTACACAAGGTGGAGGCTGGGAGGGAGTGAGGAAAAGAAGAGGCGGGGGGCCTTTATCTTCCAGATTACCAATCAGAGTATTCAAAGCGGCTGCATCAGCTCACATCCTCGCCTCATCTGCTTCCTGCAAGCTTGGCGGAACATCAGTTTTGACGCTGAAAATGAAGTTAAAGTTATCAACGCGTTCCTGCTCGAGAGGGGAACTACTGAAAATGTAACAAACAATGGACTCTCAGCAATGTAACACAGCGTCTTCTTGTAAAGCAATCTATGGGATAAGTGAGTATTGGAGAGGGCTGAGCAGGAGGGTGCAACAGGCAGACATAAGTCACTAGGTCTTCAGAGGTAACCGCTGCCCCCTCCCACCCCCACTTCTCTCCAGCCCCCTCTGACACCCTCCTCGGGTCATTAACAGCCGAGAGGACGGAGAAGCTCAGACGAATAACTGGATACGCTCACGGATGGTCTGCCGGCAGATCGGGCAGGTCTTGAGCGCAGCGCTGCAGTCGATGCAGGAGGCGTGTCCGCACTGGAAGACAAGCTTGATGTGGTTGTCGATGCAGATGGGGCAAGTGATCCGTTCCTCCATCTGCCGGTAACGAGACTGCAGCTGCTCCAACAGGTTGTGCTGCTCCGAGTTCTCAGTGCCAGGGCTGCAGTCCACTTCTGTTTGGTCTGCAGACGGCAAAGAGGGTAATCAACACAAATGATGTCAAAGCAATGAAGGACTAACTGCACAGGCAGTAGGTGTAGGTTACTGTTTATACTGTAGATATAAACAGATGTCACTTTTAAGAAGGCTGTGCAGTTTTGTGCTACAGGTTCAAACACGAAAATTCATACTATACCAACACAAGAATACAGCAAACTCAACGTATCTGACAAATGGATTGATCGCTTGTTCTCTAACAGAGGTGCTTTCGTTGTGGACACCTCAAACCCAATAATGACTGCTGATACAGACACATGGTGTCCTATCTGCACAGTGCATTGTTAACTAAACGCCTTGACGTAGATGTAGGGTTTATTATTGGTGATTTCACAACATCACAAACATGAATACATACAGAAGAGCTGTACTGTTCTGCGTCCAATTAACCATCTTAGATAAAAGGAACAAGAGGATTTTCCTTACCTTGTCTAATTTTCTTGGTGATTGTGACTTGGCATTTGATGCATTTCTTCATTCGGTGGGCACACTCTGTTTAGACGGAGATTATATCAGTAAGGAGATACAAGAGAAATAAAAAGAAAAGAAAATCTGACAAAAAAGGCACCCACAATATAAAGACTTTGCCCATATTGTGTAATATTAAAGATAGAAAGTGAAGCAAACAGTAGTGAAATATTATAAGACTTGCAAGGTTTAACATAGGCCAGGACATTCAAACATTAATAATACCTAGAGTACAACACAGTGCGGCTTCCTGAGAATTCTGTTGTGGTAGTATTAAATATTATTAACAGTCAGCCTTGTGATGTCATTTTAAATGGTATAGATTTGCTCCTGCAGTGTAAATGTACAATTGATGTCAAGTTGTAAATGCAAACAATGTAAGAGCTGATAAGCGTATGCTCCGGAGGGATGAGCTAAGTTTTTAATAGGCTTTTAATACAATTATATATTTTAAATGATTATTCTCCCATTGTTTATCTCTTGTTCTCCATCATCCAATAATCCCGCACCCACCTTCACAGGCCACGCTGTGCTGGCAGGGGCAGAAGAGAACCAGCAGAGCCAGCTCAGAGCAGATGAGGCATTCGCTTGGCCCCGGCGGTGTGGGAAGGACCAGGTTGGTCATGGTGTTAGGTGTAGTGTGGACCCGCCGCAGGCTGGCGCTGCTCAGACCCTGCCCACATGTGATGGCCTGCAGACGCTGCAACCTGACAACAGACAACACACAGCTTTAAAAACATATGCACAAGTGCATTTTTTAATGTACTGGTACCAAATCCACTCTTTGCATATTTCTAATATAATCCAGTGTCTTTGTGAATTTTGGCCCTGCTGTTACAGATATTTACCTGTGTTTCTCAGAGAAGCTCTTGATGAGCTGCAGCATGGTGCTGTCTGCCACCAGGTCCAGCGGACTCTTGCCCTTGTGGTTGGCGTAGTTTATATCAGCCCCCTCCTGTGCGAGAAAACAGGCAATGGCTGCACCAACACTCAGCTCAGTATTCCCCAGAAGACCCGAAGCGCTCAGCTGTGGAGACAAATGATGATGTAGGAAAGAGAGGATGGAAATAAGATGACAACATGTTCTATGACACATGATTTTCTGCAAACATACTTATAATATCAAGGATAAAAAGTTGTCTTTTGGAAACGGTAGGAGTTGAGAATATTTTCAAAACCTTAAAAGTCAAGGTTGCAGCTGATTGTGAGCAACAGAAATGTAAGTGAAAAGAAATCAGGGCTATCAAGCTAAGGCAGATACATTAACTGACATCTGATCAGCAATAAAGAACTTCCTAAATAACTCATCTGCTGACTGCAGCCAAAACAGCCCAGAGCACCAAAGTCAAGTCAGCTTCATGTGTGTGTGCGTGTGTGTGTGCGTGTGTGTGTGCGTGTGTGTGTGCGTGTGTGTTGGCTTGGCAGGTGCCCAGCATGTTGAGTGGAGCTGCAGTGTTTGCGGTCATGTAGACTGGAAAGGACATTCTTCATCTCAGTGACATCAACATCAGCTGATGTATCAGTATTTAAAGTGTTCCAATAAAAAGTGCTGCACAAAGCACAGAGTCAAGGTCTATTTATGAGGAATATTAAACTGGTTTGTACGAGCAAATGGCTTTAGAAAAGCAAGATGGAGATTAAAAAGAGAGTGTGATTTCTGGGGGATCCAGTCACGTTGTACGTTACAATGTTAACATCAGGTGAACAAATCCTTCAGCGGATGTTAAAAGCTGTTCTAATCAATATTTTTGTCCGGACTAAAGGGAACGGCCCTAGAAATGAGTCAGGGGCTTCCTGACTGACTGACAGACTGACTGACTTCCCATGGTTGAAACCCACATGCGTGAGTAAAGCAGCAGACCAGTTCACACTCTGGAAGTGAGGGTGGCACAAGCGAGCTGGATGGCAAACGCCATGAAACAAGAAAAACCAAGTTGTACTCACTATCTCGCCGGACTCTAGAGTTAGTATCCCTGTTTAAGATGTTTTTCATAATGTGTGGCGAGCGTTAGCAACACCTTGTGTGCGTGGCAGTGGTGTCACTTACCGATCCATATTAGTTTTATGTCAGACGGCAACAAAAGAGCCGCTATGCTTCTGCTTTGGCTAAGTTTTGCTTGGGGGGACGAAGGTAAACAAAATTTAGCAACAAAAAAGGTACTTCTGTTTCAGAAAATAGTGCTGCCACCACCATAACGACAAATGTAGTTAAGCTGATAACTGCCAGCCACTGCAGTGACACACAAACTACCTTACATGAGTATCATAATATTCATAGCTGGGGCAGATGTCTTGCACAAAAGAAGTTGCTAATGATACTTACAGTTCAGCAAGATCATCTTATTTATTAGCTCTGAATATTTGCTGGTTATTACAACCAAAGTTCTGGAGCCTTTAAAGAAGCTGCACTTAGCAGCTTAAAATCCAGATAAATGTTTTTGCCGGTGGTGGCGACCAAAGCAGAGCTAAAAGCAGAGTTAATAAAGGAAATAAATTTGTGAGGTCACCAGACTCAGTGCTATCATGTTTGTTAGCACATCAACTTTACAATGTTTGGCTTGTTGTGAACTGCTTCCTCCAAGTGCCCAAAGAAATGAAGGTTTTTTTTAAATATTTTTAATGATATTGTAACAACTAACAATGTGAGATCAATGTGAGATCAACGTGACAGTATGAAACTGGCAGGTTTGTAGTAACGAACCTACTGACTATTTTCACCTGAATTTGCAGCTTCCATTGGCTTAATGGAGCTTTATATAGAGTGAATTTCATTGGTTAGCTGCAGTTTATTGCTTTTTATTTGCAGTCAGTTGGTGTCATTGAAAAAGCTCTATTATCCACTACACACAATCAATTTATGTTTTTTTTAGCACACAGTTAGCCACTAGCTTATGAACATAGCTGAGCATTTATCAGCTTAAGAGCCAAGTTTTTCCCACAGGAGTCGGTGGAAACAAAAACAATATAAAACAAAACGGAATACTGGATTCATCAGGTCACCTGAAACAGGATTAAGTTTTTATTAAGCTCCACAAATTGTGCTTTTTGTTTACATGTCAACTTTTATATTTTAGTCCCACAAACTGTGCTTTTTGTTTACACATTAACTTTTATGAAATAAGTCCATATTGGCTCACTGTTACCAAACTCTAATAAATAATCACGGGCATCATTCGTTTTTATACCAAGGCTCACAAGCTTCTTTTATAAACCTGTTTTCTGCTAGCCGTAGCATTATCCTCACTTGCCATAAATAATCTATACATTGCTACAGGTTGTTTTTTAACTGTAATTGTGATACCCGGGATTTTACCCCTAAAACCACTTCCATGACTTTACAGAGAATAATTAAAGTACAATCCAAAATATCAGCATCAAATTACGGGGAAATATACTGAAGGGAGTCCTGAGGATTCAGTCAGTATTTTCGGTGCCTCTGTGGAGTTAAAAACCACATGGCTTCTTTTAGATTCATCAAGTTGATAAGAGTGGGCCAATCCAAGTCAGAAATATCTTCTTGGGAAAGATGGCACGGTGTGTTTGCATTTCACTTCTAAATATATCACAGACATCTTATCTAAAGCTCCCTCTTAGCCAAATCTATATTGCTAAACTAAGTGAGCCCTCCTCACTTCTTAACCTTCCAGCACTTCCTCTTTCCCTTCATTACATGATCGCTCTCAGCCTCTTGCCAGAACTTTCTCTCAAAGAAAGAGAGCAATATGAGATTACAGTCAAAGACTAATCTTTATTTCTAAGAAAGTAAATCCTAAATGCTGGGGCTTAAAAGCACAAAATTCACAAACTTTGTTTTTGGCCTATAAGAAAGACAAACTGTAGAGGTAACACCTGCTTTAACTTGCATATATTTTGCCAAAACAGTCCACGCCTATTTGATCACTTTCTCCTCAGTCGACCCCTCTTTCCTGCTCTTGTTTACACACTAAGCAAAGTTCTTTCTCATCAGTTCACCCTCTCCTTAAAGTCACCCTGCCAGACTTCCTTTCCCCTTTGTCATTTACCGGGAAAAGCCAACCAGCTGCTTTATCCTAGATTAACCTCCCGGACTATAAACAAACACCTTTACATTCCTTCCCTGTTTTTGTTTACTATTCCCTCTTTGCTTTAACATTAAGTCTCTCCTTATCCTTCAAGCCTTTATTTACGATGCTATGAGTCTGTTTTCACCTCCTTAAGTCAACATTAACCCTTTATTCTCATTCTTTCTGCCTTTATATACTTGCCTTGAAGTGTTTATCTACCCCTTATTGAGCATATATAAAAAATCAATACCATTTGCTGTGGCTTTCAAGTTTAAGCAGTCAAATCATCATTTTTCTTCTCATGTCCTACATGTCAGAACAATGAAAAAGAAACAAGTCAACAACATGCCGGCTCTCACCCTGCAGTAGAGCGATGTGGAGGAGCAACCCTCGCTGCTCTCCTCTGTGCTGCTGGTTCCCACGGCAGGGCTGAGCATAACATTGGCCAGCTGCGGGCGCAGAAGGGCCACGTGCATGGCTGTGTCACCGTCCTCGTCCTCCATGTTGACGTCGGCACCCTCGTTTACCAACAACTGCACTAGGTCCGTGTGACCCTGCGTCACCGCCAGCTGCAGCGGCGTCTGGTTACGATTGTTGCGGATGTTGATGTCGCAGCGTCCCTGTGAGGGAGGAGAAAAGTAAAAATTATTTTATCTCTATAATGAAAAAGGAGAGGTAAGGAGAACAAAAAGTGTTTAAAAAATAGGGGGTGTGCATTCGGTGCTGCAAACTTGACCTCACACAGGCAGCCCTGAACTGGCCGCTGGAAATCACTGTTTGCAGGATCCTGTTTTAATCCATCTAAAACAAATTCCACACTAGCCAAAGTGTTCATTCCTTTTGCAGCAGAGCACTAAAGCTTCTGTCTTTCCAGCTGTCACATTGTGCACTCATGATGATATCATTTTGTTGTGGCAGTGCAGACATGGGAAGAAAATTTAGAAAAATCTGCTGAAAAAACATTTAGATTTTTCCAAAACTAAATGCTTTTAGCAATTGCCATTGTTTACTGACTTATGTACAGATTTTAAGATACTCTTAGAGATGACAACACATTAAAAAATATACCTTTAGGTGCTGATGGAAATTAAACTGACCTTTAAACAGGGTTTAAAGGTTGAAAAAGGGTCAAAAAAAGAATTTTCTCCCATCTTCAGCTCACCTCCTTAATGAGGATCTCGGCCACATCGCGGTGGTTGTTGAGGGCAGCGAGATGCAGCGCAGAGAAACCGTCATCCTTCTTAACATCCACCAGCTGCCGCGCCCGTGCCATTATCTTCTCTGTGGCCCTGCCAGAAGGACAAACAAAACAAACCGCATTTAGGCAGAATGCACAACAGTCATTCTTTACTGTGGTTTAAATTAAAAAAAGACATATCTATAAGACTGACTGCTTTTAACCATGTTTGATTTTTGCAGGCATGTGAGCGTTACTATTATCAGAGGGAACAGCATAATGCCTAATCTTATTAAAAGGGATGGAGATGTCCACTTTGATACTCATATCTAGATTTAAGGTTAGAATTGAGTGCATGAACCTGACCAAACAACATTGCAGACTGTAGAACATGCACACAAAGCGCAAACCTCCCAGAACATGAAGCTCATTTCCTCCTTTCCCACAGCTTTCTTGACATGAGTTTGGACAGAGATGCAGCTGCTGCAGAGCAGCTAACAAGTCAAGTTCACGAGAAAACGCTGAAACACAACAGGCAGCCACTTCTCACTAAACACTGCTAACTGACCTCCAGATGTCTCTCTCATTCTGCCCAACCTATAACTTTTCAACTACAGATTGCAATCATCCTTGTAGCTATCAGTCATATTCAGTTTTAAACCTGTGTGAACATGGACAGAATATCACAAACACAACAAACTACTCCTCACAGCTGGATGTCTGACACAACAGGATATTAAATCCTCAAGTCTTTCAAGGTCAAAATCCTCTAGTTGTGTGCTGTTATCATAGAGTTCAGTTTGTCTGAAGGGTGAGACCACATTCAGACTATGTAAGACTATCAGAACTTTTCTGGTGTTTCATTCAGCGGGCTGATGCTGCAGTGAGGCTGGGCTGCAATGTTGAGTCGTCCTCTCCTCTGTCGCTGAGCTAAGCTTTATGATGTGTGAAATTGAAGCCGACAGCCTTAGTGAGCACCCAGGAAGGAGGCGTAGAAGGGTGCCACATGACCCAACCTTTCTACCTGCTGGATTTTACTGTTTGGTTTGCTGATGGTGATAGACAAGGCTAGTATCCGGAACTTTTTTTTTTTTCCCCACTTTTTGACTTCCATCACTCAACAGATAGACAGACAGGTTCTCATTAACTCTTATTATTAAAGACAAACAGTATAGGATGTTCATACAGCGCACTGTAGCTAGCATGCAGTAAAGTTTTCTTTTTTGTTGTTTTTTTTTTTACAATTTTATACCAATGAGTGACCAAAAAATGAGACGTCCATTGAAAAAATATAACCCAAACTTACTTCACAGCTAAATCAGCAAAAAAGGCCAATTACTATAAAACAAAAAGCTGTCAATAAATAAGCAATACAAACAAACAAAAAGCTGTCAATAAATAAGCAATACAAACAAAAAAAACAAACGAACAAACAAAAAACACACATCTGCACAGAGTACATGAGGTATTGAGAACTTGGCACATGTCCTGTATGAAAAGTGCTTAATAAATAAAGATTGATTGATCTGAATGATGCATCTAGACAGTGTTTTTGTTCCTCTTTTATGCTGTAAAAAATGATCCAATTACTGTTAAGGGACTTTGAGAAATGCAAGAATTTTTGCAACAGCGTACGACCATTTTAATGCAGTTTTTAATTACTACGAGTAATAATTTTATGATGATAAATTACCAGATTTACAGGCCCATTAGCAGCGGATGTCTGATTCATTTAAAATGCATTTTAAGGTCTTGACCGCTGACAGGCTGCTTTGTTCAACATAAAGTATGGTCAATATCTCCTCTGGGTGTTTTATTAAGGATAAGCACTGGTGGGAAGACATTGTGTTGGAGGTCACTGGTACCTGCAATGCAGCTACATAAGTGTGTGCGCTTGCGCGTGTGTGGTGATGGTATTGATAAAGAGAAATATTGCTTGTGCATTAGGGTTGTCTCCAGAGCACTGTGGTTAGCTTACGAGCTCCCCCTCGCATATCTGAAGCAGACAGCCTTTCGTATTGTGTCACCTTTGTGCCCACGATGCCTCATTTCTCTGCATTATTTCCATAATCATTACTCCTGTGTGTTCATGAATATTCAGACTTAAACTGATGTTTTTGGGGCAGTTTTGTACAAACATGCCTTTACACAAAACAACTAGAAGGCATCAGCTTGAGGGCACACTGGTAATGACTTTTCTAGAGAGTGAAGTCATCATCTGGTTATTTTTGGGAGTTGCATCATGCTTGTTTACACCGTGCTTCATGTTTAAATCTTGACAGAAGCAGAAGAAATGCAGTGTGATGAGGACTAATCTTTTGATTCTTGAGATGACAAAAGAAATGAAAATAAAATATTTTTATTTAATGCAGAATTAGCTCTGAATTAAGTATGCTGTGAACTCTGGCGTGTGTCAGACAGTTTGCATTGCAGTGTCAAAACGCACAATTAAACTCAAGAAAGACGGAGAGTAACAGGAAGAGGAAGGGCTGGAAGAATCGATAAAGCTGTTGTGAAACAAAAAGGATCTAGTGAAAGTGAGGAGAAAACAAAGGGGCTTCAAGGAGGTGAGATTACGGGAAGGAGGGGAAAAATCCAGCCAATATTCTTTTTTTTCTTTCAATAAATACAGTAAACAGACTGACCATCCTGCACATACATTTGGATCGCCTGTCAAGCTCCAGCAGAAATCTGGCTGCTTGCCTTGTTTCTTTTCTTTCCCAGGACTGTTTGTGAACTTGGCCTCTAGCCCTCTTTTTCCATTTCCTCACAATAAATAAATACTATAATAAACATAACATTCTCATCTTTCTACCACAAAAAAATAAATAAATAAATAATGAGGGCCACAGCTGCTCACAGGATTTTTACAACAGTCAAAACAGACAAAAAAAGTAAATGGATTGTCTTTCTTTCAAAGATGAGGACAGTAAAGCCATCAGTAGCTGAACGGGGGAAGTTCCTGGCAGATGTAGAGATCTTATTTCGTTAGTTTCAAATTAAAGGTGGAGAACATCAAAGGAAAATCTATTAGTATAAACTCCAAATAGTTTGAATTTTGAATTATGTCCACATTCATTAATCTCTGCTTAACTAGGAGATAAACTGTGATGAGATGTGTTTACCCTCAATCTAATACCTCAGCACACTGAAACTGTATATTACAACCTACACTGAAGCCAGAACAAACACACCTTGGCTGCATGGTAGCCGTGACTGCTGGTGATGTATGAATGAACTGGTGAACCGAGCTAATCCTATACACTGTAAATCGTGCTTCTCGACGTCTGGCACAACGGCTGGTGTCAGGTTAAATGAATACTGAGGAGTTCAGGCTGAACTCACAGCACTGCACATATGACACTTGCCAGAACAGATCGGACTTTTTGTAAAATAAATGTCTGCTGCAGACTCCGCTCGCCATTCTTTTTCCTCTCTCACTTGCAGCAACTTCCTGCAGTCTTAATTTTGCTCCATTTTCCACTCATAAACAAGGCTGTCCTGACACTGTAATTATAACATACAGGTGAAAACAGTATGAGCTAGGAGGGCGCTAGTTGCTGGGGAGATGAGGAAATATAGCTCACTGGGAGGTAACATGGAGCATCAGAATCTGAAGCAGACAGATGAGTAAAATGAATTGACTTATGCTCTTTTTGAACGGTTTAGTTTATGACGGATTGGCTGAAGGAAATAGTGAAAGGTCTACTGGCAAATCACCAGAGAACCAAGCTGTGCTAACCTACTTGCAGCCTGACTAATGACAATCACAGGGCTTTCACTCTCTGGAAAATACATTTCCAAGATATTATCCTTTAAAATAAACAAAATAAACTTTAATAACCTTGCAAAGAGTGGCATCACATTGAGAAGGAACTTTCATGAGCTTTTTTTCTTAATTCTTGCTTCCTTTTCTTCATGGCACCTCTTTAAAAAGAGCCAGGGACAATTTTCCATCACATGGTTTTGTTTTAATTTAGAAAGGAAAGTTCGTATGAGGTTGTAAAAGCCCTGGAGCAAAAAAGCAGGGACCTCACTGCGGTCAGGCAGACTTGGTGAGCTGTGAAGAATATCAACTTAAAGAAGTCATTCAGACCATTCATTCAAAAATATTATTTTATACTTTCTTGATCTTCGCAGAGTGGTTTGCCTTACTCTGATGTGTTACAAAACACCTTAGCTGCTTTAGAAATAACTTAGTTCAGATCACTTGAAAAAATAGAATCAATGTATAAGTAATGCAGACAAATTACTTGTTAAGTTTAAGTTAAGCATGGATCTTTTGCATGGCTCAACACAGTAAAATACACTAGTGAGCTGCAGTGATGCATTTATTTCAAATAACCATTGGCTCTAATGTTGCCTGGTAAACTGAGGGTACACAAAAGAAGATATCTGTTGGGCAATGAAACACGTCTTTTATATCATGTCCGAGAACAAACTGAACAACTGTAGAGATCGATTTGAGTCATGGGATAAAAGAAGTACAAAATTCCATAATTTGTGAAGTATGAATACATAACATTTATCAACAGCATTATTTTAAATAAGAATACTACTGAGCACTTTGATCACTCTGATCACACAGTCACTTGGTGCGATCTCTCTATATTTCCAGGTTTCTGTGGTGAGTGGGAGCTGGTTTGATGCATGGACAGAGGAGGACACTGACACTCCAAATATAAAGGGTTGTGTTTGAGTAGGAAACCTTATCATTGTGAGAACGTCCAGTTATGCCTGGTCAGTGCTCCGTCAAGGCTCAGCTTGTGATTAAGCACCTTCAGTGTCAACCAGCCGAAAAGCAATGCAGTCAAAGGACAATGGAGCCTTTGTGACAGATGTCAGCGTGGCAGCCTTAATGTTTTGGCCTCAAGCACCACGGTGTAGAGTAAAATGGCTGAGCTGATCTTTCACAACTCCCTTTTGGTGCCACATGAAGCCATTTTGGGTGGAAAAACGCTAGAAGAGAAGACATGTCTTTCTTCTCACTCTGAGCACTGTAACACAGCAGTGACTAAACCTACAGCCAAGCCGTGAAAGCTGTGCTAAATAGAATTGGTAGGGAAATATTATTATGTAGTGTTTCTATGAATAAAGCATGAGAAATTCCTCTGATACTGTCTAAAATTCTGGATGGGTTATCAGTGGATAGAGGAGTCTGCACAGATCCAATACCATATAGTAGATCAATTAGAAATATATTCCTGCTACTTCTGAACAGGATCTTGTAAACCTGTATGCAACTTAACAGATTTCTAAATGGTACAAGTACCCAATATCCATAATACATTCCTACAGTTAGTAGAATGAAGCTGCTAAATAATAATACCTACATTTTTTTAAATGCATTGGTATCAGCTGAAACACAAAGTTATCAGGTATGCCAGGCTTTACGTTACTGAAAAATGGCTTACACTTAATGCAGTTTGTGAAAAACAGTGAAGGACAAGTCAATGTGGTGGAACACAGGACGCAAAAGTAAATGTTGTTGCATTTTTTATATTGATTGCCAGCCTGCTAACAGCAGCAGAAGCTGTGTGGGAGATAAGCTCTCTATCTGTAACAGATAGCGTTGAGACTTAACCTTTGAGTCCTCATTTGAACCCACAGGAGAGATTCCCACACACACGCCCATAATCATTCCCACTTCTCACATGAGATACAAGCAGAAGAACCGAGGAAAACCGAGCAGCCTGAAAAGAACGCACCGGACATGCTGTACTCGTACATGGACTGGACTCTTCTCACTTTGCATCTTGTATGCCCTTGACAAGCTGCTGGATTTATTTAGTGCAAACATGCTAGATTTGGTGAGTGCACACTCTGAAAATGTGCATATAATTTTTTCCATACTGAGTGGCTAAAAATCTCACATTATAGGAAAATGCCCAGATTTGTGTGATCAATAGCATATTTGAAACAACTCCAATAATCCCGACTGTCTGTTGAACCCTCAATGATTAAATTAAAATGAGACCACTCAAATCTAGTGCTGATTTGTCACTACTTTTTTCATTTTTTACCATACTTACAATTATTGCCACAATAAACAAGCCAACCTTTAATTGGAATAATTCACAGGTGTAAGATTTTTCAAGCTAAGTCGAGAGTAACAACCAGCAAAGTTGAATGTTGTAGCCTTTACAAAAGTTCCTTCAAAAGCAGATCCACTTATTCCATTAGACTCCAAGAAAAACAGCCGGTGAGTTTTACCAAAAGGTTTGGGCTTCAGTATCTCATTTCGCTTCTTAAAATATATGTAGGGGTCAATGTCCAACCTTAAAAAAGTACATGCAGAAAGTTTGGAATGAGAGCTCTACTCACAGTTTGTTTCCTTTGAGGGCAGCATGGTGCAGCAGGTTGAAGCCTCTATGGTTCTGCTGGGTGAAATCAATGTTGGGAACCAAGACCAAGATCTCGATGATATTTCGGAAATCTTTCGCGATGGCGTCATGAAGTGGTGTGTCCCCATATGAATCCTGATTGGGGGTGGAGAATAGCACAGTGAGTGAGGCAGTTGCCAAATTGGAACTAGTTCTATAGGTTTTGGAGCTTTTTATTGAAGCACGTTGAAACATGAAATAAACAAATGTAAAACACTGTTAAAAATTTGTTATGATTGTCAGTACACGATGTGAGTTTCGCGTCAATGTGAGTTGCGCATGTACGAAAAGTTCCACCATACTGGACAGCTAGCAACAGCTCAACCCCTTAAACAAATCACGTGCTTAATAAATGCTAAAGTTAAATGTTACTGATAGGATTACAAGCTGAGTTAGCGGAAAAGGCGTGATAGTGAGTTAGCTGAGGTAGTGTAAGCGGCATACGTTATGCTAGCGTCTTTGCTTGGCACTAGCTAGCCACCACAAATTGAAATTATGACACAGGCCGCCACTAGCACCAGAGCCATTTTAATGTCTCTTACACGGCTCTGGCAAGCACCTGCCACAAAGCCTGAGCTATCCCTATCCAAGCAAGCAATGATGTTACATGAGCAACCCTGCTAGCGGGCTAGCGCTAGCGTCTTTGCTGGCTAAGCTGGCGCAAGTTTTACTATACAGCACAGGTGAATAGTTAGCATATCCAATCAGTTGTGTTGCAGTTTTCAAACATTAGACCTGATTTAGATCTTCAAACTCAGATCATGACATGAAACTCAGATCATGACACGTAGTTTGTCCAAGTGGTGTAGCCATAGCTAGTTGTCCAAAGACGGCTAACACTTTAGAACATGTGCAGCTCACATCGACGAAGGACTCACATACTGATACTGACAATGATGCTACTGGTATAAATCACAGTGTCAACATAGAGGGGGCCAGGGAATGCAACTTTTTTTCCCCAACAGCATCTTTACGAAATATCCTCTGTAATGATACAAGTAGCAATAACGTGCATTTGCTCACTAATTTACTGAAATCTGAAATTCAGTGTACGTACACTACATTTAGCTCTAGATTAGTGGTGTGATGGATGCTGCAGTACATTCTGACTGTATGTGGTACAAAAACATTCACTCTGGGCTGCAGCATCATTTTTTAGCTGAGTAGCCACTCTACTCAAGCAGAAAAAATATGTAGTTAGTGAACTCTGGGCCTGGTTGCAAGCATGTTAGACAGTGTGGAAAATGCCCTAAAAGAGACACTAAACTGCCTTAATTAGGCTGGGAGCTGAAGTGATGCAGGGTCACAGTCAAATACCATTAATGTTTGAATTTGAGGGTATACAACTGTTTGAAAGGGCAATGTTGCTAAAGACCTTGACCTTTGACCTTTAACCACCAAGTCTAATCAGTCCATCAATGAGTCCAAGTGGAAGTTTGTCCCAAACTGAAGAAAATTCTTCAGGTGTTGTGCGATATCACACTCATGAGAATGGGACAAATCGACAGATCAATGGACAAACAAGCATATTAAAACACGTGTTTCGGACAAAATATTTGGACTGGATCACTGAATCATGGATTACGTTTCAAGAAGTTTGCAGAGTTTCTGCACGTTTTGACATTGTTTTCTAAAATACAGCATGAGTACAGTAGGTTTACACTTTACACATGAACTTCAATAAAGTAAGGCATGCTTATCTTTGACTTTAAACAGACCAAAGACCAAATGGACTATGTCATTCTTGTACAAGCAAAGAGCTGTTTTTTATTTGTTTTTTATGCTACAGAGCAGAATTATTCAAGATCACCTGATGCAGTTAACAATGTAAAAGGAGGGATAAACTGAGAAAACACATCATAAACTTCACTGGGTTTGGGAAGTATTGAGAGTTAACCAAAGGTGAGGCTGCAAATCAAGCATTCTAGGTCCTCTCACCTGAAGATTGACATCTGCCGAATGTTCAGTCAGCACTCGAACCACATCAGTGAAGCCCTTGTTGACGGCAATGTGGAGCGCTGTGCACATAGAGTTGTTCAAGAGGTTGACATTCGCCCCCTTGCTCAACAGCAGCCGTGCGATCTCTGCCTGATTACTAAGGCAAAAGACAACATAAAAAGAAAAAAACAAACAAACACATAGATTATTCCACATGGTCATCTGTTTTCAGTGAGTGATTCAACCTGTCCAAACAATGCTCTCAATCAAGTTAATTCAAACCAGTACAAAAAATTCAAAGGTTTATTCTTAAAACATATTAGGAGCTTCACAATGCTCAGCAGTTGCATGTCAAGTTACACAAATATCATCCTTTTTAAATCCTGGCATTATGTTTGCATGGCGCACCACTGCTGCAGGACAGCGGGAGAACAAAGTTATTTTTAACAAGGCTGAAATCCCGGGGAGATTTTGTCAATTGACTTCCTGAGCATGTGTTAATGTGGTGAGAGAATGGAATGTAGCGAGCTGATTAGGCGTCACTTCTGTGAATGGATTATCACATTACGAAGACAGTGAGGACGGACAGCAGCTCTACTGCACGTCTGAAGGTCGCTGGGATTTTTTTCTAAAGCCACATAGAGCAGAGGTGTGTTTTGTGTGATGTCCTTGAACATTTTCTCTCATTAAAATGTGTGTATGTGTGCATGTGAGTGTCCTCCCTCACCCAAAGGCAGTGTAGTGCAATGCTGTGTCTCCATCTTCATCCTTGACCTCGATGGAGCCATTGGCCTGCAGAAGGGCTTTCACCACCTCCATGTGGCCTTGGTGAGCAGCAACCTGCAGTGCGGTCTTTCCCTGGTTCTTTATATCCACCTGCCAGGAACACAAACGTGGTCGAAAGTTCATTTAGAGAAGCCGATGGCCTGGACAGCGACGGAGCTGAACATAGACTGGCAGGAAATAATCTGAGCATTAACAACAACAACCCTGTACGTCACACACTTGATACATAATCCTAATTACCAGTGTAGTCATCACAAAATAGAAATTTAGTCAGTAACAAAATAAGCACTCATAATTTCCTTTGGTTTCATAGCATCACGTTATTTTTCTTGCCAATATGAGTGAGTCATTTATTATATATATAAAAAATATCTGTTGGATTACAATGCAAAAACACATTGAGAGGTGCAATCATAACTTTTACAGTTCCTGTTGTGCTGCCACAGAGCGCTGCACAGTAACGTGCCTGTAAACAGGTGAAAACGGTAACTTCAGTAACTAAGTATTCATAATTACATCGTTTGATCATGATCAGCACCTGAGTTACACATATTTTATCTATATGGCCCACTCCTGTCAAACGGAATGATGAAAGGTATAGTGCACAATGTGAATGACAAAAGCTAGTTTTCATAACTGACTGGTTAAAGACAAAGCTCCACATATTATTTGATTTTTATAAACTACAATATCAGACATTTTGGGAGCTAAAGCATTAAAACATCGAGGTTTTTTTTTTTTTAGGAAAGCAGCATTACCTTAAACAGTAACTTTACATTAAGTCTACTTATTTGAGTTGGTAAAAGACAAGCAAAGCTACTTTTTTACACTATTTGCTGATCCTTGTCACATCTTTTAGTGGTCACTGCAACAATTTTTCTTGCCTTTTTCCAGAGAAAAACTAGCACATCAGTTCACCTGACAGGCAAATTCCATCCAGTAATGTGCCCTTTGTCTTTCTGGCTCACTAAGTCACTCTGACTTTTAAATTCCTCACCGCCTGTCTGGGGTACTGGTGGAAAGGGCTCTTGGAACGGGAAGTGGACTGCAGCAAAAAGAAGGAGTGCTGCACTAACCTTGTCAGGATACTTCTGCACCAACTCCCGCACTTTGCTGGCACTGCCGTGTGCGGCCTCGATGACCAGACGGCTGGGATTGTCCTGCTCCGTGGACTGAGACAGCAGCTTCTCCAACACTGAGATGACAGTACCTGAACAGAGACACAGACAGAGGGACAGAATATTAACATCGTTAAAAATAACTTTGCTTCGCCTTCTAGATGGCCAAAATGACAGACACACAAAGACACACTGGTTAATGTGTTTCTCAAAGCTGAGCTCAATGTTAAACCACAGGAATGAGTCAAAATGTCCCTCCGTGCAGTAAAGTCAGACCGCACACACATTCAGAAACACGCACATTCACATATTACTCTGTTGTCAGCTTCCCACCCGCTGTGGTGAACACATGCACAGAATAGATTTGGTCATGATTATGAGACTGCTGAGAATGTCTGACATGATGACAAATTTCTGCTGTGCTGCCAAAGCCTCTCGCTGTCAACATGCAGGATCATGACATGCTACAGAGGAGAACATTTCAAGAAATGACACCTGGTACACACGCTGCTGAAAAAAGACAGACAGGGGATGGCCGTGACCGTGGCCATTATTGTCACAGTTGCAGCCTGTATGTGAAAGCATGCATGGCAGAGACAGAGCTGGAATGAGGGCAGGGGGAGGATGAATGACAGCAGGCAGAGGGCAAAGCTGGAGCGTTACAGATGAAGCCCTCTCGTCCCGGCAGAGGCCTTACTTCCAGATTCGTTGGGGTTCTCGGCAGTCATAAGGTTGGCGTCCACCTCCACGGGCTGGGCCGAGAGGCACGCTGGGTTGAACGTCCACGTCTGGCCGCCGAACGCCACCCGTAGATCACCGTCCGCATACACTTTCAACACCTTCCCGACCTGGCCAAGCACCTGTGACACAAAGAAATAAAGAGCAGAAAAAGTGATTAACCAGAAACTGTTCATGGTATTTACAGGTGCAATTTTTCTGCCTCTTTAATTGCAGGGAAATAACAAGGCCACACTCAAGAGAACACATCTAAACTTGATTACTTCCTGACGCGCACCCAATTTCCAGGAAGTAGGTCACTCTGAATTCAGGGGGATGATTGCCAAATAAAGGCTTCGCTTTAGCAAGTGGCACAGTTAAAGGTTTTCGATGCACGACTTTCTTTTTTTTTTTTTAAATGTACATACACTCATAAAATAATAATCTTTCTTCATCTTCACCAATGACCCACTAGAACTGTGTGGTAATGTCTGTATCAGCACAGACTCTGAACTCCTCTTACTTTGCTGTAATTGGGACATTTCTGTGTGTCAGTGTTTGGGCAGTGGTGTGAAGCCATCAGCCAATAGCAGCACAAGGTCAGTACACCAAAAAAATTTAGCAACCAGGCTACATGCCTGTCTCGTCTTTCTACTTTGCTATGTCTGTGTCTTGAGCTGTAGGTCACAAAATCAGAAAGAGGCAAACAGCAGAGAGGATTGAGAGTGTGCTTCAGCTAAATTAACACAAAATCTGACCTTAAAGCACCTTCCTGCAGGGTTGTGTGAAAATCTGAGTGTATTTATTTGTGTGTAGAATGCACCAACTGTGAAACATCAAAAAATCCTACATAGTATACCTTTAACATCATGCCTCGTACCCTGGGGGTACCAGAAAGCTGAAGTGAGACAGAGTCATTGCTTTTGCAAGTCACAAATCTCAAGTCTTTGTTATGAAATTCCAAGTCAGGTCACACATCCAGACAACTCGAATCTCGGGTCAAGACTTTTAAAGTCACAAGTTCAAGTGCTAAACTTTTTGTTTAGAACCCTGAGCAAATTAATGTGGGCCCTTCACTGAATTTAGTGCCATTTTAAATTTTGTTGCTCCCTTTCACTTTCTTTATCGATTGTTCATTCCAAGTCAAAAGTCCAAGTTAAATCGTTAATCATAGGTGTGAAAATCAAATTCTTCTTTGATTCTGTCAAGTCAGCTACCAAGTCATCGTACCAAGTGTCTGGAAGATTCACAACTTGAGCCGGACTCAGGTCAAAGTCATGTGAACTGAGTCCACTCCACTGTATGAATTCAGCCTTTGTAAAGGTTAAAACAAATGACAGTTTGCTATATCAGGTTAAATGAGCATACAGGAGTCATGCTGTCTGTCCACTCTCCATGGCCAGCCTGCAGTCTCTTCACGCTCTCTATGTCCTCCAACACTCTTACTAGTTCGCCAACTCCAAAAGTGTTCACCTAGTGGAAAAAACAACAAACTGTTAATAAATCTGTTAAACTGTTAAAATCATTATGAGAATACAACCACACTAAAGTCCTGAAGTAAGATGCTGTGGCAGAAACTTGTATGCAACTCAGTACCTTGGTGAGGGCCCCAGGATGGAAAGTCCAGCGAATGTTGTTGCTGTACTGGACTCTGACATCTCCTCGGTCTGTGATTCTATGAACAGTCCCGATCCGGCAAATGTACTGAAAACACAAACAGGCCGTATCACCCTGGGTCCCTCTCTGCATGGCTTTGACCTTACTGTTCCCGTTAGCAGCTGTGATTTGAGAGTTGGATGCTCTATTTCTTTTCACTCTGCTGCGCACCAATGTCCATCTGAGCCTCTTACATAAATATTCTGTATGCCATGGTTGTCCAAAACATAAAGAGAACATAATATGTGCAAAGTACAAAGAGGTCATCGTAACTTGTTAGAGAAAAAAAAAGGGATGTTCACTTTGTACTTCTACATTACATAAGAACTCAGCAGGGAGTTATGTAAATATGTCTACTGTTAATGTTTAGAATCAGCTGCCTGTCTTTAATACCTCTGCCATTTTGGGGTTCCACCCGCCGTGGCCCTCCTGCATCTGTCGCAGGATGTCCACCTCCAAGAGACATTTGACCTTGTCGCCTTGCTGGAAGGAGTGGCCATCAGCACTCTCCTGGCGCTGCAGCTCTGCGTGCTCTCCTGCATGAACACATGTAAGCATAGTATGCATGATTTTCCACATTCAGCACCGACAATTCAATACGTATTTACATCATGATAAAGTTTACAATACCTAAACACAACCACATAAATACAAAGATAAAATGCAACATACCTAAAATAACTTAGAAATAGGTAACAGAGAGTACGAGGAATTCACAGTTTATGACAGAAATCTGTCGGTCTTACCTAATTTTGGTAGGTGGTCTTTGTAATAGAAGCCTCCTTGGCCGTCAGATACATATTTGAGGTCTACCTTGCCCTTGTGTCCCATGCGGTAGACATTGGTGGTGCCATTAGACCAGGTGACACTGGCCACGCTGCGACCAGATTCTGTGTCCCAGCCACGAATGTCCACTACCTTCCCAACCTTACCCTCCCCACCTACATACACATCAATGCACACAAACAAACAGACTCAGATATGCGATATTAATAATAATGCACAAGCATGTGGGAGAAGGGGCAGACAAAGGCAGTGAAAGAAAAATACACTCATTTAAGACAGAGAAGTCATTGAAGTCAGAAAGTGGATGCTGGAGAAAACTGTGTAAACAGCAGAGTGCACATGTAATCATTACAGAAGAATTTGACAAGCACAATGTAAACATTTGAGACAAATGAGATGACAGACGCAGAGGTGTGTGAGAAACATTTTCCCTGTAGAGACACAAGCTGCCAAGTGTTAGTCATTCACTTCGATTTTCTAGAACCCACTGAGTCCTCAACAGATTTTTCCATGAATCTAACACCTGACAACACACAAACCCCCTTCTCGATTTAGTAAAACTAACCAATGAACAACACTACATCTCCAAGTCGCATTATTAGTGCGCATGTTGTATCATAAGATCTTTGCATCAGGTTTTATGATGTAAGAACCTTGTTAAGCCATTAAAGTCATCAAGCTGCCTCACTGCTGAACCACACCAACTAAATCAGTGACCCATAAGGCGACTTGGTGGGCTGGGGGTTTCTGAGCATGCTCAGAGCATCCTGTATGCACTTAGAACATTTATGTCTGATGAGTGACTTTACCAAACCCCAGGGCATTGATTTCAAAGACACCAAAAGGACATTTTGACTCATTCGCTCTAGCCCAGAAAAGGGAGCGCTGCTATTCTCAGAGACAATGATGACCCCAGACCAGAAAACACAGAGACATGTTAGCGTCCCCTCTTTCTCCAAAGGGAACAGTCAAGGGCTTTAGTTTAGCCCACTGATGTGAAAGACTGCTTTCATTTACTATTTAAACTATTTCAACCATCAAGCAGTGTCAGCTGTTTGTATGCGAAAGAGCTCCTTTTTTTTTTTCAAAACAGCAACAGAGTACACTTGTCGGTTTGTCACATAACGTGATAATGCAGACAATCATGGAAGTCACAAAAACATAATTCATAACACAATTGACTATTTTCTCAGCACCTGCAACAAAAGTGAAGGGGTTTGTCCGTTTATGTCACTAAACAGGGCTGGAAAAAAACAGCAAGGCACATAAATGTTACTGAATACAGACTCTGCAGAGACACACAGACACACACACACACATGCCGGCACATCTGCAGAACAGACTCCGATGAATCACTGGTAATATAAAGTGCACGCACACACATACTAACACGACATTTTGCAGGTTAATGAGATGTGAGGTTGGAATGTTATTATGGGTTGTGGATGGTGAAACACTTTGAAGAGGTACAGCTTCATGGCTCAAGAAGGTAGGGGGCCTGCTGAGTTGGCAGGGCCATGTTAGTGGTTAAGGAGCAGCCCCCCACCTGACCAACAGCACCACTCACCGTCTTGGTTGCCCCAGTCCCAGTCAGGTCCACGGACTACTTTAACCCCCTGGAAGATTCCTTTGAGGATGATCCGCGGGAGGTTCTGCCTCGGTGCCAAGCTCACTCTGTGATAAGAGCATGAAGACACAGCTGAACAAACTGTTCTACAGACCATCTGAGACAATGCTGCCATGAAACACTTAGCACAAAACATTTCAGACCCCACAAAAACATTTCCTGTTTTAATAATTAAGTCAGTAACGCACAAAAAAGGAAAACACGTCCTATTTGTAAGCCATATCACTCATTGATAATCAATGAATCAGTACAAGTTTAAAAATACAAATTGAGAATAAAGCATCTTTGATGGCCAAGATGACCAGTAAACAGAGATTTTATGGATGGGCTGCACAACTCATTTTATGTTCATAAATCATAAATCAACTAAAGAGCTTCTTTTGTGCAAAATTCCAATTACAGTAGGGCAAAAAGTCCATTACCAGATAGCTGTTCTGAAGAACATGTATTTAATAAGAGTTCACATGCCTGACACCTAGGATCAAGTTTAACTGGTTCACAAATCAAAGAAAGCACCTAAAGAAACAGGCTGCTGTCATCACCAAAATACATCATGTGTTCCCGGACATGTTGGACACATTTGCTGCCTCATAAAAACCAGCAGAACCTTTTGTTAGAATGCTTTCAAGTCTGAACTGCCTCCATCAGTCTTCTTTTCCTCTTTTATTAGCACAGTGCTATCTGCTTCATGTCGCCCAGTTCTTGTGATATGCATGTGTGTCCTACTGCTCATGTTGATAGAACATGGCAGCCTCTTTGTAAAAACCATGCACACAAGTAGATGATAGTCATCACTGATGACCTTTACTTTCACAGTGGTATGATCCCATAGCTCTACGCCTAACAAACAACATTAGTGTGCAATCTATTCTGTAGTAAATCTCGCACAAACGGTCGAGAGATTAGCAGGATACATACTGTAAGACAAGGTCTTTTTTCTTACTTCAGTATTTTGAAGAGTGAAACTCAAAAGGAAACCAAGAACTAGCCGCCAGTGGTGTCAACATTTTACTTTCTAACACATTAAACCACAACCGCAGTTACAGATTCAGACTCTCAGGTGAGACTATCATATCCACACGATCCTTACCTTATGGTAAAGATTTGATCAGATCTTGGTGCAAAGGAGCTGCCTATTCCCATACTTTCTCGACGAGATCAGAAACCAGCTTCCATTTAAACCCAGTCGCTTTTTGGATAGACTCAAGCTCATTTAAAATCCAGCGTGATCGAAAGAAAAAGAGCCTGGTGAGAGCTGTCGTCCTCAGCAAGTCTCGTAGAGACTTTGCAGCACACGCATGTCTCTCTAATGGTAGACTTTTGCTCAAAGTTGACCCTGGCTAGCTTCATCCCCGTCACTGGCCAGATTTTGCAGTTTCCTGGGAGCCACAGCAGGAAACAACAGCAACAGTAAACGGTAAATCTTCGTGTGGGACTGAGCAGGTCAGTTCTGAGAACAGTGCAGAGCTTTGAGCCTAATCCCTAGACAGCAGAGCAATCAGAAAGCAGGCCACCTCAGGGTAAAGCAAAGAGAATGTGCATATGTATGTATTTGAATATGCAATGGAGATACAGGAAGAAATGTTCTACAGCACAAAGGGTCTGTTCTATCACAATTTTTTTCATTGCTCAGTTTGTTGTGTCTTTAGAGCTTTTTGAGGAATTCAGGATATAAAAGGTACAACTGCGATAAGGCAAACTGAAACAATGCTGGTTACAGTAACAGACTTCCTGAACTTGGAGTATTAAAAGTCACTGGAAGAATGTAGCAAGCTGTGCCAATTTCCTGATGAGACGAAGCAGATTTAAGACCTGAAGGACTGACTTACAGTTTATCAAGAGTAGCAAAGTTTATGATGGGGGAGCATGTTAACTGAGGGGAGACTCATCCTAAAACCAAGACCATTACATCACTAACGATCATGTACGCACACAGATGTCCCTATTTCGTGACAAAGACGTGTGAACTCAGTGTTGGTGAGATGTTGTTTTACAAAGACAACAGCTCTTTCCAGGGATCAAGATTTCTAATCCTGCTTGACCAAATGTTACCCTGCTCCCAGACAGGATGAGGACAGGTGACCTACACCTCATGACACAACGGCTGGGTCAACAGTCACACAAGAGTAAGCTGAACCGTTGGAACTAAAAGTAGTGGAATACACAGAATTAGCACTTGTTTTTTGCAGAAATCAAAAGCGACAACAAAATCTCAAGATGATAAGAATTCAAATAAAGAGAAACAGCTAAAAATACAGAGACTAGAAACTGTGCAGGCTCAGGCTGATATTACATATTATCGAATATTGTGATACTTCCCATCATTTGCTTTTTTTTTTTTCACAATATTGAAATAGGGAACAGCTGTTATGGCATCTTATGGGTTTTCTTTTGAAAAGAAAATGCACACAGAGAGGCAACATGCGCTGTTATTTAACAAGGTGTTGAGGTCACAGGTTAATTGACATGATGTAGGAGTGCATGCAGCGCTTTAATATACAGACAGCACGCTGATATCCACCAATACAATAACCAATAAAATAACAGGCTGCTGTTTCCTTGATTAAACACCCAAGTTGACGCCATGTTTTCCACGTTCCCTGTGGACAGACACTATGTTTGCTTACTTTGTCACTGATGAAACAGGCCAAATTTGCCCTGGTTGTGGGTATTGTTATGATTGTCTCAGGGAGAGCATCATTCAGTTTTAAGTAGGATGTATCTTACTTGTTTTGTTTTTAGCAACTGTCATCTTTAAGTATGACTGTTTCACATAATGTAAGTTCAAGCATTTTTCTTCTTTGCACAAGGAATGATTATTACATCATTTTAGGCTTTGTATTTTATGCCTGCATTTGCCAGCGGGCTAACACAGTGAGTGTACGCATAAAAATACTGCGTGTAAATTTCACTACAGAAGAGACTTGATCTCTGTAATTAGGTTTGGGGGAACAAAATACATAAATTTCGGTATCTGCATCGATAATCAGTCAAATGAGTTGTAAAGTATCGGCATATCGGATATTGGCAAAAAATCCAATATCATGCATCCCTAGTTTAAAGCAGTGTCGCATGATGAAAATACTGTCTAGCGTGATATTGGTGGGAAATCATGATCATGATAATACATTTTGGATATTTCTCATGCCTAGTTTCAACTCAAAGTAAAATGGTACGGGTTGACAATGTTAGCACTGTTTGTATTTACCATACTTATTGTCATATGCTTGTGGTGCTTTTACTATTGTGTAAACACAAATCCAGACCGGAGCAGAATGTGTTCAGTCAGACACATATTTTAAAACATACATAAATACATTGTCTAATTAAGTCTGACAACTTTGTTTGGTTCCACACTTTCACTGCCAAAGTGGCAAAACATTTTTCAAATTCAGAGAGGACAGCAGTTTTGTGAGTGTAGTGGAAAAAAGGAAGAAGTGCGACAATCTATCAACATGAGATTTTTATACAATAAAAGAGCTGAGAAAATCCAGTTAGCAAACTGGAGCCATGTTTAGGTGGAATTTCAAAGCAGTTCTGCCTGGAGGACAGAGAAAGCACTGGAAAACTCTGCAGGCCAGTGGAGGGGTTTGTTTGGATGTGCCTTAAACGTGACTACAGGGTGGAGAATTGAGGAGGTCAGGTGGAGCAGTGTAGCTTGATGTGCAAAGGAAGGATTAAGCATTGAGTTGACCCAACAGGTTCCCAGAACCTGCGTGTGTGTTTGTGTTGAAGAGCCGATTAACCAGGTGCATACCAACGATCTCCTCGTAAACATATGGCACACACATATGCTGCTCTAAACACAGCCAGCACGCACACACATGCCTCAATGTAATACTTAACATACAAGTACAGTGTGAGCCATTGAGAACATTTTACAGCTAGCTACAGTTGCAGCCTTTGAATCAGAAAAATAATGATGCAACAGTTAATCAAACTCACAGCCTTAAGATTCACAGTAATAAAAAAAATGTGATTACCAGTGATGAGGGAATAAAAAACAATCAAATTACACACACAGGTACACACATCTCAATGAGCTGTGAGCCGCACACATTATTTCACCTTGATTTTCTCGTAATCATTTATATAATACACGTCTTCTAGGAAGTTGTGTATGCTAGAATGCTAATCTACACAGCTGAGAATGTTAGAATGCTAATCCAGTTAAATCTGCTGTAATTACAATGGAACACTTGTGTAAAGTACATCCGGCTCAGGTCTCACACCATGTTTGTGATGGTACAGCTCGAGTGTCTGTACGCATGCTGCAGCAGTTTGCAGTGTTAACACCTTCCCAATGTCCCCTCCAGACACTAATAAAGTCTCTGTCTACATTATGTCTATAAACTACACAAAGATCTACCCTGCTGAACTTATCATTAAAACTCACAGATGTTTGGTCCCACATGTTTGAAAAGAGTCCCTCTCAGCTATGCTGAGCACAAACCAAGTCCCCCTGTATTAACCACCGCTGGCACAACAAGAAGGCCCACTCAAAATGAAACCACGCTAAATTTCCCTTCCAAACAAATATCGAGTGTGTCCCATGACTACCAGATAATAAACTAGTCTTTTGAACTGCAAAATATGGGTCAGCGTGGTCTGGAAATAAAGAAGTACTGTGTGTTTGGCACCACATGCTGTAGAGCGCTCCTCTATTTCATTCAAGTGGCAAGAAAAGTGGTGACTTTCATGTGATGCTCTCCCTGATGTACACTCTGTCTCACTGCTGAGAGACAACAACAGCTTCATTTCCACTGAGATTAGGCAAAGATGTCCATGGTAAAAGGATGAAGAGAGAAGGAAAGGCTGAAGGCTGTGAAAATGTAATTTCATGTTCATATGATGAGCAGAAAACTGTCAGCTATATTGATGGTAAATCAAAAAATGGACCGTATATATAAAGCATTTTTCTAGTCTTTCAGATATTAATATACTAATTATTTTAATAAATATATTTACTCATTCACATTCATTCACACACTAAAAGCAGGGGTTTCTGTACAACACACACACCAATAGAGGGGCCATCTGTAGCAGTTTGGGGTTTGGTATCGTGCCGAAGGACACTTTAACATGCAGGTCATGGGAGTCAAGATTAACCACCAACCTTCTGAGAGGTGAACGACCAGCTCTGCCCCCTGATACACAGATTATAATCTCTTTTGATTTATTTATATATAATATTCACTTGTTTCTTCATTATTACCAGGAAAGCTCAATGGTGACCATTTGCTGAATGCCAATCCAAATGCAATTTAAGTCGAGTTTTCATTATATTTTTACCTGCAGGCAGTGTATAGCTGTCATTTGGACATGTATTGGAGAAATCACAGAAATGATTGGAAAACTGAGCGAAGCAAAACAAGAAATGTTTGATAAAATATGGAAAATCTTAATAAAGTCTGTCTGAGTGCTGTTGATCAATGATGAACTCCAAACCAACTTCTCAAGGCTCATTATCCTCCCTATACTTACGAAAACAGATCTGTAGGTTGTAAGTGATATATACCTGTCACTGCCCTTCTACTTCCATGCCCACCTTATGGATGAATGTAATGCAATACATTCAGTGTTGGGCGCCTCTCAGCGAACAAACCATTGTCGCACAGACCTCCACTCTCCTTCACTGCTGCCAGCTGACTATCATTTCCTGTCCAATCTCTTCCTTCCCAGCTGTTCTGTAGGAGTTTTCTGTCCATGTGCCAGACAAGGTAACATCATAAATATGTATGTAATTCCGTATCAACTTGCACAGTCTTTTCTTAAAAGTTACGCCATTTTTACAAAATATTCTTTGTCATTGGGTTTCTCTGGTCTTGCTTGTACTGTAAGCTACACTGCCTGAAACTGCCCCCCATGATTTCCGGTGGTACTGCTACGTTTCATCCGTATTCGTAAGCTTCCAGGAGACGAGCAGAAGTACGGACGAAACGAAGGCAGAGTACAGACAGAAGGCTCCGTCTGTATCTGTATCTAACGTAGAGCATAAATGAGCCTCAAGCCCTATGCACTGTTTAAAAAGTCATAAAGAAGACGTTGGATCGAGATAAAGATTTAATTCAAACCACTGCTGGCACTGACTTCAGCGAGAGTCTCAGTGTTTTATGCCAATTATGAGCATCAATACCATTCATGTTTAAGACTCCATTAAAATAATCTCCCTAAGAGAGCATAATGAAGACAGGCCTGGTGTGTTATCAGTGACGCAGATCCATTCAGAAGTGCTGCCTAAAAACAACTTGAATGGAGCTCCATTTTCTCAATATCACTCAGATTAGTGAAACTAATTACAGAAACTTCAGTATTTTTAAAGGCAATATTCATCCTTTTGAATGATAAATGGACTACACTTATGCAGCACGTCACAATTGGCCTGTCATTCACACATTTACACTGGCATGCAAGCTAACACGTGGACAGGAGAAACCAGGGTTCTAACGGCTAACCCAAAGATTAGAGGACGACCTGCTTTATCGCCTTTTAAGAAATGTAGCACTGAAGCTCAGCCTATAATATACTTTACAAATCTTTTTCTTGTCGTTCTTTATCTGTATGAAACATTCACAGGGTTTAAAAGAATGGTTCAGGGTTTTCGAAGTCGGATGGCGTGAGATCTTTTGGCCACCTGAGAAAGGCCCACATGAAAAAAACATTATCAGTGCAAGTACACGCAATATTTAGAGTGTTTTCATCGCTTACCTGGGCACACAACACCCCATCTAGATTCCTTTCATGAAAACAATAATTTTAACAAACAGAACACAGGAGTTTTTGATCTACCGCAGCCTCCATTTGTTAGTTTTCATTGTGTTATGGTGTGTTTCCATGGGTTAGTTCAGATTCCCAGAAGAAACATATAAACAAAAACAAACTAACCAATCAAGGCAGACAAGCAACATCTCTGTTCTGCGAGATTAAATTGTTGTTTTTGTCAAAGGATTCTGGTGGCTTCAGTTCCCTGTCGAAATGGCTGAAAGATAATAAGGATACGTGCTGAAAATATTATAAATATTGCATACAGTTAAACTCATAGAGATTATTTTATGTTTCTAAAATGTGTTTTGCTGCTGTCCCTAAACACAGCAGTTCATTGCTGGAATTCCCACATCCATAATCATGTTGCTTCCCCAAATTGGGAATATTCTGACTGCTATCTACTGTAGGTAAACTATGAATGAAGTACCTTACACAACCCTACTTTAAAAACCTGAACTTCCCTTTAAAGTACTTTCAATTGGAGTTTCAAGTATTTTATATCATGATTAGCTTGAAAAACTATGTGGTCTAACTGCAATTTAATGAAATATTTGCTGTGTTTCTACTATGACCATTTTAGACAAAGATTCCTTCAGTATAAGACTACAAAAAAACAACAAATTCTGACTGAGGCACTGTGTCTTAAAAACACTTCTAGCTGTTTCACAAATTTAAATGGCAGCACTGATAAGAAAAAAGTGCCTCAGCCCATAAAAAGCAGCAAACACTTATTTTTAGTTTTCCAAGTTTAGCTTTGTCTCATTCAGACATAACAACACAGTTGTTTTTGGATTACAAACAACCTTATAAGAACTCAGATTGAAGATGTTGATGCTCATAGAAGCAGTATTTGACATACCCATCCCCAAAGGCAGGTTGTTATACTTTACAGTATCTTTCTCTAACAAATTTCAACATTACTGAAACACATCTGATCTTTATATTTCCATTGATTCAGTCCGTAACATAATTTCAACTAAAACTGAAATTGTGTGGGAGCCAACTACTCCGGAAGTAATTCTAAATCGTTACATTAACATGTCTAAAAAAAACATTTTACCCAAAGACAATAAAATGAAAAACGAGTTGTCAGTTAGAATGATTGAGCATGTGCTCTGTGTGCAAGAGAGGAGGCAGACGCCTGTTTGGAGGGTCGCAAAAACACCTTAATGAAGGGCACTGCTCAGCCAAACAACATTTGGGACTCAATGACAAATCAATACCTCTGAAGAGAAACTGAGGTGGGAGAGGAAATGAGATTCCAACTACAGTCAGAATGATAAATGATTACTGCACTAGTTTGACTCACTGGCAGAAGCCAGGTTTTACTTAAAGGCATAATATTTTACATAAACGCAAGAATGTCTGAAACAATTACACCTACATTTTACGTGTGCACGTATGTTTCTGACAATGTTCCAAACCCAGAAAAATCTGTTGTTTCCTTCAAGGTAACGTGTGTTTCATTTGGTCACCTGGCAGTTGTGTAATTTCATTTATCCCCTTTGGAGGAAATGCCTATCTGCAGTTTTGCAGACTACACAAGATATCCAAATCACTGCAACACACACCCTGAGATCTTTTACCAAATCTAACCAACCTGACCGTTTCAAGTGTGTATCATGTAATAGGTATGTCCTGTTGTACTCTGTGTTGGCAGATAGAAATACTTGCCTCTTGCAGATATACGGTAGCCTCTGGGGAATCGCCAGAAGATGTGTCAGAGAGTAAGAAAGGAAGTCGGTGAACTAACTAACTACTTAGCCACTAAACAGTATAGAGTGAGGGCTTTGTACTTATCAGAAGGTCGTTGGTTCGATCCCTCCCCCTAATATGCATGTCAGGGTATCCATGGGAAAAGTACCAAAATTAAACTCCGGCCACTCCCTTGGTGTGTGAATGTGTGTGTTTGAGTTCCTGATGAACAGGTTGGTACTTTGTAGAGAAGCCCCCTTGACATTTGAATGTTAGTGTGTAAATGGGTGAATGCTGATTTGTGTTGTAAAGCAGTTTGAGGGGTCAAAAGACTAAAAACACACTCCATAAATACAGTCCATTTACTATTGTTTGTGATAGTAATAAAGCCCGATTACCCATTTTTAATAATGATTGATAATGATTGGAAATAAAGATGACAATTCCCATGACCCAGTGCTTCCTCACAACCACATCAAACTCTGTCTTTTGTTGTTGTTTTAACTGAGAGACCCCCAGAGTGAAAAATTACAGATCCAATACCAAAGTTTTAGAAATATATATGCTATTGTTTTTAAGCTGCATACTACTAGCCATGTATGGATGTTATGATATGGATGTGCATTAATTCACGCAAGTCACTCGTCATTTACGGATACTAGGTAACAGTACAAAAAAAAAATCTGTTGCGTTGCATACAAGTGTAGAGATGCTACCAGGAAGTAGAAGTGACGCATTTCTAACTAGAAAAGCACTCCGAGAGCGCAGACCTCCGCCAAGGCAGCTCACACACCCCAGCTAGCTTGTCTGTGTTATGCTAGCGGGTGCTGCCATGGGGTGCTGCTGAGAGAGCTACAGGTGTGTTCAGGGTCAAAGTAAGACAGTGGGACACAGCGGATTCGGCCAGTCATTCTGCAGCTACACAATATATTATAGCCTATATTTTTTCAGCGTGAGAAATACAATGTGTGGCGGGAGT
>JAQLOL010000002.1:5410574-5446571 GCA_029783665.1 Naso thynnoides
TCTATCTATCTATCTATCTATCTATCTATCTATCTATCTATCTATCTATCTATCTATCTATCTATCTATCTATTTTTTACTCACTCCCTAATAATGGTATCAGCATTGACCCCAAAAATCTCGTATAGGGTGGGCTATACTTCTGTTACTCTTGTGACATTTTTGTATCCTCTGGCAGCACTCTTATATTTATATATATTCATGGACAGGTACTGCTGTGAGCAGCAGGGGTGAAATCACACAGTCTTTAAATCACTCATGGCCAATGATCCTGCAGTGACAACCACAGAATTACATCTGATAGACTGTACATCTTCATTTACACCAGAAATGCTGAACAGCTGTTGAAGAAAAGACTCCTGATGTGTTGTCACATACAATTCAGATTTCTAATAGATTTCAGATATCTAATAGAAACCATGTACCTGTATTTACTGTAGCCCATGATCAGCTGAAAAAGTTTCTCCATTTATTGTTCCAAACACATAGTGACTGGCATACCTTGTATGAGGGAAATCCTCCAGTGCAGCTCATTTTACTTTTCTGCTGTGTCCTGTTTTGCTGATAAGAAATAGAGAGGTTTGTGTAGATTGCATGCAAGCAGCTTGGTGGCTGAATTGTGAGAGAATCAAGCTGACAGAGAAGAACAACGAAAAAAGACAAATTTCTGACGACGTTGTTTGACATCAGGAGAAACCTCATATCAAAAAGACAGCTGTTATGTAACAAAATGTTAGAATGCAACATTCCTGCACATGTGGTATTTCTGTGATAATAGGCATTTGCACAGCAGATACTTTGACTTGTCAAAGCAAGCAAACTTGAAAAACCATTGACAATATACCTCTGTTCTTTTTAAGTGTCTAAGTAACTGTACTAACAGAGTGAATATGAAGCTGTATGACCAAGTAAAAACTCTTAAACTGAAGCAATTAGGTGGAATTTGGCCATCATTAATTTCTATTATTCACACAAGTAGTTTTTCTACTGTGACATGTCAAATCGTCTATAGGGAAGACAGCCTATATCAGCAAAAAACTTCCTGTGGCGATTTGCACAAACCACAATCCGTTTACGTGAGAGGTGCATATCATTTCGACTATTTAGTTGCCGTTTTTGTCCATCTGTGTAATGTAATTCTAGTTTACTTACACACTTAATAGGAATCTAATTCAAAGTGGAAATTACGATTTTGGAATAGCCAATGGAGCTTTGAATCATTAATGAACAGACCATCCATTGTTGCATATAATGAGGCGGTAAAAAGCTTTCATTGAATAATTAAGCAGAAACCCAAGTGCTACACAAACAGCACACATGTCGGCCCTCACAAAGCCATGCATCAAGTCTCCCATTAATAATCCTGCACAAAACACATGGTAGTCTTTAGTCAATTAATAATAATGTCAATAATAATAATTATTATTATTACAATAGTCTCTACCGTGCTAATGTGGTGTGCTCCTGACTGATTGCTCTTTTTAACATTTAACATCTATTTTCTTACACACACACACACACACACACACACACACACACACACACACGTCATCCTGTCACCTGGTCAAAAATCATCGCTGTTTGCTAAATATAAGTTGTCCAGAGTTAGTATTTTAGAGTTAACTCACATGTGGTTTGAACCTTATTTCCTCATGAGCAAAATCATATTTGGTTTGCTTTTTCAGTGTGTGTACAGTTGTGGTTGTCACAGTAACAATCCAATGAACACAGGTTTGTTCCTAATTGAAATTCATGTATTTACATATAAAATGTAGTTTATTTATAGAATTTAATTCTCAATTTCCTTGGTATAATCTACATGTCAAAACTTAGCTCAGTGCAGCCAGTTTAAGCAAGTGTTCTGGTTCTTGTTGCAGGCATTACAAACAAAGGTAGGCCTACAGTATATATGACATGATGAAATGAAGTGGACACAGCAACATATGAAACTACATACTTTATTTCAAATTTTGTTCTGCCTGCTCACCTGTGTCACTCTGCTCTCAAGTGTGCATATCCAGATGTATGAGTGGTTGATTAGGTTTTGACTTAAGATAGAAAAAAGAATAAAATGTTTGAAGTTGATCATTTTTGTGGCATTTCTGTTTTGGGTAATTGAAAAATAGACTTTTTATGACCCTTTGTCTGTGCCGTATTTGAATTCAGAATCCCACCTTTTCACCCAACTGTTAGAAAGGGGCACCCTCAACTAGTGTTGCCTTCATGTCCTTGTGTCCTTGGATGAGCTCTTGAGTCAGAGGCAAAAATAACTAACTAAATAACTAACTAACTAAACTAACTAACTAAACTAAATAAATAAATAAAAACAAATTTAAAAAACAATTTCCCTAGTATTGACTCACAGTGCTGACTTACCTGAAATACAAATATCACAAAAATTATTAATGTCAAACTTTCTGTATAATAGCTCAAAGATTTTGATTTGCATGTGGATGTAATGAGAACTAAATAACTTATTGTCCTTTACTTTGGGCTGCAAACTTATCAATCGCCCCAAGTGTGGCGGCCAAAGCTAGACCAACATTGCTACACACCCATGTGTGAAACTGTGTCACAGGCAGTTTTACGACCACTCTTTTTTTTTTTTTTTGCATCAACCCATGGTTGATTCTTTCTGAATTATTCAGTTCAAGCCATCTTCTTTCTCATGAATTAATCACACCTTAGTGACCTGCAGTGCCTTGTAACAAAAGATTGATCATATTTTTTCCTAATTATTTGCTTCATTTATGCCAGTCATGACACAACCAGTCATCTCTCATCAAGAATGTGAGTGTAAATGAGTTGATGGACACCACAGGCCCACTAACACCATGATGCCTCACACTCTCATTTTGGCCTCAAAGACATACCGCAGGGAGGAAACCCAGTCAACCAACCAGAAAATGCTCCTCAACAATAAGCATATTTTACCAATTATCAGTGAAAAAACCCACCATGATGTGCCTTTCATTACTGTCCAATTTTGGTATTAGAGTGCATGGTTTCCAGTCTGCTTTGCTAAGAGGAAAGGACAATAACAGAAACTTGCTGTCCTTGCAAGTTATCTCCAGTTCAGTAATTGGAAAGCAGTCAATGTGTTGTTGGTGGTTATAAAGACGAGCTGAATCAGCAGTGCCACTATGTTTTGCATGGTTACATGAGGAGATGGACGCATTCCCTAACTGCCTTCTTTATTTACCTGTTGCTATATGTTATGATACACAACACTGTTTGTCTGTAGTTACTTTTCTTAGATTGAATTTAAAAATAAATCATTCCAGTTAACAGCCAGAGATGACATCCTAAGTTCTTTTTTTTTAATGGAAAGTACAGGTAACCTGTCAGCCCAGTTTATTTTTAGTCGATTACTGTGCTGAGTGGACTCAACCCCTGTGGGCTCTCCTTTAAGACTGATTCTACTGGTTCTGCTGCAGTGTTTGCAGCCGCAACTGATTATTTTGAATCCCTGTGAGAGAGCCAGACAAAATTTTTTATTTCTCCTGCGACTAAAATGGATCCCATGTGGCTCGCTTTATCTGTAACACATTTTTCCTCAAATCTTCCTCCCTACTGGATACAGTAGATGGCCTACATACCGTCTAATAATATCAAATAACAAACCTCTGACTGACACTTCTGAATTCTGCCTGGGGCTTTTCAAAAGTGTGCAATGCATGTATGTGAGTGATTCCATATTCTTATCATTGTTTAAAATGACTAAATAAGGGGAAAAAAATATATATCATGATAATCTTGTCTTCAAAGAAAACATCATATATATAGATTAATACTACTACTAGTAGTAGTTGTAATAGTAATAACATCCACAGAGTTTCGAAAGGTCTGGAATAAAAGTATAAATCCCCCTCGACCATATTGTAACACAACGAGAGAGCTTACATTTTAGTCTTTAATACATGTGAAGCAATCAGCATATGCTTTATTCCTCAGTTTTTGACATTTGAAAGATGAATTATTATGTTTATGTACTGTAAATTATATATCTGTTAATGTTTTACATTAGTGTACTGCAACTACGTGTATACTTCTATCATACCGTGCTCATGTGGCGACATGTATGCAGCCAGTTATGATTGCTCCTGCTTGTTTTCTTACTGTTCCGTTGCCTTTTTTCCTTTATCGTATTTGGTAGCTCTTTACCGGTAAGTACCCATTTACCCCCTGGGGTTCAATAGAGTATTTTTGATTCTGATCCCGATTTGTATTTCACTATGTGATGTTGGCATATTTGTGCATTTAAATAACTTCACAT
This sequence comes from Naso thynnoides, assembly GCA_029783665.1. NCBI lineage: Eukaryota > Metazoa > Chordata > Actinopteri > Acanthuriformes > Acanthuridae > Naso > Naso thynnoides. The sequence goes on from JAQLOL010000002.1 coordinate 5,414,851, forward strand.
GTATTTCACCCAATGCTATTCAAAGTATTTTGTTTTCTTACTGCATTACAAGCAGTTTATAACAGCGAGGATTATGAAGACCCAGCCGTTAGAATACATTACCAAAAAAAATATGAGTTTTCTAGATTCAGTTCCACATTGCTAGAGGACTGTGATGAGCAGACCACCACTGTCTGTCTTCTCACTCCATCTAGTGGTAAGTGGAGGTATCTGCAGTAGCTGACTGTGTATAGGGGAACTACAGCAAGTCATGAAGAGGACAAAGAAAGACAAAGATCAAAGAATTTATTCCACTAAATGTGACTTTATGTTGCAAGAAAATATTACAAAACATCCTAGAAATTAAGTACTCAAAAGATTAATTTCTTTGCAGAGACTGATGTTGAAAGGCAGTTTAACTTTTATTAACCAGGTGCTTTTCTCCAATGATGTCAGTCAGGTATGATCTTTTGAAATCATTCAAGCATTAAAAAATAAGAACAAGAGTCAGTAACATGTCTTCTTTCCTCATTCATCAAGCGCCAAATGTAGACAGTGACAGTCACGTTCACTCTGTTGAGCCTGGAGGAATATTTTTTTCAAATGCATGGCACCACTTTCAACTTTCAACACATTCCTCGTACGCATGTTTATGTATTATGTATGCCTGTGAGAGCATCTGAATGTACAGTACATAACTGTGTCTTTGTGTGTGCTTGTGTACAAGCAGGACTCTGTGTCCTGCTGTGAGCCTGAATGGAGACCATTTTCTCCTCTGCTTCACTGTTCTCTGCCTGTTCCCTCCTCCTCTCCTTTTGCTCTCATCCTATTCTCTATTCTCTCTGCTTCTCATCGCACCATCATCATTGTTATGTAACGGTGGGAAGAGAAAACACTGCTTTTCTGTCCGATGCTGCCTACAAGACAAAATTATTATTGAAAATTCCACTTTTCCGTGGGCAGTCATGTGTGGAGTTTAGTTTAGCAGCGAGAAAAAATGGCACTTTAAATTTATTCTAAAAGGTTGTCACCACTTTAAAGTTTAAGGTTTTTTGCACTTTGCTGAAAGGATAGAGTGTATTGGAGATACTGTCAGTGTGGACCATATGGCAAAGTTTTTGTCGTGCCTTTATAACTCTCTAAGCAGGCAGCAGCTGTATCAAACATATCACCGACCAACAGGCTGCATTATTGATGAGAGATAATACGCACAAGCCAAGCTGATGTCGCATGAACTGGGCTTGGAATGAACATAGCTATCCAAAGGCAAAATGTTTTAAAGCAACAACAGTGGCCCAGTAGAAAATCACATTTTCTGTGACAAAGTAATTAATTTTGCAGATGTAGAAAATCTCATGATGTTTCAAATAAAGGTCACCAAAGACATGTTTTTGTGGTTTGTGATCAAACGTTAGCAGCTTTATCCCTGTAAAAATCAAACACTCAATCAAATATCACCTCTTGATGTGTTCAGACTCCCAGAAAAAGACCATAGTCAGACAGAAAGATTGAACTATTTAAAACTTTTATATGTACTGCTGTCTTGAGGATTTTTAGCAATCTACAAATCACCATTTAACCCCCCTCAACTGCAAAAATGAAACATTCACAAAGCCATCCAGGGCAGAAACTACATTCCAGTCATTCTCATCATGTTCAGTTAATCTGCTTTAAGAGATAATGAGGGGGACATCTGAAATATGAAACCATCAGGGTGTGGGGTGTGGTTTAGTGGCCACCTATGTGACATCATCCACCTGACTATATGCTGCCCCTGGAAATTTCCAATATCTTTACTCAAGCAAAATAAATTTAAAATATCCTAATGAGCAGAAGAACTGCAAATTAGATATGTCGTCATGTGTCATGAATGTAAGCTTAATTCACATTTTGTTCAGAAATCAATAATCATAAAGAATGACTATTGATTAAAAAAAACCCCAACTATGTCATAATTCATGAAAAAAGAAGAAAAAAATGTAAGAAAAATAAAACAGTGCTAGCCTATGAGGACTGAGGTAGTACTGCATATTGCACATAATCTATTCTACCGGCCCTGCAGTATTCAGTATTCATTGGTCGAGCGTTCAATTCTTCGCATCTGATTGGTTGCGAGTCATGCCTGTCATTCATGTTACCACGCCCCCACTGCCAGCGACTTCCGCTTCTGTGTCAGTCCAAGGCTAAACACTAAATTCCTGCTCATCTCTCTGGACCTGCCAAAACATTCTCTCAGCAGATACCACAGAGGTAAGTCCAGAGACATTTAACTTCTCTGTCGTAGGTCTGTTTTTGTTCTTTTCAAGGCCACACATCTTGCTTTGCCTTATGTGTAAAAGGAAGGCTGCTATCAACGCTAGTTAGCCACATATTGTAGCCTGCCCGCTAACGTTAACACTAACTGTTAGCTGTCAAAGAGCTCCCTGACGTGCTGTCAGAGTTGAAGCAGTCAGCTCGGTGTATTTTGATAAGTATTGAAAATCCACAATATGATTGTTTAAAAATTTCCCCTTAATAAAATGGTTTGCTTAGGTAAATTATGTTTAAATTGATAAGCTAAACCAATCGCTAATGTTAGCAAACAGTTAAGGTAGCATAGCATTTGGGATGGGTTCACCGTAGCACTTATGAAGTGGTTTTGACGTTGTTGTCAATGAGGATTTTATCCAAAAAACAAAAAAACAAAAAAAACACCGCTTACCTTGAGTGTCAGTTATTCTTACCTGCTGTAGGCTACCTGGCTTTTTCTAACATATTTGCTTGTGATGTTAGAAAGTTAAAGTTATCTGATTATCTTGTATGATATTGGTATGACTGGTAGTTGTGCCTGAAGTCAAATGTCGGGGCGACATAGGCTACTGTAGAGCCAAGGAGGGAGATGATATACTAGTCAGAAAAAGAGAAACGTTGATTTATGAAACTCTCAGACTTCATTGTAAAAGAAAGAATGGCAAAGAAACTGCAGGGCACCACCAGCACCACTTATCTCAGTCGAGGCTTAGGTTACAGTCACCTCCTATCACGTTTTACGGCGGCAGCAAACATTGGGAATGTTCCCTTGCCTGTTGAGCTTCTCTGTGCCTCCATCACCATCTAGATCTGACTCACTGGACAGACTAAACAAAGCTTTGTCCTCTAATGTCGGTGTACTAGAGGTCAGCGACACCAAGGTTTACACTGACATAGCAGGCTGTTTGTCTGCTCTCCCTGATGTAGACATATCCCTCACAGATTGTATTTCTGTATCAACTGAACTCAGACGTAGATGCTGTAAAAAGTGCTTACATTAATACAGAATATCTGTTAAGACACATACAGATATCCTGATGTTTAGTTTATTGAAAATATTTTGACTTCCAGTTGGGAACATTATGTTACAATAACAGACAAAAGTGCAGACACGTTTTTAATGCACCCAAGAGGTGCTGAGGTATTTAGACACATTTACATTTTAACATAAACAGGACTTAGAACAGTTGTTGCCAGTCAGTACAGCAAGTGCTTTTATTACAAATAACGACTGTATTGAAAAAAGAAAATGCAGTTTCGATTAAACAGAAACTGGTTACTAGATTGACTGAAACATATTTGCTGTCAATTTCATAGGAAACTGATAATTTGAGTAGAAGTATTTTCTTGTTGCATTCTCTTTAACAAGATTTTAGGGAAGACAAACAAAGTCTTGGTGACTTTTGGTTTTCAATCATATTTAAAGATCAAATGATGAATGTACTTATTTCTCCAGTACTGGAGAAATGACATGGAAGATTTTGTTTAAAAAAAATTATTTTGATATCAAGAGGTGTCCACAGGAAGACACAAACCGGCTGAAATTCTTGCTACATTACTCAAGACACGCGACCATTCTCTCTGGAATTACAGCTGTTGTCATTTTGTTATTTGTCTTCCTCCCTAAGGTGCCCTAATAACCCCCTTAGCTTGTTACTATGGTGATGGTCTGCATTTCAGGCAGGAGTATCACACTGTACCAATTGGCTGCTGTCCCCCCTGCCCTCATGGGACAGCAGAGTGACACTGATGGGAGATGTCTGTTTGGTCATTTAGCGATTGCCAAATTAAGTGTTTATTTTGTAAAGAACTACAGTTATGCAATGTGTTGTTTCGAGTTGTGTGGTTACATTTAAGAGAAGCGGAATGAGATTTTGCAAGGCATGTTCTGAAAGCCACGTTTCAACACAGTTGCGAGAAGTGTTGTGGTGATGGTAGTGCCAGCACAAAGCAGATGTAACATGAGTAGAAACATGAATTATTCATGCACGTAAATTGTAGTCTTACTTGGTTTTTGGTGTTATTTAGGGAGAGTTATATGTGCAAAACTAATCACTGTAATCACCTATTAAAGTGTGTCGTACATTCTGTTAAATAATATTTTGATTGTACAATCAGCTACTGTTTAAACATTTCATTTGAATGCACTAAAAGGTTGCTGACTCACTTTTGCAAGTGCACAAGTGCTCTTTTTGACATTGAGCTTTGTTTTCTTTTTGTGCGTCTGAAATCTGTAGTGTGTCACATGGGGATAAGGTAAAGTTTGAGCTAGTGTTAGCCTAGGCAACCATCTAGGCAACACAGAAACAATCCTGTATGTATAATTTATAATAGAGCAGAGTAACAGGTAGACAGGCAGGAGCCTGTCTGATGCACAGCCTTTGTATGGCTTTGGTCTCCTTTGATTGGCTCATGGTCATAGGGAGTGCATGTTGGCCAGCAGTGGCAAACTGTGAGAGTGAGCTTGCTATGGATACACCATTAGATCAGTGTTCTCTCATTATTAGCTAGTATTGGTGTTAAGTAATTTATTGATATAGAGCTGTTATTAATTTCCTGCCAGTATTTGTCAGATTGTGCACTCAGCAATAAAATTCCCACTGCTATGCTAATGTAGAAACTATCTTTAAAAACCAGCTCACTGACTCTCTGCTAAAGATATCTTCGACAACGTATACACAGTAAATTTGAATTATGAAGTCTTGATTGATGCAGTGTTGCCTGCGTTTTGTACACAGCATACATTTGCTTTCACAGGTTGACATGTTTTGTGTCTAAATACTTAGTAGCTACATGTTTGGACTATAGTGGCACCATGTAGTTAGCCAAATTGTGTAATTAGGCAGTTAGTTTTTGTTTGATTTTCCAGCTTTCCTGTTCTCGTTTACTGATGGCGAAGATAACATCAACAAAGACTGCTCATTTTGCCAGCCGGAGAAGGGCTGGGTAGAGTTCTGCTTACCAGTACCACCAGACAAAGTAATTTGGCAAAGTTTCACCACATCACAAACAGTCTAAAATAATGTAAATATTATTTACCATTAGTTATTATTGATGACCTAAAATTTGTGTATTTCTTTTTATAACTTTGACACTGAAGCAGCCAAACCTGATTTTTTTCCCCAGCTGAACCAGTCACACACCAGCACAGCTGACAGCAAAGTTGTTCACAAAACTTGCTCTTGCTTGTAGTTTGTTAGGAGTGTCCCAGTGTTTGTGTTTAAGGGTAGACACACTGAGAAGTTTTGAGATGCTGAGCAGGCTTTCTAAGTGCCTGCGTAAAAGTAAGACTCATCCTAATCGTAGCAGGTTCTTCCTCCTAGCAGGTATCGCTGGAACGTGCTGACTCACACTACTTGTAATGGGGGTGTGTGTGTTTGTGTGTGTTTGTGTTTGTGTGAATGTGGAGAGAGAGAGAAGGACTGTATGCTCAGCATTCAGAGCGTTTACACTAAGTTCTAGCAAAGGGATCATGAAGAGGACAGACTTGTCACTTAAGTGGCAGAGAAAAAACCTGGTGACCACTTTTACAATGTCCTCTGTTTTGGGATTAACCCTAGTTCTTAGGTAAAACAAAACTAATTGGAGGTTTTTTTTTTTTTTTCAAATACCTTCTTTAGAACTAGCATTGACCGGGCTAGGAACATTAGGTCTTAAACTATTGTGTCTTTATTTGTCGATGATGAACTTGACTTACATACAATCCTTCAGTATCTTATTTCCGGGAGATTGTTTCAGGAATTAGGATGTAGGGCTGCACAATTAGTCAAAATTCAATCGATATTGCAATATTGCCCACTGCAATTTTCAACTTGCATTCAGGCACAATTATGTTAAAGGAGAAATGTGTATCAAAAATGTCATTTTATTCAAATATTGTGGTGCTGCGGAGTTCTCCTGGCCCACATATCATATTATTTAGACTTAAGAAAACATCTTTGTCTGGTGGAGATCCCTGCAATAATCACACTATAATAATTTAGATATCTTTTTGAACAAAAATGAGAATAAGGATTTAAAAATTATATTTTTCTCTTGTATCACAATTCATATCGCAGTAACAGTCACAATATCAGTCCAAGTAATCGCACTTAGATATTTTTTCAAAATCATGCAGCCCTGTTAGGATGCCAGAACTACAGAGTCATACTACTGTCTTCTGCCAACAGTATTTTTGTTTTTTTTCTGTATCATTTCAGTGCTGTCAGTTTGATCAGTGTTCATTTTTTCTTCCTTGCTAATTCATCCTTATCTATAATTTAGTAGTAAAAACCTTTGAAACCTTGTGTCTGGTTTCAGGGCTCAGTGGCTCAAATTCTTGGTGTCATTGCTTTTGATATGCCGGGAATGCCAGCTCAGTAGCTGACATGTTATCATCATTTTGTATTTGAGTTTGTTTGTGTGTGTTTGGGTGGGACAGTGTTTATTCCTTTCGTAAGTTTCTTCCTGGGCCAACGTCCTCATCTAAGGCCGAAAATGGCTTATAATTTAGACGTTGCACCAGTTTCTTTAAGTTTCTCTGTCCCACTGCTTTTATTGGGAGATTGTGAGGGAAGAAATAATGATATTGAAACCTTTTTACGGTCTAATCTGCCTCTCTGTATTTTGTTTTAGTGGTAAAAGGAACAAGAGACACAAGAGACAGGATGAGTTTTTCCTCGCACAGTTACAACACAGTCACTCATGAGCAGTGGTGCATTTTCAGCCTTTAACGTGTCCAGATTGTGGCCCTCATGTGCTTCTCAAAAGTCTTGAAACTCCCCCACACATTCTCCTTTAATTCATTTTTTTTCTGCTACACAAGTGTGTGATTTCAGCTGATTAGGTACATTGTAATACTGTTGTGCCTTATAAGTTTTGCTACTGTCCTACTGAGCAGTTGTTATGTAGCCAGCGTTGCAATTTCTCACTCCCTCAGATGTTGATGACGTTCGTAATCACTTTTTACCAAATTGCTTCTGTCAGTGACTGGACTTCAACATGGGAAGTCTTGTGCTTGAGTTTGAGTGAATTTGATTTCATACTTTCAGTCATACTCCAATAAAAAGTTGTTTGTGGGCTGACATTTAAAATATTTGGTAAGGGTCTTGTGATATTCACTTCCATTTCCCTTCCCTCTGGCACTGAGTTCTCCTGCTGCAGATGACATACAGTGGGTGATGCTGTGTTAAAAGAGCAGCTCATTAAAGATAAATATAGGTGAAATGTTTTTTTTTTTTTTTTTTTTTTTAAATGCTGAGATACAATATGAAAGATTTGTTTGGTTTCTTTCCTGGTTTTTAAGATTTTTCTCACCTCATTAGGATCTTTTTTCTGTGTTGTTAAACAAACAAACAAACAAACAAAAAACAGTCATAGACATAAAATGAAATTTGCACTGGACTAATTTACCTGCACCCGTCTAAGCAAAGCACACAACTCCATTACACCTGCCTCCCTACAGATTCTGTTTTCCTAAGTCAACTCCTGGTGATCATTTTCTTTTCTGCATGAATAAAATCTTGATGAGACGATTAAGTTGGTCAGCAGGGAGCAATAAAACATTTTGAACTTTCAACAGCTAACAGGTGTTTCAGACTTAAGGGGACAGTTCACCCAGAAATAAAAAATTCAGTCATTCTCTACACACCTCATGCAGATGAAAGGTTGGGTCAAAGTTTTTAGTCCACAAAACACGACTGGAGTTTCACATGACCAAGGTGTTACAGTAATCTCACAAACAATCGAAGCAAATGGGGACTGAGATTCAAATGAGGGAAAAAATAATTAACATAATAAATCTATAAAAAACATCCATACTGCTTGACTGTCAGTGTTCATTGTAGCCTGTAACTCCTGACATGGCACACACAGAACTGTGTTTACTTGCTAATGAAGTCTGGTTCCATCAACACCAGGGACACCAGACATGTCCTGCCTTTTTCCTGCAGATATCTTGAGCTCTCGTTCGTCTCGCCTCACGCAGCGGCTTCTCATTGTGTGTTTGTGAATGTGCACGAGAATGTGGCTCCCGTGTCAGGAGCTTCAGGCTACAATGAACAGTGAAGCTACAAATATGGCGTCAGCGACCTTTTTTCAAACAGCTTGGCCTGTAGAAGCTTGGGAACACTTGGATTTCTTCGGATGAGCGTTATGGAGGCATTTTATGTTGTTATCATGTCGATTTTTTACGTTTGAACCTCGGTCTCTCTTCACGTTAATTGTTTGGGTGATTACTGCAACGTCTTGGTCACGTGAAACTCCAGAAGTGTTTTGTAAACTAAACAACTTCACCCAACCTTCTATCAGCATCGGGGTGAGTAGATAATGACAGAATTTCCATTTTTGGGGTGAACTGTTCTTTTAATGGATGCAATGACTTATTGCAGTGCGTGTCTAATGCTAGTCATTTGACCCGTTTTGAACAAATAGTCCCAGGAACCAAATTGAGCTAAATAAAGATATCAGAACATAACTTTTCCTCGGTCTTAAGTCATTTGTGTTTTAACTGCATCGTTTTTGCACATCAGCCAAGTTTAAGTGTAGAAAAAAATATAGCCTATGTTGAGGCAAAATGGGAGACTGAAAATTAAAGTATGGAGAGATATTTGTCTCAGATGAAGCCACATTTTCTTTATTTTTTCAAATTCTCCTTTCTTCTTTTATGTAACATTAAAAACATTATATGAATTTTCTATCCAGCGTCACAGCATTGTAACATAAAAGTGGTTGCCACTAATATCAGTCTGAAGGAACATTGTCCGTTAGTGGTTGCAGTCTCGAGGACTGTGTGTGACCTGGCATTCGGTACAACAGCGGACTCCTCTTCAGTGTTTCCTGGAGGTTTGTCACAAAGATTTTGAGAAAAATTTTACTGTGGAAAAGTGTAAACTTACCCTTCTGAGTTGCTACGTCAAATATCTTCAGATGAGACCCAGGGCAGTTACTAAATTTCACCAAATTCTACGTTTGTTTTGCAACTTGTTTGAATTGTCCCTTTCTATTAAATGCAATTTACTGAGACGCTCTCATTGTTGTCAGTCTCTTTTTGATATTTTGTGTATTTCCTCTTTCAGGGTTTATGTTTCAGAAAGTGTGTGTGTGACTTGTAGAAGGAGTTTCATGGTCTGCAGAGGTGTGTCACCTCTTGAGGTAGATGTGTTAAAGAAAAAGTAAGAGGTGTGTGTTTGTGCGTATGTTGTATAATTGTTTAGCACTGGACTTGGTCTCGCATGGAAACAATCCCTTCTGTTTGTCCTTGTCTCTCTGTTTGTACCTGGTCTTTTCTCTCTGTCTCCTCCGCTTTATATGTTTTTTTTTTTGTGATTGGAGGACAGCACACAGAGCTTGTGATTGTATATGTACATACATTGGACTTCCGAATGGCAAAGCCGCATTGGTAGGTTTGTCCTTGAGGTTTGATAGGATTGTAGGAGGTGAATTGCCTGTGCAAAGTTTGACTGTGACGTCGCTACAGTAACAAGCTTCAGGGTTACTTGTTTGTTTTTAAAAGGCAAAATCAAAAGACAAGGTTAATGGGGTCAGTAGAATTTGTTTGATTGGAGGCCTTGAAAACAATTTGGATGATCCTCATATTGTTTATGATGATCTAATCCAATAGTACTACTTTAGACTGCTTTGACAAATAGGTGCAAGTTACTAGTATTGTTAATGCGTTTAAATGAATGGGCCTGTGTGACTGTTGTAGGTAAAGATGGGGAATATGGCTCAAAATAAAATCTTGGATTTTTTTTTTCATGGCAAATTACTCAAAACAAGTTTTGCTTTTTTTAACAATAAAAATTAACAAAAGCAAACTGAATTTCCCTTGTGGGGTTAAAGTTCAAGCTGCAGACTTACCTTTTAAAGTATATTTTGTAGTTTCGGGGAGGGGAAGTTGTTTACATTTGCACTGAAACCTGCAGTAATTTGGCAAAACGTATTTACACATAATTCTTCTATCGTCATAAGTCTAAAAGATATAATTTTTAAGTGATAGTTCACCCAAAAATGAAAAGTCAGTCATTATCTACTCACTCTAATGATGGAAAGCCAGGTGAAGTTTTGGAGTCCACAAAACACTGCCAGAGGGTCACTGGAAGGAGGCGTTGCTCTGATATCCCACCTAATTGAAGCTTATCGTTGCCGGGATTCAAACTTCCAAAAGTTCATAATAAAACAACAAAATATCTCCAAACTGCTCGTACGTAGTAATCCAAGTGAACTGAAGACTCGAAATGACAATTTCTTTTGAAAATCATCATTGGCGCTGTGTTTTTAGCCTCATTGTATCCTGTAGCCGCTAGCTTCTACTGTGGGAACCGTGTTTCCATCGGCGCGAGGGTGAGTAGATAATGAGTGAATTTTCATTTTTTGGGTGAACTATCCCTTTAAGGCTCCTGGAACCAAACACAAGTCTGGAAAGAGAAAATCAATTTTTATTTTAAAAAAAAGTCTTTCCAAAACACAAATTTGAATTAATTGATAAAATCGATTTTTATTGTTTTTTGTTTTTTTTTCAGCCCAGCTCTAGTTGTTATTGTTAATAATGATGAGGAATTTTTACTAATGTCCTACAAATGTGGAAGTTAAACTCTGAGATCAACATTCTCCCCTTCTTTGTCTCTTTGGCCTGACTTTTTTTAAAGTATTTTTTTTAAATAAAAAAAAGTGTTGGTGGTGTATAGATGTGTAGACATATGTAGGCTTTAAGTCCTGGTGATCATTCAAAGTCAAAAATCAAATCAAACATAGAAGTTTATGTTGTGTTGAAGTTGATTAAACTAAGTAGTTGGTCTCTAACTTTAACAGCACCAGGTTTTACACACTTTTCTGCTTATTGTGCCTTTATACTGAATGAGTATCGGAGCATAGTATTCAGCATCTTTTTTCATTTTTGGCTGAAAAAGTTTAGTAACCATTTTTTCAGGTGACGTACCATATTTTATTTTTACCTAATGTTTCTGGCAAAATATAGACTAGAAAAAAAATCGTAAAGATCGATAATATTACCAAGGTGATGCTGCATCCTTCTGTTCATATACCAGACCAGCAGACATCCCCTAAATTTTTTTGTGTCCTTTTATTGAAAAAAAGGGAGCATTGCATTGAGGTTACTTGTGATAAGCCATTGTCCATGTATGGAGGAGTGTGTTTGTGGTGTGTATGATGCCATGTCTGTCATGGTTGCATAACGGCTCATGGGCGTGACAGAGTGAGCGATATGATCTGAGAGCCTCTTGCAGCCAATCAAAGAAGAGCTCTCCGTCTCTCTGTGTCCATCTGTGTGAATGCGCTTTTTTTTTGGTCTTTTTATTTCACAATTGTAACATAGGAAGGTGAGATGATTAAAAAATAACATTTCAAAAAATAAAGACTTATCAGTCAAACTGAAGTATTTAATTTTGCTTTCACCTATGTTCCACAAATCATGAAGGAGAATTTGATTAGTTTAATGATCCAGACCCTGGCATTCATGAGAGTAATTAAGACGAATATTTTAGGCAAGATTTATTCCCAGATAACATAATGAAACATAATTATGTAGGTCTTTCCTGTGTGCCTCCTCAGCTGTGCTTTAGAAAGCAGACGTTTGATCAGTTTAACATCTTTAACACCAGTAAAGGGTTAGCACAGCCTGAGGGTTGTGGTTCAACTAATTATTTGCATAATTTCTTACACACATGTATTTAAAGGAACTTTCTTATGATCGCTCTAGCCCCTGTGCTCACCAACCTTCAACTTAGAATGGCCACTGTGGTCAACTCAAGGCTTCCTGGTTCTGGGGCTGGGCAGTATTGTTTTGTATCATGATATGAGACAAGATATCGTGACAGATTTTGGATATCGTTATGTCATGATATGGTGTAAGTGTTGTTTTTTTCTGTTTAAAGAGGCTTCATTACAGTTAAGTGATATGATTTACTGAACTTACAAGACTGTTTTCATTGTTCTGTTATTTAGAACAAAACAAGTTTTATCAAAAAAATGTCACTGGGTTAATATTTTGAGAAATCATCAATAGTCATCCTCACAATACTTTCTCAGTATCAACATATTTATTCAAAAATATTGTGTGACTATGTTGTGATATTTAGCCCACTTATTTTATCACCCTAGCCGCTCCCACCCTTTAAAATGCACAACAAGTTGTCAGCCACAACTCACATGATCAATAATTATCGATATCGACTGATAGGAAATCTCACTATCGTGACAGGGTTTTCAGCTGTATTGCCCAGGCCTGGCTGGTGCTAGTACAAAAAAAGAAATGTGTGCTTTTAAGTCATAGCAAAAAGCAGTGTGTTGTTAGATTAGGTTAAAACTAGTTTTAACTCAGTCAAATCTGTTAAAGGCTGGATACTGATGGGTTCTCACTCTGACAATTGGTGAATTATATCAGGGTAATTGGGCCTAACAGGTAGGCTGGCTGCTGTTTGAGGAGGTAGAGGAAGTTGCAGGTAATACTGTAATTCATTTTGTTTCTTTTGATAGAGTTAGCTTCAGAACTATGGTGCTGCAGTTTATTGCAACAAACCAGTAATAGTAGTTATATTATTGTTTACCAGTCACCATAACTCTCACTGTGTTTTTATTCCAGGCATGTCTTTTGACCCACTCATTTGACTGGTAGATTGCAACTGTGCAGATGTTCATGCTGCCTGTACAGATCCTAGGAAATGACAAGGAAGGTTCAGAACGCCTCATTATTCATCTTCATATGAATGCATCACACAGTTCAGCAGCAATGTGGTTGTAAAGTGTGCCCTAAGCAGCAATGAACAAAATTGTGACCCTGCAGTAACTCATGCAAATCAGATTTTTCCATCGTGTTTGGTAGACATACAGGTAGCCATCAGTTGCTCTTTGTCACACAGTGCTGTTGCATCATAGCAAAGTTTTTACTGAGTGTTCCATGTGATGCCATGATCATAGCTGAAAATACTACAGTACTTTGTCTTACATTTAGTGACTGTAGGAGTCAGCACACCATCGCCTGCCGTACTGCCAGGCTTTGTTCAGTGCAGTGTTGTCTAATGGAGTCTCATTAGCTGTTGTAGAATGGCCTAAAAATAGCTTTTCAATTTTCGGTAAAATTGCTCTATGCTGACCTGCCAAAGTGTTTTGCGTCATCCACATATTGATACACCGTTTTTAGTATGCATAAATGAGCAGAATTAGGGCTGTCACAAATATAAACACAATATTTATCAGTCAAATTAATCTTTTATTTTGTTTATTTTGTGTTTTTTCTCAAATGAATTACACTGAAAAATGAGTGTAGAGAGGTCAAGGGAGTTTGTAACCACAACTGTAGAAAAAGAATGTGAGAATGGAAAGAGGTGGAAACTATTAAGAGGTGCTGTGTTATCTTCAATTTATTCATGATATAATCATATGTGTATTCTTCAGCAACACTTCATTTTTAAGTATCAGATGATCATCTGTACCCTCCAAGCAGAATGGTAGAATATCAGCATTGAGTGGAGAAAATACTAGTGCCATTGTTTCATCTAATTTTGTAAGAAGTGCAAGTTAATGTTTGTTTCCTTGGCCTGGTTTTTACGTAGATTCTTGTGATGTTCTCAGAGCATGGCAGAACATTGATTACTGAAGCACTGATGCACCTTGTAGTCTTTGCGACTCACCCTTTGAAAGCAGAAAGCAGTTTGACAAAGCTCTCTTTGTGTCATTAGACCAAGGAGACACACTTTTGACACTTGAAAAATCAAATAGTTATAAATAATTCCTCCAGTTTCGATTTAAAAATGTGCCATGAACCTCTGGAACATTTGGAGAGCCCTGGTTTTGTAAGGTTGTAAGTCCTCAGGAAAGCATAGGTCTTTGCAGCAGAGATCTCTTGGCTCAATAGCATTTGCTGATAAGCAGTGATCTCCTGTTTAAATATTTTCATTCTGTTTTATCATTGTTTAAATTGTTACATAAGTGCTTGTGACAAAGTGACAACATTGTTTTTTTTAATATGTATTACTTTATTTGAGTATTTAAAGCCCTTACAGTAATTTTAATGGGAACCAACAGACATCAAAAGATATTATGCAAAGCTGGACTTTGAATGAGCTGTTAGACCTACCTAGTACCAGCTTGTCATTCATTCTGTCCACCTCTGATCGATGGCGGACGTCGAGGCCAAAGTTCATTTGTGTGCTGAAGGCGTTACCTGGCAAAGGTAAAACCTCACTACTGTACAGAAAAAGGCAGGAAGGGAAAGCAACAACGATTCTGTTTCTCCTCCGATTCATCAATAATATCTGTACAAAATGTTTTTTCTCATGTGGGATTAAATTTTACTGCAGGTATGTAAAAAAAAATGTTATTCTGACAACTTTAACATTGAAAGAACTGGATGATAACCTACTATTTCTTTATTATCCCAAGGTACTTCGGTGTATTGCGTATTAGGCAGAAACCTGTCGTTCAAAGCCATTTTGAATAGGAGAGCAAAGTGCAGATGAAGTTCAGTGATGTTGATTAAATTAAGAGCAATGAACACTTCTTCAGTGACTCCATGGCTGTGTGTAATTCACTAGACTGTGGGGCAGTACCGAATAGTTCAAAGCTTCATTTTTAATGTTGACATTTGAATTCTCACTTCACATTTAAATGCATATCATGCATTTGCAAAGTGTTAGAGGACCGGGCGGAGGGACGGATGCCAGCAGACAGGTGCAGAGACACAGGATGCTCTGGAGAAGTGAGCGGAGGGCAGACAGAAGCTTCTGGGTAAACTTAACACCTGGACTGACACGGGATTCTGCTTTTATCTGGAGCAGTTTATTTAGAGGAGAAGAGCTTAGTTTTTATTTTTTAAACTTTTGAGAGGAAAAACTGGATTTATCTTTCTTTCAACTTGCTGTGGCAGCAAGGCACTAAGGTACCAAGCTGTACTATTCAGTCTTTCTTTGTTGACTGCTTAACTTACTTGAGGGGAAATGTACTTAAAGGAAAGAGGAAAAATAGACAGGAAACAGCTGATAGCCCTGGGTCTGGTGAGAAGGGAGTGCTTAATTTTGAACTAAAAACAAACAGACAGACACAAACAGCCCTGATGCCTGTTGGTGCAGAATGGATGGGCAGGATGTATGGGGGAGGCACTCTTCTGTGATTGGTTGTTTGGCTGTGAGGCAACCGAAGACTTGACCAATCATCACAAGAAGAAGAAGAATAATTTATGACAGAGGGTTTAGCACGGAGAATTTCAAGTGGATGTGGTCGCACTTGTGCAAATCACATGTCAATGCAAAATGAAGGTTCCCCAGGCAGATCTGACAGGCTAAGCACATGTTGTACCTCGTTTACTTAAGCAACAAACCAAATTCACTTCTTAATCCCTAATCAAGTTTAAAAAATAAATGCTGAACTCTTGTACTGCTCGTTAATGGCTCAGGATTGGAACTGAATGCCGAGTGCCTCTGGTTTTTATTCCTCCATAAATTCCAGCTCTGCCTTTGTGCTTTTCTTTCCAGGTACCCAGCGAAAAGCAGCTCTGTCCCCAACAAAACAAAACAAAACAAAACAACAGTCTCGCATTTGTCTGAGACAGTGAGATCTTAAATTATTTTAACTCCTTGAGCTGTTTCTCCTTTTTCTTTTCAATGTCTCTTCACTGCCTTCCAGTCACCAGAGTTGTCACGTTTGCCAGACGGATTAAAAGAGATCTTGAAGTAACTCATGGTTCTAATTTTTGTTTTATGGTTCTAATTCGTCTGTGTCCCTTTCCTAAGATTACTCATTTTAGATACAGGGTGACACTGTGTAGCTGTTTCTTGAATTTAGAACTGCAGACAAATTTACTGGAGTAACTTATTGTAATGTTTTCTATCAGGAATTAAAGGACAACCTGCAGCCAGTCAGAATTGAGTGTTAGGTGGAACGATAAATTCTAATATTGCCTAATATGTCAACAGGAACTCTTTAAATTCAAAAGATGAAATAAGAATGGACAATTTTGAAACAAGTTCAGTAAACCTTTCGCCACAACAAAACATGTTTTTACCATGTGGGTAAATTCTGCCTTTGCACTGGGATGGAAAGGACAAACAGTTAATAGTCAGTTTATTGTGAACAAAATCATCACATTCATTGATAATAAGGGAAATGCTTTTTGAACAGACATTGTGTTCAATACACAATGTCTGTTTTGATTTCCAGCTTCAGGGTTAGGTTAAGGTCCGCGTATAATTTGAAATAGAGTAAATGAACTGTTTCCAGCTTGACTTTGTGTTTTAAAAGAAGACCCCTGCCATGTGATGTTGCTGCAGCCTACTGCTGAGCTGCAAATGATGAGTCAGTCTGTAAGTAAACATTGGTGGTATTTGCCATGTGGGCTGTGTCATAGTGATGAAAAGGTTTCATGGCAATTTGGTTTCCTTCTAGTGTTAGTGCGGTCAAGTGGATAAATGAAGTGTTATTATCGATTGTATTCTGTGACGTGGTCAGTGATACCGAACCAAACCATGAGTAAATGGTAGCTGCAAAGTGTGATCTGCTGCTGCCAGCACACTGAAGTGTTTCCTTCCCGATACCTTCTGACTTTTAAGGGTGACTAATTGGCATACTCATTAACGTGTTGGCGTCACTTATCTTTACATAATGTGTTAAGGGATTAAACTGGAATTTCAGCCTGTTGAGTGGTTTACTCATTGACATTCAACATGATGGAGGACAAACCGGACTTGCGCCATGTATAACCACAATAGTGTATGCATACAGTACATACTTACGTCTGTATGTATGCGAATTCTGTGCTAAAGTGTGTACATAAATACATATATATACTCTTACATGTGCAGTAATGCCTTGTGTGTGCAAACTACTTTGACAGACAAGTTCCACTTACACAGGAGCTCCGCCTATTCCTTGGTAGTTAGTCACCGTTTCGTGGATAGTCTGCTGTTGTGCAGGAAGGACTGGTGGTGCCTTCTCCCTCTCCAGGTGGAATCTCCTCAGGTGCTGCAGCATGTTGGTTGTGTTGCTGTGGTATTTAATTTTACTTTTACAAACCTTACAAATAGCGTAGGTTTTATCGAGTGTTTTGTTCGCCTTTTCATAGAACCCGAACGTTTTCCAAATGCTGGCGCTTAATCCGGGTGGCGACACTATTGCACATTCTTTTGGGGGAGTAAGCGGCGTCGCGGCTGCCATTTTCAAAGCTTTACACAAGGCGGTTGTTGCTTCCTGTCGCTAAACTGTCCGGTCAGCGTGCGCGTCGCATATCTTTGGTTCCGCTTACTTTTATTTGGTTCCGTTTTCTGCGGCGAAGCATCGACCATCAAACTATTTCAATGACACACTAACACTATGAGTTTGTTGTGCTGTCTTGTTTGTGACACAATCACAAGGCGCTGAACTCTTGACCCTTACCTTATCTACCTTAACTTGAAGCTTTGATCAAATCAAAGCTAAAGAGTACCAAATCATGATCCCCACTCCCCTTTGCACCATTTGTTTGGACAGCGAGCACTGGAAAATAATTGGAACACTGTTGGACCTGGACCAGGCTAAACTATGGAAGAAATCTAGGTCATACATATCACCCCGTTAAAATGAGAACAGGCCATCCAGCTGACATTCAGACAGTGCCTGAAGCGGTTTGGAGCTTTACTGTGAACTGATGCAGAAGAGTGGATTCTGAAGGGAGAACTCACTCCAGTGAATCTGGACACATAGGACACTTGGAATCAGCTCACTAAACATTTATCCACAGTAAGGCCAAGCGTGGCTAGTGTAAGCTGACTCAACACACAGAAACAACCATCAGGGCACAAATGTGCCACCGATTTTGTGAACAGCTTGTGTAATGGCAAACAATTTTCAACATTTGCTTAGATAAACTAAAGCTATAACCAGTAGAAGTGCCTTACTTTCTTTTTTTGTTTGTTTTTTGAGATAAACTGAAGTATGACTGACAGAAATAATGTAAAGTTCAATGTAACAACAGAGAACAATGGCTACTGGTCAAAAATTCTATCCCCGAAAGAAAAATGCAGAAATAAAAAGCAGAAGGCTGAGGCAAGAAACTGCTCACACTCTCCTTTTGACTGTCAAATCCCAATGACTCAGGAAAAACTGAACTGTTGGCATGAACGGGTCGACACAGGGCGTTTGACCTGAGTCTGCAACCCTGCTCATGAGCAAGGCTTTAGGCTCAACTGAACTGCTCTGCTTTAAATTTAGCATATGGACAGCGCAATCTTTATGTTTGTGCTGTAGGTTAACACAGGAGTATAGGCAGTCTTTTTGAATTAAACTCTGATTACATCTGTCCAGGTTTATCCTATTATACTATTGCTGCAAAAAAAAATGACCCATATACTTGTAAAGACACTAAAAAAGGTATTACTCGCTATGAATGGAATTGGCTATGAACAAAGCAAACTAGTTCCACAGAGACACTGTAATGGAATGAGGAAGGTGAAGAGGCCGGGGCGAAGGCAGCGCAGTACTCACGGCTGGGAGTGCGCCGTCTCGTAACGTTCGAAAGCGTGGCTCAGGTCGTGCTTGTTGTTCATGTAACACTGGGTGCACAGGTCATAGTCGAAGCACACCTTGCACTTCCATCGCATTCCCATGATGCCATGCTTCTTGCAGCTGTCACAGATGATGTTTGAGTGGCGTACACCTGCAGGGAAGGAAGAGGTGCAAAAAGTGAGGCCTGAGGATTTTACTTATACTGTATTTTGTTGCACAGCGAGTCTGCAGAACATGTCATGTCCTGTATAGATAAATGCAAGTACTATGCTACAATGCATCTCCCATATGCAAGTCACTGGAGCATTCACAGCACATGTCATGCCCTTACTGAGCTTGCTTATCACAATGGATAATATCATGAGATGTGGAGGAACTGAGGCACAAACAGTATGACAAAAATAACCCCACCCCCTTAGCTCTTCATCTCTTCTCCTCCTCTTCATTCGCTTCATTAATTGAAGGACAAGCTTTTGAGGCAGAAAAATGTCGCTTTAAATGGAGCAAAATGCTAATGAGTCCTGCATTAATGTGTGTGTCATTCAAGTCCAAAATAGAGCTGGATGGTTGATGATGAGAAGTAGTTTTTACTGTATCATGGTTGCTCAGAATGGGCTTTGTGAAAGACGTGCGAGTGGCCACAAAGACAAAGAGGCACAAACATTGAAGACAAACACGTGGAAATGTCTTTTTTTTTTTTTTAATGTGACGCTAAGACAGCTGATAGGAAAGCAAATGAGAGACTTTTTTTAAACCCTTCTTTGAAAGTTTGTATTTAAAAGCTGATTTTAAAGCTCAACAGAGACAACAAAAAGGATGATGATGTCTGATAAGGTAACAATGGGGTTCTCAATGTCAAACCCATTTTAAGGTCGATCAAGGGAAAGCACAGGAGCTCCAAATGTATTAAACAAAAATGCCAAAGTAAATTAATCTTTTTCATCTTTTTTATTTAAAATATATCAAACATGAAATAAATTACCGACACAAGATATCCAGAGCTAAGAATCAAGCTGAACAGCTAACAACCAAAATGTGTCTTGACCACAACGAGTATCAAAAAACGATGAAAAAACATTAACTTTAAAGGCGCAGTCACAGTGAATGTGTTGAATGCAGACGATTAATCATTGTAAATGAAAAAATGCATAAAGGATGCACCACCACACTGTTTGCCCTGTCAGTGTGATGCATTTTGTTAAAGGTGCTGCATGAGTTGAATTATTCTTACTTTTGGTTTTAGTGCATGTTTTAACTAGCAGGATGTTGTAGAAATGCCAACATACTTTAACAAAGAAACTGTTTTACTGCTTTGTGTATTTGTATTTTAATCAACACAATATGTAAGATATGTTTCAAAACAAAGCTGAAATTTGATGTGATTTTTACCAAACACAGTTTCCCCTCATTACATTAAGCAGCAGATATTATGTATATATAAAAGTCCACCTATTTTCTAAACACTAACACTAAACACTAAATCATGAGACTCATGATTTGGTTTGGGACCTTGCGAGCTTTGACGCATCTGTGTGGCACAGTGGGAACATAAAGCAGCGCAGGTGATGCACACAGTGTGACGGCTGCATTGGACAAGACACTTACCAATGACAGAAATAATTTAGCTAGTTGATGGATTCTACAGTTGATGGATTCTACAGTCTGGCATCAGGACATGTAACGGCTGTTTGCCATCCTATAAACAAGACTGTACTACCAATTAGCCATTCAGAACCATGGGCGAAAGTTGTTGTCATACTGTTGTCAACTGGTTGCAAGCATTGCTAAGCTGTAGGCAGGGCCAAACTTGATTTTCTAGCAAAGGCACGGCATGATTTGAGATGGGGGGGGGGCTTTCTTCACTGTCAAAGAAAAAAAAAGATGTTCCCAAAAATCAAGATCAACAGACTGTCTTGCTAGACAGTGCTGATAAAGTATGAATTAAGATTATGTTATGTGTTACATAAAATGAATTCCTAAACATGTTTTTCTTTATTTAGCTGTCATTGAGAAAGCAACTGGAGCTTTTTTGGTCTGGCGTGTCCAGGAGCTTTTGTCTCTAGTGATTGGTTGGAGGGGAATTGAAACTCCCTCCCTCACGAAAAATTGCTTAGAATGGAGGGAAAGTCAGACAAGTCGATAATTCTGTTAAATATCAGCTGGAAGAAAGGCTGACTTTTATTAAAATGTATAAGTTTTTGTACAAAAACATTAATTACTGTAACATATCATTCAAAAACTGAGGTATAATTTCTTACTTGACACTAGTATTGTAACAGTTCAAATGCTGAACCATGCTTCGTTAATATGTGCTTACCAATTTGAGCATTATCATAAAGCAGCAGGTCATAGGAACCCTGGTAGCCGGTGCGGTAGTTGGTTCTTGTGCCGCTGTCCCATTGCACCACCACTGTCTTGTCTGGTGTCGTAGTGCTGCCCTGCCGCCCAATCTCCACAACAGTGCCCACGTGGCCCTCACCGTCATCCTGATTACCCCATTTCCAGTCCAGGCCACGCACCACACGCATGCCCACCTCCATGCTACCTCTGCTGGGGCCTGGCCTGGGGGCTGAGCGCAACGGCTGGGGCCTGGCAGCGCTGTTGTTTCCGCTGCTGCTGCGCCTGCGCGGCTTCTGAGGAATGGAGCTGGCTCGCGCCGAAGATACTGCAGTCAGCGAAGGCACCAGGGATGTTTCCGGGAACAGATCAGGGGTGACTGAGAAGAGAGAAAATAACAGTTCAATAAAACCCTGGAAAAATACAGCAGCGAAAGCACATTGCAAGAACAAATAAAGTAGATAAATGGATGTTTTAAAAAAAAAAAAAGTTTTACTGGGCATTGGCTCTTACCTGGTCAATACTAAACATTAAAAGCTGATTGTGTTAACTTGTTGAAACTTTTGCATTTATCCCACTGCTTTTAAACAAGGAACTTGCGCAACCTGTGTGTTACCTGACTACATATCTATCAGTGGCTGCTGAGGGACTCATAAAAGCAACATGCCATATGTCTCATTAATTTCAGAGCAGTGTTATTCTCTTAGCTAGTGGATCGTTCACTGGAGGCCTTTCTGTGTATCATGGCAGGCTTTTAAAGACAGCAGCTGGACACAAATGCTATGCCCCTGCTGTGCTAATCAGTCCCTGACCTCACACACACAAACACACACACATGCACACACACACATAGTATTAGCAGGCAGGCACGGCTTCATTCATGTCCTAAACCTCAGCTATAACACTTAGCTACTTAAACCTAATCCCTAACTAGTGATGACAAAAGTGTAGACATATAAACTGTCTAAACATTTTAGAGCAAACAAAACAATCAAAGCAAACCTGTTCCTACATGACTCTGGCATTCTGGGCAAAAAATTTGAACTTGCATTCTTTATTGCAAAGCAATTCTCTTATGCAGTAGCTATTTACCAACAGTTAAACAATTTAACAAGGTAAAAAGTGGTCATGGAGCAAGCTGTTAATCTCAAGTATCCATTTGTACAGACATGCATAAACCTCATAATTGAAATACTAACCCTAAAACCTTGGGATAAATTCCTGTGGTATTCTCAATAATAAGACATAATACACTCAAAGGCTCATCACAAGAACAGAAGTACAAGAACTCAAACATTTTCACCCTAAACTGATGACTTCATCTCTTTTCAGTGAAGGCCACTGGGTGCAACCAACACAGATACAGGAAGGAAGCAATGGGGCAATTTTAAGGCTTTATCTGTCTGAGGCATCAGCTGACATCCAGCCACATCTATAAATAACATGACATATTAAATATTCTGTAATAAGTTGGTTCAGTGTTCCGTCTTTGCCATCATTACAATTATCAACAAGATTTACAGCAAATTCAAGTATTCCTTGTTGATACTGCAGAGTTATTTCTGTGTCTCATCACACAACAAAAGAATCTTTATAAGGTTGCAGAAAAGAAAAACTGCAGCCTTGTAAAACTGAAGGACAGTGTACTGCATCTGTCTACACGTATTGCCAACAATATAACTACAGCTCAACAAATAACAGCCCATTAATAACATCATGCATATTATGATTGTCTGCCACCTAGGGCTAGGCAAAAAAATCACTTTTAAATCAAAATTCTAATAAATTTGTTTGTTTTTGGAAAATGTTAAAAAATGAAAATCATTAAGCTTGATTTTCTCTTTAACCAGGGTAAATACAGTATCCTATGGCTCTCTCTCAGCTCTGGTGTCTTATTTTTTACAAGTGAAGTTGGGTGAAAGTTGGACTAGCACTTTATTAATCCCAAACTGGAGGATTCATCTTTGTTTGCTCAAATCTTAAGTTATAAAAATGTTTATTTTGGTTAAAGCTAGGTTTGCAATTTATTCTCAATATTCCTTTGTCCTTTGTCTTTTGTAGTTTAGAAAATATATATTAAAATTGAAAATCGAATATGGTATGAAAAAATTGGGGATTTTATTTTTAGGCCATATCACCCAGCCCTACTGCCACCGCTTATGTTTCTTTCCTAAACAAGTGTTTAATATATGCTGGAGAGGTTTGATACATGCCACATCAAAAGTCAAACAATGATAAATAATCTATCAAACAAGTGCTCTTAAACAAGGCTAACACACAGATCAGACTCACATTGACAGCTGTTGCTGTGTATTCACACCCTTTACGAATAACACAACCTAGAAGGCCTGCGGTGACTGCAATGTGACAAACCTTTCACAAACATGCAAGCCTGCGTCTATTGCTCTTTTATAGTTGCAGAGATAGTGTGAAGTTACAGAGCAGAGCTCACCCTGAAATCAAGTGCCATGTTTGTCAAAAGAGTCGATACATCTGACCACATTCCTTAGCAGATGAGGTTGTTGATCCATCATTTCCTTGTTTACAACCGCCATTAATCTTAAATGGAAGGATTAGAAAGAGCGCTTTTTGTTTGGACAAAAAATATTCAGTAAGTGATGCATAAACGCTGGTGTAGACAGGACACTTCCAACATGTAAACACAGTTTAAATGTCTATCCGAATTGGTGTAAATACAGCCGTAAGCTTGCTTAATATCTTTCTTTATCTGGGAAATTTCACCTGTTATGGGTTTTTTTTACATATAGCCTCAAAGATCAATCACAGGGTTAGGTTAAAACACAATCTGTCGATAATAGGGCAGACAGATGTCTGTAATGCGGCTGAGACTTCACTTGCACGCTTATCAAGATTACAATGTCAATTTGGTATTAAAGGCATCTGCTTAAGCATGAAAACATATGGGATGTAAGGGATCAAAGGAGGGAAAGCAGGCTGCTTAGACTCCATTTTCTGTCCAAAATGACAGCTTAGCCTCTTTTATGCACTGAAATAATATCCCAGCCTATCATCCAACATTTCAGCATGCAAGCAGAGGAGCTGTCACAGGCGGTAGATGGCTTTCACACAGCTCCCAGCATTCTGGGTGTGGAAGGATGCAGGAAATGCCAAGTAGATGTACTAATAGATAAAAGCAATCATGATTAATCTCTAGCTGAGCTAAAACACGTCCTACTGAAACCTAGGAAGGAGAATTTTTTGTTCACTGATTCCAAGACAATGGAACGCCTTACTTCAAATACTGCAATAGTCTACAGGAGGCCCACAGTCTAGCATTCTGGGTTTAAGGGCAGTTTTGCAGACAAAGAGAGAAAAAACCTTAACCTAAATTTAAAACCATTGTACTACCCACACGTACCCACTACCTCCCAGTCTGCTGCACCCACACTGTGTTGTTCCACAGAGAATTCAGGCCGACGCACTGATATCATTAATAAATAGACCAGGACTGGTGCGAAGAAGTACAAGCGACACAAGGGATTTAGGGGATGAATCTACAGTACCTACACGACAAGCTCCTATGAACCGTTACTCAGCTCTATCTTTTGTCTATACAAGAACATCATTTACAAATGAACACTCAAGGAAAAAAAGAGTAAATACAAAGTTAAAGCTGCACTTGGCAAAAACATTTGGTCAAAATACAATCATCTTCTTAAATCCCGATGCACCGCAAATTTTGGTGTTGACAGATTGCCACTGCCAGGAAGAAAGAACGAATGCCAACATCCTAACGCTTTTACCTCTTGAAGAAATTCGAAAGTGCTAACGTATAAGTGAAGGAATGCCTCTAGCTTTGAAAATTACAAAAGAAACCCACCCAAGATAAACTGTAAAAGAAAAAAAAACTGTCACACATCCTGCAAGGTGACCGCTTATAAAGTTTTGAAACACTGGTGTAAGAAACCAAAATGAAAGAAATGCAAATGTAAACAACATTCAGCAGGTTCAAGACTGATAAAACACACACACACACACACACACCGGGTCTGAACAGTGTGTACTCCAGCTCCAGTTTTGGTATTTACACTTCTGTGTTTACTTACGCATTTCTATATCTTGTGTTCTTGTGTGTTGTGTTATCTGCAGCAACTGGCAGGCCAAATTCCAGGACTGTGCCAATGAACTTGATGAGGAAATTTGTTCGGATGTTTGCTGGTTTACTATCTGGAGCACATTAAATGCTAAACCTTAAGATCTCTGAAATGTACGATAACCCAGATGCTCCAACGGAGATGACAACAACAACTGACTTGGGAAAACAGTTAGCAGTTTGAATGAATAAATACGAACAAATCGTAGGGATACAGCATGTTCGTTAACCTCCTGAGTCCAAATTCTATCTTAAAAGGTATTAAGTAAAAATTTAAAACTAATGATACCATTTATCATTTTAATACTGATTCAGTAAAACCGTCTGTTAACTGTTCCAAACTACTGCACTGGCTACATACTATCAGCCTGTATCTAAAATGAGTAAGCAACAGAGCATAAGCATTAGCAACAAGGACACAGTAAAGTCTTTGTTTACAATTTATTGTCAGATGATAAAGCTAACTGGGGCTGCAACTAACCATTATTTTCATTATCCTCTAATTTGCTGACTATTTCCATGATTAATCATTTATTCCATGAAATTTTTTAAAAAGTGTGAAAAATGCTCATCTCAACTTCCCAGAGCCCAATGTGGCATTTTCAACTTGCTTCTTTTGTCCAAACAACAGCTCAAAACACAAAGACTCCTCATTTATAATCATAAATGGCACAGAAAAGCAGAAAATGCTCACATTGAAGAGGCTAAAACAGCAATTCTTTTGACTTTTTTATTTGAAAAATGACCGAAACGATTTTCAAAATAGTTGATGATCAGTTTTCCATCAGTCAATTAATCGCTGCAGCTCTAAAGCTCACTACAACAACACAGCACCAGGCAAATCTAATCAAGTAAAAGAAGACAGTGTATGAAATATGCAACTGTAACCCACAAACCACACGTCGGACACTGCCTCTCTGAACATAATAACCCTTGCATCACATGAGCAATTAATTCACATCCAAATCTCTACTCGACTTCCTACTTCAGGCTGTGGACAACACATGGTCTATCACTTATTCTTTAGATTCTTGATATTGATTTAAGGACCATGACAAGGCTCGATAACTAGCTATTCTCATTGTTAAACATAATGTCAAATTATACTGTTTGTTAACTACCTGCAGTGTTATACTGACTTTGAATCTTGTGAAAATAATGTTAGTTTTCTCGCTCGTAACTGAGTCAAAGAGGTCTTAGAGCTAAGGGACAAGAAATGCGTCAAGTCATGTCGTATCTAATTTAAAGTTTCTCCTATTTACTGGAGTAGAGATTGTTTCCCTTGCAAGAACCTGATGAGATGGTAATGATTGGTCCATGTTTTGGCCACACCCCCGGGCGTTATTACAGACACAGAGTTACAGTTTGTGAAAAGCCTGGCATTTAATGCAGAACAAAGAATTTCTACCAGCTTATGTCTTCCGAGGTTTTAAGAACAAGATTGTAAGGGCAGGGAAAGACAAATCAACACACTACTGTCTGATTTCAGGTAAAAAACCAGTCCATATTAAAATTTCTGAAACACTTAGCCAAGACAATCTAGGACATTTACTGAACAAGGTCTAGCACGACTTTCCTGTCACTTTTTACTCAGGAACAAGAAGAGAAATCGGGATCCGAAACCAGACTCATCCGTCCTTAAATGTAATGAGAAAGGGGCAAAGTATTTCACCATGACATTCGATAAATAAACAAACAAACAAACAGAAACAGAGAAAGCTAGATGGGGTTTACTTTGTAAGACGAGGAAATCCCCTCTGCCCATTAGCACCACTCAAAAAATACCTGAGCAAAATTCTGCCTGACGTAAAAGCCCTCCATCCGCAGCCCAGAGGGCTAACAGACAGTTTCTGTGTCTGATTTCAGCCTTCTCAGGTGTGACCCAGGATGTGCAAAGAGACAGGGAAACATCCTGCACCAACCACAGCCTGAGAGCCACCGCCATAAAGAAACTTTCTGGGGCATCCCAAGTAACACACATTTATTTATTTATTTACATAACTGCAGTTAAAAATGTTACTTGCCATTTATGCAAACCTGAGCAGTAACAAATCTGTTAAGGTATACAGGATGCTGGTGTGAACTGGCTCTTTCCAATAAATAAATCATGTGGTATCAAATCAGTGCATCAACTTGTGTACTTGCCAACAATCAATCCTGCAATTTATGCACCAGTGCCACAAGAAGAATAACCCTAGTGAGTGGACAGAGGTCTGATGCTTTACAGAAACATGGAGGCCAGGATATGAATTGTGATTAATGATGAGTCACAGAACATAGAATATAAACCAAAAAAAAAAATTGTTTTCTTTTGCAGATCTGCAAGTTGACTAAAGTGACCGGAGGCCATTCACGGAGTGCAGAAAACCATGGAGCAACATACCGTCTGATGAATCTTACATGCCACAAAAACGACCATCAACAGACTAAGTGATTGCACAATGAATGGAAACACAGATAAATGTACATAACACCAAGAAAAGGGCTGCAGTAACACAAAGCAGCCAGCAAGCTGATGTGTAGGGAAATGTTCATGTGTTGCTTTGTAACAGTACAGTCCCGGTCCAGATGTGGAACAATTTTTGTTAGAGGAGCCAAATAAATGATTTAAAACAAATAATCATAATCTGCTGTTTCTTGTTACTGTTAACAAATGGCACTTATAGACTAATAAAACTAAGAATTCTTGTATAAAAGCCATCACATTCGAGAGTGTGTTGTTTACTGAATATCACCACAGCTGAGACTATCTTGTATGACTGCCTCACAGCTGCACTGATATTCAATATAACAGCACTCCCGCTCCTGTGATACTGCTTAAATATAACCTGCTCATTTCTATCTGCGTCCAAATATCAAACCCAAGGGTGCCAAACTAATTTTGATTCAACAACAAGTGTCACCTGGATGTATTCAGCCGGTTTAGGTAGCTTTGCGGCAAGTGGAAGTCTTAATGATCTGACAAATCATAGTTTATAGATAGGCTGAGGTTTAAAACAGGCACGGTTACAGCTCTGTGCCTGCAACAACAGATGGGCTGGCTTCCGTCACACAACACTGCTGAGGGCCAATCTGGGAGGGCAACGTCAACCTCCCTCACACAAACAACCAGACAGGCGTTTGGCCACAATCAACATACCACCATAAACAAAGGGACACACTTAGAAATTGATCAGGAGTATTATGTAATCTTCATTTGGCAAGTGGATTTTGATAATGAAAGTACAACTACGAAACTTTCGTTCTTTTAAACTGCTACACATGGCACTTTAAACATCAGTATGTAGTTGGCAAATTATTTATTTGTTTGCATTTTTGAGAATGAATGAGGTGGAAATCATTTTTTTTAAATGTTGTAAAGGTGCAGAAACTACTACAGAAAAAATGTGCTGTGAAGCAGAGTGCAATATTGTACTTTCGAGATATGAACAATGGACACCAATCAGGCCTAAGATCTTAAAGCATATTTGCAACTGCAGGTGTAGAACTGCATTCACCTACTTATCCACAACATGTGACAGAGGGCCACGTGATTTGAAATGTGTTACAGCGCAGGCAGACTGTCAAATGAAGTGTTGCAATGGGATGCAAACTGATCTGAAGGTGGAGGTCTGTAAAACCTCACAGACAGACACTGTACAGACGGTTTCACTAAGCAGGTATAGCATATTTAAAATTCTTTTCTCAACATAAAGGCAGAGCTAGATCTGTATGCTGATGAGAATCACTGAGCAGCTTCAAAATGGAAAATGAGTCAGAACTATTATTACTGGCAGACCCAGTGGCATCAGATACTTGCTACTGTATGAAGGCCTGCTTGGGCTGTGACACGAGGTCCGGCCGGCTTATATCCTCACTCTCACGTCTAATGAGAAGAGACAGTTTGCTTGTGCTGTTTTGTTTTTCGTTTTTTTAATATCACTGCCACTGGACCTAAATGCTCAGCAAAATACAAACAGGCCCTGCGACTTTAGCCTCATCAGCCTTAATGTCCCAAAAAAAAAAAAAAAAAAAGAACCTGCTGAAACTAGTTCATGTCAGAAACATCTGGTGGCCACAAGGACTTTAAGGAAAATCAATATGGACCCTGACTAACTAAAACATTTACAAAGATCGCTCCAGAGTGCTTGACAGGCCAAAAATAAATCTCTCCATTTTCCATGACAAGCTTCTGCCCTGCCTAACTTCACAATCACACTGAAAAAAAGCATTGTGCACGATGTGGGAAAATAATTCATAATGTTTCCATGTAATTAAACAATCGTACAACTCTCCAAACACAGTGACATTTTCAAATATGTGTCAGCATTGTCAAAAATCATCCTTTCAAAGCTCAACTGCTGGAACAACAGATTGAAAAAGCAACTTGATACCAGCAGAATTATTCCTATCAGCAAACTTTATAATGCCTGTGTGCTCGCTAGGAACACGCACTGTACATTTGATGACACTGTGCTGAGATTATCCTATCAAATTACAGTGGATTATCATACTCACTCCCCATGATCTTCAGCCCACTTTTGAACATGTTAGAAGCTGTAGGATTCCAGTGTGCCGTGAAACTACGAGCTTGTGCTCTGCTATTATCCCAGGCAAACCAGCAGGACCATCTGAAATCCTGAGCGCTCTGATGCAGTCATCATACTAACAGGGGGAGTGAACCTTTTCCTGCACTTTCTTAGTATTTGGTTTGCTGTGAACTTTGCTCTCTGTTTTTGGAACATGCGGTTCTTTTCTACAGGCCACTTGCTGATTTTTTTTTTTTTTTTTGTCTGACAGATGTTGTTCAAGGATTGGACAAGCCTGATGCCTCATCTAAAAATACACAAACAAAAAAAATATATTCTGAGTGAAAAAATAACTCACAAAAAAGCAGTGCTGATCCAACAAGAGGACTGGTTAAGGTGAATACATTACCGTATTATAATGGATTATTGTAATGTCACATGATCAGTAGCGTGCGGGCAAGTTTTGATCATTTCTTGCTTTGATCAAGGCCAGTGTCTTGTAAGTGGGGTAGATTCACGTGACTGTACGTCCAAACAGTCAGTCAGTCCAGGCTTACACCTCAAGTCAAACGTCATTTCAAAAGTCAACAATATGTCACGTGTTCCTCCGTTAGGATCTCAACAAATGTAACTTCACCCAGAACAAACAATCATTCAGTTTTATCTAGGCTTCTGCCTGGAAAGGGTCATTTCACTCAGAGCTATAAAGGTGAAAATCAATACAGTGTTCTCAGCAACGCAATCATCCTCCTTCAACGAATCCTACACCTTGACTATGATTATGATATCAATCACAGATCTGTCTGTACAATATGCAAATATGATAAACAAGTACCTTTATTTGATAAAGCAACTTATAATTAACTTGAATCTGTCTAACCTGAGCACTAAACATGCAGTGATGAGGCTACCTGCACTCAAAAATATTCACTCCAAAGCCCCACACGACGCGCATAAATTTGACATCACCATGGTTACATAAGAAACGTAAGATTATTATGACACAGACTCTGCATGTCAACATACTTCGTCCGTTTGATTTCCACATGTGACAGCAGCAGCCAAGCCAGCCGGATGTCTGTCTGCCTGCTGAACATGTCTACTAGCTTCACTACAGATCGCGACAGCATGTGGCACAATGTAGCAGCGTGGTCATGGACACATGCGAACTGCACGCATGTCAGCTGTGCACATGATCATTTAACCTTACTAGACAGTACATAGTGAAAACAGCACACTACTGTTGCAATCTGATGAAAACAGAAGCAGCCATGTTTCACTTAAAGCAGAAGGACCCTGTACAACTGATCTTGTTTCTGAATTGCCAATCTAAATTTTTTTTCAAAAGATTCACACTGTAAAAATTATATATACTGCTCAATCTTAAAATATGACCAGCATCATCACATGGAAAGAGGTTCTGGTCTTACCCAAACAGAGATGACTGAAACAGCATCACTTGATAAATAAAGCATGTCCTGTTTAGCTGGTTTACCTGTTAGAACAGTGATGTGCAGTGAATAGAGAGAGACCGAGTGAATTGAGGAAGGAGAGAAGCAGCTCCTACGTCCGGATACATAAATGCTTAGATGTCAAAAAAAACATATATGTGCTACCAGCGATCCTGTCAGCTTCCAGCGAGATTAAAAAAACGCCTCCTCAGGGCTGAAGCCCTGTGCTGATGCACTCCCTGAATGAACCGGCTGAGGAGGAGGAGGCGGAGGAGGGGAGACAGGGGGGCGGAGGAGGAAAGCAGCGAGGCCGGTATTCCAGAGATGTGATATACAGTTGAAAGCAGTCATACAGAAATAGCGTCCTGCCGTAAAGGCGAACAGCCTTGCTGTAGAGGATCAGAGCTGGAGGAAGCAGAAGAGAGAGCCCTGCTGCTGGAGGACGCAGCCAGCATTTAGTCCTTTGTGCATTGTGTCAGCAAGGATTACCACAGTGGAGGAGGAGAGGAGAGGAGAGGAGAGGAGAGGAGAGGAGAGGAGAGGAGAGGAGAGGAGAGGAGAGGAGAGGAGAGG
>JAQLOL010000002.1:5448296-5476535 GCA_029783665.1 Naso thynnoides
CATAATAATCTTTCTTGCATATTGTAATTCACGTGCCTCTCCTTGGCTCTGTATTGAGGTCATGACGGGACTTTCGGCCAATTACTGTAATTTCAGAGAGTATGTGTTTCTATCAGCGGCTCTACAGTTTGTCTCCTAACAACAGGTGACGTCACTACAAGGTTACTGGCTGTTAAAAGAAGTGACGTGAGTTACATTCTACAACTGGCCAGTGTCTGCAGGTGACACGTCAGCCAACTTGACTTGAGCTGCAACTTTCCGGCAACTGTTTTGTGTTATTGTGAATCTTTGGCGCAAACTGGACTTAAAAGAAAAAGTGACAACAAACGCAATAAAATGCCAGCTGGAGCAAAAACAGGGAGGGGAGGATGCAGCGGAGTTGCTTTCTAAGGAGTCTCATGCTATACAGTAGCTAGCCTGATTTCCAGAAGTTGCCTATTCCAGTTTAGATGGCATTTGTATTGCAAATTGTAACTGAACACACTAACATAGATGCAAAAGCATGACCTTTCTTATGTATTAATATGAGGAGCTAGAAAATCGATACAGTAACATGAGAAAAATTGCAATACTCAGCTGTATCCGTCTGGCGAAAATTTGGATTGTACTAATTTAACAGCAGATCACTGTCCACAAAAGACCTGGGAGCCTAACTGATTACATTTAATTTGATCTTTTTAAACTCTACTTTTTATTTCTTTTTGATTCAAACAAGCGCTCAAGTTG
This sequence comes from Naso thynnoides, assembly GCA_029783665.1. Taxonomy (NCBI): domain Eukaryota; kingdom Metazoa; phylum Chordata; class Actinopteri; order Acanthuriformes; family Acanthuridae; genus Naso; species Naso thynnoides. Next base: position 5,449,023 of record JAQLOL010000002.1, read on the forward strand.
ATGACTTCTGAAGCAGTTTTCAGAGGCTTCTCCATCCAGTGAGGAATTAAATTTAATGGAAAAATTTAACAGCACAAAATGGTCACATTTAAAACCTGTGGTTAGGTGTCACAGATTTTGCTTTCTACAACCTCAGTCAAAAAACACTGGTTTTGGCCTGTGGCTGCTCATACTGGTTACTGTGAAAACTGTTACTGTAGTGTGCTGACAGCTGGTGTCAAACTCCATATTTGAATATTACGCCAGTCTGTTTGACTGGAACGCCTCTTTCTTTTCAATTTTAGAGCAATTTTTTTTTCTTAAATAAACACCCTGCGTGTTGGAAGAGTGATGTGGAAACACTGCGCGCATTCCTCATTCAAAGGTTGCTATAATCCACAAGTTAGCTTACTGACGTGCACCTATAGTTACAATGTCTGTTAAGATTGACACAGAAAATAAAACATGTTCTAAAATTACACTTAACTTTATGGGAAAAGATCTACTCAGAGACCAAACAGAGACACAAACAGGTCCCATACGACTTTTGCCAAGCACTGCACAGGCTACTTTGAATTACCAACAGAAAGGTTGCCTCTTCCCAAAAGTTATCCCAGGTACTTAGGAGTCTTACCTTGAGAATTTCCACACAATATTTTTCCCATTTCTTCTCAACTACAACTGATCACCTTTGTTACTCTGTAATGTAGTGCCAGCAAGTATTTAAATCTTAATTACCGAGATCTAATGTTGAATTTGTGGAGCAAAGGAACAGTTCGTGACTGAAAGTTGCTCCAAAGTAGGTGTGGCTGGGAGCAATTCTGACTGTGGTCAGTTCAGCTCCAGTGTGTGGCAGCTGCAGCTCGGCTCTCCTTCATTCATACCAAGTGAACAGAGGGATGACAGGTGTACAGGGTGCAGATACAGCTCTTGTCAAAGTCCTGCAAGTCAGTTCAGCAACTTACCACCAGACACAGGAAATAACTGCATGCATAGTTATCTCCAACAGTGCTTTTATCACTGTGGTCCTTACACTTCCATTATTCAGCCTTTTTTAACGCGTAATTCAGGTGTCAAAGACTTTTCCTGCCATGCAACAAAACGTGGGATACAGACTGAAAACTTGGTGACTCTGACAGGGACAGGAAAAAAAAAACAAAACATGACACCCCAATAGTCAGCTGGTCAAAGCTGGCTTCACGTTACATACTTATAAAGCAAAAAGCCCAGGAACTGTCTGTTGGAGCTCACTTATGTGGAGACAAACACCAAATGTCTTTCATAGTTTGTCAATGCGAAGATACATAGCTCAGGTTACATTACGCGAGAGGACACTCGAATTGTCAGTCCAAACACATCAGTTTAGCAGGTAAACATCTAACAACCAGCATTTTTTATTGCTTTCGGTTACTGTCATTTCCCCAAACAGCTAACGTTAGGTCAAAGTTCAAAATCAGCTCAAGCTGCTTCTAATTTCCCCATTGTAACATAGCGATAAATCTTTGCAGGAATATATTTAATAGGCAAACTAACGTTGGTCTGATAGGTTTCATTTATAGAGATAAAGCGCTCCAGGGTGTGTCACATGCAAATTTATCACCAGGCAGCAACATGCTACAACATATGACCAGGTTAATGTTAATTTAGTTACAGTAAACTGGATTCTGACTGCCTTTTCACATTGTATGAGATAATTATTGGATTTTACGTTGACGTTTTAGTGTTACTAGCTTGAACAACGTTGATGCTAGCTAGCTAACTCATGTTTTGCCATTCTTTATTGGTGAAAATAATGTCTTTCATGGTGTAACTACTTACCGGGCCTTAGTCAATTATGTTTACTTTGTGGTGAAAAGTAATTCCATATCGCTGTCCACCACCATCGCTGACATGGCTTGTTTTAGGACAAAAAGGGATTTAACGTTACTAAATCTAAAGGTTTTGCAGCACACAGCCATGACAACACGCCCATGCGTTACGTCACTTCTAATGATACCTTCAAGTGCTCCTCGTAATAACTAATTCAAAATGTCACTACGTTCGATTCGCGGCAACAATCGGAGAAAAACAATCATTCCTCTCAGGCAGACCTAATAATTTTTCAGTGAAATACAATGAATTATGTTATAAAAGCAATTGAAAGCAATTATTTTTTGCATATGCGTTTTCAGTACAAAAGAAACAACAGCACGAAAACATTCTCAATCAAAGAGTTACCTGAACTCATCATGTCAGCGGGTTAAGTCAACTCAAATCCGTAGATGTCACAGGGTTAAACAACGACGTCACTAAAACACACAAACGTGCGTGGGAATTTGTTTATTGGACATTTAATTAGCTATTTACAATGTTTACATCTTGGGAGTGGTAATTTCCGATAAGCTATTAATCCGCACCGCATGTCCTGAAGCTGTGGGAGTGGGAACTGAAACGCCCCACAGATACAGTGATAAGTCAGGTAACTATTACTGTGAAGCTTCGAAATAAAACCCCCTTTTAAGTATTTGAGTCTAAATATACTCAGACACTATAAGTATTATACAGTCAAATGTTTGTGCATATGAATAAAGTATGATTACAAAGCACACGCCACAGAAACAAGAATATAAATCACTGTTATATCAAAGTCCATTCTCCAATGTCCGTCAATGACGTGCCTTCTGTGCTTTCAGTTCTTTATTTCAAAATACCGAGACATAGTAAAAACAAACAAAAAAAGGTATAAACAATTATGCAGAGATCCTAAAATGTGTGACAGGACAACAAAAAAAAGTAAAGAGCACATAAAGTTGGTCTAATAAAAGGTTTTGGGTGCAGTTGTGGGACATGCAGTCTTATCATATGAATACAAATCTATCAATTCGTCACTAAGAGACGTAGGATGTTCAGATGATTAGACCTAAGAAGAGTTAGTATCTCTGACACTGCAGTGCATTTGACAGGCTTGAAGACTCTGTGAAGGGCTCTGTGCATGATAGCTTTTTGGTTGTCAAATACTGCCCCCTGCTGACAAGTACCCTTCAACGCAAAACCAGAATGTTTTGTATAGAGTCATTATTAAAACGCAGAATGCGTCTTTGCTTTTGAAAAAAAAAAGAAATTCTTTTACTTTATAGGCCACTTCATCTATTTGTTCCTATTTATTTACTGAATACAGTGAGTAGGAAATGAAACGTGTATTCCTTTGATTGAAAAAGAACAAGCATAGGGGTTGGATTGCAACCCATTACTGCATTTTTGGTTCAAAACTAATATAAACCTTATTTTTTTCACCTGGGCCACTTTTATTTAACTGTTTCTTGTTTAATGGAGATAATAGTACTGCTCAATCTCTGTGTGTACTTATAGAAACCATCAGGCAATGCTTTTCCATATTTTGAAATCATTTTTAGTGTTAATAAAAAATATTTGAACTCTGCTCATTCAAAAATCACTATATCCTATATTTAACATTGCATTTTTAGCTTGGAAGAAAACGAACCGCCTAAGCTTACTCCAAAATAAGGACAAGGGACATCAGTAGCCTGTGAGTTTTATTACAATCCAATGAAATACTATTTGGCTCTTTAAAAAAAAAAAATCACAATGAACAAATAACCAAGTATGTACCGTACAGAGAGTACAATGTTAAAAATAAGGGAGTAATTGTTTATTGATGATTTTAGAGATCAGTGTTGTGTCAAATAACAACAAATATGGCAGCTGTAGGTTTTTTGTCTGTCCTTCCATAATAGAAATGTTGCATACCTCTACAAAAGGACCCCAACATTTCCTACTTTTACCAAAACATTACAGCAGGCGTAATACTTTAAAAAAAACACATCTGATTATGCCTTCAGTGCCACAGAGGAGGACCTAAACTAAAACTTGGTTTAACATATAAATTAGACAATAAATTAAAGCCAGTAAGCTCTTACATGGCTTTGTACAAATACAAAGATGTACATTTACTAGTCTGTATTAAAACAACTAAATTTGAAGTATCAAAGCTAATTAATCACAGTAACGGCAAGCTGCCAGGAGGTGCCAGAATTATACCAAACACGTAGAAAAGTCCCATGAGGAGGTTGAGCTTGGCTGTCTTCTGGGGGATCTTGGCGTAGCACCGGCTGCGGAACTGCTTCTCCAGGGGGAAGGCCATGGGCAGCGTGAGCAGAGGCAGCGCCATGCTGATGGTGTAACGGGTGGCGAGGATGCAGAAGAGCACGTAGGGGACGAAAAGCAAGAGGTTGTAGAGGACGTAGGACAGCGTGGGGCCTATGAGGATGGCCAGGGTGACGATACCCGCCTGCTTGTCAGAGTCCATGTCTCTGGTGTTGTTGCTGTGGAGGATGGCTTCTGTGTTGAGGGCCAGCGGGACGGCGTACACCAGCGGCAGCACTGACAAGTAGCCAACCTGCACCGCGTGGGCAAACATGACTGCCAGCGGGCCGAAGGTGATGAGGATTACCACGTCTCCCAGGGCCACGTACTTGAGGCCAATGCCTGGAGAAAAGAAGCCACATTAAACCTTTCAACTCATGTTTGTCTACTAAGTGCCATCAAATCCTAAAAGTACATTGAGTAAAGCACGTTTGCACTGGTTTGTTCATACTCTCTAGTTCAAAATGTGTGAAACTGAGCAAAACAGGCAAACTCTGAAAAATCACTTATGTAAAGCTGTCTTGATTACTATGAACACGGTCTTTAGGGGTCAAACTGAGAGAGAACTTATATTAAAAGGTGTATTCCAGCAATTCAGTATTGCATTCCCATTAAGTTTGAGGACATTATAGAATTACAATCAATGTTGCAGAGACTGTAATATCCTGACATGTAGTATTTGGTATATACTTCCAATAATGCAACAAATACCATTTTGATTGTAATGCAGGGTTACTGTAAGATACTTGTAAGCCTCAGAGCCCAGGATGAGATAACCCTGTCATGACAGAATCAGGATTGTCGTCTCAGTGTTGACAAAGTTCCTCCAAACTGACCCTTGATTTGACTAATTTCTTTTGATTTCTGACGCCCTTTCCCTGTGATTTATTTTGGTGTTTTCTCTCAATTTCTCTGAACTTGGTATTACTCCACTCTGATATCTTCTCCTACTGATTCAGCATTTTGTTCTGCTCCTATTACACATTTTATTGTCATATCATTGTATGTTACTATGTACTTTCCACAGTTGTTTCATCTGCTTTGACTGTAAAACACTTTGGGTCAACCTCTGTTGTTTTTAAATGTGCTATATAAATAAATTATGACCTTTATGTGTGTTTTGGTGAGAGTTACACCATTTTTCCTTTTTTTTCCCCCAAGAAAACATTTTTAAGTAAAAACCGCAGCAACACAGCATTCACTTCCAAGGTAAGGCTGCAACAGAAAAACAAGCAGCAAGCCAACTGAAACTCTGGTGGAGGGGGTCCACTTATACCAAGTGGTGAATCAACACTTGAGCTCCTCTCAGAAATGTATTTCACTTCATAATGGAATTTAACACATCAGTGTGAGGCTTCCTTAAAAGGCTAGTTCATCAAAATCCCAACAGCCTGTGGCTCAGTTGGTTGGGTCTGTGATTAAACATGAGGCAAGTCCTTGATGCTGACAACCACATCAGCCAAATATGGAGTGATAACTTTTTCTCACTATAAGACATCCAGATAGTAGGTTTTTTTTGTTTTTGTTTTAATTTTTTTTAATTTGCAGTGCCTTAAACAAAAAAAAGGCAGTCATCGCCACTTTTCTATGATGGAGGAAGACATATCAATTCAAAACCTTGACATATAAAACCCAAACTATTTGCCTGGCTAGTTACCACAAGAAGTAAGTGGGAAAGTTTCTGTTTTGGGTGAACTGACAGCTTACCAGCGGTAAGAGAGGCTCTGTACAAAGAAAGATGTTCTTCCAAGTGTTTGTTTTTTTTGCCCTTTGGTAAAACCACATGACAAACTGACCACACTAGCAAACCTCAACGTGCTGTGCTCTCTTTTTCTGGGATCATTCTCATGTAACTATTTTTACAACACCACCCTTTTGCTGGCACCTAGAGCCAATATCAGGCAATGCAGCCTGGCGCAGCTGAAACCTTCAGAGTGTGTGGATGTGCATCAGGCAGCAATCCAAGAGTTTCACGTTAATATTTTACTCACCTCCAGTGTATAAAAAAGAGCTGGAAAGTCCCCCAAAGTATATAAGGGCTAGGTGCTCCAATCTAAGTGTAGACAGGAAGTAGAGCAAAGTGGCGCACAAGCAGCCCAAAGAGTACAACAATGCTCCGAACATTACAACATCTTGCGGCGCCAAGATTTCATCCACAAGAGTCCTATCGTCACTTTTCTTGTGGTCAATCCCTTTGGAGAAGTCATAGTAGGTGTTTACAAGGTTGCCTGCCCCGTGGACTACGAGGACAGCCACTGCACACACCATCAGGATGACCAAGTCCACAGAGCCCTCCAGTTTGTACGCCAAAGCGCTGCCGAGGGCCACCGGCGTGAGCGAGGCACTGAAGCTCCACGGTCTCAGCGCTAGCACGTACGCCGCACACTTGTGCCTCACGTCCAAAGCAACTCGGGCCATCCTCGACATGTGGTTGGTGCCCGGTGAATGACTGACCGAATTATTCATACCAGTCTGCCATTGCTGACCACTGTGACCATTCGATCCAGCCAGAACAAACGTTTCTGCCCTGCTTTGTCTCTGCTCTTTGGCCATTCCTCTGCAAAAGGGGTCTGTAGTACCAGCAATGTTCCCAAAGGTCAGAGCCTGGCGTTCCTGTAGTATTTAAAACATATCAGCAAAATTAAAAGATGGCTTACAAAGCATTACACTAACAGTCTTAACACATAATAAACCATTGCTCCTAAATTAAATAGGCTGAGTAGGAAACATCAATATTTAAAGGACTTACCAAAAAGTACCTCTTGCAATGCAATGATATTCTTTAATCAACAAAGACGCATTAAGTGGTTTTGCATATTTTGTTAAATAATTAAGTGCTACATAAGGTTTATATAACCCTACTATAGTGAAGAAAGCATTGTTTTTGAATACAGAAGCTCAGGCATCATAACATATAACGTTACATTAAAATCCTCAAGAGATCTCAGCCATAACTGGCAGTGTAGAGAATTAGACAAACACAGAACACATAATCTTGCATTTTTTAATTCTTTTTCTGCATAATCAAGGCAACTAAAGACTTCCAGGATCTGCAGACACATTGTTAAATGTCAGAAACGTTTACATTATTTCACAGAAGTGCACATGGTTTTAATTGTGAAGACTAATTGCATTAAGAATATTGTTGCTGAAGCAGATCAAAGCAGGCCCACAGATCAGAGGGGGTTTCATCAAGTGTAACTGTTAGCTATGAAAGAGGCTGACTGAGTGCAAAAGCGTTATAGTGAAGATTCTTCCAGTCACTTTGAATTCAAGGCAGAGTGGGTGGATCAAACACTGGACAAGTGTTTAGCTTGCCAAAACGTGTTATTGCGTTAAACAAAACCCACCTTTAAATTTAAAATGCTGGAGAAACTAATTGGGGGGGACAACTACGGGCACCGCAGCCGGTACGGGGCGAACAACCTCAGGCTAACTTCTGAGATTATGGGATTAAAGCTAACTATCTAGCAACCATGCTAACGTTCTCTGTACAGGTACAGAGGATGAAATGTCTGACAGCAGCAAACAGTTACCTGTTACGTCTTCACCATCCGACACAAACAGGCTTTCTCTCCGCGTAAGAACATATTTCTGTGCCCGCTGAGTCTGGTAAGGTGAGAGCCCGTTTGGTAGCTTACGTGTCAACTTCGAGGGTACTTGACTGGTTGGCTATCAAACCCGTTGGATCTGACAGGCGCCATTTCCTCCTCCAGAAGTGCAACGCCGCTCAGCGGTCGAGAAAACGCCTCTGATACGATGGTTCCGACTAGCATTTTTGTTCCTACAGACAACTGGCACAATGAGAAAAAAAATGATCCAATATATTACAAATAACTTAAATAGATAAATACTAAACCTAAACGAATGAGAATAGTTGTTCAGCATATTACTGGGAACAAGAGTTTAATGCAATTTGTTTAGTGGTAGGCCTAATTGAAAAAATATTACAAAACCTTGGTCCTCCCCATCAAATATCAAAGATATTAGGCAACAATGTCTCCATGAAATCAGCAATAAAAAGAAGGTTTCAGACTCCATACATTATAGTTGGTATTGTTCAATTTTATCACCATTTTTTTAATGAATTAATTTTGTGGACCTACAACATTTGACATTCTTGTGGTGACCGTGAACTGTAAAACAGGGCTAACCTGAGGTTTGAATGAGGTTTAGGGGCCCCCATTAAATGTCTCCACCCACCCATGCTCTCTGTGATGACAAGAAAAGGAAAAAATAATAATTTATAAGCACCTAAGCATCAAGAATCTATCCAGAGTAACTGATACAGTGTGGTCCATACCTGGGCTTTCAGATGAAAACTTGAACCGCAGTTTGTTTTTTTTCTTCCTCTCAACAAATGGAAAGTGATGAGCACTTGGAGGTAAAACTGCAACATTCCTGCATTCATAACACGTTAATTGTTTCTGATGAGGTTTTATGTCCTTCTCACAGCAGACATGTCGATCTGCCACAGGTCAGTAAAGCTCAGGCCTAGGGGGTATTAAATACAATTCTCAAAGATGACTTTATTCAATTTAGGCGCCCCATAATGACCCAGTTAGTCAGAACACGCAAGAACTAACACAACGATATCCAGACATTGCTTATATTATTAATCACACCTGTGCTTTTCCTGCTATTAGGCCACATGCTTAACTGTCTACTGTAAAAATGCCTTTAGATTGCCATTCATTTACTATTGGCCTCAGTCAGCTTCGACCCCAAAGTCCTCCCTTGATTTTTACTTTTATTTTTCAAACTGAAAAGAAAAGCTCAAACTTAGACGTCACATAAATGCAGCCAAATTTACATTTTGAAATCAATAGCAATGTTTTCAAACTGCGAAACATGTTACTTTCTGGGTCACACTTTGTTTCAGGGACTTGACTATAGGACAGGATGTTACAAGTTAACCATTCACACTATCTGTTGGCTTGTTTTGTGATGAAGCAAGAGTGAAACCAATAAGAATGCTATGAGATGAGTCATTTAAAAAAAAAATTCTGTAATTGGAGGAATGTAAAAGGTGCTTTATGTAACATTTTAGCACCAGTTACATCACAGTTGCTGTATAGAAATCTGTGCACTGCATGTGCAGGGTTAATGTGTAGAAGAACAAGAGTGCTTCCATATCAGGAGTTGAACTCAGGCACCCTGGCTGAAAACCAGGAATCCTTACAGCTAGACCATATGAGTACTGTATGACAGAGTACTTTGCACTGTGAGCTTTCTATCGGGTTAGGTCAAATGATTTAAAGCAGATTTGACCACATTTTTTCAAACAAAGTCATGAAAATTTCAGTGACTTTATTCTCATGACTTGATACTTTGAATTGTACTTTAAGTGGCACTAAAAAAGTGCATTTTTATCTAACCAAAGTATGAGTGATCCTATGAGTTGTTTTGAATACAAAAGTACAACAGATGCATCCACCCCTGCAGGCCAGAGTCCCCTCTGGCAATGCTGCAAATCAAATTAACTTTGTCATGCCAGTGCAAGTTATAATCTAAGTCACTCCTGCAATGTACATTTAACAATTTCCTTGTTGGACAGAAATGCTCAGCAAGAGAAAACACAACTTCAGAACTCTACGATGAAATAAATGTAATTCTTTAAAAGAAGTTTAAAGGGAAAATGAATCTATGAGCTAAAACTTATGTTTTATGTCATAGTGTGGAGTTAACAAGTCAGGCCACAGAATAAAATGTTGCAGTCCAAGGGTGTAAATATAGACAGTTCAGACAGGGCAGTTGAATTGGGGTTCCCGGGGCCCCTGAGGCTGGAGGGGACAAGGAAAGAGTATATCCTTTAGCAATGTGTTGGGAAAAGGACAAACTCTTTTGAATGATTCAGACAAGTAAGTCATACTGTATATGCAGTTCACAGATCTCACATCAAATATTAAGTGGTGCCATCTGCTATATTCACTGTTAAAAAGACAAACTCATGGTTTCCTCTTTTCTTTTTTGGTAAAAGAGTTCTCAGAAATCTATAACTCTATGCTTCTTCTCGATAAACTATAAAAATTATGGGTTAAATGAACTGCAAGAAAAAGAAAAACAATTGAGTTAAACAAGTCATTTACTTCTTTTGTAATACTGTATGCATGATATAATGCAATGATGATTGCTGTGTAATGTAGCCTATATGTTGATATTTTTGAATGTTGTCTCAGTTTGATGCTTTGACAGGACATGCAATATATAGTTGCTACTTTAAGTGCAAAGTCAGTGTCAAGCTGAGAGGAGTCATGCATTACAAATATAAAAGCGTCATTGAGAAAAGAGAAGATAGAGATGAAAAGGAGGAGAAGGTAGCACAGCTCTCTAATTAGATGCCTTGTTTGGATTTGTACCCTGCCTGAAAAGTGTCAGTGCAGCCACACTTGGGTAACAAAAAGGCAATGTACTTTTTTCCCCCTAACATCATTACATAATCCTAAGAAAATCATGTTCAAAAATGAGCCATCTGCTTCTGCTTTAGCTGAGCTCTAGTGGTTGCAGCAAGTGATTTGATGGACAGAGCACGTTTGGTTTTCATTAGATTGTCTCGACACTGACCTCTTGCCCCATCTACAGTAATATGAAACCAGCCCGCTGGCAGGCGCACTGTGCGGAAGAGCGCCGCGCAGAGCTGATGCAGACTGCACTGCTTTCATTACCCGGTCCGCAGGCAGGACTGCGCTGCCGCACACTGCACCAGAGGCTACTCAAGTGGCAACACATTACGAAACGTGCAATGGCCAACAAGTAGTTTTCACGGGCATAGATGGTTAACCTATGTGGTCTTCACTGAGGGATTATTTGTGTTTGATTTTTTCCTGGAGGCGTGATATCGCAGCCATGGTGTGCTGTCAGACTCCCAGAAGTTTACGCAGAAGCGACTGGAGCCTCTCTCCTCTGCTGGCTGCTGCGCTGCTTCTGTTCGCAGGGATGCAACAAACCGCAGCGTTTCCCTCCTGGAGGGTAGAGGTATGCTGTAACCGCTTTATGACATGTAAGAGCTGTCACTGCAGTCCTGCAAGCCCAACAGATTGTCTGCTTTGCGATTAAGTTTTAAAACTTTGTTGTTTCATTTATCCCTCAGAAAACAAAACACCAAACTCCATTCAAAATTCTTTGATTTTAATTTTTTTTTCGACGTTTCTGTGATGTAACAAACTAGAATTGTTATGGCTTGATATTTGTTTGAATTAATTAATGTCAATCATCAATTCGTCTCACAGTAATGTAGTAATATTAGCACCTATTTCAAACAGTAACTAACTTTGGAAAGTAAATGGTTCAAATCCTGTTTACTGTACTCCAAGTTTAAATCATTATAGAATAACCTGATGGTTAGTGGATCCCTTATATCCCGAGGTCACCACAAAAACAGAAAATGTAGTAACCTAACTTATCCTGTGTTGTGCAGCTGTTTACATTAAAAATAGTTTAAAATGTTATTCTTTTTTCATTAAGTATGGTTTTCAGTTTTATAAAAAGAAAGAAAAAAGGGCAGAAATCAGGACACTTACAGGCCATAATTACAATAAACCGAGTCAGTGATTTTTCAAAGTAGCCCTGATATTATGCATATGTTTCCAGCTTTGAAAAACTTTTAATAGGGTGTCACTCTCCATGCAATTTCAATTACTTCTCTGTTGTCTTAAGAAGTGTCATTAGTTGAACATCATTAGATGAAATCACTCAGTTCTAGTTTACCCATTGCAATACACATCAGATTTAATTAAATTAAAGTTCGGGTAAAGTGGAACATTCAGAGGAATACCATAATTAGATTAGGCTATGAAACTTATCCCTGTACAGCAGCCCAGTATCTTCAGTGAATGGGATAAATGTTCTCCTCCACACAACATCTGTCATCGCCACCCACCCACTGTGATACAGAGCCTGAGGGTTAGCTTTATGTCATTTCCTCAGCCACACTCTCATCATGTGTCGATCAAGAAGACTGACTGAGGATTGCATAACTGCCTATGGTGAACTTCTTGTAGGCTGCCACATTAAATCACAGCATAAAGAAAACACACATTAGACTCTAGGTCAACATGCACTCAAACATTTTCTGTGTTGTCTTCCATGTTAACTGAAAATAAATGCAGTATTAGATTCCAAATTTTAAAATGTATCAGAACATGCAAGACAAAATAAAACATATTTTAAATATTATTTTATCACATTATTTTCTATCAATGTTGACAGTCTGTGTCACTGTGTACTCAGAATGTGCCTAACTGTCGGCATCAGTTTGTCAAGCAAAGGTGCATGCTGGGTAAAAGCTCAGTTGCCAGTGTGTGTTTTGAATTATGTACAGAAAATATTCGTTGTTGAATCTCTCTGAAACTGAGGAAGCAAATCATAATCCTTGTTTTAACATTCTCGGTGCCTGAGGTTTCACTCTTCCGCAGTCTCCCCAGGATCTGCTGGGAGTCAGCACACACCACTAGCGTCAAGGTTTAGTCTAGGGTTCAGACCTCATGGTTTATGGTAATCTTTATTAGCGCCAAAGTGTGAGATTAGATTTGCAGTGAATATAACAAGCCATGACACTGAAAGAACTGTGCTGGCCTCACTACCTTAAACACCTCATAAGTCACTGAACACAACACTGCACTGCGTGTGAGGTCAGGAAAGTAACTGTTGAATAAAACAAGGACCAGTAAATATAATGCAACACAGAACTTTATATTTATCATCAGAGCAAGAGACGCCATCAAGTTAATTTAAGACAGCAGTGTGAGACAGTCAGCCAGACTGCCTTTCCCTGTTTCGCTATTTAGGTAAGGAAATGAAGGAAGTGCTGGATCTATTTGGCTTGACTGGGCGAAGCTGAAACCGGAACTAGAGGATAGGGTGTAGAATACAAAGTGAAGGGAGTGGCTTTGATATGTGCTATCCATCTTTAGTTTTTTTTTCCCCAGAAAGAGAATGCTGGAGTCTGTGTTCCATAGGTCTACCAGTTCCAGCCAGCTAAAACAAAGACTGATTTTTCTTGTTAATGCCGTGTTTAAGTTATTTTTTGTGTTCTGGAGAAGTAAAAATATCAAATTCACAAAAAAAAGCCAAGGAAAGTCAGCTTGAACATGTTTAACAGTGCACACTTTCTTTTAGTCTGTCTTTGAAGGAAAGTAGTAGTTGTTGTGTGGAGAAAAAAAAACAAACAAAAAGAAGTGAAGCAGAAAGCTTGGAAGTTTTTTAAGCCCCGCCTTCTTTTCCATGCTTTGACACACCTGACTGCGCAGGCATGATAGCTGTGATAGCTAAGGATACACGATATTATCGGCACGTTGTTAGTATCAGTCAGTAATGGCTTTAAAATTAAATATCCAATATCGGCCAGCATGCAGATATCCACGGATACAAGTCAACGCCATGTTTCACATGTTCCCTGGGGACAGTCAGTTGTCAGTATTGTTATAATTGTCTCAGGGAGAGCATCATCCAGTTTGAAGTAGGATGTATCTTGTTTTGTTTAAAAGCAGTTGTCATAAATAATATGACATTTTACTTAATGTACATTCAAGTATTTTTCTTCTTTTACACAAGCAATAAATATTACAGAATTTTAAGCTTTGTATAGTATGCCTGCATTTGATTATCTCTGCAATTAGGTGTTGGAAAAAATATACATACATATCGTTACTAGTATCGATTATCAGCCAAATGACTTGTAAAATATCGGCATATCAGATATTGGCCAAAATTCCAATATCGTGCATCCCTAGTGATAGCTGTATGAACTGACGTGCTTTTACGATTTTTTTGTTTCAAATAGTTACAAAACTAGATAAACACCTCCCCCACAATTCAACTGTTGAGAGAGGATGGAGGAAGATTCAAATGCTATTGGATTTATTGGATTTGATCTGATGATCTGATCTGATCCTTACTGCTTTCCTATTCTCTCTCTGTCTACGTCTCTACGTCTTTCTATGAACACAATGAATCATAGATTAATGATGTGGACTTTCACATCATACACACTGCTTTGGAGGAACTTCTGATTCCAAAAGGATCTCTTGAACGCTGTTCACCAACCCAACATGAACCTACCACATTAATGAGTGTACACCTTTTACTGGGCCAATATGTGTTGTTAGCAGTCAAGATTCTGGGTGAATGGGCAACTGTATGTAGCTTTAGCAGAGTTTCTGGTTTTATGTATGCCTTCTTATAGGGAATGTTCACCCAAAATGAAAACGCCATCGTTTACTCACCCTCACACAGATGGAGGGTCAAGGGAAGTTTTCACAAAACAGAGTTTCACAGGAAAAAGGCATTGCAGTCATGTCCCAAACAACTGTAGTGAATGGCGACCAAGTTTCAGTTTTAAAGAAAATACATCATAAAACCTTAAAATGCCTCCATACTGCTTGTCTGAACTAATCCAAGTGTCCTGAAGCCTCGACACGCTAAGCTGTTTTAAAAAATGACACTGGCACCATGTTTTTAGCCTCACTGTTCACTGCAGTTTATAGCTCCTGAGATAGAAGCTCAGGGTATTTGAGGCAGGTCTGGGCATGTCTGTTGGCCTGGTATCTGCTGCTGGCACCAGACATCAGACGGCATATAAAAAGGTCTGCAGATACAGCAAGCTCTCATTGGGCTCCAGATGATGTGTGCGCAGGCGTGCCTGTGAACGAGGCTCCCATCTCAGAAACTACAAATGATAGTGAACAGTGAGGCTAAAAACATGGTGCCAGTGACATTTTTCAAAATAACTTGACGTGTCAAAGAATTAGGACACATGAATTACTTTGGACAAGCAGTATGGAGGCATTTTATAGTTTTATGATGTAATGTGTTTTTACATTTGAATCCTGGTCACCATTCACAGCAGTTATTTGAAAGATTACTGCAACATCTTATTCCTGTAAAACTCCAGCAATTTTTTGTGGACTAAAAAACTTTGCCCAGTCTTCCATCAGCATGATGGTAGGTAGACAATAATTGAATTTTCATTTTTGGATGAACTATCCCTTTATATTTATCATGTAGGACGTGAAGCACTCCCACTCTCCAGTGCAGAATGGACTCCCGCAGTCAAACTCAGTCCGAGTGACTTTAAGTGTTGGAAAATTTTTTTACAACTTAAACCTATCCTTATAAAAAGTTATGGATTTTATCAGCTGTTGCTATCACTATTATGGAATATTGCAGCCAAAGCAAACCACAACTTACCTTCAGCCACAGAATATTTATGAAAGCACTAAAAGGCAAAGGACACCTAGTGTTTCAGAGCTATAAAAAAAGCACAGAATTCAGGTGTAATCACTTAGAGTTGATGCTGTCCAGTCCATTCCCAAAAAGACATCATACACCACCCATGTATCTGTGAAAAGGATCATACTTAATGCTTGAAAAGCACTTTTACTGCTGATAACTTCCTGTTTCCCTAAGATGAGATGCCTCTGCAAGAAAATCTAATGGTAACATTCAGATGCAAGGCACCGCAAATAGCAGCAGCTGAGCACAGTTGTTTCTGTAAAGATAACAAGATATGGAAGCACCAAGCTTCAAAAGTCAAGTCAAACCCCCTCTGGGGCTTGTGACAATCCAACAAAAAGATTTTTATCTTGTTGAATTATTACTACTACTCACTGAAGCCAAATCCATGCTGATTGGTTTTAGATCAAACACAATAGTAGCTTCAGATCGCTCAAGGTTCAGTTCCTAACTGCGCTTGCTGTGAGGTGATTAATCAAAGGCTTTTCTTTGTCCAAGGAAGAAGCTTACACCACTGTGTTGCTCATCGGGATCCGCAAAGAGGCCAGGACACAAGTGCTTCACCTCTCCAGGAACAAGCGCTACACCCTCACCCCGGAGCAGCTCAAATGGGACAAGTTCAAGCTAACATACAAGTACTCATCTGCCGTTTTTCCTCTAGTCAACACAACAGCACAGTGCAGTTGTAGAAAATGGGAAAAGGAAAAGAAATTCTTTGACAAAGCACCCGAGAGAGTTAGACTGATGTTGGTTTTGGCAGGAAAACACAAGCAGAGATATTTTTCCGTCAAAGTAGGCCAAGTAGGAGATCTTAAAATCAGACTGTAGTTGGTGTGGGCTAGTTGCACCTTAATGGGATCATTTACTCCAAATTAAAGAGCTTGTCAGTATCCTCTCTTCTCGTGACAGTCAAGTCCGTTGATGTTTGTATGATCAATCAAAATGCTAAGTGCATATTCTGACACTGATTGCCTTGCAGAGTGCTCTGCTGGCATTTCTCAAAGAGAAAAATAAAGTCATATATGGTGACTTTTGCACCCTCAAAACAGTTGCTTGCTAAAATGCTTTTTAAATTTTAAGTTTGGAGAAGATCCAATGATACTCTTGCTTTGTGGAGCTTTAAAAAAAATCACATGAAGTCTTTCATACAAAGATGATTAAAACAGGTTTGTTCACTGGTTTTGGTGATTCAGCAAACTTAAGGAGACAATAAAGCAAATAAGAAGCCAAATTTCAGTCATTTCGGAGTTCGAAAAATTATGTTTCCATCTTTTTTTATATTTACAGTGGATGGTACCAGCTGACCAATACAGAACACTTATTAAAAGTATCATTCTAAAATTATCCGAGGTATAAGAGAACAGGTCTCAATAATAGAGCTGTAGTTGAAGTGCCTGTGGGAATTCTGATCTGTCTGAACAGTAGCCATTGTATTTTGGCAGATTCCTCTTCTGTAGATGAATGTGTGTTGAGACCAGTATTAACGACATAATGCTGCTGTTTCTGAGCAGGTTGCTCTCCTTCCCTACAAATTTGATAAATGCCAGTGACACGCGTCGAGGCATTGCCAAGGCTTTTGGCTTGTGGAGTGACGTCTCACCGTTCAGCTTCAGAGAAGTGCCAGCTGACCAAGATGCAGACATTAAGATTGGTGGGTACGCTGCATGTGGCTGTATCAATCTGCAACAGATGTTCCTTGGCTCCGAGCTCAAGACTTCTGCTTTGTCGTTACCGTCTACTCTCTGTGCACTCATCGCAGAGCTGTCTCCACCTCTAAACCTATTAAATCTTACTACCACAACTAAATTATCAAGCTGATATTCAGCATGACTCACAATTATGAATGAAAAAAATAATGCATGTCAAGAAGTCTAAATTATGCTTTAACGGTCCTTTTGGGTAAATACCCCAAGGTCCTGAATAAATTTTCAGGAAGAGGAATGGCTGTCATCCTGTGTGGTGAAGGCTGGAGTAAAAGCACTGTCTATTGCAATTCATCATCCTACAAAAAAAATAAAAATAAAAATAATGGAGTCAAGGTTTCTCTCCTCAACCCTAAAGTATATTGCATGTCTCTCTTGGCAGGCTTCTACCCTGTCAACCACACGGACTGTCTTCAGTCATATTTGCATCATTGTTTCGATGGCATCACAGGAGAATTGGCTCACGCATTTTTCCCGCCAAGTGGCGAGATCCACTTCGACGACCACGAATACTGGATTCTGGGAAACATGCGCTTTAGCTGGAAGAAAGGCATGTGTATTTATCATGTTTGTTGGAACTGCTAATATTTAACCCGTAAGGTGATGGATGCAGCAGACGCTGAAGTGGACAGCTCATGGAGTGCATGGAAACTGAAAAACAAAACAAAAATATCTCTGTTGCAGGGGTTTGGCTGACAGATCTTGTCCATGTGGCAACTCATGAAATTGGCCATGTCTTGGGACTCATGCACTCCATGGACCCAAAGGCTATAATGCACCTGAATGCAACTCTGACAGGGCGGAAGCTAATCACACAGGATGAGGTGTGGGGTTTGCACCGTCTCTATGGTACGTTCAAAATCCTTATGTTTCTTATTATTCTACCAGATCACGTAAAGGGAAGGTCCTTCTTTTCCAGTTTTGACAATTGTAAATATGTCAGACAAAATTATGAATATTTATAAATACAATGACTCATTTGACTTTAAAGATATTTTGCAATTCATCCAAAAGGTGAATCACTGAACATTCTCATGACCCAAAGAGCATAATCAGTCCTCATGCTGGGATGATGGCCTGCCAGACAGACCAGGAGAGTCAGGAACAAAAATGCATTGCTCATTGTATCTCACGTTGTCTGTCACAGCGACGCAGTATCTACAAAGCCTCATGACACCCTTTTTTTTGCCTTTTTTTGGGCTGTCCGATGAATTCTTGTTAAAAATACCAAAGTAAAAGAGGAAAGATGTAGGTGCCATCAGGTGGAACAACTGGGTTGGTCTCTGGGACCAACTGGTATCGATTTCCTGCACTTCATGAAGTATGGCCAACTTATGATTGGTCAGGGTTTAACATGTGGCCATATCTCCCAGTTTAGTCAGGGCAAGAGTTCAAGAGCTGAATCTGCCACACTATCTGTAAGGGCAAAAATACTGTACAGTCTGATCCCAGTATTAGAAAAATCACTTCTGAATACATTAGTGAAGAACCAGTGGTACAAAACCCATGACCCATTTTTGGTCATAATCAACCAGAATGAAGACCAGAATGTTTGACAGTGAAAGCCAATGTGTTATTAATGAATATTGTATACTCATGAGTCATCATTAAGCATGTATTGTAGTGACTCATTTTCATTGGAACAAAAAGAAGACCAGGGATCCAAATTCTTTTGCTGCTGACTGAGAGCTGTTGTCTGATCCTTCTCCTCCTACTCACTTCATCTCCTCCTCTCCTCTCCTCTAGGATGTTTGGACCGGTTATTTATCTGCCCGGCCTGGGCTCGGAAGGGCTATTGCGACAGCAAGCGCAAGCTGATGCAGAAGCACTGCCCCTCCAGCTGTGATTTCTGTTACGGTAAGACGCAGCACCAGAAAGCAGCAGTAGTTCAGGGGGGAAAAAAAAGTTTTCTCTCAATTGAGCAGCGCAAGGAGCTGCTGTGAACCGTTTGCCAATGGAGCAACGGGAGCCAACAGGTCCAGCCATGCAGAGCTGCGATGGAGGTTTTCAAGAATCTGATTTGAAGGGAGATTACACTTGCCACTGGAGGAGTGTGTTTAGATCTGAAAAATACCAGCGTCCCCCGGGACGGCAATGTGTGTTTTGGCTCAAATCAGTGACAGAGTAGAGCAGAGCAGGTACCTGTGGATTGTTGGCTGCCTCTAAACTAAGTATTGATAATACATCAACAATCTGACAGCCTAGGCCTCTTTAGGTTTATTGTGGAACGCACTCGTGCTGGGGTCTCCTGTTGCACAACAGGAAATGGCTCCTCTAAACCATCACAGCCCATAGATTGTTGTGGCTCTCCGAGAGTTTTGTCAGCAACAAGGGACAGTGAGGAGAGAGGCAGGAGGATACAATTCCTGGCTCACAGTAATCTGTTCCTCATTGTTGATTGGGAGACGTTGTACGGCTGTGGAAAATTCCTGAGTGACTCCAAACCGCTGGAATTTCAGACTGTGGCTTGAGGGTTAGAGACACACAAGGTCAATTTGGATTTTTGCGGCATTAACGAGAGTGACTGTTTTTTAAGCAGACTTTGAGTTGATCACAAAGCAGCCAGTTGTGTTTGTCAGAAGCCAGATGGGATGCATATTGATAGGACAGCATGGCGCCTGCAGGTCAAGAGTTGTGAAAAGCGTATTAAGTGTCTGACATGATGGGACAATCAAAGATACTGAAAGTAATCAGTGTTTTGGTTTTCAGTGTTTTATGAGGGAGGGTTGTGACATTTTAAGACTATGAAATACACTGAAAACAGGATTATATCTCTTTGCGTCTAGCAAATTGTTGTCATACGACTGTTGTTCAGTCCAGATCGTTACGATTCTGATCTCTGAAAGTGTCGTCTTCTCTTTAGAATTTCCTTTCCCCACTGTTGCTCCCACCCCGACACCCCCGAGGACCAAAAACAAGCTGGTTGTCGAGGGCAAGAGGCTCACTTTTCGTTGTGGAAAGAAAATAGCATCGAAGAGAGGCCAAGTATAGTGAGTATCAACCGCCAACCCGCAGTGACACTACAGTGTGATTTCACTGAGCATCACCTAATGTCCGACTTCTGTTTCAGCTGGTACAAGGACGGGGAGCTGCTGGAGTTCTCTCACCCAAATTACATCTACTTGAAAGACGACCACATCACCATAGTGGCCAATGCCATCAACGAAGGCACATACACCTGCATTGTAAAGAAAAAAGACAAGGTTCTCACGAACTATTCGTGGAGAGTACGTGTGCGCTTCTAAGGGCCACCGAAGTACCAGCTCCTCTGCACACTGAACAGGACGCATTCACACACGCGGTCACAAGGGGACCTCAATCACTAGGGCACATATTTCTGTTTTTTAAATACTGTCTTTCCTGTACCTTCAACATGCAACTGTCTTTTTTTGATTGTCATTGTGTTAAGGCGTTTTACTATGTGCAAATAAATGTTCTGTGACAAGTCAAATTTAAGTGAAAAGCTGTCTCTGATAGATGTTGCAGTTTGCGTTTTATTCAGGGAGTATTCTTGTAGCCCTCATCAGCTCTTTGGGACAACAGCATATATTTTGTTACCATCTGGGTTAATTTATTTGGAGCTCTTGCTGCAGCAAGTAATGAGGTCCAAGGCTACCAGGGGGTTCTTGGGGTGTTCCCACTCAGTATCACTGCCATTCAATTCCACAAATATAGGAGAGTTCGACAACATCCAGGAGAATCTACCCATACACAGTGAATACAAATCTTCCACTGTAAGTCCCTGAGGGAAACTGGCATCCAAAAAAAAAAAATCCATGTCCCTGCTGTGCTTCTTTTTACAGGGCTGAATGTTACAGAAGCTTTTGCTTAGATGCATGCCATTTGAATAATTTACACACTCATCAAAATAAGCTTTGAAAGCCAGAATAAGCAATGTTGTCTACAGCCTTTGGAACTATTTGGACCTTAAACCACATATGGAACACCTCAGACGTCTAGCTTACTTTACTAGCCTCACAGTGAAGCCAGCAGCCTGCCTCCAGAGACTGAGCAGTCAGTTCCACTAGCAGCTCTCTTTCCAAGCTTATTCAACACATCAGGTGTAATAATCTGCAGAGGGCTCCGGTGGGGGCAGGGGATAGATAAAACTGATTAATGAACATTTCCATTTAGTGCAGGCTCCAGACGTCCAAAGCTAAGGGATTTTTCTGCGCCTGTTCCAGTAAAAGCAGCAAGCGGTCTTGCAGGGAATAAAACTGTACTGTTTATTTTTCTTCGGCTCAAAATCAAAGAATTTATTGGTTTAATTCTTGAGTCGCAGAGCCATTTAAAAACAAAGGCAGAGCAAAGTCTGTGCCTCTTTTCCCCCAAAAGAACAAAGTACTGAGACAAAGTGTGCAGTGCAAAGAATGACATCACTTTTGGACAGCGACTACCAAATTGGGCTCAAGGCTGATTTTTTTTTTTAAGGCTTGACTTCCCTTCATTTTTTTCTTCTCTGGCAGTAGGCGGTTGTGTTTGCATAGCTTGGACAGGGTTTATAAATATAGGGAAAACGACAGACAAAACAAAGTTTCAAACTTTATTTCGAGCAAAAACATTGTCCACCTGTCATCAAGTGACCTGTCGGTCCTGAGGCAATTTCTAATATAATGTTAGATGGAAAACACAGCCAGTGCTGCATCATTATACAGTAGCTCAGGCAGCCAGGAAATACCAACCATTTATAAAATCTGGTCCTCTCTCATGAAGTATAAAAGAAAATAAAACAAAAATCAAACATGAGCACTAAATTTCTAACAGATGTACAGCTGTCTCCCCTTTAAGAGCTAAAATGGCCACAATTAAAATGATGAAATGGCTTGAAAATATAGAGAAGACGAAGCAAAACTCTGGAAATTGTTGCATGTTTAAGCCACCAGTCTTGCTGTGAGACAGTCTTGACTATTTGGTAACAGTAGTAATGATCAGAAATTGATCAGGCTTACAGTTGTAAACCAGTGACAATTTTCCATTTCCGTTCCAAGAGAACAACCAGCCCAGAACTTTTTGCTCCTTTTTTCCCAGTCAGACAGCCAGGTGTGCTGCTGCAGTTACTGGGCTCAGAATTTGAGGCTAAATCCTGGGCCGACTGCAGATGCTCCCTGGTTGCTGGTTGTCAAGTGGAAGCCTGTGTCTTTAAGGTCATCATCACCCTGGAGAGAATATGGAAACAGATTTATCATGGTAAATGACCACAGTTAGTTTCATCACTCTTGATATCATGCAGTTTCATTTCTTACCCATTAATAATAGAGCTAATAAATACTACACTAATTACCTTTGGGAAAATACTTCAGAATGAGACAATCTGACTATATTCCACACAAGTGCACATGAAGAGCATGTTAACAATAATATTTTTAACTTTTTTTTCCCCCTACTGTCCTAGGGTCTGTTCTACAAGTTTTCCACCTTGACATAATTAAAACTAAGATTTAAAAAAACACTACCTTTGGAAAGAAATGGTCTAATTTGTTGGTGAGACAACAAATACCACTGACTATCACTGAGAAGTATCAATATGAGCCTCAAGCTTCTGGTGGGTAGGACCACTGCTGAAAACATTAGGGACTAAAAGGTGCTCATCATGGAAAACACAAGGAGGAAATGACCGGACACAACGCCTGTGGGTCTGTAATCTATTTAACACAAAGTGCGCACGGAAAGCTGGGTAGCTGAAACTACTGGAGAAGTGGAGCTTAATGTCCTTACCAGTTGACTATAGCCGAGGCCTCCCTCGGGTGGGCGAGGACTGGTGCCTCTCTTCACCCTCTGTTGTTCACTCTTAGCTGGCCAGGTGGGGAACATGGACGGGTCGATGGGCAACGGAGTCTCGCGGAAGTATTCGTGTTTGAGCCCCTCGTCTGATAAGATCCTTTTACTGGGGCAGTAGGTGAGGAATCTGGAAAACAGTCAGTGATCAAGTTCATAATGAGATGCAAACACACAATGTTTGAATAAAGAAGCATAGCTAACCAGGCGGCTTGGATTGTTGTGTGGACTTTGAGTCTTCATACAGAGACCTCTGCATGTAGGGGGAGCTGTTTGAAAATTGTTCACCTTTACTTCAGTGGAGGTAAGAGGTAACTTGATCCCAGACCCTTGAGTGGCTACTCTATTCTCAAATTTTTTCAGTAACTGAAAAAGGGCCTGTGTTTAGCTCACTGAAAGCTGTTTCCCCAGTTGGAAAAGCAATCAAGGTTTTGTAGGAGGAATTAATCATGGACGTCATCTTGGTTATCTGTATGTGCCAGAGTCAGAAAAACTGCGACAAAAGAAAAGTCTAAAAATTATGCAAATGGATGTGAGAGTAATGAGCTCTCAAAGTTGTTGCAAGTTATCTGTCATTAGCACTTACTGCCTCTGTGTCAACGGAAATGGCTCTACGTGTGCGATTCTATCTTGGTGGACATTTGAAGGCTGGAAATAAACTAGTTGAGTTTCAGTTCAATTGTATAGGACGTAAATGGTGGTTGCAGATGTGTTGATTCCAGCTAAGCTGAATAACGTCGAGTTTAAGAATGCACTGTAGGTCTAGTATCTGGACAGACACCGGACACAAGATGCAGCCCTGTCACGGGGGGCCAGTGGGTTTGTGAAAGAAGTGCTAATTGTATATGATAGGATCAACACAGCATACTGAGGAGCTGCTCAACTGTGATAATTGGCTGGCCAACACGGTCTGATTGGAATCTTAGACACACACCTGAGCAGGGTCAGAGTTGTAAATGATTTACACTAGTCTGACAAGATTTTATTACCCAAATGTCCGTGTTTTTATGTGGAAACATTTCCTGAGAAGAATTACTGACTGGGGCTAGACTGCTGCCACCTTTATGACACATATGGCCAATACTGGTCTTGAAAAAGACAATCCTCCACTTGTTTTTGCTTCAGTATTCAAAGAATGTGCCTTCTTCCTACACCTGTGAACTTCCTCCTCCTCAGGACCCTCAAGACCCAAGAGCCCTGCTGGTTTTCATTTAAGCCACGCAGACCTGTTATTATGTAGGACATGAGGCGATGGAAACTAATTACAGAGCAGGATAAAAAACCCAGCAGTATTGTGGCTCTTGATTCCCAGAATCAAAATCAAAAGCTCTTTTTGATAACCCTGTTACTGTCCACTGAAGCCCCTCCTCAGGCTGAATACATTGGGTCCTGCTCTTCAAACCCTCTCTTACACAAGGTGGTGTGATATTCCAAATAGCTCAGTGATGTCAACTTGCCAAAGTTGCCTCTAAAATTCTGCTAAGCCGCTCTCGCTCTGTCCGAAGCTTTTCAAACAGCACCTCTCTGCATGTTGACCTCCTGCAGTCTCAATCTGTCCCTGGGTAAACGCCTCGTGAGTCTTTTGACAGCTGGAAAGTTTCAGCTGTGCTGGACAGGTGCCAAACTTCCACTGAACTGTGATCCCTCTGGCAGAAAAGTGGACATGGCGTTACCATCCTCTGCAGCTGTGAGGTAACTAAGAGGTATGGTTTTGTCGTTTGCAGGTGGAGGCAGGAAGGCTCTGTGGGTGGGTAAAGATCTGAGCATAGAGCTGAAAAGCTGGTTGCTGCTCTATACAGCTGCAAAACAATGCTGAACTTTCAGATTATGAAGGAAAGAATTATGAACCCGTTACACTGAGTGAAAGTGGTTTTTGTATTTAATGCGTGTTTTCTAAAACATTTTCCTGTAGTGTGGAGCATTACCATGGTGAGTGTGTGTGTGTGTGTGTGTGTGTGGAACAAGGAGATGGAACAGGACTGCTGCTGAGGCATGTTGATGAATTACCAGTCCGCTACTGTTGTCATGTTTTAAGTAAGCCTGCCAGAAATGCACTGCCTGAATAAAACGAGCTGGAAAGAGTAGCAGAGTGTGACAGGGTAGCAATGTGTTCATCCAAGAAAGGCATTTTCCACTCTAGGAGTCACGCTGATTGGTGCTGATATTAGTGGTTGATGTTTGCCTTTCACTAATACTGGTCTGCGTTCTATCAACAATCGATGGAAAATAATATGTCTGTGATTATATTTGAGAAGACTTATACAATATTTTCAACCTTTGAGAAATCCCCTAATTTGGTCAAACTATGATGAAAAACTATAACAACATTTTAACTAATTTTATCAAGCCGATTTATTTCCTCTTCTTAATTTTTCGAACAAATGAAAGGTGTCTGTTTGACAATAACACATCCACACATAAGTTATTTGGTCTTGATGTCTGATGTGACGCCCTTTCAAAATACCACATCCGGATCCAAGCCCCTTCTTTTCAATATGCTGCAGCTCCGTGTCCCGTGTAGTTTAAACCGAAATGAGTGAAAAAATAACAAACTTTCATTCTGCTGCTTTCCTGGTGATGAGAAAGACAAGAAGACATGACTGCAGTTGATAAAGTACGTTAAGTGAATGAAAAAAAAGTTTGAGCTTTTACAAGTGGGTGCTAAGGTTAGCTAGCTAACATTAGCCTCCATTCATTTAAACGAAACTGACCCTGTGCAAATATCCCTCATAAAGGTTATGGTTTTTATAACGTTATGTTGTTACGGACACAGTAATCCTATCTGGCTGTATCAGCTGTGTTCCTGCATGGTTCAAACAAAAACACAGTTTAATGCATTACCATAATCTTTATCAGAGATATCTGGACAGGGTTGGTTTCGTTTAAGTGAATGGATGCTAACGTTACCTAGCTATGCTTAGCATCCACTTGCTAAAGCCAAAACTTTTTCTTCATTCACCTAACGTACCTCGTTAACTGCAGCCACATCCTCTTGTGTTTCTCATTGCTAGGAAAGTGACTGAATGAAAGCTAGATCATTCTTTTTTTTACTCAGATCTGTTTAACTTACACGGGACACAGCACTGCAGCATGTTGAAAATGCGAGGCTTGGACCTGGATGCGGGATTTTGGTATTCTGGTATTCTGAAAGGGTGTTACCGCACAACTTAAAGACCGGATACAGCTACAAAGTCATATGCGCACAGACATATGACAGTTGGAATACTGCAGTCAGACTGGCTGAAGTGGTCTGGCTGAGGTGTAATGCTGTGTGGAGTAAAGAGCAGTCAAGAATCTTACTTGTTCATGAGGTCAAAGCCCTGGTCTGAGAGCAGCGCTCCAAAGCGCTTTCGCAGGTTGTTGTAGGGATACTCTGCGAAAGTCATCTTCTTCACAGCGGGCAGCTCGCTGTAACCGGGCCAGATTTTCTCGCTGGGGGACCCCAGATCCTACAGACAAAAGACACACAAATCAGCAGACAGCATACTGTTATTCCAGCTTTGGCAAAAGTTTTCATCAAACACAGCCTTAGACCAGTTGCAAGTACTTTCATATATCACTGGTAAAGACTGCAGGATGATTGGGAGGCATGAACTGACATCAGACCACAAAGCTGTCATGCTTTGTGAAGATCATCTACTGAAAAACATTCAGCTATCTATTAGCGTTTTTCCATGGGCCTGGGACTGTTTTCAGCCATGCTGTGCCAAGCTGTGAGGACATCCAGGGGATCGCCGCTGTGGTTCTGCTTGGTAGCAATGTCGACCACGGCAAATCCATGACAGTCTCCTCCCCTTGGCTCGGAAATTTCTGTTTTTAGCTCTCAGTTTGTAGCTTCTACCTAAATCTCAGGATTTTTGAGTTTAATTTCCCTTCTGAGTTCCTATTTGTCTTTAAGATATCTGCATTATTTTCCTCTTTACTGATTGCTTTTTGTCTGCAAACCATCAGAGCTTCATCAGCAGTGCTATTCTTTAATATGGACAAATTCTGCACTATTTGGTCAGGTGATCAGTTTGAAATACTACAGGGAGGAACAATACAAACACAAGCAGAGTGGAATGAAAAGAGCGGCAGGTGACATGCTTTTACTGTGGTTTGTGACTCACCTCCAACATGTAATTCAGGCAAACAACTTTAGGTTGCTGTGCATTGGAAAAACACTCAAAGTGTGCCAGCATGGCTCAGCTGCTCACAGCTGTTCAATGCATGGCTACCGTCTCAGTTTCTGAATAACTTCTTCAGCTGGTGTAAACATCAACCAACAGCTCCACCCTGTGGTGCTGCTATAGTCAGCTCTGTGCTGACTGTACTGACAGTAAACACTCTGCAAAAACTTACAGGCTGAAAAACAGCAGAGCGTTTCGGTTTATGACGAGGATGTATTAGTGCAAATGAGGACATTTACCTTAAAAATCTTATTAATTTGGTCAATTTCAGATTTTCCAGGGAAAAGAGGTTTCTGGGTGAGGAGCTCGCCAAAAATGCAGCCCACTGACCACATGTCCACAGCTGTGGAGTACTCCTGCGGAGAGAAGAACAAACACCGTGGCAGTCCGCAGAAACAAAGTACACAGTCTGCCTGGCATGCTTATACATTCAAGTCGTGTGTGTGTGTGTGTGGGTGTGTGTGTGTGTGTGTGTGTGTGGGTGTGTGTGCGTGTGTGTGCGTGTGTGTGCG
>JAQLOL010000002.1:5486033-5505653 GCA_029783665.1 Naso thynnoides
TAACACAAATACATACAAAAGAATAAATACATTTACTTCACATTTTTCACACATATATTTGTTATAGAAGCTTACATCATTTCAAACTTACCATGACGACTTTGAATATAAATAGTCAACAGCAGATAAAAAATAATATTTGACACAACAAGGGTATCAACATGTAGGTGTTATATGGGTCTTACATGAAGTTTGAGATACTTTACATTTTTTTGGCGCTTGGGATCTGTTCTTTCTTCTAATTCTCGTCTGCGCTTTTTCTCTAGTAAGATTTCGTCAAGAGTTTTTACTTTCCAGGTCTCCTTTTCGTCCCCCATCAGCGTCCACTCTCCACCGCCTGCACACATCACATACAACAAGTATTCATTAGTTTCATTTCAGAACAGCCTCAGCTTATATATCATACAGTTGTTATAGATCAACCACAGAGAAGACCCTGCCGCCGGTTGGTGGTTATTCCTAATTTTCTTCCATCTACTTCTATTTAAGTTGACAGAAGAAGATGCTACATTTTATCACTTGTCTTGCAGTTTGCTTAAGAATCTCCGATTTTCCTTCTTGGCCAATACAGGAAATATTAATAATTGAAGCTCTTGCTGTGAATCAGTTGCAAGCAGTTATAAGTATCTGATGACCATTTAAAATTAAATTAATTATGCGGATCAATTTCACGCACTTGACATTTAGAGCTAACGTGGTCAGTGTTCATATAGATGTCACCTATCAACGAATACGAATAATTAAAGGTGAACTCTAGTCAAGGTTTTACATTTAGAGTCAGATTCAGCATGAGGAATCCCATTATCTGCGTTTAGCTGAACGTAAACTTACAGTGAATTACAACGGTTCAGTGACGTTGTGTCACGTTAGCATTAGCTAATGAGCCAGCCCGCTAACGTTACATTTGTTCTTGAAAAACTAGCGATTAAGTTGTAAGGTAGCAGAATCTTACACCACATAAAGCAAAATGGCAGATTAGTTCATAATCCAAAACGTAAACACACATGCTGTGTGTTGAGGGACAACCGGTTGATGCTAACAACTCAGCTAGCGAACGTAAGCTAACGTTAGCTAGAACTAGCATGGAAGAATGTGGCTTAACAACTTCTCCAGCTAAGTGCGGGATTTTGAAATGATTTGTTAGTACTGCTGTCAGAGCTGTACACAGAGGACCCTGAAACCGTGTCCGTATTATCAGTTAGCAACATATGAAGAGTAAATTATAAACACAACCGGCGGGCAAGTGAAATGGTCACACGAACCTGAAGTTTGCGCAGCGGTTCTATGGGTCACCGGAAGTCAGGACGAGTGAAGTCTGAAAAACTTCCGGTTTACAACAACAACTTCCTGTCATCAAATTTTTTTAAAAAAGAAAAAAAAATCACCACTAAAACCACTAATTTTCTTCCTCAGACGCAGGGGTTTTCCTTGTGTGTGTGACACTTTAGGCGAACACTTCAGTGATACATTACCATGTTCATGTTAATAAAGTGAGTGGCTGTGATCACTGAATGTCTTTACATTTAAAAACTGAAGTTTCCGCTAACCTTTTCAGCACAACGGACAAGCAACGTGTTTATTCTCTGTGAAACTTGTTTAATCAAATAGAGATACTATAGGTTATTTAGCCATATCACAATTCAATACATTGAGGGAGCTTCATATCAACAGATAACACTAAGCCTCAGTATTTTGTCTTCCAGTCTACTATCTTCACAGGATGTGATGAGACCGTAGACTAACAATCCGCACATGGCTTAAGTTGCCCTTATCACAGAGAAAGAGTCATATAAAGAGGTTAAAGATAAAAATTGCAGTACAACCAGTGGATTTATGATCGGCTGACTTCAGCGAAGAAATGAACTATGGACAATGTCATAGCAAGCTGAAGGCAGGACTCAGTTTGAGTCGTGCCTTTAAAAGGTGCAGGAAAGCAGAGCTTTGAGGCAGGTTGTTGACTGGTGACTGACTCATACAGGTGAGCAGGGCTTGAGTTAATCTGTGATCTGTTTTAAATAACAACCATCAAATCACCGATTTTTGGCTCTGATTTTTTTTTATTCATGTGGTCTGATTAAGCTCAGCCATTTTATGCACTGTGAATACTTTGTTAACATGATTCATTTGAAACAAAACTCGTTTTAAATGTCATATGTAATAATCATACAATGGGTTATAAGATTATTAATGTGTAAAGTAATCAAACAGCTTTAAGTTAACTCAGACTTTAAATATTCAACTCTGCCTTTTCTTATCTTTGTGCTGTGGACATTTTTGACAGACAGACACCTGGTCATCCTCAGTGTGTCTGAGCACAGACTTTATGTGTGCAGGCTGAGCAGTGAAGCATTGATTCCAGGCAGCAGATAAACCTCTGAAAGAGACATGACTTCCCAGGACTCCACCAATGGCGGCGGCGTGCAGTTTCAGCGTTGGAACGAAGACAACATCAACATGAACGTGGAGAGATCGCAGTCTACCCCCACAAGGTGAGACAACATTATGTATGATGAAAAGATGCAAAGTTCAAATCTAAATTTGTATTCTTATTCAAATAATACAACCATTTAAATTGTTAAGAATTTTCTGATGCTACTCAGGAGAAAATATGTAGAAAAATAGGAGGATGTGAATGAGGTGAAACTACACACTGAGACAAATGAATGACACTGATAATATGCATTTGATATTAGTCTTTGATTAGAAATCAAATATGGGGCGTCTGGGAGCTCAGGTGGTGGAGCAGGCGCCCCATATACAGAGGCTGTGTCCTCACAGCAGTTGCCACGGGTTTGATTCCCCCTGTGGCCCTTTGCTACATGTCATTCCCCCTCTCTCTCCTCTGTTTCCTGTCTGCTCTTCATCTGTCCTGTCCAAGAAATAAAGCCACAAAAAGCCAAAAAAAAAAAATCTTAAAAAAAAGAGAAGAAATCAAATATAGCTTAGTCAGTCATCCACCTCCGACAAGATGACTATTATGTAACTTCAGTCATCCTATTTTAACCTCCTCTAGCTCCTTCTTTGCAGTTTGATCACAAAGAAAACATAACTGGATGTATGAATCTGTTGTTTTTAGCATTTTAAAGCCATTAAAATCACAGCAACTTAGTAATACATGGAGTAAACCAAAGTTGGCTGTGCCTCTTTTTGTTACATTCACAGGGTCTACAACAGATTTTGTGTCGGCACCACTGGAATAATACTGAAGGCTGCAGCAGCTCTGGTTGCACTCGTGGTCATTTACATCATAGGATACGTGACAGGATACTACGTCCATAGGTGCTGATGGCGAAGAGAGAAAAGAGCGCTGAGATTCTGGATAAACCGCCAGTTCAAAATGTTTGTAAATAGAAATCAGTCACAGTGACAATGAGGTATTTTTATGTTTAATGGAAATAAAATCTGCTGTGATTCAGAAGCTATTTCAAGAAAAAAAAATTATGGAAAGGAAAATTGTGCAAAAGTCTGTAAATGCTGATTTTATTGTAATGTTTTTTTTATCACAAATTAAAGCTGCAGTGTTGCAACCAAGCATCTAAGGAGAGCTGATAGATTCTGAAAAGTATCAGTGATGTCATGCAAGTGTATGATTAGTGCTGTGATAATAATAATAACAGTTTATCTATTCAGGGAAAAGTCTTGAGTTTGCCTTGAGACCTTGCATATCCACACTGTGTAATTAACACAGAAGCATCATTTTCTTGGCTATTGGATTTTATACGTTTGTTCAAGTCAGCTCCATCTTATTAAATTATACAACAGAAGCATGTTTCAGTCTTTCAGAGATGGATCATGATCATGCACATATTTGGAAACAATGCATTTTCACAACTTTTTCCAAAAAACGAGTTGTCAGTATGAGCACCTGTAACAACAGTCGTAGCCAAGGTGGGAAATACAGGGGCTCTCAGGGGGTCTGAGACCCCGTAAATAACAGATGAGACCCTCTGTAAGCCTCAGCTGCAAAATTGTGTGTGGGGGGGGGTGGTCCTCAAGAAAATGATTTAAAAAGGGATTTTTTTTTGCTTGCAATTGTCAATAAAAAATTCTGTAAAAGGCATATGTTGTCTAGAATTCATTATTTAATTTAAACAGCAAAACTTTTATTCAGAAATATGAATACATTGTTGTGGTGTCTCCGTGGTTACCCGGTTGTTTCTGGTAATGCAGCCTTCCATTGGGTGGCGCTGTTGCAAAAGTTTGCACTCTCCACATTCCCTCTGTCTGCATAGCAGTGGATTTTTTTTCTGCTTCAGTATTGGCTCACTCATGGACTAAACATGGCAAAGAGAAAACAAAGCTCCTTAACAACCTACTTTGGATTTACTTCTACAAAGCTTAACCAGGACAACCAAAATGCAGAGGAAGCTGATTCAGCTGCCACATCGTTCATGTTGGTCCATCGTCTGACAAGCCTATTATTTGTAAGACTTCAGCACAACACTGAAGCACTAGTTAAGGGTAGACCCCCCGATGGCCACAGGGTATTTCGCACTCTGGTAATAACCATAGTACATCCACTATTACCACTACTACAACCCTGTTAAGAAACAAAAGCCTCTACAAACAGAAACACGGACTTCATTAACATTATCTCTGTTTAAGTTGAGTGCTTCTGTCAGGTTTTCACAAAAGTGACCCAAAAGCAAACAACTCAAGGACAGGTACAGGAAACAAAAGCAAGCTTTAATGAGAAAAGCTGATTACAGCAAAAAATAACAAATTTGAATGCATCCAAAACAGAAGAATACAAACAGAAGTAACAAACAAAGTGCGCTGACAAAGATGTGCGCAGGCAGAGCTGAGAAACAGAGACAAGACTGAGAAGCACAAACAGATGAACTGACAAATGACAGAAGGAAAAACACCCGGACTGAATACACAGGGAACTAAATAACACAGAAGACAAAGAAAACAGAGGAGAAATTCACCAAAGACATGAAGAGTAACAAAACATGATACACGAGGACTGAAAGAACAAAATATACCAGAAAATAACTAAACTAACCCTTCAAACTGTGACAGCATCAGGGCTCATATAAAAACACATTTTTACAGTTGGCTCAGAACTGTTGAACTAGATTTGCTCTGCAATGAAAAATCACCTTTGCATTCAAAATAAATCTTTAACTTACCCTCACAGAATGTGTTTTTATTATTCTTTACATCCCCTTGTGACAGACTTGGTCCAGATGTTGACCTCAGAGAGACGTTTGTTTCTATACAGCTCTAAAATATTCACCACTGAGGACATGTGATCTGTCACGGACACATGGGACACATGGGACACATGGGACCGAATTTTCAAGGCAGGAAATTATTTTCATGATATAACACAGAATAGTTTTGAATGTATCTGTGATGAATTTTTCAACTATAACACAATTTTCTCCCTTTAAGCACCACTGACGCAGGTGAAGTTGTGCAAGACGACTCTACGCGGCATCAACTACTGCAAAATTCTGTGGAAATTGTGGTGCATATTATTTAACCTCTGAACATGAATCCAAATTATTAGACATGTACACTAAACATGTCATAAAATGAGTCCTAACATCACACAAATACCATATGTTACACACAAATCTTTATAGTAGGCTAGACAATTTTTGCTATAAAAACCATGTAGGTTGTTGTTTTATATAAGAAAATGGAAAAAAAATCATATAATTCAGTCTAAAACCCCAAAATGTGCTGATTATTTTCACATATCTACTTGATTTAAGTCACATTTGAAGTGTATTTCAGCAAAAATGAGGACTGTATCCTCCATCACTTACATCAGAGGAGTTTAAGGAAGGGCCGGTATGCAAAGGAAGACTGAAAACAGCAAGAAAAACCTGTTTGTATTTACATACTGTATGGGAAACTAACAGACACATGACAGAGGCATTGTGGGCCACAAGAAGACCTTGGCAGATTAGAAAGAAAGATGGTTTAAAGATAAGAATCTCACAAGCTTATCAGTTGGGTTATTGAGTTCATTTTTTTTTCTCAGTATCCACTCTATTATATCCGGACCAAATCATTATGACAGCAACTAATTCAAAAATCTCTCTTATCTCAGAACATGTTTAGGTCATCAGGAAGCGAATATTATTCCAGCTGCAATAAAACAATATTTATGTATGTAACCACTCTTATCTCTCTTGGTAGTGAGTGTGCAAAGTCCAATAAAAGCAAAATATGCACTTTATTCTAATCAGCCACTCTCATTATAATTTTCAACACATTCATTCAAGACCATAAAAAAAACCAAAGTGTTTAACATACTTGCATAATGATAAGAAGGTCTGCTCTATTTTATTAAATCATTGAGATTGCTGACAAAGACAAGTGTCTGTGCTCCAAGTAAAATCTAACAAACACACATATAAACACATAGATCAGTCATAGTTGAAATATTATGCAACTGAAACTCTATCTGCCCAAATAATTTTCAGTGTTTGTTTTCTCTAATTATTTGCTTTAAACTCTGATGAAAACAACAACAATTTGCCTCATATCTCTTTACACACACTGCATGATGTATATTTGTTTACAATATGGGGCAAAAGCTAAAATGGTTTGGATGTAAGTACATTAAAAAACACAGCTCAGGCAACTGCATGGTGTTATCAAATGAAAATAATCTAAATCTAGAACATCAGCTGTGATCTGACAAACCCATACTGCCCTCATGTGTTCAGACTGACACAGCTGTAACAAAAATCATACTGGTAAAACTGGAATGTATCGCCATTGACTGTTTTCTACATCTCCTCATATGATCATAGATGTGTGAGTAAAAATATTCATATTTACATATTGAAGTTTGGCTGAGAAACTACAGTGGACGAGGGATCTTTCCTTCAACGCCTCTATTTATACTGCAGGCCTACCTACTGCACAGCTTAACGCAGCCTATTTACAAAATATTGTTATTTTGGAAATACTGCATTGTGTTCTTAATAACACCAAAGTTCAGAGTTATTAGAGTGAAATTCAAATTTAAGTGCATGTGATGTATGACAAAATTAAAAAAGGAAATCTTATCAAAATGCTGTACGGTCATGATGGAGTGTAAATTGTTCTACTTTAGAATTAATCTGTAGTATCAGAAGGGTAGTAATATTTTTACAAAGCATGGCTGATCAGTTTGTTGTAGTTGAGACAGAATTAATTTTCAGTGACAAGTTTGGTAAGTTGGGACAGTTTTTTTTGTGAATTAGGACACAGTTTTGTCAGTATAGCCCCTTGCCTTCAACTCTAATGAGAAATATAAAAGAATACTTTGATACTTTGAACTCTTTTTTTTTTTTCTTAAATAAAGAATATGGGCCTCCCAGTTTGCCTGACATTACATATTAGCAGAGTGGGGTTTGTAGTGTTGGCTTTATGGATTCTAATGTCAACAGGTTAGGCCCTATAGATCAGACTATTAAGGCTTCAAAGTGAAGACTTCCACATCTCTTAAGAATATGTTCATTTTATTTAAATCAAAACACCGTTTTTAAACTGTGTGAACTTGGAACTGCTTCATCTGTCAACTTTTGTTTTAGTCCAAACATGGATCTTGAACTTTCATGGTGTCAAATCAAATTCAACTAGACCCCTTCGTGTAAAACGCTTAATAAAACCAGAGACTGAGTTCTGTAGGCTACACCATCAGCAGAAACCAGTAGAGCAGCTTGATTAGACTAAATACCTTGATGCACAATTCTTTTCATGCTAAACATTGTGCTAATACATTAACACTAATTGTAAAATTAATAATAAATCTTGTTTTATGAAGTTATATTAATAGCTACACTTTTGCAACACCTCATTTACACAGCCTTTTAACACTGTCCCAAGTTACCCTAAACGTGCTGTCTTTTTTGGAACACTAAGAAAATGTCCAAATAAAAAAATTTGAAACATAAGTCAAAGAAATAAATGTTTATTTTCATACACTATCATGCCATACATGTTTGTATATCACTTATATTAACAGTAAATTGGTCATTTAAAAATCTTAAAATCAAGATGTAGCACGTCATTTCACTCACCTCTTGCTTTTTGGGTTCAGCTTCCTGTGTGATGCTGACAACACACACCCCACGTGATGTCACAGGAATTTTGTAATGTGACTTTGGTCAAGGCTTTTCACAGCAAGAGCACAGCACCAATTGTTTTGTAATTAAACGTTTTAAGGCAGAAGTACAATGCAGTTTTCTTATGCCGTCCCAAATTACCCGATGACCCAGTAAGCTTCAGATGGTCATGGTCTTAAATCTTCATGTTTCTTCCATGTTTGTTATTGTTTTTCATATTGCACCTTGGTCCTGGTATTGGACTATAATTGTCTGGTGTCTTATAAGCACATGTGGGCTGGGCAGATAGCCTATATGCAAGACACAATAATAAAACATCACTCATTCATTCATACAACCGTAGTTACAGTCATAGAAATCAGGTGAATACGCAGTTGTGTTTTTCCTCACGTGAAATAACCAGACACGCTAAAGAAATATAAGGCACAGCATAATTGTTTAGTCGTTGTTAGTTACGAGGCTGTTGGAAAGGGAGACACGAGCACATCAAACGCAGTAAAACTGTTCCTGGGTTGAGCAAGAAAACAGGAAAAGGTGTCTTTAACCTCTTCTTGTAAATCACTTTTGTTTTTGTTTTGTTTTGTTTTTTTTGCTTGCTGCTTATGGTCATTTCCAACCTGCTGCGTAGATGGGACTCTCACTGTAGGGAAATCCGTCAGTGTGATGTCAAAGGCTGCGGAGAGCCGAGAGGCGGATCAGAAGAAGCGCAGCGAGCTCACAGCGCGTGTGAGCAAAATGAAACATGGATGAGGAGGTCGCCGAAAGTTGGGAGGAAGCGGCTGATAGTGGGGTAAATACCGAAAGCGTCAAGATATCTTCAGTTAAACGCGAATACCCATCTAGAAGCCCCTATGAATTTAGAATTTTGGTTTTTGAAGTTCTCATAACGTCCATGTTAACGACTCCCACGGGCCAACAATTTAGCCAAAGCTAGCGTTAGCGTTAAGAAACTTGTCGAGCTAACGTCAAGTCGCTAACGTTAGCATTGGCGAACCAGACAGGCTTAGTTAGTGTAGACCTAGCCAGCTATCGTTAACTAGCCAAATTGCATTTGTTATTTCTGATTTATTTCTTATAAAATTAGGGTAACAAACCTGGTCATTAGCCATCGCTGGTCAGATTAATGTGACGTTGCGACAAGAATACGCTAGCTAAAGCCGTGCAATTAGAACTCTTATTAAAAGGCTTATTATAGATTGACGTGAGCTAACCTAATGCTAAGCTAGCTGGCTATATAATGCATAGCTAACGTGGAAAGTGTGTTGTTGGTTAACTTGTTGGCAATGTACAGATGTCGAACAAGGCAGCCGAAGCCTTTTTCACAACTCTTATTCTTCTCAAACTGGTTTCGGCATATTTCATCACGCGTGTAACTCTTACTTGTGGACATCGATTCTCTCGATTCCCCGTAAAAATGACTAACGTTAACCAAACCATTCTGGGGACGAGGACTAACGTTAACGTTAGCCTAGCGGCGTTGTTGTGAGTTAGGTTAGGCTAACGCTAGTTCGGAACATCGAAACTTCACTGAAATAACGTGAAGAGAAATGTTTTGCAAAGTCATTTTAACAGTTGTTTAAAATGTTACTGTAAACTCATTAAGTTATCACACTGTCGTCCTTTCTGCTAAAGGTAATATTACTGTTAGCATATTTGCTACTGAGCCTGACTTAACGTTAGCTAACGATCTATATTATTATGTCACTTTGCCACAGTAACTTAATTTGATTATTTCATGTAGTTCAGAGGCTAAATTGCCGTTGGACAACAATTTCGAATATGTGGTCAGTTAGTGGCCGAGTAGTAGGGGTAGCAAGTTGGTAACATTTAGCTAACACTAGCAGTCGTCGCGGTAGTTTGGCAGACTATCTCATGACGTCAAGAACGTGGCTTTGTGAATTAGTTGGTCCGGTGTAACATCGGACGTTTTGAGTTTGCCAGGTTAAACTTATGGATCAGTAATGTTATATCATATCATCCAGTGGTTAGTTAGTATGAGATGCAATGAAAATACACTGGAAGTCTACCTGATTGTAACAACTTTCGTTGGCAACATCAGCCTGTGGATATGAGCTCGCTGAGCATTCTGTTTTGACTTGGCAGCTGCCCTACACATGTATAAATAGCTTGTAACTGAATCCTGCTTTCCATCGACTATCGTCGTGCTTACTACCTGCTGCACTCTTCTTCCCTCCCCAAATTAATTTGATCATGTCTTTTTTTAATTTATTTTTTAATATTAATATATGTTTCCCCCCACAGGAAATGGAAAAACGGTTAGAAGAGAAGCTAAAGATCAGCCAGAAAGAAAAGTAAGGCCTGAACTGGTAGACAAAATATGCCCCTCATCATGACTTTTAAAAATAAAATAAAAAAGAAATCCTAGAGATATCTTTGCATGCCTGATTGTAATTAAAGACAGATTTGTTACAAATCAGTACAGGTGGGTTAAGTGATGCTGAAGAAACAAAGCTGATGGGTTAATCTCCTTTCCAGGTATTTGACAACCTGGAGATGAGACTGAAAAAATAAACAATCTTTCTTCAGAATTGCTCAGTCCACCTTGACAGCCACTTTTCAGTTCACCATACGGGTGATCTACCAGGAGCTAATTTATTTCAAAGGATGCACTGATTCAGTCCATTTAAGTGAGCTTAATTGAAGAGCCAGTCCTAAAATAACTAAATCAGTAAAAATAAAATCCCATATGCATGCATCCTTGAGGCTATTATCAGCACCACCGCCCCCGCTTTAAGGTAATGGCCTCTTCCTGTCTGTTATATAACTAATTTTGCGTGGACTGTGTCCTGTTGGTCTGCATCTAGGGAGTCCAGTAATAATTCTCCACGGTCTCCATTGAAGACTACCATGGTGATACAGGATGACTCTCTACCAGCAGCACCCCCACCTCAGATTCGCATTTTGAAGCGGCCCGCAAGCAACGGGTCACTGGGATCCCCCTTAAATCAGAACAGGCCTACGCCACAGGTCAAGTCTCTGGCCCAGCGTGAGGCAGAGTACGCTGAGGCCAGGAAGAGAATACTGGGCAGCGCCTGCCC
Organism: Naso thynnoides; assembly: GCA_029783665.1. Classification (NCBI taxonomy): domain Eukaryota; kingdom Metazoa; phylum Chordata; class Actinopteri; order Acanthuriformes; family Acanthuridae; genus Naso; species Naso thynnoides. The sequence goes on from JAQLOL010000002.1 coordinate 5,497,168, forward strand.
GGAGGAGACGCCTCAGGACAAGCCCAACACTGACCGGTAATAATCCACAAATATTGACGGTTTAGGGACATTGCTCACAGCCTGTTAAGATCTTGCTGCGGGCGCTAGCAGATGGTTTATGACATGTTTTGCTAAAGACTGTGCCTGTCTTCCTCTGAGCTAAGCATCCAACTGAGAGAAAGGCAGCAAATGTATGTGCATCATTTCAAGGTGTGACCATCCACCTCAAATTGGGTCTTTAACAAGTTTGGTCGTAGAGTGTTTAGAAATTACCAAATCGCAGTGTTTTGTTGTTGTTTTTCAAATTTACATAGTTGATTTTCTACAAGTTTTATTTAAACTCTATACCACTAGTTATACTAAAGTTTTGAACTAGATGAGGAAGAAGTGTTTCTAAAAACAACCAAACAAACCTACAATTAAACACTATAAATACACAATAATGGTAGCAACCTTAAAGGGCATCTCCAGTCATAATCAATGTTTGACTCATAAATCAAGTCACCTATGATCTGTTCATCTCATACCATCCACACACCCAACTGCAGCGTGTGGACGTTTAAATTCAGTTTTGTCCAAGAATACAGTGCTGAGTAAAAGTGCACGTATGAGCACCGGACATATTTTAAAATCATTCTGTGGTTGCACGTTTCCTCATTTTGACCTCTGCTTTAATTTTAAAATTCCTTTTAAAAAGATAATTTAACCAAATTCAAGCTTACCAGCATCCACGTTGTTCATATCCGGGTCAGAGGACACAGTACTCTCAGACAGAGGCACGGTAAGACGACGACTACTAAACTTAAACACTGCGGTAGCTGACTGTAGCTAGCTACAGTAAATGACTAAAAATCCACATACTATCTGGGTTGTGAGGAGCCTTGAGGACTTCCTGGTGTGTTACTTTTGGTTTTATTTTGAAGACCACAGCTGGCAGAAGCACATTGCTTTTCTCTCTCTTTTCTTTTTCTTTGTTTTGTTTTGTTTTGTTTTGTTTTGGCCTGGCTGGGAATAGACATGCTTGAAAATTCAAACAGCAGCTGGTTGACCGAGTCTTGGCAAGTGATGGGTCACTTGACTATAGTTACCTCACTAGTTTTCCTTACATGCTGGCTAAAAACTTATTTGAAGAGTTCCAAGATTGACAGCGTCGTGAAAATAACATTGGACAGACTTATCAGAGCTAACTCGAATGCATCACTTTTGGACTAATTTGTGCAGTTATGTATCACATTAACCACTCCTGAACTCTGGATTGATTTTACTCAAGAATGCGGCCAGTCGTCTTCTCTGCTGGTGAAAGCCAACAACAATCCTTCCTCCCACGCACGAACATGTTTTGATTCAGAGCGTGCAGGGTGAGGAGGGGCAGTTCATGGACTGGTGTGTTGCCTTTGTGTTTGTGGGAGAGAGATGGAAAGGTGGAGCTTAGCATATCAGTGCGTAGCTTTACAGTGGCAGAAGATCTCACTCATTTTAAATAGAACAGAAATAAATCCATGTGTGGGTCTTTGGAAAACACTGATCCTAGAGAGCTCCGATGCGAGGTTGCAGGTCTTGATGGGATGTTTTTGTGTTCAGATGAATTTGAAAGGCAGTTTATTGTGTCAGACTGAATAATAAAACCAAAAGAAGGACATTGAAAAGATAACTCATAAAACCTAAAGGCAACACTGACTTAAATCATGTGTGGAGATCTGCCTCTTTGAAGAATAAATAAAATAAATAATAATGGGGTTCTGTCAATATGACAATTGAAGATAATGTTTGTGCAGTTCTTTCTTTCTCACAGTTTTCAAGTTTAAATGATTCTTCTCTAATTTATTTGTCTCTTGTCTTTGCACCAGGCCAGGGCGCAATAACTCAACATTGCCTTTAGAGGACACCCGATCAAACAATCACACAGTCGGGCAGCCAGCAGGTCCAGATGGCACCCAAGGGTTCCGACAGCACAGATAAGTCGGCCCCAGGGCCACCCAGCCATTGAGGAGAGTGAGAGATCAAGGGCCACCTTTTAGCAAAGACAGCAGTGTTTTCTTAAAACTTCCCTCCTTCGGTCCCATCATATTGGGCTGTGAGTACGGCCGCACTGCTGCCTCCTACAAGCAGTCGTGTAGAACTGACGGGGAGTAAGGAACTCCCAGGAGGAAGTGAAATGGAAACGCGCTCTCCTCTCCCCACTCCAGTCTGTTTGACACTGTGATTATGGACGTCCTCTTGAATCACTGTGATGATCCCTTTAAAAAAAAAAAAAAAAAAAAAAGCCCCTCACCTCCATCTCTCTCCTTCTTCAGTCCCCGGCTGCTCCGTCTCGGGACGCCTGCAAGGCGGAAGCAAAGACTAAAACAGGATGACAGAGAGCGAAGGAGACGTGACAGGCCATAGCAAAATGAGATGAGCTGGTGCTTCTTCAGCAGCTTCTCCTCAGCAATAATATCAGACGTCACTTCTTTACATACGTTTTTAATGTTTCAGGATTTGGCTGACAAAATTTTTAGCTTGTTGTTTTTCTTCCTTGTCTTTAATCATCCACAGTAGGGATGCTCTGATATCTACCGACTACAAAATAAGTACCTCACGTTACACATACACCACCAAGAACCTGTTCTGTAAGCTGTATTTACAATTGAGATTTTTTTTAAAGTAAACTTATCTGCAGTTTTTATGGAATAGGAAACATTTAAATGTTTTTCACCTCTGTTTGGTGATGAAATGGTCTACAAATATGATGTTAGGATTTTTCCTTACAGTTTAAACAAAGTCCTGCAGGGCTGCAGCTTTGGCTGTCAGATCTCTCACAGTAAACTCACCACTAATGCTGAATACATAACTGTCTGGTACCTGCTCGGTAGTGAGCCGTAAGTGTTATCACCGCACCCCTAATAGGTATATTGCCGTTTGTTTTTTAAAAACGAAGGGTAAGGGTCATGTGTCAAGTTGTATATCTGAAAAGTTCTGTCAGTGCTTTTTTTTTTTTTTTTTAAGCTTTGCAGCGGTCTTCCTTGGACTGTCACGTCATTTCTATTAAAAGTAAAAACAAAAAAAGAGACAAATGAAAAGAAGATTTTGGATTGAAGTCCATTTTTAAGTAGCTTTTCTGCCTTTTTGTATGAGATGGAATTAAAGTCAGCAGTATTTTAATCAAATGAACCAAAATACCATTTTAAAACCAACTGTACAAGTATCAGTTAATTCATTATGGAGTCATCATGTGAAGGTGGTGTTGGTAGCAACATAAGGGGAGGGTCAGATGGGGGAATGAATTTACTGCTGTACTTCACAAGCCTCTCCGTCATACCCACCTTGTCAGCAGTGTTGCTAGTTTTTTCATGTCCTTCACTGATTTTCAGTATGTAGGAACTCAGGTGTAAGTGAACGAGACTGAATGAATGAAATGAACTAAGATTGTATTTGTCCAGCGAGTTTGATTGCTTGAACAGCAAATGTCCATATGAAAGCGCGGGCTGGCACTTTGTCAGAAACAGTGCTATAGATTGTGGGGTGAAACGTTACTGAAACTATGCCCCAAGATGAATGAATGCCAGTTTAATTTTTATTTGTCTGTTGGCATCTGGATCACAAGAAACGGTAACACGCCCCCTGTGTGATTGCTCAGTAACTGATTGTCCGCTGCTAAAATTGGATCGTATAGACACAGCTGTACGTGAGCCACAGAGGCAGTGACTTCGTGGCTCACCAGGACCGTTGTGCCCAATAGATGTTCTTCGTTTTTCACCTTTACTTGTTCAAACAGAGAAGAGATCTCGATAAAGCCATACTCAGTGGTGCACATCAGTAGAAGAATAACGGTTGACTTCAGCTTGTGCCTCCTGTATCACATCTTTACTTCCTGGTTGTTGATTTTATCACTGTAGTTCAAGAAACTAAATATACCCAAGGGAGAATTCACAATACTGGTAAGAGATTTTAGTTCAGGAAGTCTAGCAGCAGAGCAGGAAACAGATGGGTTTTGTTGAGCTCTGGGTGAGAACATAAACTGCCTGTAAATACTGATTTAATAAAATGATTCGCAAAAAAAATGGGATTTTGTCATTTTGTGATGCATGTTCATGAAGTTGGCTGGTGCATTTTTCCAAAGCAGCTCACAATAAATGCATTCAAACTTAACAGGAACATCATTCTGTTGGAAATAAGAACAATTGAGAACTGATCCCATTGAGATCTGAATGTCATCCAGATTATCAAGCTCAGTATTTCTAGGAAAGGAAGTTGCTGTTTAGTATCTTGAATTGTATTGGAGAAGAGGCAGCTATCTCTAAACCTAAACACACAGTATCCTGTATTTTATAATTTGGTTTAACTTGATATTTCATTGGCTGAAGAATGCAATCCCACAAGTGTAGTGTTGTCCTTTAACAGCCCCAAGACCACACTACTGCATCATGCTGCAACTTAAAAGAGCATATAACCACGTTCCAACACACATTCTCTACTTTACATAAAAACAGTTTTATTTATACAGGTAAACATGACTTTGCATTGTAAGTGAAGTTATGGATGTTGCTCACATCCATGGCATTGTTTGGCTCAGGTAACTAAGTGTCCACTAAGAAAGTGGAAAGCAGATGCTATCTAATGCAGATGACTGTGCTCTCTGTGGGGAGAAGTGGTTGATTAAGAGGCGGCCATGATGGGGCATTAGTCAAAAGGAGGTTCAGGCGTTTATACTGCTTCTTTGACTCACGTTGCCCACGCAGCAACCGAAGGCAGTTAAGCATACCCGTGTCTATCAGCACCTGGAAACAAAGAATAAATGTGCTGTTAATAAAAGCTTTTAGGAATATGCCAAGTGTATTGTAAGTGTAGAACACCAACTAACACCTGAAGCTCAATGTTGGTGAATCCAGTGAGCTTGTGGTGGACCACAGTGTTTCATATAAGGAAGATACAAAGCTGCAAACTCTGAAACATGGATGCTTTACACACATCTTTGACCCACAACACACGAGATCTAATTCAGCAAAGTTTCAAGGTGGGCACACAAGATTAGTGTCACCAATACAGTGACTGACCAAATGTGAAATCTGGTCACAGCTTCTGAGTTACTGCAAAAAAACTTTTTGTTATGTCACAGTCAAGGTAACCTTTGACCTTTACTTGTTGCTGTTGTTTGTTGGCTGATACGGTGATGATGGTTCTCTCGCTCTGGACTGACAAGTCTGCTGTGTGCTTAAGGTTTTAGGTTTCCTCGACTGCAAATTTGTGACATACCAAATCTAGCCACGCAGACATCTCCCCCTTCAGTACGGAGTGAGTTTGTCTCTAGAGACAAACTTGTCACGTACATTTCAGTATTGTCAAGGTCTCACATTGTAACGGACATTAACATAAGACAAACACATTTTTGAATGTGAAATAAATGTATCTCGCTGGCTTTGTCAAAAAAAATACATATAAATGTACTTGTATGTATTCCAAGCTCTGCTACAGCCTCCTCTGTACAAAATGTTAGGGAGTCGAAGCAACTCCACAGGCCCAAAGGCAATGTTAAAGTAATTTATCATGAAATTTGAATGCTTTATGATAGCCAAATTCTGTGCTTTGTTTTTGAAGCTGAGATTTTAGGCTTTCTAGATGCATTTTTTTCATGATTTTGTTATTTTGATTCATGTGACACAGAGAGCTGACACTGACCCACTAAACTTGCATATAAGTCAAATGAAACGAATGTTTGAAATATACTGAACATGTAGGAGTGTAGAGAGATTACTGTTGACATTTTTGTACTTTTTTTCCAACACAAAACACGTCGCCAGTGAAGTCTTCAGTATATGACATGAACTCAAGATGACCTGAGCTGCTATATTGCTAAATAAGAATAAACAAACTTTTACTGCCGCTTCCAACCGAACTGGGGTCTTAAAAGATTCTGCTTTTTTTGGGGGGGGAATATGACTAATGTTAAGCATCGTGGAAAATCCCAACATCAGTGATATCCACAGACTGTCATGCGTCGCATCTGTTTGGTGTTGGAGTTAATGTAGCTGTTTTTCATCTTTATGTATATTTTTAAAAATTGTCTGAAGGGGGGAATATGAAAGTTGCATATCATCACTCACCTCCACAACAAAACAAATGATGAAGTTGAGAGCAGCTATAGCGACCAGCAGCAGTTTGAAGTTCATATCAGAAAAGTTGAACAGTTTCAGTATTTTGCAAAACAAAGGCCCAGGATAGACCACCAGCCAAGTCATCGTGGCAAAGGAGACAAACAGCAGGAGGAAGAAAATCACTGGAAAGATGACAACAAAAAAGAAAAAAAAAACCTTTAAGTCTAGACTCCTACATCCATAATACATTTCACTTTTTAATATTATATTTAATAAAGCTGCAACTATGAATGGCAGGCTTTTCTGTCACATGGGTCTGAATGCATCACGCGTCCAACCCCAAATCGTCACCCTCTGATGTTTCTGATGACTCACCATTACAGTAGAGAGGTTTCTTGTGAGGGTAGCCCTTCGTGACCACCACAGCCACGATGATGTATTGGAAACCCGACAAAGAAAACACACTAGTGTTCTCCATGTTGGGCAGATTGGCTGCTCCAAACTCTGTTGAATTAAGAGGTACGTACCTAGAAAAATAATGAAGTGACGTGATTAAGTTTGACAGTGTATTAAAGTGATTATAAGGGACTTCATTGTTTTTATTAATTGAATGTAGTAAAAAAGGAAAATAAATCAATATTTTTTGACTGACCATTCCTGTGAGGTGGTGATGAAGAGTGCAGCTAGCTGGCCCAGGACGATTATGCATAGGTGGATGACGAGGCTGCCCAGGACAGGCAGGGCCAGCAGACTGGCTGGGGGTCTGCGGGGCTGAAGCTCGTTGCTAGGGCCTCCTCTGCCCATCACAATGGCCATCACAGTCACCAGGAAGACGTCACAGAACAAGAACTGCAGGTCAGCCATGCTCGTCTTCACCTGGACACACGAGAGTAAGTTTTTATTAAGCAGTAAAGCAAAGAAAGAAGCTGAGAGCAGAAATCATGTAAATTAACTCAGATTTATTCAGGATAAAGTTTCTACTTGATGTGATTTAGGCCGCTGTTATGCACAGGATTTTTAGAAAAGGTCATCTGAGCTGCTCCTCTGTCAAGACTTATGGCGCTGATTTTGAGCCCAAATGTAATTGTAAAATATGAACACCTAAAGCTGAGGTAGGGAAGGTCTGGATATCAAGCTAGCTGTTGCATGAAACTCCTTCAGAAGAAACGCTGCTGCCGCCTCCCATCCCTGTTTTTGCTTTGTAGCTCCTCCCCACCCGGCTTGCATTTTATTTCGTTTGCTGTCATTTTGTTTCTATATTGTTGTCTTGTGTTTATTAAAAGCATTAGCCTGCAGTTGGTTGATGCAGAATAACTTCGACAACATTGTTCCTCTGGTTAACATGAGCTAACTGGCTCATCTCTGTAGCAGTTGTTGAGCTAGCTACTTCAAGAGGCAGAGGGCATGTGACTAGCTGAAAGGTAAGAGGTAAGCAACAACTCCACTATCATGAAAAGTAACATTATGAAATAAAACTTCACATAAAAATAGTAATGTCATTTGGAGAATGCAACCATGACATAAAAGATGATTTTTCAAAAGTCTAGAGGAATAAAAATTACATCCAAGAAAATTCATTTTTAATTATTATTGAAATTAATTCTAAAGCAACATTTTATAAGTCAAGTTTAATAATTTCTTCAATTATTTCATATATTGTTGCTTCATTAGTATATTTTAAACTTTTTTTTTTTAAATTTAATTTTTTTAATATATTTTATTTATTTTGTTTTGAGCACTCTGGGGCCTGAAAATTGACTGGACAGAAAAGCAAACACAAAGAAATTGAGAAAAAGAAAAACAACCATTTCAAAAGTGAGGTTGTTGCAAGTTTCACTGCTACTCACTGAGTAGAGGAGGAGGACGGTGGAAAACTGAATAATGCTGTACAGGGCCATGTATCTGAAGAGACTGAAGGACGTGACCAGAGAACATCGGCCCTCTCTGCACAGGAAGAAAGGAAAGGAAGAAAACGGTGTTACCATTTCTACAGCAGCAGATAGAGTGACACAAATATTACAGTTTGATTGGATTTCAAAGCTGTTATCTATATTTACTTCAACAGTTTACACACTTCCTATTTCCTTACCTGATAAGCAACGGCACACAGCTAATGTTTTCAGTCTTGGAAGTGAAAGGTGAAGCAACTGAAGCTTCGGCTTCAGACAGGGACACCCCGACATCAGCGGCCCTCAGCGCCCCACAATCATTGGCCCCGTCCCCACACATGCCCACCCGATAGCTGTAGGAATAAAAAGGGGGTCTGAATGATGAATAGTGTCTTAATAACGTCAGGTAGTGGCCAGTGATGTTGAGCAGAGTTTAATTACATTAATGATAACTAATGAAAATCACTGCACTCATGATAAAACATTAATCACACAACTATGAGCGTACTGAAACTGCTGTTTCTGT
>JAQLOL010000002.1:5519776-5562888 GCA_029783665.1 Naso thynnoides
CGACACGGAAACTAAAGTCCGCGACTTGGTCGGGAATTTCAAGACGATACACCGTCAGGTCGCTCTTTTCACCTCTGCCAACCTCCCTCCGTCCCTCCATACACGCAGACACACGCAAGAGGAGTGTGTTTCATGGTGAGAGACGCGATATTGTTTTCGAGTCTCCGGTTGCTACGGATATGGTACATCTTCTGTGGGCGCGTTGTGGCTGCTTTGTGTGTGTGTGTGTGTGTGTGTGTATGTGTGTGTGGGATGCTTGGCAGAGGTTCGTAAAGGGATTTGTCGGTGTATTGTGTTGAAATTTCGGATCAAGTCGCGAGTTTACTTTCATTTTCGCAAAGTTACCTACTGGAGCTTTAAGTAAAGGTGGAATGATTGAAACTGTATCATCTAAACTTTATGGCCAAGATATGAGACAGAGCCCTTTTTATTTAGAGTCCCTGAGGTACAGCTTTTAGATATCTAATGAAAGGAGACCCTGTGCAGAAAGCGGACGGGACACAAACACGGCCAAACTTTCGGAAAATAGCGGTTATGAGAGGAAGTGGGTAACAGAAGTTGCTATAAACCATCATAAGGCCACTTGACACGCGCTGGAATAACGTGACGACACAAACACTTTGAGCCTCAAAAGAAACATTAACTTTTAAGGGCAACAGAGAAGAGTAACACGTCCCGTAAAGTCTTAAAGTTTTGCAATACGTACAGTAATGTCCATAATTCACGTTAAGTTATAGCCTACAATAACCGAGGAGATTTTTTTTTTAAAACGGGCAGTAAAGCAAGTTGCTTGTTTAACCGGATGCCTGCTTCCGCTTCCAGAGACCTGGAAATAATCGAAACAAACAAAAAAAACTCCACACTGAAACACATTTGAGTTAGAAGCCGAGCTTACCGTCAACTCCAGACCCAAGTCTTACATTAACGTGTGGCCGTAAGTGACAAGGTTATAAAGCAGAATGAGCAAACATCAAAGGTGCCGCCGGCGGAATCCAACAGCACGTTTCTGTTCTGGCGCTCGAGCTTTCACCTGTGCGAGGTGACGCGAGGCGCCTCTGAGACCTGCCCGACTCTACCTGTTCAACCGGCTATGGAGGCAGAGCTGGAGACATGAGCTCATTCTTTACCAACTGAAGACGTGAAAGAAGTAGACTTTGTTGGTATATTGCGCTGCATGTGCGGAGAAACACACGCATACAAGTACACAAACTATAAAAAGTTGTACGCTGCCAATATTAATCCTTTGTCTCTTCAAAAACATGACGACACCTGACGTAAGGTAAACTTATCAATGATGTTTTTTTGTTTGTTTCTTTGTTCTCTATTGACAGCAACAGATCAGTCTCATCGAAGTCAATGAAATGTAAACAAATTTTACAGTAAGTTATGATTTAGTTATTAGTTTTCTCCTGAGAAGAGTTTTTTTTTGTTGATGTTATGAAGTTACTTCCGTTCATATTGAAATATTTGTGTCCCGTGGCTAATTTGCTCTTCTACTGCACGGCCTTTAATTTACATTGTATAATAGACACAGTGCAAAAAACAAAAACAAAAACAGAGTGTGTTTGTCATATACGCAGATGATTGTGTAATCATGTAAAAGCTTCTCAAGGCGACTGTAACTCAGTTTTTGGGGCCAAATCACATGCCTGCTCTTTTATAACTAGGCCGTTTGCTTCCAGAACTGGCTTATGAAGTTTCAGGTCTGCAAACAGACTCCGCTGGCTCTCTTGGGATTACAGCCACTGGTTATGGTTTGCTGTTTGTCTGTTTGGAATAACACGTTTAAAGACATATTTGTCAATAAAGCCACAGCCCCGAGGCAGCAGTTTCCTTCATGTCTGAATTGGTTTCAAGTTGTCAGTTCTTTCACACCCTTAGAGAGATCTATTGGCAGAATATTACAGACATTGAATGTAATATTCACTATGTTTTCACTGTATAATCACTCAAAAATGCTGGCCGATATAATAACCCATAAAATAATAAGCTGCTGTTTCCTTGATTTAAACGCCTCAATCAACGTCATGTTTCCAGTCCCTGTGGACAGACGATATGTTTACTTACTTAATCACTTGTGAAACGGGTTAAATTTGCCCTGGTCGTATTGCCTGAGGAAGAGCATTGCCCAGTTTTAAGTAGGATGTATCTTACTTGTTTTGTTTAAAAGCAGTTAACATTAATAAAAATGACATGTTATATAATGCAAGTTTGAGTATTTGTCTTCTTTTGTATGCATTTGCCAGCACAGTATGAGTATGCGTAATAAAGTAAGTAAGTCAGTAAGTAGCCTTTACAAGCCATGAAAGCCCTTGGCCTCGAGTCTGTCTCCTGTAGCATGAGGTGGCTTGAAGTACGAGTTCATTCCCCGGGACGTGATGGTAGTAGAGACTGATGGTTGCAGAGACTTAACCCCAATTCAACCCTCTGGAAAGAGGCCAAGCAGGGAGGCATTAGATACCTTTTTTTGAATAGTTTTTGGTATGACTCAGCCGGAAATCAACACCAACCTCCCATTCTCAGGGCGGACACTGTAACCACAAGGCCACTAAGCTGGTATGCAAAATAATACTGTCTGTAAATTCCACAACAGAAGAGACTTAATACTCTCTGCAGTTAGGTGTGGGGGAAAAATATACATACATATCTGTATCGATTATCGAACAAATGGGTTGTAAAATATCGGATATCGGCAAAAAATCCAGTATCGTGCATCCCTAATTCAGTTGGCTGCAATCTGCCATCTCACCGCTAAATGCCAATGAATCCTCCACAAAGGATCACTAAATAAACTAACAGACCCAGTCATTACTTTGTCCCTTCTGAATTACATTTGTCCAAGGCTTCAGCCAATTCCACCCGGTTCCACAGTTGTGTTCTGGCTGCTTGAGTTGATAGTGGCAACTGTGGATAATGCCTGTGACCCCACAAGACGTGCCACAGCATGCTTCAGAAGCCGTGCAAAAACTTATCGGCTCTGCTGCTTTAACTGCTAACTAGTTTATGCTTAAAAGCAGCTGTCGTGCAGATTCAGATAAGTGGCGGAATCAACGCAAAACACAGCGAAGCACTGCCTGCTTCCTCAAGCTAGTTAGACTTCTCAACCAAGACATGCTGCGGCTGGCTCATAATCTGCAGCCCATCAATACGACCCTTTATTTTTCCTAAATAAACCGACTTTTAAATGACAAAAGTTCAAAAAATAAGGAAAAGCTCTCTCCCTTCAGGTAAATAGCTCTCACTCAGGGCAGCATCTGCAGTAGTCTGTCATCATCGGTCTCCTCCAGAGCTCCCAGACATCAGTACTTGTACCCTCCATCCTGCACAAGCTGGTTCAACCCGACCAACACAAGACTCTGACAAGACCCGCGATACATGATAAACACATCTGAAAAATGGATTTATAACTCAAATGTCAATGTTATGAATGAAGCTTTTAAATCTTCAAACTATTTAGTACAGCACTACTACTTGTAGAATGACAAAAATCAAGGAGAAATGGCCCCAGCAGTAAAATCATTCAAAGTCATCACAGGTCAAACATCTGCATCTGCTGGATAAACATCTCCGTTTAAGGGGTCACCTACATTTCAACATTGCCATGGTGTAGGCCTGTATATCACATTTCTGTAAATTACTTTTTGATTCCGGCTCTAAACAATGAGCTGCGAATTTCCCTGAGAAGCTTTCAGTTTCGCCTTCAACAAATCGATAACACAGGGCAAAATTTCTGTGGTGTCAAAAAAAGGGAAATGAGCGAGCGGCGGACACAAGACAGCAGTCATCTGAGCTGAGGCTGCAAAAAGAAAAGACGAGCAAACGAACTACCAAATGACACTGACGACAATTAAAGTAACTGGAAAACACTGTGGAGTAATTCAAATTACTCATTGCAGGTTTGAACATGTAACATGAACATGTAACACTTAATGTACTCATAACATTTGTTTTAAAAGAATTGTCAGCAGCACAACAGGCCCTACACCTGTTAGTTTCTTTGAAATAACTGGTTTTGCCATTACGGCAGTAAAATTTTTTGTTAATTATGGGCTATATCTTGCAATATGCTAATAAAGGCTGATAAGGTATGAGACATTCAGATTTCTCCAAATGAATTCACTTCCTAACAACCCACAGGGCAGTGCTAGTACCACCATGAGTAGCTCCTGTAGTAGTGCCTGCATTACTTGCACCTGTGTAAGCTGTAGTAGGGCAACAGTGAGGATAATGCAGAACAACAGAGACAATTTCGAAAAAGAGAAGTTGCTGTTGACCTAAAGTGCACTTATGTGAGACTAGACGACCACATATGAAAATCTCCCCACCTGTGTGACATTGAGGAGGAAGCAGAAACTGATACCTCGTTGTCAGCTGGGCAAAAACACCCAAGAATAAATACCCTCGTGGACTGATACCACAAATAACTTCGATGAAACGGCCGTTTAGACTCAACTTAAGCAAACATGTCTGCATGCATCAGGTATCTTTCTAACGTTGGTACATTTATGAGATTTAACTCGATAGACTACACAATGGTAGAACAGTCTCTTGCGAAATTTTACGCACATTTATTGCTTCAATCAAAGAAGATATTTTCCTGATTGGTGTCCTGATTATTTAAATTAAATTAGTCTCTGAGCTCTAAATTATTGGGCGTAAAAAGTTACTACGGCTATGTTATGTTGCTTAGGGCTGACGCTACTGGTTACGTCGATTATTGGGTTCGTTTAACCGAGTAGCTACGTCAAGAGAAATTAGTAACCTTATTCTTTGTCGGTGAGCTGACGGCAGTTTACTCTGTCAATTGATGCCGCCATAAAACTGCAGTTCCTAACATCTGTCAACACAGCACAGACTAACTTACCGCCCGCTTTCAGTTAACCCAGCGGTTAGCAAACACATCCATGTAGCTCTACTGTGCTTCAGCCGGGAGGAAACGGCTACGTTGCTCATTCAAACACACTTACCACGCCGGTCCATCCTCTGGTCACGATGTCAGCCTCCTCGTTGCCTTCTTTCACACCATTGCAACTAAAATGACGGGTTGTCTTTTAGCCAGACAGAGGCAGTTCTCTGAAAACCTGAGTGCAATGCATTCGGCTATCTTAGCTACACACTACATACATTTTCCTACGGGTAGCCACACAGCCCAAAAATGGTCACAACCGTGTAACCGCCCATCGCTACAGCCTGCTCCACTGTTGGTGTGCCTTCCCCTGCCCCAAAATTTTCATTTTGTCACGACAAACACTAAAACACTTCCATCGGAACTGAAACCATTCATATATATATTTTTTATTTCTGGGACATCCTTTTGTCTTATAGCATCATCTGAGGGTTTTATTCCATTTAGTAAGGCTCTAACGTTTTAGCTCTATTATAAGCCATTTTAGGTCAACTTTTGGGTTGCCAGGTTTGATTGGCGTTTACCCTCTTCCTGCAAAGCACTTATTTTATATATATGAGTTTAACTATTTGAATAAACTAATATTAGTGTGGTTGACAGTGCAGCTGGCAAATAATTTCCCCCAACTCACTGCTCTTCTTTGCTTTACATATGAATAATCATGCTAAACATATTTAAGGCCAACACATCTTACCCAATTGATGAAAACAAGTTTGTTCAAACCGTGTTCAAGAGTTAGAACACGACAATACACTTCCTGGTAAGGGGCCTTTAACCAATTTTTCCACCACTCAGTGTGTCCAGTATATCTAAATACACAATGAAGAAAAACTTGTTCAGCAGATATAGACTCAAGGCTTGCATGGCAGATATTTTGCTTGTCAAATCAGGAAAAACACTGCATCCCTGCAAGTGACCCATTGGCTGCCTCAGTGTCAGGTGGCATTGTGCTGTCACACTATCATGGGTTACTAGGTCACTTCAATACAACAGTCATTGTTACTGATGAGTACCTGTGCTTTTCCCTCGATGACGAGTCAAATATCTGCTGTGAAAAGATTAATCATGCAAGCTCATGTACAACATCTTCACTTGAGGCTTCAAGTCTCATTGTTCTTATTTAAACAACATATATGAGGTAATTATCCCAACATCAGACCAAATTATATCATTATAACAAAAAAGACTTGGTTGCTGTTATGACATTTAACATTTAACGAGTTAAGTTTAGTTATCTCATTGCAACAAGAAAGTACCTTACTGTCATGTGCAATAAAATGTCTCATTAGATCCTTAAATATGAGCAATCAGCAAAAAGTTCATTTCTTCTTTCCTAATCCAGAAACCTCTATTCAACATATACACTGAGTCCAGCACATCTTTAATGAACACACATTTAAATATTTATAGTCTGAACATTTTTTCATGAGCTTCGCCCCAAAAAGTAAATACAACAGAGCCCAAATTTTTCACTTTGCAGACAAAAAGCAAGAGATGTGGTCCAAAATGATGTATCACTCATAACATTTTGCTTATCTGTTCTTTCCAGCACCTTTTTCTTATACTCCCACGCACACACACACACACACATCCACACACTCACTTCTCAGTCACTCATGAAAATCATAAAAATGTGCTGATGCAGGAAAAAGCTTCTGGTTGGCTCTCCTCTTCCTCTTAACTTAGTTCAATGCATTATTACAGTGGATCTTTCAGCCAACTGCTTCAGGAAGCTGCTGCTTTCTTCTCTTTGTAAGTCGCCATCATTTTCTTGATCTCAGCGATGGCCTTTCCGGGGTTGAGTCCCTGCGGAGACGCATGTGAAACAGCCAGTGAGAAACTAAAACTGCTTTAACTCGGTAAGCGTGCGTGTTAACGTTAACTGGCAAATACCTTGGGGCAAGTCTTGGTGCAGTTCATGATAGTGTGGCAGCGGTAGAGAGAGAAGGGGTCCTGGAGTTTAGACAGACGTTCCTCAGTGAATTCATCACGGGAGTCGATCATCCACCGGTACGCCTGTGGGATGATTACACAGTTGTCATGTGTTGTTTGCGCTACGTGTTCATTTGTGCTTCTGGTTCTTGGAGAAAAAAAAAAATCTCAACAACTATTAACTGAACAGCCATTAAACTAAAAAGACATTCATTGCCTTCAGGGAAGCTAACAGCACTGCCAGATCAGATTTGCAACGTGTCCAACACTTCACTTCATGACATGACTCCTCTTCAGCCAGTGACCGAATGGCCAGCATGAGTTTATGACAAATCATGTCATGAACTGACGTGACGCCTTGTGCCCTCAAGTGAAGTCTCAGCTGGAAAAATGCTGAATGTAACAGATGTCTGCGTGGTAACATCCAGTAGTCAATATAAACATATTAATTCTAATGTTAGCCTTGCGCAGCGAACCCTAACCCTACCACAGCTGAGGCTGATAAATCTAATTAGATATTGACAACATGCCGTTTGCTCTATTAAACTTCACATCACATTATTTGAGTCAGGAGAGTAAAAGGCAAACCAGAAGTTTTCTTTCTGTTTCTTCACCGTCCATTGACTGCTGTTGTAATGATGCTCATTAAAGTGATATTGTCACAAGATTCAACATATGGCGTAAAGTCTGGCTGTCGGTGTGTTCAATAAATATTCAAATTGACTCACCAAGGTTACATGGCCTCTGTGACAAAGTGGAGATGTTTAAAATTTTCCTCCCATTCACTTAAACTGCGGTTACAAATACCATGAAATAAACACTTAATACAATTCCATGAACCTATTCAAAACCAGGTGTTTATTCCATATATTATTTCATAGAATGGTCTTTTTTTCTGAAAAGTATTGGTTACTGTATTAGGTGTTTTTTTTCCTGGCATCACATGACACGGAGCTGGCATACACAAGTGTGCGTGCCCACACGCTGCTCAATGTAAATGATCAGGACTTCTGCAAGACTGGTGTTAGAGGGCAAACTTTGGCAGAAAGTGAAGATTGCTTGTTGGTCATCAGACATCCAGATGCCAACGGTTAATATACCATGAGATGTGCTGCAGCAAAACAACTTAGTATTGCCTGTTTTCAGCGATCATTTTCTTGACAGCAACTGTTGCTGTAGGAAAGAGTCCATTAGTCAAGCAAACTGCTTTTCCTCCAGTCTTCCCCAGTCACACTGATCCACCTCTTCAGGTAAGCTAACTAGCTGACTAGCTCCTCACAGTTACTCGCAGAATCAGCTTTGGCCGTGATCGCTTGTGTTGTCATGCTCAAAGACGTGCAAAGCATGTAAATTCACTCTGGATCTGTTGAGTTTGTTTACACCAGCTAAGGCCAAAGAACAGCTAGTTCTTAACACACGTGATCTTAAAAGACTTTTGTTCTGAAAGACCGGATCTTTAACTTGACTCGCAGGTTTTTTTTTAATGTGTAAAATAAAAATTATGGTGTGTTTGGAACTTTCATTTTGTGGCTTTTCAATTCAAGTGAATGGGGAGGAAGATTTTTAACATCTCCCCTTCGTCACAGAGGCATGTAACCTTGGTGAGTCAACTGCAATATTTATTGAACGCACTGACAACTAAACTTTACACCATACATTGACACTTGTGACAAAAATCACTTTAAAGCCTGACGATGCCTCTCATGCGGCTCTGGACTTGGATTCCGGGCACCACATTTAACATCCTTCTGATAATAAAATATAATTAAGATAGATGTTCTCTTCACTCACCTGCATTAGAACAGCTGGTCCCAGGTATTTGTCTCCATTCCACCAGTAGCTGGGACAGCTGGTGCTGCAGCAAGCACAGAGGATGCACTCGTACAGGCCGTCCTGTCGGGTTAAGAAGAACAAATTAATCTAAGAGTCTCTGAGCTCCTCTAGGACTCCAGTGGCAAATCACACACTGTAAGCCACTTAAAATTCAAGTGATAAAATGATCACTGAGGCCAGTGTAGGAAGACCTCCGATATGGCTGCTGCAGGATTTGTTATGTCACTTATGTGATGTCAGTATTTCTTACAGTAAGATGTTGGTTTGTTTACCAGCTTTTGTCTGTCCTCCACTGACTGGAAATACTGATTCTTCCCCTCTTGAGATTCATCCTTCTTCTTCAGGTAGGGCTCGATGGATTTGTACTGTGCGTAGAAGTTGCTCATATCCTGATGGAAATCGTACAAAGAAAAACTCACAACAGAAACTTAAACAACCAGTAAATGCACAATAAAAGTTCACACGTTTCTCAATTCACATCACACTGTTGTGTTTACGAACATCTGCTACAACACATTCAAATATGGCCACAGTACTGAACATTTTCAGACTTGCAGTACTTACAGGCACCAGATCTTTGACCACATACATGTGTGGGAGCGGGTAGATTTTGGTGGGTTTGCTTGTGTTTGTGTCAATTTTGTTGAGACATGCCAGTGTGTTCCCTCCGTTTATGTTCATGGCACATGAGCCGCAGATACCTGGAGATATACACAATCAATCAGTCGCTGAAATCTGGCATTAAGGCCCACTTACACGGACATTTATTTTCATTTTTGTCAGAGAGAAACTTGTTCACATTATTATGTGCAAGTTTCTTGTTTGTGCCTTACCCTCACGGCAGGAGCGTCTGAATGTAAGTGTGGGGTCAATCTCGTTCTTGATCTTGATCAGGGCATCTAGAACCATTGGACCACAGCTATAACAGCAACGGCATGTCATTAGATGATGACACTGACAACGTTCTGATA
Source organism: Naso thynnoides (assembly GCA_029783665.1). Classification (NCBI taxonomy): domain Eukaryota; kingdom Metazoa; phylum Chordata; class Actinopteri; order Acanthuriformes; family Acanthuridae; genus Naso; species Naso thynnoides. Next base: position 5,529,419 of record JAQLOL010000002.1, read on the forward strand.
CAGAGAATAAAACAGCTCAATAATCTACTTTTCATGGGCTGAATCAGGACTTACGTGTTGAGATCAATGTCATACGTCTGCATTCGTGGTTTGTCTCCGGCAGTGTCGGGGTCCCAGCGGTAAATCTGGAACTTTTTGATCCTGGGTTCTGGAGCGGGAGCGGCAGCAGTCTGAGCATACCGCACCATCTACATCACGGAAATAAGAAAAAGAGACATCATACATTAATCATTTAGAGGTATCAAATGGAGATTCATGATGAACCATTTCTTAAGGTTTTAATTTTTTCCTGTTATCCATTTTTTAATTCATGCCATTCACACACGTTTGTTTAAATTTGAGTGATACACAGCAAGAGTTATCTACCAAAGAACACATGTGATCTGACAGCTGGTGACAACAACAAAAATAACAACTAAAATAGTAAATACTTCCATAAATCTATCCTATAACACCAAATATATTGCGGAAATGTAAAATAATGACTAGTTAATAGTTAGTATTGGAAAGAAGGGGTAAACTTACATAAAACAAAAGGTACCACAACTTTAAAGCAACAAAACTAAGAAATAATTCCAATAAATCATTTAAAAAACATAACATGGTTATTACAAAGCATGTTATACATACTGTGAAATGGGAAAAAAAAAAAAAAACACAAGTAGAATACCTGAAACACAACTGAACCGTTTAGCTACTTCTTTTTGAAAGTACAGAGTCTCCCCCTAGTGGTAGACTGTGTGAAGTGGCATGACAGTGTTACATCACTATTCAGTCGTCGGTTACCTAACTGACTCTTTAAGGACAATAAAAACAAACTTCAGCTCAATTCCTTAAATATTTCTACATATTTACGAGAAGTAAACATCTATTTGTGTAGCATTAGTGATAAGAAAAAAGGCTTAACCTGATACATAATTCTTTGATAGGAGAAGGAATTGCACAACAGCTCATTCAGTTTAACGTTACCAAGCATTCATTTAACTATATGTACAGTGATATTTAGATTGTTTTACTTAATGTATATTGCTATTTCTGCCATCATTCCCCTTTCAAAGTAAAGCACATATTATTATGCCACATTTACAAACCAATAGGCTAGTCTGGAGGCAGGTTGTGTTGTTAAAGGTCGTTTGATGACAAAGCTAGTCATACACACTTCATTATACACTTCATAGTTTACACAGTTTATACTGTATAGTGATATGCCTGAAATCAATACAAACACTTAATTGTCGACTTACATATACATTCATACACATTTCTGAAAGTAGCCCTTGTAGCATGGCTGTTACGGTATACTGAATAAAACAGTTTTGTACTTACCACCATCATGCCAGAATTCCGAATAGCCAAAACATTTCGACTCAAGGCGACACAAACCGCAGACATTTTCCTGACGAAGCGTTTTAATATCAACAACTTAGCAACAGCACACGAAACGTACCTCACTCCTCTCTAATGATCCTGAATATAAGTATAAGCTCCGCCCTCTACGTGCATCACGTAACGGACGGCACGTCGGAGTGCGTCACTGTTGTTGCCTTCAGGAGCTCCCGCCAAGCTCTGTCATTCGGCTACTAGTGTCAAGTTCATCCAACTGCCGAGTTTTGCCTGCCTATCGAGACAGACGTCGTAACCGTCAGGTGGTTGAAGTAGGATTTAATGGATCAAGTTGGTGTGAAACTGACTGTATTTCAGAGGGCAAACTCGTTCTTAAAAAACAAACAAACAAACAAACAAACAAACAGTCTGTCTGTTCGACCAAATTGAGCATGCGCTGATAGCATAATCGTATTCGTACGTCAGTCTGATTTTAAGTGTCCTTATTGGGTGTTACCTGCAAAATTAATCAGCTAATTTAATAAAGTATCGACAGAATGAACGAGGCTCGCAGATAGGCAGAACGCGGCACAAGACACCTGAAGGCACCAGAGACGCTTTCACAACATACATGTAACTGACCCTCGCTGTCAACAGGAGGGTCAGTTACATGTAGGCTAACATACTGTGGGCAGGGCTGTGGTAGTGCTGTGTATTAATTTTAATTAGTTTATGATTAGAATGATCAAATCTTTTGTTTTGACACCATCATCCATTGTTGCTGGGGTTTTTTTTAAGATATAAATTTGAATTTATATTTATTTATTCAAACTGCTCTCTTAGCTTCACAGCATTAAGTGGGCTAGGCTATATATTTAAACTTTACATTTTTGTAATGACTTTTCTTTTTTCACAAAAAAGAAAGAAAAGCATACATTATTGACCTTTATGTTAATGTACTTTGAATTTTGTGTTATGTGTATTATATAATATGTCCTCGACTTATCTTTTACATGCATGTTGCATAAAACATGCAGTACACTACTAATCACCTTCTGCTGAAATTGTCCAGTTTCTATAAAGCAATCACTGAAGTCTAGTCTTAATATTAACTTTTGATTGACTCCTTACTGTGCATTGCCTTAATGAAGCCCTTAAAAGAAATATGAGCCACTGAAGACTGAATTGTCATGTCTGTTTTCTGTATGTATAATATTTGTGTAATGATTGTAGGTCTATTCTAATTTAACATGTATTGGCATCCTTTGGACAGAAATGTACACAATAAAATATAATTTTTGAGGTCAAGGGTGTTTATTCAGTTTTTTTTTTTTTCCCAGTATGGTCAATAAAAGTTAACACTCACTTTCCTGATTAGACCTAAGATGCATCCTTCATGTGTGATATCAGTCATCACAACCCTTAGGGCTGGACAAACGTTTTGGTTGCTCTATGTCTTTTATTTTTCAATGTAAAAGTCCATATCTATCAATTACACAAATAAAGTAAGGACAGCTGGACCTCAGAGTGATTATGTGATGGTGTCAGATGCAGAAAAGCTTTCAGGGATTGAAAGTTTTTTTTTTCATAATTTCAAAAATCAAAGCACTACATTCTTCAACTGAGGGAGCATTTTTTTAAACACAATACTCTACTCACTTGTTAGTTATAATTGCTCTGATACTCAAAATATACATGCTTAAATTTAAATAACCACAGACCATGCAAATAACCATAAAAAGGCGATGGGTAGAATTTTATTTTTATTTCATTTTATTTTTTTCAACAAGTTACAGTTTTATCAATCATAAATTCCTGTTCCTTCATACTGTTTCACGTTGCAGTGTTGCAAACTGGTTGCACAGGGCTGGTCATGCGCCTTAAGTTATTTTATTTTGAAAGTGATGCCAGGAAGTTTTTCACTTTTTCTGCTCTATCCTGCACGCGCGTTGGACTACAGGCGTGGAGGCATTGCAACTTAAGCTTAGCGTGCAACCTGTTGCTCGGACACTGTTGAGGCAGCATGTCGTGGCTCTTCGGCTGGGGGAAGCGCTCCGGGTCGCCGCCAGCGGAGGAGCCGACACCGGCTGCATCGGCTGAAGGTGCCGGGGGAGCAGCAGGGGGATCAGGGGGGGATAAACCAGTGGATAAGTGGAGTAACTTCGACCCGACTGGGCTTGAGAGAGCTGCAAAAGCTGCAAGAGAGCTCGACAAATCACGTGTGTATTAATTTCATAAAAATGTTTGCTTTCTTTCGCTGGGTCTGTTTCTTTCTTAGTTTGTGAAGTCTTGTGTATCTCTTGTGGAATGAACAAACTGTCCCATGTTGGCACATTCTGTTCTTTTCAAGTCCCTCATGCTTAAGTACACACAACATTTTATTGCATGTAAAACTGGCAAATGTGCACACTTTTAACACCATGTTCTATAAGCACTGCCAAATCGTTTGGTGTCGTTTTATATTTCAGAATAAGCAGTACAAAGTAGGAAACATTCATTTTTTTAAATAACAGATTTATCTTCACCAAACGGCAGATCACATGGGCTGGTAAACCCCATGAAACAATTGTGGCACGACTATTACAATGTGTTCTTGCAGTCGGACATACAATGCTTGAGTTCAAAAGTACTTCTGACATATGTGCGATTCGTGTAAATTGCAAGTGGTTTCAGATTAAGTTTGGATAGTTGTTGATTCTCTCAGGCAGCTGTGTTACATACTACAATTACAGACAATTATACATCCAATACTACATACTGCGCTGGCCTATTTGACCTCCACAGTCTGCAGCAAAGTAAAAGAGTTTTGGTGGGCGTGTCAGGACGCAAAGAAGGAACAAAATGTCCCCTAAAGTTCAGCCCATCACCTGCCCCACATGTCATTCCCTTCATGTCAGAATGAACAGGTGAACATGCTTACTGCTGTTAACTGTATGAGAGATATTTATATCCTGTAGTGTTGCACACTGCATGTTTTGTTTTTTTTTTCATCTTTAAAATTTCTGCTAGGCTCACTGCAAACTCTGACAAACAGCTGCAGTTCTGCATCATCTTATGGTGGCTGTTTAAAGGGACAGTTCACCCAAAAATGAAAATTCAGTCATTATCTACTCATATCTATGGAAGGGTGGGTGATTTTTTTTTTTATTTTACAAAACACTGTTGGTGTTTTGGAGGAAAAAGGTTTGCAGTTATCTCCCAAACAGTTGAAGCAAATGGTGACCACGGTTCAAACGTAAATAAAGTAAATAATAAAACTACAAAATGCCCCCATACTGCTCATGCAAATTAATCCAAGTGTCCAAAAGCCCTAACATGCCAGGTTGTTTTTAAGAACGTCACAGACTCCATGTTTTTTGCCTTATTGTTTTTATTGTTTTTACTGTAGCTCGTAGATTCTAATATTGGAGTCTCGTTCACACATGTAAAAACATGGCATACATGTAAGGCTAAAAGCATGGGGTCAGTGAAGTTTTCTTCAAGCAGCATTGCACATTGGGGTTTCAGGACACTTGTATTAGCTTGCATGAGCAGTACGGAGGTATTTCATGCTTTTATTATGCATTTTATTTACATTTAAATCCTGGTCACCATTTGCTTCCATTGTTTGGGAGATAACTTCAAAGCTTTTTCCTCTGAAACAACAACAGCGTTTTGTGGACCAAAAAACTTCACCCACCCTTCCATCCGAATGAGTGTGAGTAGATAATGACTGAATTTTCAGTTTTGGGTGAACTATCCCTTTAAAGCACACTCTTGTTATACTTAAAAGTTAAAGTACAATTGTCCTGGCTGTTTAAGTTTAAATAGCTGAGAGAATATTTGTTTTTTTGTTATTTATTTCAACAGGACATGCAAAAGAAGCGCTGGACCTGGCGCGTATGCAGGAGCAGACTTTACAGCTGGAGCATCAGAGTAAAGTGAAAGTAGGTGTTAGAGGAAGGGGATTCATCAACAAGTGAATGTGATGGGATTGTATGATCAGTTGATACTGTGTTCAGAGGAGTTACCTGCTAAACCATGATGTCAGTGAGCATAACACAAACACAAACTCCCCAACAGGAATATGAGGCGGCTGTGGAGCAGCTGAAGGGAGAGCAGATCCACCTTCAGGGCGAGGAGAGACGGAAAACACTTGCAGAGGAGACAAAACAAAACCATGCAGTAAGGGATCTACACTGCAATCACACTACAAGCATTAAGTAATGTATTTTATATGTGAATGTAATTAATTGTTTTCTGTATCACCTCTAGAGGGCACAATATCAAGACAAACTTGCCAGACAAAGGTATGATGATCAGCTCCGGCAACAGGTAAACCTTTTAAATGGACACTTAAAATGGAAACCTGAATTCCTGAATGAAGTATTCAACATGTTGTTTTTTTTCATCCAAAGCAATTCCTCAACGAGGAGAACCTTCGCAAACAGGAGGAGTCAGTTACAAAGCAGGAGGCCATGAGAAAAGGTAGAGGAGAAAACCAAATGCAACCAGACATTTATACATTATTCATCCATTCATTCTGTCTTGTAAAACTCCTTTATTATCCTACTTGAAGATGCAATAAGTAGGATTTGTGCTGCTCCATAGCAAAGAATGAGCCTAATATATCTGCAGGTTGTTGATCAGTACAGATGACTCAGCGATTACATTGCTCACTGTGAGATTTGTGGCTCTTGAAAGTCTCTCCAGGGGCTAAATTCCATTGGATGAAGCTACCCAACCCGGTGGAGTTTGAAGACACTCAGACAATGTCAGCTTTCTTCTAGTATTTATCATGAAGAGGGAATTAGCTCTTCACTTTGCTTTTGCATCGGGTCTCTACTCTAATTATCCAGGATATTGTCTTTAATTAAACAACAAAAGTCATAGACATGAGTAAGTTCATGGTCAAGGTAGAAGGAGATGAGTTATTTAGCTTCTGTTACAAGCATGTGCAACTTGTGCACTTAAAGGAAAAGCTTTAAAAGGAGTGTTTTGGAGGTTTTCAGATGTGTTTTAGGGGCTTTAGAGGCCTCTTCCCTAAGGATGACAAGCTCAGTGGTCGTCATTTTGACAGTGATGATGAAGTCATCACTGCTGTGGACCATTTTTGGAGGTCGAAAACAGCAACATCCTCCAATCATTGTGCTGCATGGCTACAGGAGGGCATTTAGCTTGCAAGGCAGCTGGATTTGCAAGGTCATGTGATCTCATAAATCTATCTTGTCAGGCTTCAAGCTGTGTGCTTGCGTCCGCACCACAGTGGTTCATCACCAGTCACCAAAATGACCAATAATTATTCATTAATTTATTATCTGTAACAGCTTAGGGCAGCACAATGGCTTAGTGGTTTGCACTGTGGCCTCATAGCATGAAGGTCCTGGCTTCGATTTCTGGGGCAGGGCCTTTCAGCGTGGAATTTGCATGTTCTCCCCGCGTTTGCGTGGGTTTGCTCTGGTTTCCCTAACCTTCAAAACATGCATGTTAGGTCTGTCTCCAGTCGGTACTCTTGACCGAGGTACTGGCTCAAGATCTGGAGTTGTTCCCCAGGCGCTGCGCTGTGACTGCCCACTGCTCCTCAGGGGTGGGTTAAATGCAGAGACCAAATTTCACTGTACGCTGTATATTTGACCTATAAAGTACCTTTACCTTTACCGTTATCCTTGGCAGGGTTGTGTTTGGGGATGGAGCCAATCCCAGCTGATGCTGAGTGAGGGCACCCTGGACAAGTTGCCAGTTTATCACAGGGCAGACATAAAGAGACAAGCAACCATTTGTGCTCACGTACACACATGGGCAATTTAGCATCACCAATTTACCTGCATGTCTTTGGAATGTGTGAGGAAATGGAAGTACCAAGAGAGAACCCGTGCAGAACCGTAAAGAACAAACAAAATCCACGCAGAGAGGCCGAATGTAAACCCAGAACCTTCTTGCTGTGAGGCGACAATGCTAACCAAGTTTGAAAATGCCATTATCACGAAAATATGAGTGCTTTTATGCCAGCTACAACCACTTTGGTGCAAAATGCCTGGGGTTTCCATATAAGTAGAGCCTGTAAGTTCAAAGAGCCTATATCTATAAATCAGTTTCCATCTGGTTTTTGCATAGTGTAATAATATGTTAAACCGTGCTGATTTAAGTAGGTCGCATACTCGGCTCTGTCAGAAGTGCTCACAAGCATTTTGGTTATTAATAACTGCTTCTCTTCTTCTCAGCTACCATTGAACATGAAATGGAGCTGAGACACAAGAATGACCTTCTTCGCATTGAGGCGGAGGCCAAAGCCCGCGCCCAGGTGGAGCGGGAGAATGCAGATCTGATCAGGGAACAGATCCGCCTGAAAGCTGCTGAACACAGACAAACTGTCCTTGAATCTATAAAGTGAGGGCAAAATGACTTTCCCCTTTCCTTAATCCTCAGAGTAACTGGCATGTTATCTTCTAGTATCTCTCTCAGCTGTAGGAGGTGTAAAACCTCAGTCCCAGAGGGCGACAGCGAGTGTGGTTGCCACAGTGAAAGCAGTCACTGTTATAATTGTGTTTTGTTCTGGCAGGACGGCTGGAGCTGTGTTTGGGGAGGGATTCAGGGCCTTCATCTCTGACTGGGACAAACTCACAGCCACGGTAAATCCATGTCAAACCTGTCACGCTTTGTCACACTTTCACAGCATAGGGGACTGCAGAGGATTATGGGAAGAGTGGTCTTCATATTTGGTATGCTGTGCAATATGTTTGAAGATGTGTGTTTGCTTTTCTGCCTGCCTCAGGTGGCTGGTCTGACCCTGTTGGCAGCAGGAGTGTATGCTTCCAGGAATGCCACAGCGGTGGCTGGGCGCTACATCGAGTCTCGTCTGGGCAAACCCTCACTGGTGCGAGAGACCTCCAGGATAACTGTTGCTGAGGCCATCAAACACCCAATCAAGGTCAAACATCCTAATTTTCAGGTTTTCTCATTTATTGTGTGATTGTTGCCCTACATAAAAAATAAATGCATTCTGCACAGGGATTATTTTGTTGTTGTTAGAACCACTGTTCACAAATAGCAGTGAAAGGTCTCCACTCTTTTTGTAATTGAGGTATTCGACATCAGCGTGTAGCCTGTAAGAGATGTTTTAAATTGATTTGTTATGTGTCGTCCAGGTAATCTCACCAAATAACTGAATTTGGGAGAATTTCAGAATGTAACATAAGCAAAAGCAAAAACTTCAAAGATGCCATGCTAGCAAAATGTCTACATTTGACAAGATTTTACACTGGAAAGTCCAGTGTAAAAAAAACAGTTGCCGCTGCACTGCCATTTATAATTGCCTCTTGATTTTTAAAAGAATTGTTATTTATTCCTGGATTTGTTTATTTATGTTCTTTTCTATGTAATAAACAAAGTTCTATAGCATTTACATCCTCTGTATGTATTTGTTAATGTTTTACAGCAGGTTTAACCTGAGCCAAACCTATAACAGTGATAGTTATCATATCACATCCATACAGGGTTAATAGTACGTATCTGTAAAAAATAAAAATATTTAATGTTTTTTATGCAGTGGTATCAGTTTGGTACTTGGTGTCAGCCGATACGCAACTTTGGGTATCGCAATCATTGTCAGGAAGAAAAAAAAACATCTTCAAACAGTTCTGATCATTACTGTTTGTTTAATGGGGGATGGGTTGTATGTATCACATCAGTTTTTTTTTTCTTTCAAGGAGAATCACAATCCACGATTTTGTCCTGATCTTTTCACCATGTTCGCTTTGAACACGATTTTACAAGTTAGCTAATTCCCTAATTAAAAACATTCCTACAACTGTCACTTGATGTCGTAATTACTCAATATCACTGGACAAATAAGATTTTCAGCGCTCACTTTTCCTGTCGTATGCACTGTCTTTTTTAAATGCCTTTGACAGAGTCGTTTCTTTTGGCCTGATAGTGTCGTGGTTGTAGCTGAGATATTCACTGCCTGCATATTTTTTTAGGGGCTTCCTTTTGAGATGGTTAAAAGAGCTCGTTGTGTTAACTTCAATGCGGTGACATTTACAAATACCTATAAGGAGGGGAAGAAATCCAAGACACCTCCTACTGTTTGCTATTATTGTTTTACTGGTGTGTCTCAATGGGACAGTGTGAAATGGACCAAACAATAGTGTGATATAATATTTTGCTGAGAAAGCCACTTTCAATGCATGTATGCACCATAGACCTATAGAACATTGTAGTCACAATCTAATATTGTTATATCACAAACCCCTAATGCTGATCATATTCTGCTATTAAACCAACATTTGCCTCTTTTTTGTCTCATTTTATAGACAGCAAAGCGTCTTAGAAGCAGACCACAGGATGCCTTAGAGGGCGTGGTGCTCAGTGTAAGTTGTGTCTGTTGTGGTAATGATATCTTCTGAATACAACATATATGCACTCTTTGTATGATTCTGGAATGTGCTGAAGGCTGTCCTTGTGTTTTAAATCAAACAGGCACCTTTGGAGGAACGTGTGAGGGACATTGCTATTGCCACTCGTAACACCAGGAAGAACAGAGGCTTGTACAGAAACATTCTGATGTATGGACCCCCTGGAACTGGAAAAACACTGTTTGCCAAGGTATGGCAAGGTCTCTCTCTTTTCATGTTTATTTTTGTTTGTTTTTTTTACATTTTCCCCTTTTAGCAGATAGTTGAAGGGGAGTACATTGACTTAACATTTGTATAAAAGTCTTATTTTGCTGGTCCTTGGTGATCACTTACTTACTACAGCACTAGTTTTTATTAACTTAGTCAAAGATGCAGTTCAGTTGTAAAGTAGCTATTTTTTATGCATGTATTTTTATTTTTAGCCTCTCTGTACCTTCCTAAGCGAAGCTTTTTCCATTGCGTTTCAGAAACTGGCTCTTCATTCAGGAATGGACTATGCCATCATGACAGGTGGAGACGTGGCACCCATGGGGCGCGATGGGGTTACTGCCATGCACAAGGTGTTTGACTGGGCCAGCACCAGCAGGCGAGGGTATGGCCCTTTCATTTGCTCTATTAACATTTAAATGAATTAATATTAAAATTGATATCAGATGTTAAATACTGTGAAAGCTCATTAGTGCGTACTGTATGTTGCATTTCATAAAGATCTGCTGTCATTCTGCTGGCTAATGACATTAAAAGCAGAAGGGGAATGTCAGTTTTAAACTCATTTTCTCTGATGGTCTCTGATTCTGTTCAGCCTCTTACTGTTTGTAGATGAAGCGGATGCATTCCTGCGTAAGCGAGCCACGGTGAGTTCAGCTGCATTCCGTATGCAACGTGATAATGACCTGTGTTTTAATTAATTATTCATGAGTCATGATTTTTTGCATCACAGGAGAAAATCAGTGAGGATCTTAGAGCCACCCTCAATGCATTCCTCTACCGCACTGGGGAACAAAGCAACAAGTTGGTATCTCACGTTTTTCACCATGCATGGCTGGAGATGAAAAGGTCATTGCCATGACTGAAAAGGTCACTGGTTCAGTCTAAGTGGTCTCATTTTCTCTTCTTAGGTTCATGCTGGTGCTTGCTAGTAACCAGCCAGAACAGTTCGACTGGGCTATTAATGATCGCATTGATGAGATTGTAAACTTTGCATTACCGGGTCTGGAGGAGAGGGAAAGATTGGTGCGCCTGTATTTTGACAGATTTGTGCTGGGTCCTGCCACCACAGGAAGACAGTAAGTACACTTGACGACAGCTACTGTTGCTGCTCTGTAGCAGCAGTGATTTACTACCGCATAGAAAAGCATTGGTCCCTAGAGGTTGTCTTACTAGCTCATGTTACATAATGGTGTGTATAATGTGTTCAGTCCTGAAACCGAAGTAATGTCTGAGTCTTCACTTACTGCTTTCATGAAAAGGTATTTAAGTTTTCAGGAGATGTAGTACAGAAGCCACAGCAGAGTGCACTGGTCATTTAAAACCAGTAAAGTGACGGATGATCAGTGACGTTTAATCATTTTAGTCTCAAGGCTTTCCTTGTAAAAACTTCTTATGCGTTAACTCAACAGGAGATTAAAGTTGGCTCAGTTTGACTATGGCCAGAAGTGTTCAGACATCGCAGAGCGAGCAGAGGGTATGTCTGGTCGTGAAATCTCCAAACTCGGTGTTGCTTGGCAGGTAAGTGCAAAAGCCAGTTGACACAAAATATGAATCTGCTTCAAAGCAAATCTAAAGCCAACTTTTATTACATCTGTATTTCTGGAAGGCTGCTGCATACTCCTCTGAAGATGGAGTTTTGACCGAAGCAATGCTTGACGCAAGAGTTGACGATGCCGTCAAGCAGCACGCACAGAAAATGGACTGGCTGCTGATGGAAGCAGGTGTGGGAGTTGGCAAGGTCGGTGTACTCCTCCCCAAGGAAATGACCGCAGGAATCACGGCTCAGGATGCTGCTGCCCTCGGACTAACTGAAGATACAACCTCAGATGTACAACAAGTCCTTCCACTCCTCGAGGTCATGAACAGCGCTGCCCAGGCAGAAGCAGCCACTCAACCTGCGGAAGTAGAGGCAGAGGTTATCCTTAAAGAGGCAGCCACTTTGGTTAAAGAAAGTGATGTTGTTGTTGGTACACCTGTAGAGACAGTTGAAACCATTGCTGAGACAGCTACTGCGGTCCCTTTGGTGCAGGAAGCGGAAGCCATCAAAGATCTGACTGAGGACGTTCTAGGCTCAGCTGTTGCTGTGGACGCTGTTGTTACTGAGGTGAAGGATGCAGTCACTGAGGTTAAAGAGGCTGAGGGTGAACCAGCTTCTACTGTCCAAGAAACCGCTGATGCAACTAAAGAAGAGCCAACAACTGATGTAGCTGTGCAAGCAGCTGAGGCCACAGAGGTCAAGGAGGAAAAGGATGTTGTAGCTCAATTGGAAACAACAGTCTCTGCTGTTTCTCAGGAGAAGGAATTAGATGCTTTTGACTCTAATGTAGTCAGTCCTACCCCTGACACTGTTGTGCAGGAAACTGAGTCGGCAGCCATGTCTGTAGATGGTGTAGAAATTGAAGCTATTAAGGCTGTTGAGGAAGTTGCAACTGATGCTGCAAAGGTTGCAGCTGAAATTGCAAGCAATGTATCTCAAGTGACTGAGTCAGTGGCAAATATTGTAACAGAGGCTGAAGCAGTAGCAGCTGATGTGGCTAAGGTGGCTGATGTTGTAGCAACTGTTGCTGAGGAGATAGAGGCAGTAGTTACCAAGGAAGCTGAAGTGATGGAAGTCAATGTTGTCAAGGATGCAAATGAGGTTGTGGTGGAAACAGAGTCTCAAACATCAGAGTTTACTGAAGAGGCTAAACTGGTAGTGACGGATGTGGTCAAGGAGTCTGAGAGTATTGCTGCAGAGGTTGGTAAGGAGGTTGAACCTCTGAAAACTGAGACTACCAAGGACACTGAAGCCATTCCAACAGAGTTAGCCCTTGAAACTGAAGCCACAGCTTCAGAGGTACTCATGCCTCAGACAGCTGCCATTGAGTTAACCTCGGAAGGTCAGACCCTGGATACAGAGCATGTAAAAGACCCTTTAACTACTGAGGTTGCTGCCAAGGAGGCCGAAGTCGTTCCAGCAGTGGCTTCAGAGGAAGCAGAAGTCCTAACCACTAAGGAGGCTGACACTTTTGCTACACAAGAAGTAAAACTGCCTGAGACCTCTGAGGTTGCTGCTGAGGAGAATGAAGTTACTCCAGCAGAGGCTTCAAAAGATGAAGAAGTCCTAACAACCAAGGAGGCTGACTCTGTTGCTACTGAAGATATAAAACTGCCAGAGACCTCTGAGGTTGCTGCCAAGGAGACCGAAGTTACTCCAGCAGAGGCTTCAAAGGCAGCTGAAGTGCTAACAACCAAGGAGGCTGACTCTGTTGCTACTGAAGATGTAAAACTTACAGAGACCTCTGAGGTTGCTGCCAAGGAAGCTGAGGCCAAAACAACTAAGGCTGCAGAGGAGGTAGGAACTGTAGTAACTGAAGTCATTGATGAGAAGAACTTAGCAGCTGTTCCCAACACAGAAACCAAGGCCGACACAGATACTGTTGTGCCAGAACAGTCTGAGAAACTCGAGAGTCCAACCACAGAGAAGTCGGCTGCCTCTCAGATTACCAGCCCTGATGAAGCTGAAGCCAGCCAACCTGAGAAACCTCTTTCAAACAAACAGAGTGAAGATGACATCGACAAACCACCAGGCAAGACTGGTCCAACAAAATGATTGAATTTCGATGAAATGCTGTTGTAAATGTAGTGCTGTTGCAATTCTCCAAAACTTGAGAATTGTGTCTGCTCTTCTGTTCATGTTCGTAAGTCATTGTGAATGCTAAGATCAAGTTAATAGTTCTGTCATGGCCTGTATGTTTGCCGGAGTCAGAGTAAAAGGATGTGTGAATCACTGACATTGTCTGATTATTGCGTTCTGCTTCCTTCCCTTCTCTCTTTTGACCGTTGCTGCCATGTTCAGTCTGTATCTGTCTAACATTCTGAAAATTTGCCTTCTAAGAGGGCTATTCAGTCATGTTTGTTGACCAGCTCTGGCAAGAGTTCAGTCATACATCTGCAAAGTGTTCGTTGAGAACATTTCTTCCTTGGCACTTCTTTGCAAGAATGCTGGTACAGATGAGACAAATAATATAACAAATATTCATGTTTAATAGAACGACTGCAGGTTCTGCCAGACCCCTTAAATGTTGTTTGGAGATGTTTTGCAGGTCTGACAATCTGACACAAGTCCGCGTATCCCAGCTGGCCCCATAACCAGAGTTCACATCAGGTGATTTGTTATGTCTGCAGGCTGCAGGTGTGTTAACAAGCACATGGTGCTTTAGAATTAGGGTGCTGGTTTGACCTGTCTCACACGCAAACTAAAAAAAATAAATAAAAATTAGTGACATTGATGCAGCTTATCAGTGCTCAAATGATCAGTTGGCTGATCGCTCTCCCTTCATATGTAATGACATTTTGCTTTTGCTCACTTTTCTGTCACTAATTTTAATATTTGTGGCTTTTAAGGTCCTGATCAGATATGACAAACAATTTTGAAGATGTCAAGTTAGGCTCTAGAAAATTGTTATGCATATTTTTTAGATTAAACAATGACTTGCAAAGATAGTTCAGAGATTAATCAATGAATAAAATGTGTCAGCCATAGTTTATATTTTTCTAATAATTGATTTGTGAATAACTGTGCCAGGTAATATTAAGGATTTGTTTAAGCGGGTCTGATAGATATTCCTGTATTTTCTAAATAACACAGGGGAAAATATTCTTTTAAATGCCCTCACTGTAACTGATACTGAGCTAGTGGATAACAGTGGAGGGCTTTTCTCACTTGCATCCGCATGCCATTGGCATTGTTAGTCATTACAGAAGTGTTGTTAGTCAGTGCTTATGAAATTTCTGTTTGAATTATAATGAACCGAACTGAAGTTGTCAGCGGGACCTCTCTGTATGATCTGTCTGTTGTTGCTGCTCTGACACAACCTCTCACTATGAGAACGTGTTCTGATCCTAGCTCATGTGATTGGAATGACACAATCAAACATCAGAGGTCACTGTTGTGCTTCAATGGCACTTTTAATAAAACAGACATTTCATCCTCACAACAGCAATGTCTGGACAGAGAGGACGAGGGGGCGGCTGAGTGAGGGTTCCCTCTGCTGATAGGCTGGTTGCTCCTGATAAGTGAGAGGGAATTGGATAAAGAAAATTGAACGGTGCTGTTGAGCACTGTGTGGGGAAGATGGAGGTATGTATTAAACTGACTCATCTTGGCTGGCATTTGTTTCTCCTCCGGTGTCTACTAAAGAATGATAATATAGCAAAGAGAACCCCGTCCACAACCGTACACGCCCTCCCCCTCACATATTTACAGGAAAAATTAATACATTCAGTTAATTCACTAAGTAACAAAGCTAGTTAATCTGTTTTTAGCAGAAATCACACGGTTTCACATCCAGGTTCCAAATAGACTCGTCTTTCTGTTTCATTCCTATAACCTTTAAACATACAATCCATCATTAGGTCTTCTATTGACAAACGACTCACACAAAATCCCCCCACGCACCCCCTTTTAAAGACTGTTAAATCCCACTTGCCCGTATTTATAACTATTTACAGAAGCAGCAATCTAACCATCACAAAAACCCACCCACCCAACAATCTCATTCGCCTCTCCCCAGACCAGTAAAGTCCCACTCCCACCCATTACAGAAAAAAAAAAAAATCCTGACACCTGTCTTGCAGCCCCGTTTCATACACTGCCCACATCTTACCCTGTTCTAAAAGAGCATGCCAAGTTTAACAATGAACACAGAAAATGTCTCTATACAGAAAAAACACCCTTAAAAATGTTTTTTTTTTCTTCCTTCTCCCACGATGGTGGACATGGACATAAGACAAGATTTCAGTGGCAACAAATAATCGTCATCTTGCTCCTTTTTGGGATTTTTTAGTGCTGACGGGCCGGGTTTAGTCATACGAAAGTCCTGTTGTAAGGGCTGAGGGGGGCCATGTTATGAACAGTGGGAGGGCAGTTTTCCAGGGTCTCTGAGGCAACAGTTGGCCAAGGGGCAGTTTAGGAAGTGGGGATGAGGGTTTCAGGAGGGGAAAGGAGAAGTGGCTTTAGGGTAGGGGGTCTAGTTTTTTTTTTTTTTTCGTTGTTTCGTTTTTTAAAGTCAGAGGTGGCGGGGACTAGGGTGGCCGTTGTGGTAGAGCTTCTGCTTGATGTGGACCATGTTGCCACTGGAGTCTTCCAGCTGTCTGAGCTGGGCTCGGCGACGGAGGTCTCGAAGGTTGCAGAACTGGGGAAGCCACGACCAGGACGGGGTATCTGGAGGAAGAAGATGAGAGGCAACAGGGTGGTCAGAGGAGGCAGGCTTGTGACTGACAGCTTATATTGGTCTTTTCTTAAATACAGTTAGCCTGTCTATATCCACCTCTGATGGATGCCTTGACCCCATGATTCATAAACCCTTTGATGTAGTATTTCCTGAACAGTTGGTGGTCTATTGGATGTTGTTACCTTGAATTTTTATTAGTAAAACATTTAGAACACACACCTAAAACAAATCACTCTACTCCCCTGCAGTAGAGTTACTGCAGTAATGAGACTGCATGCAAGATTTTTTGTTTGTTTTTGTTTTTTGGTTTGTTAAAAACAAATAGCAGCCTTATAATATTACATCTTTCAAAAAAAGTGACTTAATGTCTTTTTAAAAAAAATTTGGAAAATAGCCTTAAAGCAGGCATCAGTAAATAATGCTGTAACAGTGTACTACACATTGTTAGTTCAATTTAATCAAGCAAATATTGTGTCAAAGTGTTTAAGCCACATTACACCAAAAGAGATCGATGAGACACTGTATATGGCCATGTTCTATAGAGTTGTAGCATACTGGCTTGCTACATCTCTATGTTTGTGCACCAAAAATACAACAATGTGCACCAAAGTGAGTCTAATCACTTTTTAGGCTGCCTTTGGGCTATTTTCCTTTATAAGACATTTTACAGTAAATACAGGAAACAAAGAGTGGGGGGGGGGGGGGTGATTAGCACCCTAACTTTATGTGCGTTAGACAGCTAGGGCATGGCGACACCCAGAGTCTGAGCATTTTAAACACACCAAGAGGAAAAGAAGGAAACACTTCTGCATCAGTAATGCAACAAAAACTACAGCAATACCGATGAAACAGTAAAAAATTTTGTCGTAATTACAAAACACTGACACTGTGAACATTTCATTTCCTTTCTGCTTACAGACTTTACCCCCATTGAGAAGTCTACAAAGACAGTGACTTAATATATGGTTTATTGTTAACCAACATTGTGTTGCTTTAGTGGTTGTGAAGACCTGCGCAAAGACAACTGAATGCAGGCTTTTCCACTCAGCTAGACGACACTCATGAGATCAAGACACACAATGGTGTAAAATCCTTCTTAGCCTCGTTTTCAGGCTCCAAATCCAGTTAGAGGCAGACCAAGACGTAACAGCCAGCAATGCAGTGAACTGATCTCTGTGCTGTGAACTATCCTTTTCGGTGTTAATGTCAATGAGTCCACTTTGACACTCATTTTCTCCTGTGATACTATATGTATGGATTCAGGGCCACTGATATTGGCTTGTCATTTTGCCTTTTGTGTTTTCTGTCATGTTCAGTTTCAGTGGAGAGCTGGTTGTCTACATTCTGCTTTTCTACTGACAATAAGATTTTTCTCTGAGATGTGAATATGTGTCTAATATTCACATTTCAAAGTAAACCCACAAAAATGATGGTGCATAGAAATGCAGTTCATGTATCTTTAAATGACATCTTCCATGCAACATTTAGTATTTTCAAAGATGGGCCGGTTAAGCCAAAAAATGACCCAGAATCCATTGCAGCAAGGTTTTTCGTATCTCTATGGGTGTGCAGCATAAAAGTGATTTATGAGCTTCACACAGCGCTGAGACTGGAAAAGGTGGTGTTTAATGTGTCTTTTAGTCACCAGTTTCATCATAGCTGCAACAACGTGTCGTTCTGGGAAGTACGGGAGAGCCTTTAACAGTGAGACCAAGGTGGCAGCAACAAGATAAAACACTGGAACATAGAATATATTGGATAAGATTTGTAAATGGAATCAATCTCTTTGAGTACACTGTGGCGTTGCCCTTGATTCTGAACATTCATGTTGGGGCTGTGGCTCGTGTCACATGTGTCCTGGCATTATTTCTTTACACGGTTGAGATTAAATCTGACCCGTGTGAGTGTCACATGTATCTTTCTGTCTTGGACCAATTAGCAGCCACCATGCGACGCATACAGAATACACAAATTGACCTTCCCTGAAATCCATGACCGTCTGGAAATAAAGCGGGATTTTATGAATGTGAGGTGTTGAACGTGAAGTGGGGAAGGCGGAGCAGACATTCGTGCTTGTCAGGTTATAAACTGGAGCCAGTGAGGCGGAGCGAGGTCCAGAGAGACAACAGAGAGAAAGAAAGGAGGGGAGAGCCCCAGACAACAAACCCAGTAGCAAATGGCCCTGCTAGAGGATGAGCGAGGGGGGGTGCTGGAGATGGGGAGGAGGCGGGTGAGGTGTTGGATGGAGGGGAGGTGAGGAGGGAGAGAGAGAGTGAGTTATTTATAGCTGTGAATGGGTATGCTGCCCACAAGGACTGCTCTGAAGGGTATCCAAAGGAAAAGGGGCAACGAAGACAGGTTTCTCTCATTTGAGTAAAAGGATGGAGATGGAGGTGATAATGCAGGGCAGAAAATGGGAGGCACAATTCTGATGCTCTTGTAGAGAAGAGGGAAGGAGAGAGGGAGGGTTAACGCTGAGCGCCGAGGTCGTCACTCTCCATTTTTGAGACAGTTTTTGTGTTGCTCTTGCAGAAGAGACTCTGGTATCAGACATTCACAGCACAGAAGTATTTGCAGCAGGAGGCATTGTAAAGGAAATGGCCAGGAGTAGATTCAATAAGTGAAGAGGGAGGGGAGAGGGAGGAGCTAGAGACAGAATTAGGAGGAGAGGAAGCAATAGGAATCAATGTGCATCTCAATGCAGTGTGTGCGGGCATGTGCGTGTGTGTGCGTGTGTGTGTGTGTGTGTGTGTGTGTGTGTGTGTGTTTCTCACTTGCCATTCCAGCTGCTCTCTCTCATTCTATTTATAGCTCTGGAGGAGAGTGTGTGTAAGTGGGGGTGGGGATGTGACAGCATCTCCATCCTACACCCATAACACACACACACACACACACACACACACACCCTTCCCCACTCTGTCAGCCTCACCTTCACTCCTCATCTCGGGGAGGCTAAATGAGTCTGACCAAGCATCATTGTCACAGCCGACCCACAAACGGACACACACACACACACACACACACACACACACACACAAGAGAGGGGCATTCCCTCCCAGTGCAAAAGAAGAAGCCTATATCCCCCACTCTGTAACTGCTACTGATGAATATGGATGCTCCCTCTTCTCTGGGTGTTTTTTATGATTATACACAGTTGTATGCACTAGGGAAAACACTATTGCCTCACTGCTGCAAAACCTTCCACACCTCTAAGCAAAGCAAAGCTTGTACATTTCAAGCCTCTTGTTTATCGGAGCAGCTCCTCCTGTAAAACCCTGAAAAATTAGAATACCACATGATGTTTTCCATCCTAAAAACTAAGATAGCCCCTCATATTAGCCTCAGTTTGATGTTAAATAACTTTAAATATTGACCATCATCCTTTGACTGTTGCTTGTTACTTTCCCATCCTGCCTAAGGTGTTTTTCCATAGTAGTCCGAGTATCCAGGTCACACCTACTTTAGCATTATCCTAAAAAATGAGGATCCAAGCCGCCTCCACCACACAGGCCTGCCCAAACACTGAGCGTTGCAGAGAGCAGACAGAATATTCAGCATGACTTCCTCCACATCCTGTTTTTTTTACAGGCGTCGTTGCAATATTTAGCACCTCTAAAATTAGCTAATTTGTGCCAAATGAATGCAGAAAACTTTGTTAGTGTTTCCCCACAGAGTTAGATCCTGGCTGGATGAAAAAGCCTTTGAAACAGCCATGACCGTGACAGACTAAAACACTATAATCCAGGGTGCAATGCTTGGCTCATCAGTGAGCATCTTGCCAGCAGACAGAGATGAAGCCTATGTGCTATCACTGGTAAAGTCTCCTCAGCAGAGCACCAGACTATGAAGGATTTCATGCTGCCATGTCATGATTTCATATGTGTGTCTAATAGCTGCTTAGCTTTTGCATCGCTGAAATCCTTTTATTTTCTTTGCTTATGTCTGCACAACCATACAAGCAAAGCGATGCTGGTGAACTGAGCACCACATTCGTCTTCCTTTTGTTAGAGTAGCATGAAACCTTTGACCGTCAGGAAGGTTGGTGGTCAGAGAACTTAAACAGATATTTCAGAGAGAGCATCGAGAGTAATCGGGGATAAGGAGTAACTATCACACTCAGCTGGTGTAAACACATGGTGGGACTGAAGTCATTTCTCATCTCTGTTTCTCAAGTCTATTTTAAACCAGTCTTTTTACTTCTGTATGCGTATATTTTACATATTTGTATAGGTTATCACAAGTTTGGGCAGATTTTCTCCTTAGATGCAACTTTTTCACAACAGAGCTCTTGACACAAGATATAGCAGTTTACAGGAGCTAATATTTACATGTACCGTCAATCTAGGGCTTGACAGATATTAGATTTAATGGTCTGATGCCAATATCGATTTTAAGGAGCAAGAAAATTCCGATATCTGATATATCAGCCAAATGTTGTTATCAAATACTTATGACAAATTTATGTAATGGAGGCCAGATGCCTTAAGTTTTAACAACCTTTATTTCAAACATCAGTGCACTGAACAGTAAATGCTTTACTTTTTAGTTAATAAATAACAGACTGCCCTCCGCTGGACAAACTACATGATTGCACAATTTTAACTCAGTAGTCAAAGAATTTTTCGACCTTAAAAATCAGTTTTAATATCTGGGCGTATCAGAGAACAGACGAACTGATACCGATATATCTGCAACAGGTCGATATTGGCCAGTAATATCAGCAAACTGATATATCGGTCGGGCCCTGATTAAATCTATATGTTCACATTTGTAATGTTTACTAGAGCACAAACCATGTTTAGTAGCTGTAAATCAACTTCTTCATATTCTCCTGTTTTCCTTGTTTTTGGTAACTTGTGCAATATCATAACTCTTACTCAATTTCATCCAAACTGAAGAAAACCAATTACACATGCAAAAAGCATACATATGACTCCATATAGAGAGTTACAGGACCAGAGTTCAAAGCAGGACGACATTTCATTAATGTGACAGTGCGAACCACTGGATCACCGTGCAGTCATACTGTTCTCAATGACTGGACATTTCTGGGACATACAGCCACTCTTGAGGCAAAAGTAATATCATTAGTGAAGTTAAAGGGCTTCACAGTCATTGTGTTGGCGTGTGCTGACTAAGCCAGACTGACGTCCTCCTCAATCTCCTGCAAGCTCTGGGTGGAGCACATACACCTTCATCACTGGGTGCACTCCAACACCTCATCAGCACATTGCTGGTTTAGAAGGTGTGGGTCCTACTCTATCTCAATTAGGCTTGCAAATAGGACATACCAATTTAAGCACAACTCAACACAACACAAGAAAACAAGATACTACATCTACCAACAGTATCATAAACAATGCAGAAAACCAAACACATTATTTCAGGTAGCTTTTCTTGTCTGAATTCTAATAGAAAGGGTATTACACTGTCTCTGCCAACATTCAAAAGCTGTAAAAAAAAAAAAAAAAAAAAAAATCATAACAATAAACAACAATTGCAAATCATAGTTCATTAAGTTTGGTGATGTCATCTAAGTCTACCTGAATTCACCCTGATATGAGGACTAATCAGCAAGACTAATTGGAAATAGCTGTGTGGGTGTGCAGGACCTTAAAACCTCAGTGGGCATTGCCAGAGAATAGACGAGAGCAGACCATCAGGGTACTTCGCCCCTGGGTCATGCCCCCGCATCTCTTTGGGTGAAAGCAGCCCCTCTAATTTGACTTGGGATAGAAGCAAATTACAAGGTTTTTGTCAAGAATACTGAATTATTTGTTAATCATTGGAAGCCCAAATCCAATGAACAGCAGACAAACAATTACGTTATTTCAGACCTGATTTTCAGTATTGGAAGGCAGTTCAGCTCAATTTATGTGAATTACTAACATTACAATACCCTTCTCCTCAAGCGGTCTTTTCATTGGACAGACTGTTAAACCAAAGTCCATTCTAAAAGCAGTTGTTTTATGGTACGTCCATATTTTTTTAACTTTAAAACTTTAGTACACCATCACTCAGACTCACTTTACTCAGTAACATCATTAACTAACCTGTGATGATATATCTGCCACAGACATTACACATATTAACTGGCCAAGTCCCACATCTTACCATTTACATCCTCCCTAAATGATCTCTACTTTTGCTGTCCTTTGTTCTTTGAGGAGGTAAAACAAAAAAACTTTTTTGTGTGTGTTTTGGAAGTGTGAAAAAAAAAAAAAAAAAAAGGAAAAGAGCTTTTGTGAATGGCGCCCCTAGTTTTCTCAGTTTGGTGCCAGTGCTTTTACAGTGCTTGTTTTCACCCAAAAGGAGGCGTGGTCAATTTGAGAACAGGAAAAAGTTAGACATGCCTGTTATCTGTATTATCCCTCCTGTTCTGTTCATTTCAGCTTAATTATCTTCATGTTCCAGGTCAAAAATGACTGATCGATTTTAGATGATTCTAAATCCATTAAAAAAAAACATACGTACACATTATTACCGAACGTTGTGTTATATCTTTTTATCACCTCAATTTTTTTTTTAACATTACAAGTTTTAGACTTCCATTTTGTATTTATAGCCTGTAGGCCATACTGACCTCAGGTCATACAATTTTTTTTAAAGCATTATGTAGATATTATTTTGACTATAACAAATACTCAGATGCAACATTGTACTATTTGGGCCTCAAAAAAAGTTTTGTACCAGATGTACCAGAGCTGCAAGAAAGTTGTATGCATCATTTAAACAGTGTTGGGTTTTTTTGTGTGTGTGGACTTCTAACAGGTGTGGTTTCTACAGGGTAAAAAAAATTCTATTGGAGATAGGTTCCCATGGGGGTTTCCATGGAAGCCAGGAAGAGGGGCATAAGCTGTGTGTGTGTTTGTATGTGTGCGTGTATCTGCTCAAAGACACCTGTATGTTGTGGTGTGGGAAAGGAGTGTGGGAATGTGCTTGAACTACCTTATACACTACTTGTAGTCTCGCCAATTTTTGTATACAAGGGTGTATACAAGTGCATTAAAAACACACAAATTTACTAAAGTTCTTTTGAAAAAATTTGTGTATGCAGATGCCATGTGAGAATAAAGTCATGGAACTTTATAACAAACAGATGAAATTAACTGCATTTTTTTAGCGAGAAAACTTGCAAACCGATCAGATTTGACTGAACAAAATACGAGGGTTAATTACATTCTGGCATGTCACTAATGGAAGAGCACAGTGGAAATAATAAAATTATGATGGCTGAATTCCAATCAGATGCACTGGTTTTAGGGATCTGGTACTGTTCACGCTTGATCACTGTCTTATCTTCACGACTTGCTGGGACGCTTTAATAAAATGGAGCCACATTATTATCAGAAACTCCTTCAGATTTCTACTGTGACAATTTAAGACTTGTACATCATTTTAAAAAAAAGTACGGGCACAAAACGTGGTTTTCCGTAAGCATGACTTGACAAACACTCCTCCTGCAACAACCTGATTCCAATCTCTCGAATCTCCACATTCGTGTGAAATGATCACATCAGGTTTGTATATAAGTATTGGGATTACTGTGAGGTTATCAAAAGACTAGTTTGACATTTTGCACGATATCCCTTTTTTTTTTTTTTTTTTGCTCAAGTTGTATTAGCAGATAGATACAAATCTGGTGTCTCTGCATTAACTGTGGTGCTAGAGCCAGCAGGTGTGTAGCTGAGGGCAAGCAGCTAGTATAGCTTTATCTGAAGCTCAAAAATACTCCTGCCAACAACTCTGAAGCTCTGTTTCCTTAACACATCGCTTTTCATTGATCTGAACATGTGCCAAATATACTGTATATATTTATATAAACAATCAAGTTGTAGTTTGACGGTGTGCTGAAACACTTTGCAGTCGCTGGTGTCTTGTTGTTACTGTGAGTATACCAGCCAAATAGCGGCGACTCCAGGAGGTCACTGCACTCGAAATCAGTATTTTCTTTCTCCTTGATTTTAGCACAGACTTTGTCAGAGTGGACCTTGATATTTTAATCACTTCTATTAAAAGCTTTGTTGTCATTACCTGTGTGGTTCAAAACTGGTTTCGTGACCTCTCTCCTCAATTAAGGTTAGTTGGCCATCTGTGGAGTTCTCCAAGGGTCTCTCTTGGGTTCCTAAATGGTCTCTGGTAATGTGCTCTTCTTGGGGTATATTATAGCAGACACAATGTCTTCAAACTCACTAAAGGCATACTGGAGATGTGTATTGCATTATTTTATGTCTCTCACAGAAGTTGGATTTAGGCTACAAACATTTTAAAGAGTCAGAGATGCTAACAATTATCCCTCTGTACTAGCACTATAAATAAAAATAGCTTTTTCTTGAAGTCAAGGGTCCTTCCTTGGTGAGATCTTACTGAGGCGAGGAGAGACACCTTCCAAGCATACAGAAAACACTTGAAAAGAACAGGCCTGAAAGTATGCATTATTGAAATGGTCATGCCCACATACGGTGATGAAAAAAAACAGCCTAAGTGATCATAGGAGCCATGTACTCTGCAAGTTGTTTATTCATTTATTTCATATTTAGTTACCCTACCAATGTGTCTAGCTGGTTATTAATCAATTAAATGACAGGTGTGGCTTTACTTTGATGAAACACATTTACTGGGATAACAAATTTATGGTAGAGATGGCCGGTACTTATATTTAAATGCATTTTGCGCTGTGCTTGGTGTTGTAGTTGCAGTCTCGTTCGCTATTCAGTTTTGAAAGTGCCAGCATTTCATGTGCAATGGATTGTGGGTAATTAAGATGCACTGAGGATGCACACATGCATCCACGGAATTTTGCTGTGCAGAGGTCTCAGTATTTTTAGGGAAACTTGACATTGGGACAGTTCTTTGGTGGCATGCAATGACGCAGCAGCCTTAAAAGACAGCTGTCTGATGATCCGTCCTTGACTTTGAGAAACAGCTAGTATGTCTAACTCTGACCCACCTGTCAATAAACACGTAACCAGGAGCCTTTATCTAAGATCTGTCTTTAGATGCTCAAGTGGTGTAACTTTTTTTTTTGTGACTTGGGAACATCTTTAAGAGATTTTTTTCTTTTATTTGCACCTTTGCAAAAGGTCATTTATGCTTTCTCCTCTCCAGACTTGATTGTTGTGTTCTGGCAGGACAAATATTAACATATGACAGTTAATTAAAAAAACTCCCTGGTTTAACGCTCTTCACATTAGCCTGCCTAAATCCTTGTCTCTCTTCACAGACTGCCTGTCAACTGCAGAACTGATTTTAAGGTTTAAAGTCAGCCTATTTAACCCCTCTTACAGGGTTCTTCTAGTGATTTCCAAGTCTCACTTCATCAACTATCTGAGCCCCCACAGCTGTGGAAGTCCATGACAGACGATCTCAGGCTTTTAAATTAAGTGTCTCTTTTTTAATACTATTTAATTGACTTATTTCTTCAGTATGCTGATATTTCGTCTTCATACTTTAACTTTAAAATTTCACATTTTAATTAATTTTTAAATTCTCTCATGTAATCATTGTCTTTATTTTACATTCAGTTTCTACATTTTTATTTTTCTGTTTTATAAAATGCTTTATTTATTCTTTGTTATTACCATACACTAAAGCTTCACTAGATGTCCAAATTTCATACATTACAAGCCTGTAACCAACAAAAAAAGGAAATTATCTGAGTGCTATGATTATGAATATAAACTAAGGGAACTGAACTTTGCCTGTTAGCTTACATACCTAGCATAGCTGTTTTTCACTCTTTCCACTTAGGTTTAACTCAACCAAGTGTTAGGTGGAGGTTATATCATCTGCATTATTTTAATTCCCATGAATATTCAATTTCACCTTACTACATTGCTTTGCTATTTCGCTCTATTCCTCAGTTAGGGCATTACAGCTTTAATGCTAGCAAACTACAATGGTTCAGAGAAGCTACAGTAAGCAGAGGTTATTCTGTCAGACCTGGCTTTAAAAACATTTGATATTTAATTCAAACCAGTGCTGAATAGTCATTCAACCAAACATGCTCAGAGGTGATTTTGTTTGACATCAGCTGTCACAAGGTCATCAACTTTTCTGTTTGGTTCAGTGCCAACACAACATTTAAGCTAACAAGCTAAAACCAAAAGACCTGCTAGAGCACAGCACAGTGCTGTGTTTTCACTGCTGAATGGCATGGAAAATAACTGAATAATAATATATAGAAGAAAAACTACTCAGTTTAATAATTTTGCTAACTACATTTGTATTTTTGGCTAGACCTTAAGTAGTTCTTTGTAATAGTTACAAATACTCTTTTCTTATATCTATATCGCTGTTCTATTAAAGTTTGATTTTGTTGGCTGCTTAAATAATTCGCTCACAAAAAAGTGACTTAAATATTTTCAGACCATAGTAATTACACGTAATGATAGTGCTATTACATTAGCATATGACTGCTGCTGTTCCCTGAAAACAAATTAAGAATATTATTAATGAAATAGAATTTGAGGTATTTCAGCTTTCCAAAAAGAAGATGGCAATTTTTCATCTCAACTGATAGCCGACGTCTGAATCATCACACAGTTGGAAGGTTTATGTAGCTGTGATTTTCCAAGAGATCCCAGTAAACTGAGAGAAAAATATGTGAGAAGAGCCAGAAATGGGCCAAGCAATAGGGGGAAGGTCATTAACCCGAGCTGCACAACCTGCTGTGTTAACCTGGCCGTTGCTCAACGCTCGCACATGCAGATTGAATAGACACAGACATATTTTTGTACACAAGCATTTTGCTAATAACATCTACCACCAAAAGGCCTGCTTTCAATTATAGACAACTTGTTATTTCACCTGTCAAATCAAGATTATTGAAGTTTTTGTTCCTGTGAACATGCATGGCAGGTTATCTCTTGTCACGTAGCAATTTATTCACACCTCTGCTCACACAACTGAGGTTAAAAAAAAAGTAAAAATCATATTTTAGGGATTGCTGAGTTCTTTGTTTGAGTTGCGTTCATGTGCATCTGGAGCAGACAAGCAAACGATGTCAAGCTTACCGTAGTACCGGCTCGCCCTCCAGGCTCTGACGGCACAGTGTAGGACTCCGTCCAGCCACAGCAGCAGCCAGCTGATGCAGAAGCCCAGCAGCAGCCCCAGCATCAAGTCCATCTCCTGCTTGGTCACACTGTCACTCACAAAGTAGTTCTCTGATGAGTCCACTAAGGAATGGTCCCCATCGTATGGGATTACGTAGTGGACATGATGCCTGGGATGAGGACAGGACGGGGAAGGACATGGAGGTGTTAAATATATGTGACCAACATCTAATCTTATGAAAGACACAAACAGACATTTCTTAGACATATCATAGACATACAGATGGGTGAAAAATTAAGAAAATTATGCTGCATATTTTCTCTGGTGTTTTATGGTGAAACGAATCCCATTCGTCCAATAGATATTTACTTAACTGGTGTTTTGATTTCTTTGATAGTTGAGAGCTCTTTACAGCATGTCCAAAATCTGTTAATATTGTTTAGTTGAGATCTGGTCACTTGTCATTGCATTTGATTCCCATCATTGTCAGACACATCAGACCCTATAGTGAGTTAGAATCCTGTATGAAAGCATTTTTACTGTGACTTTCCAAACAACCTTTACGCTGTGGACTGCATACTGTTGTCAAATGTTTATGTGTGCGGGTAAATATATATATGGTGACACTATCAATCCCGTACTTAGTACCCATTCTAATTTGGATGATGTCTAGAGATTTCTATCTAAATTTTAATCAAATTGCACTAATCTGCACTTTGCTGGACACTCCCAGGAGCCTTCTCAAGGACCCTTGGGTGTCCCCGCCTGCACTTAAGGCAAGTTTAAGGAGACAGGCTTGTAGAATAAGCAACACTCCACTACCTCCTTCACTGACTAATGTTAAGACTATCTTATTGTCCAGTAAAAAAAAAAAAATT
Organism: Naso thynnoides; assembly: GCA_029783665.1. Lineage (NCBI taxonomy): Eukaryota > Metazoa > Chordata > Actinopteri > Acanthuriformes > Acanthuridae > Naso > Naso thynnoides. The sequence goes on from JAQLOL010000002.1 coordinate 5,557,493, forward strand.
CTACACAGAAAAATACATGAATACATAAAATGTACCATACATGCAAATATTGCTATGGGATTATTTTAGAACTAGCATTCATTTTGTCAACTGAGCTGCATCTTTTTAACGTCATTTTGGCAAATTAATCCAAACGGGTTCTGACTGGAAATCCTCTTTAAATTTGTCCCACGTATCAGAGACATGAAAGGACTTGATACGAATCTAATTTTAATTGTTTTCCCACAAATCCACAGGGTGTGTGATTGCTGCTAACCAGGTGTTCACATCTCACAGGAGACGAAAGAAGAAGTGTGGCGAAAAATATTGGAATGTTATCCTGATGGAATGCAAATTTTAAGACAACCTGTGGTTGTGGCAGATCAGTAAATGCGTCAGTCTGTTGCATTGAAGGTGAGGGACAACATGCATGAGAACACCACGTATTGCTCTGTACATGAGCTGTTCCGGCAGCAGCTAACAATCATCAATCATCCAGTTCCATAATTTCACTTTGCCACATTGTCCAGCACTGACTCTGCTCCACTGTGAACCAGATACATCCACTTGATATACTATACTTGTATTACCTGAGAGGGGATGCAGTCTCTTTTCAATTTAACAACACTTGTTGTCTGACAAACACTGTATAAGGTAACACAGTGGGAGCTGAGAGATTTCACTGCTGGGAGTGAGTAGCTACAGATACACACATCTGCTCTCACACTTTGGGACATTTCACTGATAAAACCTTCGGACTGAAGCTGGCTTTTAAGGCCATTAAGACTTTTTACAAGGAGTACTACTACTGCACTTATACACAGTTGGCTGAAAAAAAACAAGTCAGCAATTTGGTGAAAAATGGGATATCCTCTAGTCTCTAGTATGGATCAAGCTGCAGAATAACTTGCTTTTGCATTTCCTGTAGTGCAACGTGGCTCTTTTGTTGCACGCTCCCTGCCTGGTAAATGTGCACATCTTTGAAACTCCACACTCTTTACGATGCACTGGAAGTTAACTGGAAGTTTGAGTGTTTCTGGTGTTCATGGAGGAAGCAGTAAGCATCACGAGCATCTCCGGACAAAGACTGAATCTCCACCTACAGAAATGCAACTTCATTAACAGAAAATCCACTCATGCTGTTTGACTGACAGATGATCTCTGGGAAGTGCGGCGCAGAAAAAAAACACAGCACTTTGTGCTGAATATGGACAAAAAAAACAGGCCCCTGCAGATTAGCACCTTAAGTATCTTGCAGAAAAGTAGCGGCACCACAGGGGCGATCAAACCCCCTGTTGGACCTCATCGACTTGAGCCATTCAGCCTCTGAGGTCCATTAACACTAAAACATTTTATCAGAAATAATAAAGCGCTGTGTAAAGAACGAGCTAAAATCTTCCAGGTTTTTTTCTCGTTCCTGAAGAAAACTTTTTGCCTGAATGCCAGTTCATGAAATATAGGTTTGTTTTAAGCAGCGACTTAAGTCCTGTGCACCTGCACCCACAAACCATTGAATATTTGCATTATTTTCTGGAATTACTTTGAATTTTATGAAATAAAAGTGAAAATATTTTAAAATTACTTTCAGATTGTAAGCAAATTGCCACTACAACATCATCTTGATCATCTTAGGACAACAATCCTGCAGCCTCTCACAACAGCATGACACCAGCAGGCAGGGTGCACCCAGCAGCACACACAGCTCCACTTCCCAGAATCTCTTCCTCTGCCACAGACGCAGGTATTGTAGGCCAGGCTTTGGCCCGTCAGAGAAGCTACAACCACGTCCAAATCAGATCACAGAGGCTGCCAAATAAAATGACACTGGCTGTGTCCTCAAGTCTGATAAGGTGAGCGCTATGGGCGTCACGACACCTGCATGCTTCACGGATGGAAGGGCAGGCAAGTGAAGCTCATCCAGTTATCCATGAATCCTGATACTTGTTTCTTATGTTCATGTGAAAACAGAAGAAAGACTCTTATTCAGGGCTCTCATTTGCACAGCGTAGGTAAAGTAACCTAAGGTTTATTTGGAGTTATACTGTGACACACACTTGAATTGGAGAAAACATATCACCCTAGCATTATAAATATAGAAATCACTGCCTAATGCAGCTGATATGGGTTTAAAAATTCAAAATAGCAAAAACTACTCCCCTTTTGTCAGTAACACGCAGGACATTATGGTCAAAATATTATACATCAATGACATATCATCACATCACAAATTCTGTCCCCAAACATATATTTTGACTTCATTACTCCACATCACATTACATTTGTCAGTGGGTGCGAGACGCCTCTCCAGACTTTGACTTAAGATTATCCCATTCTGACAAGCATAATCTAATAGAACCTGATGATGACCCATTTCTGGCTTTACAGGCTAAAAAAACACACAGTGAAACTGGCCTCTTAATGCTGCTAATGAACTGCTTGTACATCAACCCCCTCACTGCAGTATGCACAGTATACACTGCTGTTTTGTCTTAATGTGCATCTGTTCAGCTTGCAGCAACATGAATGGTGACATCCCATTTCCCAAAACACTCATCTGTCCTCGTGGCTGTATAGATCGCCTGCAGGATGTGAGACAACCTGGATCTGACATTTGAGGACATCCAATCCACACTTTTACTTTACATTTTTGATTCCAGCACTGTTGCCATACCCTCGAGCACTATGGACTTTTCACCATGAAAAAAAGCTAGAGGCCCACTTGTGTCTCTGCTCATCCACACAGTCAACAGCCTGCTGTGTACGACCTACACGCTGTTGATGGAAAATGCATAATAAACAACCGAATGCATTTATTAATGAGTGTCTTGCTGCTGTTTTCCCCGCACTTCAAACCAGCTCTCACTGACAGCAAACAGCAGGTAGGCTGATGAGCCAGCCAGCACCCTCAGCTCCATAGCACTTCCTCAGCCATAACCACTTCACTCCAACACTCATATGTTCATAATTGGACCCGCAGGTTTATATTCTCGCCGACACCGTGCGGGCCTGCGTGAATCGCGCAGCGCACTTGATGCTCAAATGATTTTTGAACGGCCTTGCTCATAGTTCATTACCTATTTATGGCTCCGACACACACCTTCGTATATGCAGCAAAGCCGAAATCCTCGCGGCAGACGCGGGCTACAGGCTGGGAAAGAAACCCCGGCTCGACGGAACGTGCCGTCGAGTTTCGTGTTAGAGCGAAAAATAAAAAACTGGATGAAAACATCCGCCGCTATGTGCGAGTGCAGACAGGCTGGTAGCAGGCTGGCTTTGCAGGGGCTTCACCGCCAGAAATCTTCGAGGCCTCTTCAGCAATTAAGAATTGACGGGTAAAAGAAAAAAACAACAACACACACACAGCACCGTGTTTATCCCCAAACATTGAGCGAGGATGATGGCATTTACCTTCCACAGTTGCAGTGACAGACGCGATCCTCCCCTCGTAGATGCGGTAAGATGTAGTTGTGAAAGCGATCCAGTAGTGCGTTCATGTCCATTAAACAGGCTATCGCCTGCAAAGAACCATGCAAGTCAGCTGGGACATGTCAAGCAATAGGCTGGCCTATTCCTACAGACAGCGAGGGATTCTTTTCATTACTGTTCAATAATGCTAAATAACAACAATTAGGATAATAAGGAATGGAGAGAAAATTGCCTTGGCAGATCCACGACTCTTAGAGAGGGGACTCTTGCCTCAAAAGGGACTTAGATTATTTATTTATGATAGCAGGTAATTGTAGGTAGGCTAACCTACTTCCACATGTCACTGATATGCCTGCTGTTGGATATAAGCCTCAAAATGTGATACATCTATGGCACATTTGTAATTATCTGATCAGAAAGGCTGGTGTGGAGATAAGAAAAGCTTATAGTGGCTGAGGGAGGTTAAGATGTCTTACCATTACAACTGAAGCACCAAGAATCATAAAAATCATGGTGGTTGTGATCATATGCATCAAAACTTCCAAACTGGCCGCCGTCCTGTGGCCCGGGGCTCTACCCGCGGCGGTGGAGACGCTCCGGCTCGGCTCTGGGCGCTCTGTCCCCGCAGGAGCCGCTCATGGAGCCGCCGCGCCGCTCCTGGCTCCCCGTCCCTTCAAACTGCCCGGTCTCCCTCCGTCCCCTCCTACACACACACACACACACACACACACACACGCGCACGCACACACACACACACACACACGCACGCACGGAGGCACACACAGACGCACACAGACACACACGGCAAGCCGCTCTATCAGCCCTCACTGCGCCCTCTCTCCATCCAAGTATCCCCCCCCAGTCGGTCGGATGCGGCTGCCGCTCGCTCCAAGGAGGCAGTCCTCTCCTAATTACCGATGCAAAAGTGATCCGTTCTTCCAGGTGCGTTTCTATTTCTATCCAGGTTTAAAAAACCATAAAGAAAGCAAGTAAAGGTCTCCTTCTATATCCTCTCAGGGTTGCCTCGTTATCCTTCTTTCCCCCTTTTTCAAGTTATTCCAAACCGGGGCCGCGCTTCAATACCGGCAAATTCTCTCCTCCATCGGGGAAGACGGTCGATTTCTCTCGCCTGCAGGTTTCAAAGAGCCGGACCGACTCCTCTCACGGCCATCACCCTCGTCTTTCTCGGAATGCTTAATACCATCGACATGAGGTCCAGATAGCTCCAATCGGGAACTAGACCCACCCTGCGCCCCGAGTCCAGTCCGGATCCCGAAACGGCAGCTGCATCAACGCCCGGAGCCAGACACGCATGATTATCCCATCCTGGCGTCCAGCAGCTACACGAGCATCCACTCCCACCTCCTGTGCATCTGCGTGTGTCTGTGCGCGCGCGGGCGCGCGCGCTTGTGTGTGCGTGTGTGTGTGTGTGTGAGAGAGAGAGATAGAGATTGAGAGAGAGAGAGAGAGAGAGAGAGAGAGAGAGAGAGAGAGAGAGAATACAGTAACCATAGTGGGCGGAATGAGAGGGGAGAACTGCAAACTGCCTCTATGGCATCAGCCTATAGGCCCAGTATTTATAGTGGGTACCTGCAGATGCAGCTTCTGCTTCTGCAACCCTTCATTGTGTTGTGAACCTGAACCCATTTTTACCCTTCAGCTCCATCACTTGGACCTACACACATGCATACACACAAACGCCCCTGCTTCTGTTTATCTTCCAGCTCCTCAGCTGCTCATCTGCGCCATTCCCGCCTTTTCTACTCCCACTGTTCACATGTTTCATGTAAAAAACTGAAAAAAAAAACTATTTTTGGAAGGAAAAAAGAAATAGTTTTATCTAGGTTCTTTCTTTAACCAATCAACCACAGCTGTGAGAATTCAGAAATCCTAAAGTAGCATTTTGTGACTTTTTTCACCAAAACTTGCAAACCATGTATGATTAGTTTATACGTTTTTCTGGTCAAACTGAAACAAGAGGCACTGACTGC
>JAQLOL010000002.1:5564863-5576947 GCA_029783665.1 Naso thynnoides
ATAGATAGATAGATAGATAGATAGATAGATAGATAGATAGATAGATAGATAGATAGATAGATAGATAGATGGATGGATGGATGGATGAGCACTTCATTAAAATGGTAATACTACGCTTACATTATTCATATTTAGCATTTTTGTGTGTTAACCACACCGTATATTTAGAAATCGCATGGGAGTAATAGGTACAGACGCCTTGCTCTCACTATTAAATGCAGCTACCATGCCATCAGCCTATTACAGTTTGGCCAATACCCACTTCCGTACGTGTTGACGTACACGGATATACGTATGCGGAACTTCAGTTGTAAACAAAAACCAAGAACGGACAATCACTTCATTCCTCTTCTAAGCCCAAAATAAAACGACACACAGTTGTATCTTGTCGAACGCGAATTGTTAAAGGTAAACGTCAATGTATTAAGCGCGCGAATCTCATCAGTAGCTTAACATGTTGCGAGTGCTACGAATGTGAAAATCTGTTATGTAACGCTAACGTAACTAACTCAGGGGAAATGCCTTTGAAGGCTAGCAAGCTAACGTTAGCTAGCTATCGAACTTCATGTTAGCTAACAGCTAACATGACGCCGATGTACTCCATATGTGTCAGCGAGCAAGCAGCGTTGCTTAGTGTTAGCAGTAGTAACGTTAAGTCGTTATAATAGAACGCCAGAACTGCTAGCTAGTTTGCTAACGTAACAGGCATAACGCTAGTATTATAACGAAACTTGCAGTCATTTTTTAGCTTCAGCAATGACGGTACATGAAATATGAAATCAGGATAATGCCGTTTATATTGTTTTAACGTCATAACACCTTTCATTTAGGAAAATAAATGTCCTTGAAATGAGAAATAAACCATCATTTACTTTTTTATTTGTTAATTAACTTTGGTAGACTCTTAAACCAAACACCACAGCACAAAAGGCTGTACTGTGTAACAGTTACGTTATGCGTTACTCTGACTTTTTTTTTTTTTTTAAATACGCTTTGGAGAAGCTGTTAGCGGTGTGAACCATGTCTAGACAATTGAGCAACAAATTGTTGCTTACAATATTATCTATATTACGGATTTGCCAGTAGGCGCATTCATTACTACCCATGTGTCTCTTTACCGTCTAACATTTCGGCTGAAGCTGTAAAATTTCCTGTTGGAGTTTGGCACAATGTCTAAACATCAGGAACGTATAATGGTTGGATTTCTTGCAAATTCCAGCTTTACAGACAACCCAGCTGAAATGACAACCTTGGTATTAATGTATAAAGAAAAACAGTGTTTCTCTTTATATAGCCAACTCTTGCCATCCCCTCAACTCTGTTTCTGTGTGATGTTACATAGGTTCTACATGTGTGGCAGTGGTTGATGCGAGCGACAACTCATTGCTATAGAAAGACATACTTTGGTGTTGTTGGCTGGTAGAAACGACTGAAGCCAACATGTCAAGGAAGCAGACATCAAAACCTGTAAGGAGTAACAAAAAGAGTGAACTTGAACGCAAGAGGGATGAGCGGGCAGCACGCAGGGCCATCGCGAAGGACCGCAAGAACCGGCCTCAGGATTGTGATGAAGGAGCAGAGTTTGTCAGTTTCTCCAATCAGCTCCAGGCGCTGGGGCTTAAGCTGAGAGAAGTCCCTGGAGATGGGTAAGAGCCAGAAAAAGATTGTGGCAACTTGTGCTTTCTCTTTCTCTTCTGCAATATAACTCGTAAATTTTATTTCACACTACATAAAGCTTACCTTCCAGGGGAAGAAGGCTGTCTTACGATGACTAAGTTAGTAACCAATAGGCCTTGACAGAGGAACATAATGTCCTCAACCTCTATGCCTACTTCTTCGCAGCCCAGTGTGGTGTTACTCTGTGGTGAGATATAACAAAAAACTGCCCCACAAAGTACCTGGAATTGCCTTGTTGCCACTTATAATATGTAACAAAACAACCGCCATAATTGGACGGTTTTCGTCTGTGTTAAAACACTCTTTGTCTCTTTTATCTTACTCATCTGAAAACACCAGCAGTACTGTGCCATGTAAGATTGGAAAACAAGAGAAATGTATTTACATCTCCCTAACTGAATTAAAAAAAAATAAAAAGAGAATTTAATCGATTGAAAGAACAATCATGCATCTATCTGTGACATACTGGGCCGAACTTTTGGGAGTCAGGATTTGCAGAACTGAAGTCATTGTTGTTGGCCAGCACCCAAAGCTTGCCAACTAATGCCTACTCTCACAGACGCATTAGTGGAATATAAGCTTTTGATATAAACAAATATAACCTCCATTTTGGTGAAGAACCATGAGTCATATAAGTATGTGCAATCATGTGTGGAGAAGCCTGTCACTCACTGCCATTGTTTCTCGCAGGAACTGCCTGTTCAGAGCTCTAGGTGACCAGTTAGAGGGTCACTCGAGGGGTCACCTCCGGCTTCGGCAGGAGACTGTCCAGTATATGAAGTCCCATCGACAAGACTTTGAACCCTTTGTCGAGGACGATGTGCCCTTCGAACAGCATTGTAAGGAAGAAAATAAAAACAGTGGGTGACGCTGAATTAATTGACTTGACTGTCATCTTACTGCACATTGGAAGTACATTTATTTCAACAGGAGAAAAAAATTTTAATCAACTATGGGGTGACCTCTGGTGGCTGTAAGCTTTGGTTGCCGTGGCGCGTCAGATGTGTGTGTCAGTGTTTTTCAACCTGAGAGACCCTAATTACACAGTTGCAAGATGAATCTGATGCATTGCTACATAGAAGTGATTAAAAAAAACATAATCCTGCTGCACACAGTATTGTTGTTAATTTTTTTCTCCAGTCTTGTGAATTATTGGTTAACTTGGCCTTAAAAATATAAAAAAGTGCATAAAACAAAACTGTTCACAATGTGCAGAGATAGGTTACTTCTGAAAAAAAAATAGTGCATAGACAAACATGGCTTAGTCTCAAGAAGGGATACTCTGATTAGCTGATTATCATCATTGGTTATTTGTCAGAAAACATATGTGACCAGAAATTCAGAATTAATGATTAAAAGCTGCCAAATGCAGGAGAGGAGGAATTTATCAGTGATGACTAAGTCAGCACCACTCAACGCTTCCACGTGTGTTTTAGTCCATTTCTTGGTACTCTGTAGGTTCTCTGTTTGCTAATACTTCACTACAGCTACACTCTCTACCACCGAGAGGCGTTCTTCTTTATGCCACACACATACACGCATTAAAGTAAGGTTTATTCCCTCAACAGTTACAAATATTTCATTAGGCCACCAACTATTGACAAACAAGGATGATGAAATAGAAAATTTAGATTTTTTGTTGTGACTTAGCATACAATATTGTTCTGAATAGTTCATCAATGTTTTCCAAAAAAATATGCCTTAGGCTTCAAAAAGACCCTGTGATCATTGAGCGGTATGAGCCGATACTGCCTCCGGTCATCGTTGATCGATAGATTGGGAGTCACTGGCATTGTTGACTCCATTTATTCACAAAAACAACAATCAGTGAAATGTTTTATTTCATTACAATTGCATTTGTATACAAGTTACATAACAATTTGTATAAAATTTACAGAAGTTCAAGATAAACTCTAAGAGGCAACACACTGTTCTGGAAGAAATGCTGTGTGATCACAGCTTAGATTATCCTTTGAGTAATTGTTTTTTCCTTTTCACCCAGTGTCCAACCTCTCTCAGCCTGGCACGTTTGCCGGCAATGACGCTATCGTGGCTTTTGCCCGCAGTCAACAGGTGAAAGTGGTCATCCATCAGCTCAACACACCACTGTGGGAGGTAGAGACAAAGGAAGACTTTTCAAATGGCATCACGTAATGAAAGGTGCTGTTATTAGTGGAATAATAACCACACGGCAGCTAATGTGTGGAGTTGTGTTGTCATTGCAGATAAACGGTGCAGAGAAGCAGGTGTGCAGAGAGCTACACATTGCGTACCGCTATGGAGACCATTATGACAGCGTGAGGCGGATTGGAGACAACTCTGAGAGTCCAGCACAACTCCGCATAGAGGTATGTAGTTATTCCTCTCATCATAGAGTAGCTGAAATCGTTTAATCATTTCCAGCCCGCCTCAGGAGTGCAACACATCATGTTTTACATGCACACCCATTGCGGCACCTGTGACAGCTGTGTCTGAAGTTTTCTCATTATCGCTGTTCCCAGAATCTGGAGAATTCACGAGGACAGCAGCGTGAGTTTGGCGACGGTCAACGAGACAGACAGAAAAATCCATCTCCCACAGCCTCAGAGGAGGACAACGTGATCCTGAGCTCCATCAAGAATCGAGGAATCCAGGGTCAGAAGTTACACTTGACTCATTAGCTGCTGGAAGAATTAGACCGTGAGGTCAAATTACAATGATTAAGAGTCAACTTCATCACAACTTCACAACTACCTGGCGTTAAAACTTGTCTTGTCAGCTTAGTTTTCAGCTGATGCAACAAATATATCAGCCTGTAATAAAGCAGATTGTTTTTAACTGTACATATGTTTAAATGGGTTTTTTTCTGTCTCAGGTGATGAGGAGAACCTGCTCCAGCTGAGTGCGGCCACCATCAATGCTGAATGGCTTGTTGGCTCCATGCTGGGCCAGTCATGCCAGGGCCAGTGTGCCTCAGGATCGTGCTCAGCCTGCAGAGTCTCCGCCACTGACTGCAGTGAGCATAAACAGACAGCAGAGGGCAGCAATGTACAAAAACCAAAGGTAGATTCATTTATTTCGCACCTTGTAAAGCAAATACTAATATTAATAGGTACATTTTCATGTGTGTATAATTAGCTCATAGTAAGAATCTTTGAGTGTATTTATGTCAGAATGAGCCTTTTATATCTACAGAGGCAGCAAATCCTCTTTCATAGAGTCCACCTCTGCTGCTATGTTCCTACAGTAGCCCAAAAAGAACAAACAAAACACTGACTCTACTGAGGGCGTTTCACATTTTTTTAAAGTTTCATGGTCTCCGTTGGTTCTCCTACAAGCTTGCAAGGAGAGGGGGAGGCGAGGCTTAGGGGGGAGGCTTGCCTTACCACTGTATGCAACTAAGTCCTACACCCTAGACCTTGGAGTGACCTTTCGCTAAGTGCCACCCTCGAACGCAAACGGGCCATTCAGAGTGTAGCATTTGCCCCCTCTGACCAAGGCCCGACAACTACACAGCTGTGCTCCATTGAAAGTCTTCTGGTCTTCGTCATTTTCAGGCTGGTTCTGTGAATTTCAAGCTTGTTGTGGTTAAACATTGTGTCTGGGGCACTTTCAAAAGCGATGCTTTTTATTTGATGAGGTTCGAAGGAGATTTACGTTCTTCACCTTTCCAAAATCAAACACCGAAAAGTGTAACGATATGCTGTGGGCAAAACTGTACGTGGCGTCCTTATTCCCCCTTGAACCCCTCACAGTTTAACAAGCACAGCTAATATTACATCTGCTCTGGTAACCCTTTGATAAACATTTAAATCTTATGTTGTTATTAGGGAATATTGGCTGATTAATTTACGTTACTTATAGCTGTTAAGAGAGCCAGTAGCTAAGCTTAAGTCTATGGCTGGAGTCTGGAGATAGCAGCTCTCAACAGCTTGCAGTGTCTAAACTGAACTCTAACCCGACCAAAAAGTCCAACTTTACTTTTTACGTTAACACAGAAACGTGTCCTCCTCTTGTCTTTGTGAATGAAGTGAAACCCACAAGTTGAAGCTGCTGCACTGTGATCTGTTGGCTTTAGCATGTATGTTTACTAGGGCTGACCTCGAATAGTTGACTATTCGATGATTCGATTCGGAGAGGTCTGAAAGGACTGAAATCAACATACCTTATGGAAATCCGCCAGCTTTTTAAAACATCTTCTTCTACTCACATCATTTCTTCTCCGTGTATTCATTTGATGATAACAGCTCATGCAACTGGTAACATGACACCGGCACTGGCACTGTGGAAATCTACAGCCCTGTCGTCATCGTGCTACATATACGTCGTCACAGCTGCTGATGACATAACGAGTGGAGTCCCATTACCTAGGTAAAGGTTTCAGGTCTTCCCCTTCTCACTACGTTGTGAAAGGACACACCTTTTTGGAGGGCACTCCAAAGCTAGGGGTAGTGGCTCTTGAGGGGAACTGGAATTCAGCGTTAGTGAATTTACTGAGATAAAGACATTGATTCTGCTTCATTCCCAGGTATCTAACAAGCAGAGGAAAGAGCAGCAGCGGCTAGAGAAGAAGAAGCGTCAGGAGGAGAGGCATCGGCAGAAGTTCCTCCAGAGTAAAGGAAATCAGGACCAGAACCAGAACCTGCCAGAGGCTGTTACTTTAGTACCAGCTCTCAACACTCTCAGTATATAAACTGGAGCTTGGCCAAAACCTACTGCTATACTAGCAGCTACTGGTGGCTGGCGCTGTCCTCTAAGTTTTGCACATAGTCAGATTTGATTAAGTCACTCGGTGACTTTTCCTTAAGAGAACCCTATAGTTTCTTTGCAAACGGTGCCTGCAAACTTGATTGTGTGAAATGTGTGAAAGTTGTCAAGGACAAGAGTGAAAGAGCATGACTGTCAGTGTTTTTGCCGGGTTTTGATTCACTTCAACTCCCAGCTTGTCTCGGTGTATGTGGAAACTCCTCTGAGCTGGTCTACCTGCCATGCTACCTAGCCCCTTTCTATGCTGGAATCCAGCTTTTCATGACAACCAATCAGATAATCTCGTGCAGCTGGGCTTTTTGACTTGCCACAGATTGAGTTTATGTCTCGATGAAGATGTTCAGATGTTCATTTGTTTGATCAGACTAAAGAAGGAAACATAAAGAAAAGTGGCAGATTATATATTGTTATGCACTCTGTATAAGGAATGTGGCAATAAATAATAATAAATGATGATTTTCTGTTTTTGTGTGCACTAGATTATATATCACACGTTATCTAGGGAAACATGTTTTTTTGATTCATGATAAATTAGTCAAAGTAAATTCCTATTCCCCCCCCACACACAATTTTGACATGTTTGAAGATATTTGTTCTTTGTTAATTTCCTTTGGTTTAAATAAAATCACCTACATAAACAAATTGAACACTAACAGGTTTCAAAACAGACGAAACAAACATGACCAAAATATTTTTTCCCCCTTATGTCAAAAGTCATGAGGGTGAAGTTCCAGCGGTTAACCTGTAAACATAAACGTGATGTTTGCTGTCATATAATGTAAAATGTCCATCCAGATATGCATCAATTATTATTTGGGACAGAAACATGTCTGAGCATGACGTTACTTCCGGTCAGGTGTTGGGAACAATTTCCTGCTTGCTCCTACAACACAATGCTTAATATTGGGGTTTTTTCTAACAGGTCCTTTGGCTTTGCTGGCTTCTAGATATATTGTCATATGGGGTTTTCGAATCTCCAGCTGAAAATTAAGCTGTGACATTTATGTGCTGCAGGTTGAAATGAGAACTTGGTATCATAAGAAGCTTGAGCTAGCCCCATGGAACTGTCCATGGACTCTCAGAGGCTGCCTATTCATCCAGTTTGGAGTTGGACAGCAATTTGGATGTATTGACTACTTGTGTAATAAAGAAACTGGCCTGTTGCATTCTGAATGAGGGTATACTAGACTTAACTTCAGTAACGTGAACTGATTTCAAACATTAGCAGAAATCCTAACAAAATCCTAAGAAATGTAGAAAGACTTCAGCAAAAAGCCAAACCAAGCTTAAGTCAGGTTTAAAGCTGCAGTTGATAACTTTGGGGCAAAAAAATTATGTTTTTCTTATATTTAGAAAAAATGTCATAATGCTCATAGACAGCTATTAGTAAGTGACATTGTTTGAGATGACTGCAAGATCTGTGTTTTCCCATGCCTCTGTATTCAGGAATGATAAAAATCCCTTCTGCCATTCTATTTGACCAATCAGTGACGCTCTCTGTACTCTCTATCATGATTGGCCAGTCTGTGCTGTGCTTCTTGGCGACAGGTGACATTAGTACAAGCTAATTGGATGTTTGTTCCTCACTCTGGCTCACCTTCGCCGACAACAGAGTGTCTACATGCGACACCGTCGGTCGGCTCAAGCTCGAGCTGAGAGGGACCGGTTTATCCTGCTGCAACTTTCCCCGCAACTGTTTCGTCTAACTTCAAACTGACTTAAAAGAGCCACCACAGACGAAATAAAACACGAGCCAGAGCAAAAACAGGTAGGGAAGGCTGCAGCGGAGTTGCTCCCCAACAAGTTTTAGGCAAAAGTTACCAACTGCAGCTTTTATAGGATATCTGATATGGGAAGAAGTCCAACACACCAGGAAATGTAAGAAACATTCCATTTTATGAAAACAGCATTAAAAAATTACACAACAAAAGTCAAGACGAGACTCAAGATAACCTGAACCTTGACAGACTTCACAAACTATGTACACTTCATTCCAAACACACACTAATGTTGGTAGGTCGCTCCAAAGACTGAAACCTATGTGCTTGTATAAGTTTGTCTTAAAGCAAAATTATATCTCTTGTGCTAATGCTAGCATAACAGAAGCACAAGAGAAAAAAAAATCTTTAAGCCTGCAAGAGACAGAAATGCAGAAAAGGTCCACAGCAGTATCTCAAGCTAGCTAACAATCGTAAGCATTAGCCAACATTAGCTAAGACAACCTGAGGCTGTAGCAGCAAAACAATGTCTTATGCTTACAATGACATCTCTCCGTTGGTAAAATGAGTGTGTTCTGTCTCGCTGCAAACCATTCATAATCTCACTTTAAACATCTGTACTGTCAAAAAGCTGCTTTACAGTGTATTCCACAACTATTAAACACTGTGAGAAGTGATAAATAAGTTTGTGCATGCATGCATGCATGTTCAATTCAATTCTGTGAGTGATTATGCTGCAAGCTTTAAGTTAATAACTTTTTGGGGGTAACTGATAATTGAAAGTAAAAAAAAAAGGCACCCTGAGACTTTTACCCCTGCTGTGGGCCACTTTGTGGAGGTCCAAGGGTCACAAAGAAGGGATCCATAAACTCCACGACTGCTGAACCAAGTGTGAAAATGCAGAGCGGGGCTATGTTGAAAAATAAATGCGCTAGGTTATCTAAAATTTACAGCTTCTACTTTTGGCTATAAACTCAACAATGAACCTTTATACAGAAGAATAAGAGATACGAATTTTCGTAAAAATGTGTGTTGTCGCTGAGGTTTCTGGGCATCTCATCTTAAATACTGCAGCAGAACAAAAGCACTTTCCCATAAAAAGATACTCCATTCAAAAAACTTTCCTTTTTCAAGTTGTTTCTCAGTCCAGTCAAAAAAGCTGAAATTTGTCTGATGCAGGGAATTTAAGTTGGTTCATCTGTGCTGTGAGGGTGCTGCTCTGCTGCTCTAGAAGTCTTGTCGGATGTTTTCTTTGTTCTCGTCCCCCTGCTGCTGCCTGAGCTGAGTTACCTCGTTCTCCAGCTGGACGATGGCCCGCTCGATCTCATAGTTCTTACTGACCAGAGACACCCAGCTGTTAAGAGACGGATACAGATGTTACAACAGAGGAACACCTAACCTACATATTTCCCTAAGTCTGTGATATAAACATAAAATCTTCCTGCAACATACTTTGACTCCAGCTCTCGCAGTTTGGCTCCTCCTGCTAACTGATCATTCTTACGCTGCCAGTTTAAATCTTGAATTTGCTTCCTGTGGACCGAAAAACAGACATTAATACATATGAAACTGGGTTTATAGCACTTATAAACAGCACAAATGTGTCAGTAATTGATCACCTGAGTTTCTGAAGTTCCTTTTGAGCCATCTCAATCATGAAGGCCAAGTTACTGAAGGAGCACGACAAGACAACATGTTAGCGGTCTTTAGACAAACCATTCAGAGACTACCTGTGAGAGATTGGCTGCTGTGACCTACTCGTTGTAGACTTTCCATGCGTTGGTTCCATACTTTGACATGAGCTCCAAGTTCTCAATGCGGACCGCCTGATGCTCTAGCTGAGCCATCGAGTTGTTCACGCACTCCTGCCACGCTGTGATGTCATTCTTCTGTCCTGACGTGGGTGCCGGCAGCTCGTACCTCAATAGAAAAAGGAAAAAAAATTAAAAATCTGATCAAATAAAATGAACATTTGGTGCCATAGAGCATTATCTGTCAAGTATATTTGTATTTTTGATCAATTCTACACGATTTCCTGAATGCCAAATATTTTCAGTTTAACTTTTATTAGCCTTGGTTTAAGGAATGAGCTCTGGCAGGAAATCACCTGCACACACTGAAAGTGATAATTGGACATTTGAGCAAATACATTGATGCAACAGTGATTTTGCATTATGTCAGCTCAGGCTCTTGCAGAGTTTACCTCTTCATGCTCAGGAGCTCCATCGGCTGTCGAGCTCCCAGCCGCTCAAATTCATTTCTCATGATTTCTGTCTAAAGGATGATATAAAAAAAAAAGGAAAGTTTTCATTTCAGTCATGCTGGCCGAAGCTGAGAGGAAAGTTTCAGATTTCTGAGGAGTTTGTCACCTCAAAAGTAGAGAAGTCAGGAGTGGCCAAGTAGCTCAGGTAGTTCTTTGTGGGTCGATACCTTCTGGTCTCCTCCTCCACCAATGCTGCAGCCTAGAGGACAAAAGATCATTTCGTTTTGTGAAGGGCAAAAATAACAGCTGCTGCCAATTTTGTGACTTTTTGCAGAGTGTAGAAACCTCTAAGACAGCATTCTGGAAAAGGTATGGGGGTTAACATTTCTGTTAACCAAATAGCTAAAACACCACCAGCTGAATTCACTTGTGATGTTTTTCCTTTTCGGTTAACAGTACACTCATGACACTCAGTGTCATGTCATCTTAAAATGGAGAAAGAACAAAACTCTTCGTACATCTGACTTAGACCTGAAGAAATTGTGCTAGTTTCTATCTCATTAAAATATTCCGCTGAAAAAGCCTGGAGGATGTACTGTGAACTGTCTTAATATTTACCTGATGGGGAAAAAATTAGCTAAAGACAGGTTATCTTGAGTTTACAAGTATTTGTTATATATTCCTGTGAATGTGAAGGAGGCTGCCTTAGGCCATAATATGACAGACTAATGATGCAACATTCCAGAGGCACAAATATTACAAAAAAAGCAAAAATTTTAAAAAGAAAGTTTTTTAAAAAATAAAATAACCCACAATGAGGGAAGTTCCTACAACTCAGAATCCTGGACTTTGGAGCTTACACACATCAGCCTGATAAATTATCAGCCCGACAAAGCAAAATATGACGTTGTTTTATTGTACAGATAATGAAATTTTAGCCAATAGAGCTGATAACACAAAGACAAAATTGCCTTCATTGACAGCTCAGCATGCTGGTGTTGCACTTGTGATGCAAATCTACTGCGTCCTTAGAGCCACTCAGTCACAGTGAAGAAAAATGTTACGTGTGTGGACATATTTCGCAATTTTAGAAGTGTTGTTCGTTGTTGTGTGAACAGTAACGATGTCAGTTAGATTTGGTCAGAACTACCAAATCATCCTTAGCATTTCATACCCCCAGGTGTGTATAAATATAGGTTTATCATATTTTTTTTTTTTAAATAAAAATGTGAAATCAATCATTGTTATTGTTATTAGTATTGGTAAACAGAAGTATGTAATTTCTGGTTATCAGTATCAGCTGAAAAAAAAAATCCATTATCGTGCATTTCTAGCCTACTCCTCAGCAAACACTAAAAATACAAAAAGGTAACTGTACAATCTAAAGAATTCTTTACATCGTCATATACCTCAGACCTAAATTTAAGTTTCCATGCCTTCTTGCAAAGACAGCTCCTGCTGACTTAAAAATTTTTTTCCCCCCAATTCTCTTGACAACTTTAAGCTCCTTTCACTGATAATGCTTAATGCTGCTTTTGAAAGGTCTGTTGAAGCAGTCAGGTGAAGGCAATGGAAGTAGCAACAAGCTGAAATGTACAAAAAAAGGGAGCTTTATATGTGTCACACTTAACCTCAGTCACACCTGGCCAACAAATTCATCTAAACCAGGGGTGTCAAACATACGGCCCGCGGGCCGGAACCGGCCCCCAAGGAGATTCGATCAGGCCCGCAGGATAATTT
>JAQLOL010000002.1:5621542-5650157 GCA_029783665.1 Naso thynnoides
TTTCATGCTTCCTCTGATGATCATGAATTTGTTTTAACAGCAAACGAGACCCTCAGTGAAAAGACTGCTATTTTTATGAAGTTGCTAATAATGCCCATGATCAGGTCCAAAACCCTGTGAACTCAGACAAAACTATTGATTTATTTATTTATTTTAATTTCGTTGTTCTGTGCAATGACAATGACGTAATTATATTCTGTGCTTACAGCAGTTAGTTTGCACCTTAGTGTGTAACATTGTTGATATCTTCTAAAGGAATTTTCATTACAGTGACTATGTTTGTGCAAAGAAAACCCAATTTTCCATGACTCATCTCTTGTGTCTCTCTCCCTGTCATCCAGACATATACAGCCATTTATTACGTTTTAGCTGACTTGGTCATGCTGGGAATGTACATTTACTACAAAACAAAAAACAGAATGGTTGAAAGTAAGTGTTTGGTTTTTTTTTTTCTTGTTGGTTACCAGTCAATTTTCCATATGCCCAAACTCTTGATTTATTCTGTGTTAGGTTCGCTGTCTCATTTGGTATCCTACACATAGGCCTTTGTTGATATATGAAGTAGGAACAACAAACACATATAACCAACTGAAAACTGAAGTCATGGTCTTCAATGATTTTTTAGCCTCTTATGTCAGTATTGATCAGCAATGATCCAGCACTGGTCCAGACAGAGGAAGAGTGTAATCCATGTACCCAGTAGTGATGTCATCACATGCCTCATATTGTTGAGATGTTTGTTCCTCTGAACTCTGACATAGTAACCCTTGTCTGGAGGAATGTGCTGAGATGTTATTCCCAGTACTGTTGTTAAGCCCAGATGTTGTCTCTTCTCCAGGCAGGGCGGTTTTGCACATGGTGAGTGTAGCCTGTGTTCTGGGCTTCACTACGAGCTTCGCCATCCTGCCCGGGTTAGGCAGCCAGCAGGAAATCATTTCTACCGGGTACAGAAGTCGCGTCTTGCTCTCTACTTCTGATGATAGCTCTATCAGGGTGAGTCCATTCATTTGTTTATATACTGACCTGAGGGCAGTGAGCAGGTGATGTCTGGATTTTTTCCTGCTGTAACATTTTATCTGCCTCTCTGTTGCCTCAGGCTTTTACCCCGAAAGAGATTATTGGTTTCTCCATCGGCTCAGTGTCATCAGTGCTCTACTTGTTTTCCAGATTTCCTCAGATGTACACAAATGTGAGTATAACAAAGTGGGTCTTGCTACCAGTGTGTTTTTTCAAAATAGTATTTGCTACAAGTTGAAGGTAGTAAACATTAACATATACTAATACTTTTAACAAATGGATAAAAAAAATATCAACAAATATATGAATATGGACTTATGTCTGCAATAAAGTTAATAATAAAGTTAATAATAAATATCTTCTTAATAATTTTAAATGGGTGTCACTCTATAAAAAGGGTGAAATTTCAATTTAAAATGGTTCCACTTGGGGCGCCCTGGTAGCTTAGCTGGTAAAGCAGGCACCTCATGTACAGAGGCAACCAGGGGTTCGATTCCACCCTGTGAAAAATATAAAGGGAGGGGATAATGGTTCCACTTTGTATTTTGTACTTTTTCTCATTATACTAATTTAAGTTCTAAAACATGAAATTCAGATAGTGCAGTATGAAAGCCAGTCCTATCAGGTCAGGTTTTTATAGGTACCCAATGATAAACACCTAATAGTGCATTAAGTAAAAGCTAGTATTGAAATTAAGGACAAGTCAAATTAAGGACAAAAAAGCTTTGAGGGCAAAACAAGTTGCGTGTGTTTAAATTTGCACAAGATCAACAAGGGTCAGAGTGAAAGAGATGAAACCCAGCGAAGCTGAAAAGTGAGAAGGTGAAAATGTAAGTGAAATATTGCACTGACAGCATGGTTGATTACCTCTCGTATGCATATGCCATCAAATATATCACGCTGGAAAATTAGTGATGACTGCGTGAAACATCTTCTTTTTCACTGAATAAAGTTAATCTCCTCCCTTTTCATCCTCTTGATTCTCCAATCAGTTCAAGAGGAAGTCCACAGAGGGAGTGTCTTACTTCCTGTTTGCTCTGGTCATCCTGGGAAACACCACATACGGCCTGAGTGTCTTACTGAAGAATCCTGATAAAGGCCAGGGCGAGAGAAGCTACATGGTCCATCACTTGCCGTGGCTCATCGGCAGTCTCGGCACACTCACGTTAGACCTTGTTGTATCCTTTAAAGGGAAGCAAACACGGCCTCTGTGTCCGGGCCCCCGGGCTCCGTAATCCCACATACATGCTAGATTTTAGGCAGGGCTGAGCTTGTAGCGAGGACTTTTCATCAAGTGGGTTTAGGTCTCATGACTGCGTGTGTGGGAACATGATATGTGGTATCAAAGGTCCAAACGCTCACAGGGAAGTTGGGTTGTGGCCAGCAAAGAAAGAGCAGTGTAGAAGCTGCACTAGCGGTCCCTGGAGGCCATGCGTGTCTTTGCACTCCACAAAAGTGACAGACTGAGGTCTGAAGTTTCTTGCTGCTTTATTTTTTGTGAGCATGTAGCAGATGCAGAAGTGCAGGAGAGACTTTTTACGGGACATATTTGTCAGTGTGGGATCAGTTTGGTTCTTTTTTATCAGACATTTTCAGCTCATAGACCTGCCTGGCTGTTACTGTCATCAACAGGTTATTAAAAGCAGTAATCCTTTAACGAGAAAAAAAAAAACCCTTTTAAGTAATTTTTGGAAATATACTATCAGTTACTACTATCATATTTGTCTGGTAAATATGAAGCTAAAGCCAAAGACACATTAGCACAAACTAAGCACAAGCTAAGGTTACTATCCTAACCAGCAGAGAAGTCACAGCCATGGCAAAAAGCAGTCCAACAAATAACCCTCTTACAAGTAAACCCATTTTGGTCTTTGCATACATTTAAAAAACCAAAAAAAGATCAAATGTGTTAAACAGTTAGCTTTAGAGGTAGTTTTTAAACCTTGGATGGAGCCATGCTCACTGTTTCCCCTGCTTCTAGTCTTTATGCTAAGCTAGGCTAACATCTCCTGGCTATTACTTCATATTTAATGAACAGACCCTTAAGTAATAAACAGCAAGACGAGACGACACAAAACACGAAGCAGAGCTCGTAACGAGATCATCCTTGTTTTGTTGTATTTGTATTTTCTCTGAGATTTATATCAGTCAGCACAAGATTCATGGTACACATTCATCACATACTAGGCAAAAACATGGAGCAGTAATGCAGTAGCCTTCGTTTGTTGTTGTTGTAGTAAAGTTACATTGTAAGTCAAGAGGAGGTAACGTAAGTATACCAACTGCTGACCAGTTAACATAGCTTTGGTAAGGAGTTCCTCTTGGTGGTGCAAATGCCAACAGAAAAAAAGCCCTCAAAGTTCAACTTGCAGATTAATGAATGACTATCCAAGTTATTTGTACACAGAATTTATAGTAAAAAAAAGGCTGTGAACTGAAAATCTGAAGCACTCTGAGGCAGAATAAAAGTCCTTTTATTTAACAGGGATATGTCTACATGTTTCAACTCAACCAAGTCTTCATCTGGACCTGGTTCTGATGAAAACTTGATGACGGATTTTCATACCAAGGGTGCCTCGGACTTTGTTTAGACTGCCTTTCTTCACCGTGGATTTTGTTTGCAAATGACCTGGACAGTCATTCATTTGGTCTCTGCTGGTCTCTGCCCCATGTCCTCAACGAGCACCTGAGTCCTTCACATCATTCTTTACTTGTGACCCTGGGCAGCACTCGCCCATTTTATCTAAGCCCTTAAAGGTGTTTAGTCCCCCAGAAACTCCACAGCGGACAGCTCCTCTCAAAAAAGAAAAAAAAGAAAAAAAGTTTGAAAACACCTACTACTGCTGGAATAATTGTATTAAGGCCGGGAATGTCTGTGTTTCCACTTTGGTTATCTGACAAGATGCAGCCTCATTTAAGAGTAAGTTTAACATGTGAGCAGAGCGCCAACTAAAAAAAAACTGTTTTAACTAAATTTTCATATTAGACTCCATTAACAAGGCAGAGATGAGAATAGGCAATAATGCAGGTCACACATTATTAGTGTTAATTAAACAGAGTTTTTACCAGGATTTGTAGATTTCCTTAATGCTTTTTTAGATCTCCATCCAGTTTTTGATGTACCGCAGGCCTAAGGTGGTGGTGGACGAAGAACGCGATGAGACAAGGCCTCTGATTGGGAGTTAAACCTGCAAATCAAGAGCGCACCGGTGGGCCTTGAGCAGACATCACTTCCAGCGAACCCTGAAAATCACATTTCCAGCCGAGTCAGGATGACTGCATTGGACATTTTAGTCTGATTTTATAGTTTTATTTATTATGCTCTTTTTTTTTAAGTGTTTACTATGTGTTTTTATCTGCTATAGTTCTGTCACAGATGACGTTCTTCAGTGGATGTGGATGCAGTGATGTGATTGGTACTGCTTTTAATCTGTAAGTTTTAAAGGGACTGTTAACGGTTCATGTCAGACACGGACGGAAACTCCTCCTGTTGACCTGAGCTCCATGTCTTGATTTTAGGTTACAGCCCCAGTTTAATGTCAGATGTCATGTAGATGTCAGAAACCTGCCAGCAGGGGTGTCCAGACCACACAGCGGTTTCTCTGACATTATTCTGGGGTTTTTGAATTGCCAAACTCTTTGTCAGTTATGACGCTGACCTTTGCATGAAGCCCTGTCTGGTCTTGTTTACAGTGTTTCAGAATGAACTCCTGTAACTTGAATCTTTAATTTTTCGCGCTTTAGTGACATGTCTTATTGGAAAAGACTAAATGTTTTGTAAAACCTTTACATATGTAAGTTGTATTTAGTCATTTATAATTTACGTTTACATTAAGTGCCGTATTTTTTTAAATACAGACTTGAATTGTTATGTTTGCACTGGTGATAACGTTAGCATCACTAAGGGCAGATATTCACTACCATGTTCATTTTACACATTTGAATTTTCTATTTCTCACCGTTGTTGCACAACAAAAATCAGTTTTGTACTTTGGGAATTGTTAAATATATTTGGTGGGTCAGTGTGCTGTAAAAATTAAAGACATGAAGAACACTTTTCCTCTGGTTGTTTTTTTTTTTTTTCTTTAAATTCTGGGTGAAGTAATTGAGACACTTTGGATTCTCCCAGTTTCCCTCATGATGGTCTTTTTCTTTTTATTTGCTGTGATTTATGATTTTTATTTTAACTGCGCTGCTTGAGAGGAAAAACTGTGGGGGCTCCTCCTCCCCTACAGTTGACTCTATTTAACTGCTGCTGCTTTTTTTTTTTGGGTGGGGGGTCAAGCCTGCTCTTGACCTTGATGTTGACCTTTGATCTTTTGGCTTCTTTGACCCCAACCCCCTAGTGACTGTTTGACTTGCGCCTGGGAGGCCTTGACAGCCACATTGTTTTTCTTCATTAGCGGATTCACACTGGCCTCTCAGTTGCACCCTCCTCCCTCACAGCACCGACACGCAGACACTTTCCCTTACTATTAAACATAATGCAATCATACTCAAAACAGTAAGGGCCCACCCACCGAGGAGACAAGGTCAGTACAAAAAAATCAAGGGTTCAGTGTGTGCGTGTGTGTGGGTTTTTTTTAGGGGGGGGGGGGTGGAGGTGTGTGGTTGTGAAACAGTGGCAGAAAGATTGAAAAGCGGGTTGGGGAGTTTGCAGGAAGAGCCAGTGATAGGGAGCATCCATCCATCACAAGGGATGGAAGAGAAGCTGTTTATAAACACTCTATACTGGGAATTTGTTAATGAGATGAATCCAGTTCTTACAGGCAGAGCAAGGAGGGGGTTTTGTGACTCAGAGGTTGCCAGTTCAAATCCCCAGTGCAACAAAGGGGGCCCAGACCGGGAAATATTATAGTACAGTAAATTTGTTATTTCCAGCAGTGTTGACATACACAAAGATAAACATAACCTTTAACTGTTGTAACCTCCTAGTGTCAGTTTTTAGGTTTTCAGAATTCTTCCCCATAAAATGTCTATGAATTATTTCCTCTTGCCACAGTTTCTTTTTCCTATAAATGTTCTGTAGCAGGACAAAAGTCTTCAATCAGGTCCGCGCAGCTCCAACACACATCAACAAGATCAGCTGTCTTATTTGTGAGGTTCTGTTTGCTCTTCGTGTGTGCGTGTGTTTGTGTGTGAGCATGGAGGCTGGGCTGGAGCCAGCATTACAAAAAGTGAGAGTTGGACAAAGCGAGAGGACATAGGGGACATTCAGCACAGCAGGAAGGATCCCACCATCAGCGGTGAGTACGCAGCCTCTGCTTCTTTAAAAAACTGACACTTTAACAGAACTGTTCACAAGTCAGCACAGTGTAGTTTTGTGATCTTTGACCTCAGTAGTCTGCAAGTGCTGTCCTGCATTCACAATCAGTCTTATCGACTCGTGTTAAAAAGCCAAAATTTAACATTTCATTTGCAATTTGTCTGTTGAGTGGATTTTCTTCAGCATGCACGTTCAACATGTACTGTAGCTGGTAAGAATTTGTTTTGATGAGCTTCCATAGAACAAACAGATCCAACAAGGATGCTATTAGCATTTTAATACCTCCCACCTTTAAAAGGAGGAAGACATTAAAAATGAACGTTATGCAGGTGAGAAGAATCCTGTCTGTTGCATTGTTGTGCAGATCTTCAGCAAGGAATCATTGCCTACATTTTCTAGTAATATTCACAGCAGCTGATTGAGGCTACAAGTGTTAATGATGGACAGTTTCTACGTGCTGCATTAAGTAGGTTAGGGTGCTGTTTGTATATGAAATTTCATGTATCTGATTTCATTAAGCATACATAAACTCTGCACCAAAACAAACAAAACCTGGTTTGAAAGTCCAGTCTCATAAGAACCTCTACAAATGGGAGGAAATGGTTTTAAACAAATACTGTAAGTAGACATACCTCCATTTGACGATTTACATTCCTTCTCATGATAGCCAAATACCTCTGGACCACACTCACTTACATACACTCAAACATAAGCTATGGACTTTACTCACAAATTCCGAGGCCACTTTAATGGAAGCGTCAGTTTCCTGCGAGGATCAGTAAACATTCTAGGCCGTTATCGAGCTGCAGCTACCAGCCAGCAGCTCTCTGATAAAGAGAGGAGCAGGCCACATGGAGAGGACGTCCTCCTCACAATTTATGATGTGCTGAATACATCTCCAGGCTGCTGTGAGTGATACAGGACTAATGAGGAGTTTTCACATGCATTTGGTTTGTTCTTTGGTCTGAATCACAGTGGAGATGTTGGCTTGTTGTCTTTTTCTGTTTGGTTGGTGATGTGAAGATATTAGACTTTGCTCTGTTTCTCTGGTGTTAATTTCAACATTCCACGTGATTTTTACTTTTTTTTTTTTTTTATGCGCACATTTTCAGGAATTTTGGAGCAAAGAAACAAAACTATTTCCAATCAAACACGCTGTGGGTGATGTGAACTTGCCCTTAAAGTCCCTCCTTGCTTCCCCCTCCTCTCCTCCCTCTTTGTGACACTCCATCTCCCATGGGGTGAGTCCTCACAGTCAGGCCTGTGTCCAACAGTGTGACACCTCTAGATGATCCATGGCGACATTTGCACGCTCTCAGATATAGTTCCTATCGTTTGTTGTCACTCCAAGCATTGCTGCTTGCTCTCTGTCCTCCTTCCATTCCTCCAAGGTCAAACACATTTGGAGGAATTGGCTGATGGCTTTTTTTTTTTTGCCACATATGTTGGGATGCTACAACAGAAAGAACATCAGGCCAACTCAACTCATGCCATTACAGAAATAAGTGTATGGGCGTCAAAGAACTGCAAAAAGAGACGTCCATTCCGAAGCTGTTTCCTCAGTTTGAGCTTTAATATTCTTGCAACACAGTGATTGTCTAATTTAGACTCATGCTCAGGCTGAAAGCAAATTAATGTTTTTTTATGTCAAGATAATCCAACTATGCAAGTAAAACAAATGAAAGTAAGCAGACTTTTCTACTAATACCAAGGAAATGATGCCTGAGTGAAGAAAATCAAAGAAGTTGGTTTGAATTAGAATTAAGTGAGCTGACGTTGTCTCAGTGACATTATTATTATTATTATTATTATTATTATTATTATTATTATTATTACTTTTGATCCATACTAGTGACATAAATCGAACCAGCTCTAGTGATCCCCTGAATTTTAGTTTAGTGCCAGGATTTTAACTCTCAGTGAAATATCTCAATGTCAATGGATCGCCATGACGATATCCATAGCGCCTAAAGGATGAATCCTGATGTCCTTAGTGACTGATCCTGTAATACTTCACTTTGAACTTGTCGATTTCTTTGGTTTGCGAAATAAATCAAATTTAATCAAGGTTAGCAGCACTTTAGTGAATATTAGCATGAGACACACTAAATACGTATCAGATTAATTGCATTATATTAAAGTTTGTACCTACCCAGAGTCCCTTGGTCTGTGTTATTCCCCTGACTTTTACTCTACCGCCACCAAGAGTCGACATTTTCATTGAACTGCAGCTTTACCTTGCATTAAATGCTAATAAACTAGCACGCTAAACACACTAAACTAAAAATGGCCAGCATTGTTTAACCTGCCAATGAGAGGCGCGTTAGCATTACTAAGTGAGCATGTTTGGCTGTCGCATTAGCGTTCAGCTTAAGGCACCACTATGCCCTTGGTCTCGTTTAATTTTGCGCTGCCTAATTAAACAGTCTCCCAGTTTCAGTGCATTTACTGTCCAAAAGGGACAAATTTTTCCTCTATTTTCAAGTTTAATCAATTTCAGACTTTTTAAATTCCAGTTTGTGCTCTGAGGAGCATACACTCTCCGCACTTAGGCACCCAATTTGGAAACAAAATTAAAAGACACACGCACACACACCAAATATTTTTTTCTAGGATAGAAATGGCAGTTGTATATGGTACTTCAGAAAACAGTTCACTTTAATGTACGACATTCTTACACCGAGCTCACTGCTTGTTGTCACAAAGTTTAAGAACTTAAAAGTAATATCATCAACGTGGTGATCAGCCTTATTTTTCCCCATGTAAAGGGAATCCCTATGTTGTCAAATTCATCCAGTGTGTTTGTAACAGCTGGCCCTCTAATTCATCTTCCATTTTCTGGTTTTCTCAACACTGTGACATCTTGCAAAATTCACATTTGTGTGGTTTTATGTAAAAAAGTGATTGTGTCCTTTATTTTCTTGGCATTTAGGGCAGAATTTTTTGGTGTTATTTATTTGCTTTATTTTAGTGTTTGCTTATCCCTTAAATACAATTGATTCAGCCACTGTGCACTATTATCACGTGTATCAATTTACCCTTTGGACGCAATCTTCAAAGTGAGCAACAAAATTCCTGTGTTATTTGTCAGTGAGATCGATCGTGATTGCTCCAGTGAAGGCTACAGCATCAGTGAACATGACTGGCTCTTCTGTAACTCTCCACTATCCTCTGGTCAGCTCTGGTTCCCATAATGAGCCAGTAAAAGGGATGATATGAGGGTGGGGGGGCGCCGTTAATCCTCAGTAAGCATGCTGCATGTCAAACAGCCCTGCTAAGAGATTTTCAGGCCAGTGTTGAGGTCTTTCCTCTGTCTCCTCTGGGTGACTTGGGCCTCGACTCCTTTTGCTCTGCCCCGGCCTGGTTAACTGTCTGTGGGGGAGGCAGAGGTCCTGGAGTCCCTTAAATCTAACTGCTGTCCAATATTAACAGCAGCACAAACAGAACAGTGGTAAACAAAAGGCAGAGTAAACACACTCCCAAGGCTTCGAGCACAAACACAGACAGACACACGCACACACGCACACACACATACACACATACAAACACATGAAGTATAGTGAATAGCTCAGTGAGGAGTAGGATTTGTTTCAACATTAACAATTGTTTTAAAAAAAGGACTTCTCTTATTCCACTTAACTGATTAAACTGGAAAAAACATTTGCTTTGCCCAGTCCAGCTGTTGCACTCTGGGATTCATGCAGTCAGGCCAAACGTCAACACACACGTATACACACATAATGAGTGTTGCGCGTCCCTCACTCTGCCCATGAGGGAGGAGGTCTCCATGTGTCCATCCATCCTCACTGTCTTCTGATCTGTGAAGACCCGAGCTAGGTCCAGCTGTTTGGACCACAGTCCCATCCCATCCCTGCCCTTCCTGGGTGTCCCCGCTTTCCCTTTTGTCTATCCCCCGGGGTCGGTTAAGACCTCCTCCAGCACACCATCCACCACAGACCGAGAGCCTCAGCTGCTCTATTACTCTCTGCTTTTTAAAAATAGGCTGGGATATCAGCCTGGACAGCTAAGAGACCTGGACGCATCGTGGGGATTGAGGAATGTCTTTGCACTTCCCAGATCCTTCATATCTGCGTGAATCCTCTGAGTGATCGTCTCTGTGTGTATGTTTACATCTTTGCATGTGTGTGTGTGTGAGGATAGATCCCGTACTACACGCTAAAGAGAGGATCTTCTGTCCAGATGAGAGAGTGGACTGAGCTGGAGATGAGCTTTTCGGCAGGGGGGTTTCTCTCCGCCTCGGATGGTTACTGCTCCACAGAGCAGCAGCTTCAGTACTATGGTGAGTCCACAGTGACAAGTCTGCTTCTGTCTTGTCTGCTCCATCTTCCGCTTTTTTCCCCCCACTATTGCTTAGTCTTTGAATTTCTCTTCTTCTTCTGCTTCTGTTTTTTCTTTTGCATCTCTAAAACAGCTTGTGTGACATATAAACGTTTACTATAACAGATAAAACAATGACAAGGGTCTAAATGAGAATTAATGATGCTCTGTATAATTGGCATGTGACACCAACACATTTAAACCAGTTGGAGCGATAGATATAACAATCAGAACTGAGTGTTCATATCAATATAACCCTATTTGCAAAGCACTTTCAGTGTTATCAGTCAGTGTTGAATGATGAGGTCATTGTTTCGTCAACAGGTAGATATTTCTCATCTGCAATAACGATGACAAGCAGCTGACTTCTTCTGTTATGAAGAGTTGGTTCTCCCAGTACGCTAAACACATTTTCTCACGTCTGATTGCTTGGGTTAAATGTGCTTGAACTGAATAAATTTTGTTGTGGCTCACTCGTGTAAATTAGCAATTTGTCATCTGAGTTATTTATGAATAAATTCAGGCTGATGCTGACTTAAGAGAGACAGAGTGTTTTTGAAAAAGAAATAATGCATTCCTCAGCGTTAATCACTTTGCATGCAGATTATGCTGTCGGCCATTCCTTTCATGTGTAACCATAGCTGGCCGATAAAGCCAGTTCTGATTCTGATTAACAATAAAATACACACTTAAATCATTACACATAGGGGTTTTTCTGCTGTAGCTTTACTTGACCAAGTTAATGTTAACTTCAGGCAAATATTGTTCTAAAAAGGACTCTTTTTTTGCACTCTTCTATGATTTAACTTCTCCTGTAACTTTGGGTTTTGCACATTTAAAACGATTCTCTAAAGATCACTTTTGTTTAACAAACTCTGTGGTGTAAACAGGCTCGCTTCAAGTAAGTTGGTAATTTATACATTAAATTGTTACACAATGGGGATGTGACTGCCCACTCAATGCAACCTCATCTCATTCACTCTCACAATTGATGAATGAACGCCAAGCATTTATTTACCGTTTTTGAGAACTTAGTGTCATGAAAAAAATGGTTCTTGAGGTGCTTCAGCTGGCTGGCTGCATTCACAGCATGCAGGGAGGCTGAGCGTGCATCGAGGATCTATTTATACTGACCTGTATCATCAACAAATTCCCGCTGTTGTCTCCCCTCTTGCTCTTTGGAGCTGCGGGAGGTGGAGGGTTGCAGGGGGAGCTACGGGGGGTAGTTTGCTGGTGTTGTTTGGCTCCCTTGTGTGCGTGGGATGGAAGGGAGGCTGAGGAGTGTTTAGACAGCGCTCAAATGGTTTACAAACAATGTGAATCACAGCTCTGTCACATGGCGAGAAAGCAAGGACCCCCCCTAGACCGTCGACGCCACAGTCTGGTAAAGACAGAAAACATCTGGAGAGAGAAGACAAAAGAAAAGATTTGGGAGGGCTTAAAGGAGGATTTCCGTATTTTTCAACCTGGGCCCTATTTCCCTGTGTGAGTGTGTGTTTGTGTGTGTGTGTGTGAGAGTGACTGATGAGGAAGTTGGTCCGGTATTGAGGGAGGCTGATTCAGCCGTCAGCTGAGAAACAAGGTAGAACAGGATTTTTGGGGTCAAATGTGCACCATCAAAGTTTGTCCTCTGAAAGTGCTTGTTTTCGCCACTGACCAGCTCAGATCGACAGTGTCAGTCTCTGACAACAGCAGGCAAAGCATTTCTCTTATCCTTCCCATGTTTTGGGCTTTGTATAACCAAATCTCTGCTGAAGTCTGGTCGTCTGCTTGTCAAATTGTAGGAGTTCCTCATTCGGAGACTCGGGCTTAATATGGACGGTCATCAAAATCATCCACACTCTTGAAGTTGGGTAAATATGCAGCCATGACCGAAAGAGACAAAAACAACCAACTGTACTCATAAAACAACGGCTCTGCTCTGATCTTCTCTCAATCATGGCCGCTCCATTATCTTCCTGCAACATGTGAGATCCTGCAAGAACAAGACTGCAGGACGAGATTTGGTTACTCACAGCCCAGAACAAGTGAACAGTAAGAAAAATGCTTCGCACTCTTGTCAGAGACTGATACTATTGATCTGAGCTGGTCAGTGGTGAAAACAAGCACCTTGCTTCAGTGGATGAACTATGACAATGTGCATTTGCCCACAAGAATCCTGTTCTCACTTGTTGCATCAGTCTACCTCAGTACTGGACCAACTTCATACACACACACACACACACACACACACACACACACATACACATACACACACACACACACACACACACCCTGAATTGATTGGCTGGACATATTATAGTCTTGTTGTAACCCCAGGCAATGGACCCCCCCCCAGAACATTTGAATTTTTATTTCCATCAAGCTCTTAAGAGGTTTTCTACAAAAATAAAAAATAATTGCTTCTAAACAGACTTCACAACCTTGCATTCAAGCTAATTGGCTGCTGGCTCTACCTTAATTTTAGCATACAAATATGAGCAGATATCAAAGCAATATTATTTTCAGATAAAACTGAATGTCAGCAGATACTGAATTTAAAAAGTTTTTTTTTTTTTAAATCAGGATATTTTTTACATTTGACTAAAGTGCATGGCTTCCCAGTAGATTACAAGCTTATAACAGTCACTTTAAATAGGGACTCTTCCTCACAGGCCCTGAGCCCTTTGACCTGCAGAGCCTCTGACTTGGATGCCTGTCCAACAATCCATCGTCACTGAGGCTGTCTCCACTCAAGCCAAACTAGAGACTAAAGGTCAAAATATCTCAGCCTTCACATGTTTGATTTTGACTACTTTTTTTTTTTTTGAAGTTGTCGTCTAACTTTGCAGAGGTGTAATACTAAATCATTTGAGTGCCCTTTTACAATGCGACAAAGCTACAAGGATGGTTGGTTGGTTTCCCTGTCAAAGCTTAAAGTCACACTTCAGCAACAAATAAAAAAACAACAACTTTTTTTTAAACATTATGTTTGTGCAACATGTTTAAACCCTTTAAACGTCCATCCCCAGCAGTCCTGAGACTCCTGACAGTTGGGTGGGCTCTCACGTTAATCAGTGCATAACTGATCCCAGTGTAGTCCCAGTTGTGCTGGTCCAGCTGTACTTTAAGAGGCTGCCAGTGGCCACACATGTTTTCTCAGAGGAGACTGGGTTTTTGCAAAACACAAGCTGTTGACCCACGCTCAAAGACTTTTTGGTCCGTCACAACACTGAACAGTCATTACAGAATGAATGAAACATCCAGAAAAGGGGATCAAAAATCCTTATGGGCACTTGGAGCTCTCAGCTGCATCCTGTTTCAGCTGTCTGAACAAGTTCACAAAGTCTCACTCTGCTTTTTATTGAATCCCCCAGGAGCCATGAAAAGCAGTAAAATCACACCAGTCACGTAAGAGCACATTCCTGTGACGCTCTTTGTCTTTGTGACAGCGTCACAGCGTTGCTTGAAATGTTCATTCATGTTTCTGCTTTTGCTAAAGCAGCTGTTTAGATGATCAGATGTGTTGATTCTTTTACCGTTAATTGTACTGACTTTTGAGGGGGACACCTGCTAGACTGAAGGAGATTATTATGTGCACATCATGCACGTGCCAGGTTAGCAGGAAAATAGCAGGAAAGTAGCGCCAGCACATTTACTCTGAACCACAAAAATTACATTATTGATAGTGTTTCTTTCCCAATTTTATCTTCATCAGGTCGGATTGTTTGTAGTTTGTCATGGTACATGGCGCACAACATTCAAAAGATGGTTTACACCTGAACTTATATCCTGGTTGTGAATGGATTTTCGGAGTATCCTGATTATGTGTTACACTTGGAAACATCTGAACCTGGTCTCAGAAATCTGGATAGGACCTCAACTTGATTTTGAGAAGCCTGGATGTGCTACCAAGGAAACCAGAGGCCTGTACTACAAAGCAAGTTCAACATATCAGAGAGAACTTTTCGTTGTCTGGCTTCACTAACCCTAACAAGCACAATTCCTCTAAGCAGTCACATGTTCAAACAACAACAACAACAACAAATATTTCAGTCATCAAGATTCACTAAGAAATATGGACTATTTCAAATATTCCATCTTTTTCCTTTTCAGACATGCTGGCTGACCCTCTGGGCTACCCCCTGCAGGACCCCGACCTCCAGCTGCTCCCTTACAGCCAGCAACAGTACAGCCATGTCAACCTGCCCTTCTCCCTCTATGGCTCTCCACCCTCTACCACCTCCTCTCCCTCCTCCTCCTCTTCCTCCTCCTCCTCGCAGCCCTGCCATCCTCAGTACCACTACAGCCCTCATGGCCTGGAAGTCCCCTGTGATCCCACCCCTGAGCCCCACTGTGGAGGCATGGTTCAGGGGCTCGGAGCGGTAGGGATGCCTCTGGGGCGGAGGACACGGGTGGGCATGGGAGGAAAGAGCAGAGGTCAGGATGAGCTGTGTGTGGTGTGTGGAGATAAAGCCTCTGGGTATCACTACAACGCTCTGACCTGTGAGGGATGCAAAGGTATTTTCACATTTATTTTTTAACTTTTTATTCTGTTGTATCTCAAAGTTAATCTACTAACCTGTAGTTTCACCCTCATCTGGTCCTTCTTTACCCGAACGCTAAAGGTTTCTTTAGGCGCAGTGTGACTAAGAAGGCTGTGTATCACTGTAAGAGCGGCGGTGGCTGTGAGATGGACATGTACATGAGGAGGAAGTGCCAAGACTGCCGATTGAGGAAGTGCCGCGCTGTGGGAATGCTGGCTGAGTGTAAGCCACCCTAATTGTACATTAAACTACATGAAATTAAATGTAAAGCATCATGTAATAACATGAAATTAAATGTAAAGCATCATGTAATAACAGATCGATAAACTGATTTTGGTGGTTTGATGTGCGTCTGAAAATGTTTTTTTTCTCTCAGGCCTTCTGACAGAGGTGCAGTGCCAGTCCAAACGACTGAGGAAAGGTGGCAAAGGCAGAGCACAGGAGGAAGAGGAGAGCCCTGACAGCAGGAGGGTCAGCTCCAGCAGCAGATTACCTGGACAGGTACTAGAGAGCGGGACTGGGTTGGCTCACTCTGTTACTGACTGGATGGCTGCCAGAGTTCATGTCAGTTTTTTTTTTAAACATGGTGGTGGCATCGCCCCAGAGATGGCTGTGTTGGTCTGCTATTAGGTCCACCATTCTGGGCCCGTATTCACAAAACATTTGAACTTAGCGCTAGCAGGAATCCTAAATGTCACTGAAAGTTCCTAACAAAGACTTTTCTCTTAAAATTTATTCACAAAGTTGCCAAGAGCAACTTTTATTAAGGAACTGGGAGAGATCTTCTCAAGCTAAGAGAATGGGCGGGGTTGACCCTGTTGCTATATACGATGTCATATTTCATGAAGTTGTGATTGGCTGTCTGTGGTCTTGGGCTGTTTTGGGTCTCTGTCAGTGAATTCAGCAAAGAAATACCGTGGGAGGTATGTTACAAATAATCCAAATACAGATTTTAAAGGCCGATTTTACTGAATTCAAGTGTCAAATAAATGCCACAGTTTGGTAATACGCCATTTGGATGATTCTTTTCAATTTCACCAGAACACAATGATTGTTCTCTGTAATTTAGTTAGCAAAATGAACATAAATATATAAATAAATGACCCTTGCAATAAATGACATTGTAGATTATATTGACATGTGACGTCTAATAGGAAATGTTTGCTGCATTTATTAGGAGGAGGCTTCCCACCCAAGGCTCTATCACCCAAAGCCCCACTGGTCTACAGGAGGGAAGCACTGACCCAACAACAGTTTTTAAGTCCATTATTATTAAAAACAACGTTGACCTGACTACAAGGCAGACTGCCGGCAGCACCTTAGGATCCTCTGTGGTTAGCTCTTAGTCACTTTGGAGTCCTTTTGAGGACTTCTAACTTTTTGCAGGTTTATGAGCTGGTTTTAGTGCTAAAAAGCTTTGTAAAATACTGTAAGACCAAAAAATTAGGAGTCCTAACATTATGACTGACACACCGATTTTTTTTAAAGAGTCACACCTAAATCAGCAGGTTAGGAGCTGCTTTTAACCTTAAGATGTTTTGTGAGTACAGGCCTTGGTTCAGACTGGAAAAATGTTTTGTCTTTTGTTTTTTTTTAATGTGCCAATATCAAATGTTAGCATGCTAGCACACTATGGCTAATAGTAAATAAGATACCTGGTTAGTGTCTGCATGTCAGCATTTTTATTGCTACTCTCTCCTTTTATTTAAATTCAGCACATAAAATAACAGTGCTAGGAGGAGAAAGGAAGCCCAAGGGCTTGTACAAAGCTCCCCATAAAAAAGAATTTAAAAAACAAGATAAATATCCTTAATACATAAAAAACAAAAAATTCATTGAAAATAACTCATAGCACGCTGACTCTGGCATTTGGCTCAAAACATCTTTGTACTGTAGCACAGCCTCACGGAGCTGCTTAAATGGCTGCAGACTGTTTTTGGAGATTGTTGAGGGTGCCTTTGTTTGAATGTTGGGTTAAAGGATGCCACAGAGAGCTCAATGAAATCAGCTGGTTATATAACTGGCTCAAGTGGGCCATTTGGTTAAAATATTTCACCATTTTTCTATAATATATTGCGCTATATTGAACTTTGTGGAAAACAATTAAAAAAAAACAATGTCAGGACAAAGTTAAATTTTTTATTTATCAAATTAGATCCCTGACAAATGGATAAAATAAGGGAGACTTAGCAGCAGCCACATGCCATGACACAGATCTGGTTTTCTCCAATGAGATTTTGGGTGTCAAGACACTTTTTTTCCCCTGCATTTTGGGGAATTTTAATGCATTACTTTGTGCTTTTCATGCAAAAAGTCCTCTGCTAACATCGGTGTAAAAAAAAAAAGTTAATAGAGTTATTTGTTGGCATTTAGAAAACTTAATCTCGTTTTAATCTTCATCAAGAATGTCTCAAGTAAGATGGGGTAGTGTAGTTGTTGGCATATTAATGCCCACTAACATCCTCTTGGTTAGTGGGGGGCCTTTCTGTGTGGAGTTTGCATGTTCTTGCCTTGTCAGTGTGGGTATCCTCTGGGTGTTCCAGGCTTCCTCCTAAACCACTTCCCCATCCACAGATGGTCAAACTTACAGCCGGGTGAAGTGATATCATAATGCTGACAGAGGTTTAACCTTGCACTGTGTTATCCTCCGCCAGGCTTTGTCTGCTACTTTAAATGCAGAACAGAAATACATTGTGGACAGGATGGTGGAGGCCCATCGACTGTACAGAGCTCAGGACAGCAGCCACTGCAGGGTAGGTCACACCATGGAGACTAGTCTGACTTCCAGTTTCATTATTTTATGTTGCCCTGATGGTTTTTTGTCGGTGTCTGCTCAGCTGTTGGACTGGCCGTGTACAGAAGAAGGAGAGGGCTTGTCTGATGTTTTATCACCCCACCTGCAGAAACTGCTACAGTTTGCCAGGACAGTACCTGGTAAGATGGACAGATATTTGTGACCTTATTGTTTCAAAATGTGCTGTGGTCACTTGGGAAAGAAATATAGAAACTTCTAAAAGAGAATCTTCTCAAAGTACAATGAAATTCAGTGGAGATCAGAGAGGTGAGGTGTCATCTGTTGTAATAAGAGCTGCAACTTAATGGTTATCTTCAATATTGATTAATCTGTTGATTATTTTTACGATTAATTGATTAATCCTTTATTCCATGAAATGTCAGAAAAGTGCTAAAAATGCTCGGCTCAATTTCCCAGGGCCGAATGGGACATCTTCAATTTGCTCCTTTTGTCCAAACAACAGCCCAAAACACAAAGACTCCTCATTTATTTTAATAAATGACACAGAAAAGCAGCAAATCCTCACATTTAAGACAGTAAAGCAGCTGTTCTATTTACTTTTTTTTGTTTAAAAAATGACTGAAACAATCAATCCATTATTAAAATAGTTGGTGATTAATTTTCTATCGATTGCCGGTTAATTGTTGCAGCACTAGATGTAAAGTGGTGCTCTCATGTTGAAATGAAAAAGGCCCTTTAGCCAAGAACTAGAGATGGCTCGAATGAATGGCCTGTTGGGTCCAGACTCAAACGTCCATCAACTACTGCCATAAAATCTGATACTCCAATAGGCTTGTGTGTAATGCTGATTAGCAAATGTTAGCATGCTAATACGCTCAACTAAAATAATCAAAATTTTAAACATAATACCTGCTAAACATGGGCTATAAGCATTGTAACTGTTAGCATGTCACTATGCTGACGTTAGCCCACACAGCTGCCACTGTGGCCTGTAAATTCTGTTTCACTGACGATGTCAAAACTGACATCTGTTACTAAGAGCTACTAAGCTGCTACAAAGTTGAGGCAGTTGTCACTCAAACCTGACTCCATGTGTTTGACAGGCGGATATGGTCCGCCAAAGATGATTGGATCAGCTAAAAATAAAAAACTGCTGCCAGGCTCATGGTAATAATGAAGGGAAAAAGTCAATGTCACCCAGTGCAGCAGCGTGGCTCACTGATGTGTTTTTAATTGTTTCTGTCTGAGCCACAGAGAAAAAAGTAACATCAGATTTTGGGAACATGGACAGTGTTGGTATACAGAATATTTATCATCCGAGTTGTCCTCGGAATATTGATATTTTGTCAAAAATAACTTGGGACCAAAAACAGCAAAAACTGTTGATTGGTGAGATTTGTAGTAAGGCTGTAAGGCTGTACCATTATCACGGACCCTTAAAAAAATTCACAATAACAATATTATCACAATATCTATGTGTAGTGCAGAGAAAAATGCTGTTAGTGAAATTTATCTTTAACTATGTTGTTTGTTTCATCTTCTTTGACAAATTAATTACACTTAAAATATGAGTGTAGGGAGGTAGTGAGAGTCCATAACCGTAACGGTACAGTAGCCTACAAAACAAACAATTTCATTTAACAAATTGTTTTATGGCAGGTGGAAGTAAACATTAAAGTGTATTACCACCATCTACTATGACAAAGCATAGAAAAAAAAGAAATGTTAATGATTTGAGAGGTGCTGTTTCATTACACAATATCAGTATTTAATTTTTAAATATCAGGGAAACTGCCAACACTTCTTGCAGATGAATACAATAGATGGATGTTTTTTTGTATTTTTGGTACAACCCATATGAGATGACATGACATTTTGTCACACAACTTATAAATAATGTTTTCCAAGGACATTCCTATTGGAGTATTAGTTTTGTCAAATTTTGTATTTGGCTCCCAAACAAATTCAGTCTTCTCTTAAAACAGTCACTTAGGCTTAATAATGTAGATAAAGAAATACAACATGGTAGACTTGTACATACCACCACACATCATCAGAACCATTGTGTCAAGCATAATAAAATGAATAATGTTGTCCCCCTCACAGGGTTTGACCTCCTGGACTTTTCAGATCAGAGCTCCCTGTTGACCGTCTCCTCTCTGGAAGTCATGTTCCTGCTCTCAGCCCAGCACTTCTCCCACAACCCAACAGGCTCCAGTCCAGGTGAATAAACCAACAGACACTTTTATGATTCATGCTTGCACTTCAGTTGGTATGAAGCAGGTCAGCCTGATCTTGAGTTTAAAAAAAAAATAAAAAAATCTTCTTCTCTGTCATCAGCCCTACAGCTTTTCAGCATGTCAACACAAAACTGGCTTAGAAATGTTGAGTCAAAGGAAAATATCCACAGCAGGACACTGACGTTGGTTAACTCAGGTGAATCCAGACACACACTCGATCAGAAAGGCGGTGAAAAAATTGCTCTACTTATGTCACACAAAACTGAACGATTTCCATTGTGGTTTTGTAAACAGGAGGCAGCGTGGATCTGTTTGGGCCCGTGCTCAATTTCTTCCACAGCATGGCAACGCTGCGGGTGACGGAGGCTGAATACACCCTGCTCACCGCTACAACTCTGCTCTGCTCAGGTCAGACCGGGAATCTGTGCTCTCCTGTTTGTTCTGGTCAGAAATAATCAAATCTGCTGTCAATTCATGACACACAAAAGATCCGACTGTTAAGTAGTCAAGACAAACAGGATGTTGTGATAGTAAAATGATGCCTCTGAGTGATTTACTCAGTGTGTCTCAAAGGATCTGACTGTAGACATAATCAAAGCTTAAAATGGCTCTGCTGCATTCATGCTCTGCAGGGATTTAAAAAAACAACAACTGTGGGACCTTTTCTTTAGAGAAGCTGTTTGAATGCATCAGTCCATGCTTGGATACAAACTCGAAGAAACAACACAAAACAAAAACAACACAGATCTGGTAAATGTTTGAGTGTTTCTCTTGCTGTGTCTCCATACCGCAGACCGTGCGTCCCTGCAGGCCGCCAGCTGTGTTGAGAAAATGCAGGAACTGATTCTGGACTTACTGTCCAGGGTCTGTGGGGCCCAGGCTGGAGCTGCACGAGGGGGACCTCAGCGGTTTGGCCGCCTGCTAGGCAGACTGACAGAGCTACGGACCCTCCGTCACAACTACCTCCTTGTGGCAAGACAGCAGCCTGGACTCTGATGGAGATGATGAACCGAAAATTTTGGAAACCATCTTGTCTAGAAAGTTTCACGTCTGAATTTAAGGACTGGATGGTCCAGTACGAGCTGAGAGATGGTACGAAAACATTTTGGAAATGGAAGGTTTTCAGCAAAACTGATCAGCTTGCGTTAGACTTTCTGACCTCTGTTGTTGAAAATCTTCCATCTTTTTCTCAGCTCACTTGAGTTCCTTCGGTCCTGCAGTCATTATCGATTTAGCTTCTAACGGGACTGAAATGTTTTTGTGGACTGCTGTAGTTTGTTTGGACCAAAGACATTTTATAGTTCTTTTTATAACTGTTGTATACAGCTCACATGTACACTTACAGTACTTTTTACTATGCTGAGTATTGTTAAATAAAACAAACAAACAAAAGCAGACTGTGTTAGCTCAAGTTCGTCAGTGGAAAAGAACTTTCTGGCTGGATGTCATCTTCACTACATAAAGAATTGACCTAACCTTTGGTTTTAAAGAGAGAAGACAGAACTGCAGTTATGTATCCCAAACACTTTTAATAGAGCATCATTTTCCCAAAATGAGGAAATACTGGTTCAGACAAAATATTTGGTGAGCAGGTAAAATATGCAGGTATTGGAAGCTTATAAAGGTGTATTTTTCCATCTGATAAAACGGGGCTCTTGACAATAAATAGAATCTTCTAGGGATGAACAGCGAATGATGGCGGTTGGTCTTAAGTAAAATCATCAACATCAAACCGAACATGTGAATTCGTCAGTTAAAATGTTGGCTGCACGTTTTTCTAAACCTCACTCCATTTGTTTTTTTTAAATAAGATTTTATTCTCAACTTTAACCAATATAGCTTTATTTCTATAGTTCTGTCATCCATAAATAAATTATTTCTCTCTGTATCAAAAAGAGAATTCAAATATAAAGAACAATGGCTCATTGTGTTGTCTGCTCTGAATGTATACACACACGCACACGCACACACACACTCACACACTCACGCACGCACGCTCGCACACACAGCACAATGAAATTACATCAAAGACAAGCTAAGTAGCAAGTCAGGAATTACTTTTTCTCCACAAATATACAGCCTCACTTTGCCCCTTGTGGGTTGATTGGAATACGCATTTTAAAAACAGCAACATTAAATTAAATTGGGTTTGATAATACACATACATATGTACACAAAGTGTGCCTTTATAATATACAAGTGTCTTTGTAAAAGATTAAAATGTAAAAAGCTATTGTATAAAAGATGGCAGTTATCCATTCATATGTCTTCTGCGTTTTCATATAAATATGTCAAATCTCTTTTCTGACAATTTGATTCCTTGGCAGTAGCATTATACAAAATAAAGGGGAATTCTTTTACATTTGATCCAGACACACAGCTTCAACACATCCAGGTGGAATAAGCAGATACCTCGATACACCCCTGAACAGGGAATCAACACTCACCAACTGCAGCAACAAGGGACCTAAAGGTTAACTGCATCCACAGCTGGAGCTCCGGGTCTACAATGACGGCACGACGGCAAACACCACTGCTCTGTGTGTCAGACACTAGTGGTTTGGTAATGAACTACAGTCCAGGACTCTGTGCTGCCACGGCAACCTCTTCAGACCACAGTGTGAATACAGATTCGACTGTAAGCAGGACTCGGCCCACCTGCTGCTTTAAGACCAAAGAGAAATGCATAGTGGCCGGCTGTGGGTGCACACAGGGCTCACCGTTGCCCTCTACAGGTAGTTGGAGGCTACAAAGCCATGGCTGTGGCTGACTCGGCTCTGGTGGATCATGGCGCGGTCGTAGGCCACCTGGACAGACTTGCGGATGCTGGACTTGCGGCCCTCCATAATGCGTAGTTTGTCAGCTGTGTCGTCTACGCCCAAGGGTGTTACCTTGTCGCGTGGGAGCCACTGCCTGCAGCAGCAAAGACAAAGATTTAGTCAGTTTGAGCTTGAAAAGAGGCACGATTTTGAACACTTGGCTGCTCTAGACCTGATTGAATGATTTGGAATTGCATACATATAACTACAGTATATAAAACTATATTTGTTTTTATTTCTAAATATACTAGGGCCCTCCACCTTTTTCACAAGAAATAACTGTTAATTTAATGAAGCAAGCAACATTGCTTGAAAAAGCGCTTCAAACAAACAAAATAATGCATTGACCATATTGTTATAAGCTTTGTATTGCTTTAAGTAAAAACAAATATATGACTGCAAACAAAACAGTCCATTTCAGATTTGTTGGTTTCTCTTTATTTACATGTTGTAAGGGTCAAATCAAATTATCCTAATTCCCTATATTTGACAGCAGCTGAAACATCATTTAATTTTTCCTCAGGGATTAATAGTTTTCTGATTCTGATGCATCCCTATTATTGCATCACCAGGGGTCGATCTTTACATCCGAATTTGTACGCACACAATTCACTTCACAGGTTATTAAGTTGAAGTCAGCTTACCAATGACGCATAGAAGTCATAATGAAACTATTCTGCTCTGTGTTTAAAGGTAAGTGACAAATTTTGTTGTTTTTTACGCTGACTTTGACAGCGTCTCGGGCGGCTGCTTCGACATGTTTGTATTGTTTGGGAGGGAGGGGCGGGAGTGTTTGTGAAGTGATGTACGGGTGGTCCCACACATTAGCGACCCCCAAGGAATATTCTCCCCAGATAAATGTTCCTCTTTCTCCCGAAAACAGAGTTTCAGTCAAATTGCAGTCGATTCCGTGCTATTCTGTGTTTAACAATAGATTCTGCATTTATTGGCCAATTTTGTGACTCCATCCGCGATTTGTTAGCAGAAATCATAGGGCCCTAGTATACACAACAACAACTTTCAACAAGTAGTTATGATGCTCCTGGGATGTTTCATCCAGCTGAAGAGCATTTAACTAGAACACCTGCTCCATGAAGGTCTGCTGCTGTGTGACCCTCACCATGTGCGCTTGTTGTCAAAGAAGAGCACCAGGTAAAGCCTCTCGTTGGTCTCCTCCTGCCTCTGCTCCCCCAGACGGAGGACATCTTTGGGTGGGACAGGGATGGGCACCCCGTTGTGCAGCAGGCCCTCCTCTGGCATCTCTGGATCAATGATCTAGAACACACACAGTCAGTCACTCTAACAGGAAGGTAAAGTCTGTTTTGAGCACTGCACATAGCTGTTTCTTCCAGGGGAGTGGATGATTTGTGCTGTTTTTTGAGATTTGGTGGAATCACCGTTAAACTCAAATTATTTAATATTTCAAAATGAGGGCTGGTGACTGCGGTTTAAGTATTGAGGAACTTCATCAACTGACAGCTTATATTGATGGTGCTTCAGTCATATTAGGTGGAATAAAGGGTTACCAGAGCAGGGTAGGAGGGATATCCCCGACATTTGGCCCACACCAGTTCCAGAGGCTCCAGCTCCATCTCATCCTCAGACGTTTGGCTGCCATTGCCTGAAAAACAGCAGCACACGGGGACGTCATTTTATGAATGAAAAGAAAATAAACAGGACATACATGCATAAATACTCTCAGTACGGCTAGAGTGCTGTATTTTGTGAAATACATTTCCGGTGCTTAAGGCCCATTTGTGAGCATGAAAAACTGGACTAGATGTTACAGTGCAGTGACACAAAAAAGGAGCCATTTAACTTCAGATAATTAACAAAACAAAAAACACACCAGTGTAATCTGAATCCCCATTGACAATCTCCAGGCAGGGAACTTTGGACAGAGCTGGTTTCCCGAGGCTTCGTTTGGGTGGTGAGCTGCTGCAAGACAGCAAGCAGGTCGTACTGTCAGAGTTGCCAATCATTGCTATAACAAACAACCACTTAAAAAAACATTATGTCCTACATTTTGTGGAGGACTGGACAAGGGCTGTTCTCAGAGTCGGACCCGCCGTCTTTGTGCTTGTTGAAGCCGTTGGTCAGTCCTGAAAGCAAATGAGAGAGAAGAGCTGCTGAATGAACAGGATCAGGTTAAAAGCGGGTAATCTCCACACACTGATTTTTAGTCTATGAATGTCACAATGAAAACAACGCCACAGTAAAATGCCACAACAACAAACAGTCAAAAATAATACAGCACACATTAATCACAGATAAGGGTGCAGGGGTGGAATTAGGTAATGTTTATTTTGTTGATCAGGCTGACTAACCACTGACAAAAACAAGTTCCTAGGCTGTGAGCATGTTTTGTTTCCTCACAACGAAGACAAGAAAGACGGGCTCAAAGGACATATGATGCTACACAAAATTGAGCCTAACATATCATAACATATATGTTAATATTAAAGCTGCAATTGGTAACTTTTCCTAACAAGCCGTCAAGGTAACGTTAACTGTGTGAGACTTTTTTTGGAAATCAACTCTGCTGCAGCCTCCTCTGTTTTTGTTTTGGCTTATGTTTTATTTCATTTTTTATCGCTCTCTCTTTCAAGTCCAGTTTGTGCCGAGATGAAAAGGTTGCAGGGAAAGTTGCGGCGGAATAAACTGGTCTGTCTCAGCTCGAGCTGGAGTGAACTGACGGTGTAACTTGCTGACACTCTGTTGTCGACAGAGGCCAAAAAAAGCACGGCATGGACTGGCCAAACAGGACAGAGAGTACAGAGAGCGTCGCTGATTGGACAAGTAAAACGGGAGCGATAGGATTTTTAGCAATTTTGAATACAGAGGCATGAAAAAATACAGAGATCTTGCAATACTCTCGGACCAAGTCACTAACTAACAGCTGTCTGTGGGTATTAAGACATGTTTTCCAAATAGAACACCAAAAAAAAATTGATGTTTATCACAAAGTTTCCTACTGCAGCTGTGACTAGCAAACATTAACTGATAAATAAGAAAATAAAAATGGATGAAGGCAGGCTTAGAACTGGTAAGGGGGATGTCTGTTCTGAAAGCAAGAATGAAGCTAAATTAAACATTATTTCGTGGTATCACATCTGTTAACATCCGTTTCTGCACTAAAAGTCAAACATCCTTTCACATTCTGTTGCTGTCTGAAACGGACATTACTTGTATCTCATGACTTTTGAAACCTGTAAAACAGGCAGCTATAGAGTACCACAGGAATGAGTTCTCATTGTTGATTGTCCAGCTTCAGGGTTTTTAGACAGACGCCGGAAATAAGGTCAAACTTTGGACCTTTGCTTTTAGTTGACAGTTAATAGAGTCATTGTGAAGCTCTTGCCAGTCTCAAAAATGTGGATGCTTTACTTTGTTCTGATTTGTCTCTTGTTTTTTTCTCCTCTTTTCTTTTCCTCTCCTTCCTTGTCTGTGTCTAGCAGAATGACATGTATGGTATAATTATGATAAATAAAAAAAACTATAATT
Organism: Naso thynnoides; assembly: GCA_029783665.1. NCBI lineage: Eukaryota > Metazoa > Chordata > Actinopteri > Acanthuriformes > Acanthuridae > Naso > Naso thynnoides. The sequence goes on from JAQLOL010000002.1 coordinate 5,648,008, forward strand.
ATAGGGAAAAAATGTGGTTGCTAACAAGTGGCTGGATGAGACAACAGAGGGTGTCAAGGATGTTTAACGTCTATAAGCCTGACATGAAAATTAATCTGCTCACCAGTCCATTTTCACAGTCTTGTTTAAAGTTCAGAACAGTGGTGTTCATTTGTGAAGATTATTTTGCTGAATAAAACTTGTGGGTGTCCTGAAATTTTGTTTGCCACTAAGTGTATTTTCTGAAACATCCCTTTCTCTTGAGGGAATGAGTGATGGTAACTTCTGGTTTGGCGTACAAAAATACGTCATCCCTGCTGCATTCTAAAACAAATGTAAAATCAGCACCTTTTTTTACAAGCTTCCTAAGATTTTACACTGAGTGGAGGATCTTAAACTTGGGTAAAATGTGTCATTTAGGTCAGCAGCTGAGTAAAGCTTCTCACCATGTTCCAGTGTATGATTTGGTGTCTTATCCGGCTCACTATCTGGACACACTTCGCAACTGGGGGTCCATTTGTCGTTGAGGGCAGGAGGTCCTGGGCTCTTCTGTGGGGTTTTGGATGGAGTGGACACGGGTGTGGAGGTTGGGGTACTGGCTGTAGAGTTGGGTGCTGTAGGGCTGTCGCTTGTACTGTTATCTTGTGGCCCCTTTCCATTCAGCAAAGGGCCCTCTCTCTCTCTGAACAGCTTAGCCCCATTTTTTGCCTTCTTGAACAATACAGAGGTTCGCCGTCCAACTCCCCCCAGGGTGGGCCGCAGGGGGGTGCTGAGCTCAGGCAGGCCGTTGGTTACCACCTGTCCCTCACTGTGCAAAATGGGAGGCGGTGACCCGGGCCGCTCCTGTGCTTTAGTGCAATTAATGTTCTCTGCAGGGCTGTCTGACAGGTCACTGTCCAGCTTCAAGCGTTTGCAGGGCCAGCTGGGGGACTGGGGCTCTCCTGTGATTGGCCGCAGGGTGGGAGGCTCCAGAGGTGCATCCCCTTGTCGTGGAGGAGGAGCCGGCCCTGTAGGTTCCAGTGTTGGGGGAGAGGTGGATTTGAGGTCCTCTGGAAGATGAGAGGAGACAAATGAAATTCAATTTCACTCTGCATTTTTTAAAATGAATTCCCATTTAGTATGTAGTGTGATGTGGCGGTGTAGTATTCACACTGGAAAATGGTGTCACTCCGTAATGATTTCATTCTAACAGACTAACCACAGCCCGGCGGTAGTTGAGGTACTCTGTAGAGATGAGGGTCCTTATCAAGACGAGTGAATAAATATCTTTGCTCTCACAACTGCACACCAGCAACATGGTAACATGGCAGTTATGATGACTCAACTGACAAATCACAGGCATTCGGCTGCCCTTCCGTACGGTACCAAGAGACTGTTGGACGGGACTAGCCTCTAATCTGAAGTGGGATGATATGGCATGACTGTTCGTGGCCAATGGAGAGTGGTGAGTCCATGAGTGATGTATAGAAAGGTGCAGACATAGAGTGTACTGGGAGAGAGGAGTTGTGAGGCAGCCATGGCTAACGAGACTCTGTGGGCCCCTACTTACTAGACTGGAGACAGTGGGGTGGTTGGGGTTGGTGCGTGGGGGGGACCCTGGCTCAATTACCTGAGGACAATGTTCTGTTAGCTCATGTTCACAACTGGTCTCATTGAAAAAAGAGGCTTTCAAAGGTTCATGCATTGGCAATTTCATACTGTTGAAATGTCAGTGCTTTTCATCTCACACCTTTGTCTGAAGACAAAAGGCCGTTGTCTGCCTTAGCCTCTTTGTCGTCACCTTCCTCGTCATCGTCGTCGTCATCGTCATCTTCCTTCAGATGGCCATTTTGTAGACGCTGTCGCGGGTGCTGGCCCTGCCTGTAACGGATGTTGTTGATCTCGCGACGAAGCAGGCGGATGCGTCGGGTTCGTGCGCCGCTGCATCGCATGGAGGAGACAAAGTCCAGCTTTTCTAACAGCTCCTTCAGCTGTTCCTCCACTGTCATATGGAGCCGGTTGTCTGGATCCAGCACACTGTCAACTGGTCACAAGAAGGAGTTAGGTTAACAGTAAGCAAACTTGTATGTATAAACACCTTTTTTTAAGCTTGTCCCTAGTTTTTACCACAAAGACGAGTGTAATCGCTACTTTACACCACAGAATTTATATCTATCTCTGTATAGCTATAT
>JAQLOL010000002.1:5650257-5664020 GCA_029783665.1 Naso thynnoides
GTCAACAACAAAAAATTAATAATCTGTTTGATCACATCACCTTTTACAAAAATCCCTCATAAAAGATAATATTTGGAGGATGAATACACAACAGCCAAACGCAAAACAAGACATGCAACAGTGCCATACACTGGCAGCATTAGTACAGACATTATTATGACACCTGAAAGAAGAGACAACCTAAGGTCTGATTTGCTAAAGATCTGCGTGTGTAAAAATGTGCAAACTTGATGATCTCCTGCAAACAAATGTACAAACTGATCTACTGTGGGTGCCCAGTGAGGACTGCGTCTTTCAAATGAGCAAGACAGCGCACGCCGTCGTTTTAGCACCTTTGCCTTAATGAATATGCGACATATGGGGCGTTTTCACCCAAATGTGCAAAATACAGGGAGGAAAATACAGAAGTGCATTAAATTAATTTAATTCTAATTAATTAACTTAATTCATTGAATTTTAATTTCTGATAGTAGAGCTGCAACAATTAATCAATTGAAATAAAATTAATCGCTAACTATTTTGATAATTGATTAACATTCCAGTCATTTTTCAAATAAAGGAGTAAAAAGAATTGCTGGTTTGGCCTCTTATATGTGAGGATTTGCTGCTTGTCTCTGAAGTTTCTGATAATAAATGAGTCTTTGTGTTGTTTGAACAAAGGAAGCAATGTGGAGACATCGCATGGGCTCTGGGAAATTGAGGTACCAATTTTTTATACTTTATTGACATTTAATGGAATAAACAATTAATTGTGAAAATCGTCAGCAGATTAACTGAATAAAAAGAATTATTAGTTGCAGCCCTACTTGATAGCAATTTTGATTTGTGTTAATCTACCCAGCATTGTGCACGGACCACTGCTGTTACTGGGGAGATGAGGAATCATAGGCAAAATGACAGAATGCGTAGAGAACACTCTTTTACTGCTTGTGTCAACATTTTTGGTATGACAGAAAAAAACAAAAAAACATCAATACATATCGCCTATCCAGCGATGCCATTTTGGAGCTTTTGGATGAGCTCAGGGCTGATTGGGAGCCTCATATAAGACACTAAAGGCTGTGCTCTCTGCAGTCTCTTGGGTAATTTACGCTTTTTAAATCCATTCATTACAAAACCAATGCAAAACATGATTTAGGGTAACAAAATTATGATAAAATACAATTTATATTATCACGTGTATCTTTAAGGACAGTTCTAAAAAAACCTGATACAGCAAAATATTGCAATATTATTTATATACTGCACCGATTTTCAGCTATGAAGCATTATGCATCTTATTTCCTGAAGTCCTTGCAAATACCCACTCCTAGTATTTTTGTGACCTTCATTCATATTTTTTCATTCATTTTAATGTCACTCATTTAATCCTTTATTTTGAGAACATCTCCTGTTTTTTCAAATGAACTCTTGTTGTGCCCTATTGCCAAACAAAACAGAACATTCAGAGCAGCTGTTGCCCAAACAAAATTAAATCAATATTTGTCTTCCTATTACTCTTTTCTTTTTCGCAATTGGTGCGTCTCTCCTCCAGTGTGCTTCTCTCCTCCCTCCACGTTTCATTGTGCGTCTGTGCTGATCATTCTCTGAACTCTCATTGGCGGAAACCGTTAAAACATGCAAAACCATTATTTGAATACTGCCCCTGCCACCATGTTTGCACCTGTTGTCGGTCACAAAATTATTCTTAGCTGATCACCCGCAAAATGTACACCAACAAACTGACAATATGTTAAAATGCACATGCAATTTAGAACTCTCTATTTGGGATCGTAGTAAATCAGGCCCTAAGTCTTTTATCATAACTCCTCTCGCTTGAAAGTGAATTAAGAACATTAACATTAGTTTTATGGCGATTCTCAAAACAAGGTATGCATTGCCCACTTAGTACGTTCCAGTTTTCATAAACAAAAAAACAAAACATAAAATATGAAACTGAGCTGAACTTGCTTTTAATCCCATCTAGTTGACTATGAGTTGCAGTGCATTGATGTATCATCATTAAAATAAATGTTTAACTGTACTGGATCACAAACCAAGTATCTAAATAAAGCATTCAATAAGATGAGGGGCATACACACATCTTAAGAACAAAAAACAGGTCTGTTGAAATTTCCTGTTGAGTACCACTTTGACTTACCATCCTCCCAGGTGCAGCTGTAAAAGTCTCGTTTCTGTGGTGACTCTGGAAGGTGCATGCCGGTGTCCAGATCCAGACCGGTGTTTGTGGCTTGTCGTTGGGCATGGCGCAGTATGGCTCCTCCCAAGTCTCGAAGACGCAGCGCTGCCCGGTGAAAGACTGTGTCCTTGGAATTGTAGAGGAGACAGTTGGACACCATCAGGTTGAAGTCGGACTCCAGGTCAGCCACTGAGCGGTAGGCGTGACTCTCGAGCTTCGACAGCATAGTGGAAAAGTCCATTGGCTGGCTGATGAACTCCAGGTAGTCTGGAACCTGAGGACAGGACATAACTCTGAACATTAATGAACACACTGGCAACTAAAATCCAAATTGCAGGCAGTGTAGAAAACTTGACAGGTGAAAAAGGTGAATCTGATGGTTTTCTTTCGAGCAAAAAATGTCCTGTCATCAAGTTTAAAATTCTGCCATGTGCCTCTCTAAGCTTAAAGCAGCAGGCAGGCAGGACCTAAAAAAATTTGCTGTTGATTAACTTAATTTCTAATGTGCAGGTTAAATCAGTTTACTTTTAAATTTCTGAGTAAATTTTGGTTGAATTCAACAGTAATGAAGCTGTGTTTCATCTGTGGTTCACTTTTGCTTTAAACTGGCTTCCCCTCCATACCAAAAGTGGCTAAAGCTCATGGCTGTTGCACATTAAGTGCTGTCAACTGAACTGATGGACAAAAACTTATTTCTCAGAAACTCTAAATTGAAGCTGATGGAGTACATAAAGCATAACAGAAAGGGCCTACACATTGTCTGGCAGATTCTTGCATTTCTGTGTTTTCCTAACATTGCTCATTTTGTATTAAGACTTACTTAAAATGGGATCAGAATGGGGAGAAGCGCTTCTGGGGACAGCAGCCTGTCTCACTTCTCCACTCTAAACTGTGTCCACACATCAGGTGATGTAACAGAAAAAAATGTCCTACCTCCTTGATGTTGACCGGCTGTGCAAAGATCTGCGCTGTGTCCTTTTCCTGAAGTTGCTCCAAAGTTGAGCGGAGCAGCACCAGCATCGGGGTCAACTGCAACTCCAGAGCTGCTTGGTGAACTTTGACCTGCATAAGTCAAACAATAAGCATGTAATGTAGGACTGAAGAGATCGATTACTCTTGTAATCAAATAGTCTAACAAGTATTACTTCAACTTAAAATAATTGTAATAAAAATAAATGGATAAGAAATACTTTTTCTTAACTTTATAAAAGAGCGAGAGTAAATATATCAAAAAGAAGAACAAAGACAGGTCTGACATGAAAAATATACCACCAACTGGATTCCTTTTTAGAAAATAAAAGCAACAAATTTATTACTTTAAATGCAAACAAAAGATTTAACTACCTACTTTGATATTACAGTAGACACACGGGTTCTGTTTTGTGTCAGTTTGATGTGATTCCGTGACACTTTTTGACATTTTTATGGCCCATCTCTTCTTTTCTGCCTCATGCATTTTTTTCTCTCTTTCTTCCATTTGCATTCATGTGTTCTTAAGATTACCTGTCCACAGCATAACTGCCTTGTGCAACTGTAATAATAATTCTTGTGAATCACAATGTGCTGTATATTCTCATGCAGATTAAACAAAACCTTGATTCAAAGAATTTACGTTGATTGTTTAAAGTAATTAAGCCAATAAAATATATGTGGAGTTTCAGCCCAAATTTGATGTCAACATGTGCGGAAGTTGCATTCAGATTCTACTGGCTATTCTGGAGATCCTATGTATAATTGTCGATTTTAAAGGATTTTAATTTCAAAAAGGTATAGGTTTGTTAATCTCTCAGTAAAGTAATTCTACCCATTCAGAGCAGACGCCTCCTGGTTTGTTTTGCCATTCATTCGTGCTGAGGGGCCAGTGCATTATGTTAAAGAAATGTCCAAATATACTCTCTATAGCATATACAAAGACAGGTGGGACCATCTAAACATTTTAGAACTCCAGGCAATCTTCAGGAGCAACTTAGAAGTTTAAATTCCTGCAATTTATGCAATTACCATCTTCAAAATTTTAGTTAGACAAGTGAGACTCATTTGTGTATGTTACCTGTTCTCGTTTGAGTTTCTCCCTCTTGCGGATGAGCTCCACCAACAGCCTGGCTTTTTCAAGGTCATGCCGCAGCTTCTGCCAATATCTCAGTGCTTCTCTTGCAGCAGAAACCTTCTCATCCACCTCAGGCTACGAAGAACAACATGTTTTAAAGCGCCATTGTAAAAACATTGTATAAGAGAAAAGACAGAAGTTTAAAAACTGTTTGTTACATTGAATACCAAGAAATTTTATCATCGAAGTACAGATATACTTTCACGCTGTAGTTCTGTTTCTTGCCCTGACCTGTTCAGTATTTCTTTGGGATTGGATATTAGAGTGCAAACGCCGGACCAGCGGCACACCGTTCCGTGACTGACGCTTCAGTAGCCAGTAGCTATGCAGCCTTTGCATGAACTGGTTTTTCCTCTGGAGGATGATTCCTTTACAGATGATATTCAGCCTGTGCAAAAGAGATACATGCAGGTCAGTAACATGACCGGCATTAGTTCAGGCACCCGACTGGAGATCTAAGTCTTGTAACTGTGGACTCATACTTACTTTTTAGCAAATCAAAAAGCCTCTATCAAAATGGTGCTTTGAAAAAACAAATAAAATATTAAGATAATATCTATATCTATAGATATAGACAGACAGAAAAAAAAATCTAACCTGCTTGTGGGGATCTGAGGCACTGTTACTTGTGTGGTTGACTCTGTGCTCTTCTTCCCTTTCTTTTTGTCTGTCTTAGCATCATCTTCAGATTTCCTGCCTTTTTTTGGTGTAATAGGACCCTCTGTGTAGGCACTCCGTCCTCTACTAGCTCTCCCTCTGCTGCCCACCACTCTTCCCTCACTCTCCTCATCTGAGCCAGTCTCTTGTCCTGGTGGTGAATGGGCCCCACAAAATGCTGTCTTCTTCACAGAGAAAGTGGTCCCGTTGACATTTGTTTCTCGCACAGGATCTATCTTCATAAAAAGGCCTGCACGCTGAGCACATGTGACATGAAACGCAGTGTAACAGTTTGCTTTATGACACTGAATTGAAGCACCACGGCCCTTCTGCTTACACAGGTAGCAGGTCAGTTTCCAGCGTGCTGGGGGAATGTTATTAACCCCTTCCACAGGTTCTAGAAAAACTGTGTTGGCGAAGCAGACTTCAGGGATCCAAATGGCACAGACCACATGTGCCCAGCGTCCATCACTAGTTTGCTTGAAGGCGCCACCACGGTTAGGACATAGAACACAATCAACGGGTTTCTGAGGGGACTGGAGGCAGCAGCGGCACAGCCACTGGCCCTCGGGGATGTAGGGGACTCCGTAACACTCCTGGTGCACGGCCAAGTTACAGGAGTCGCAAAAGAGGATGACGTTGCTGTTGAGGCACTCATCGTCCAGGCACACGCAGCAAAAGGCATCATCGTCAATCGTGCTTTGAGAGGGCGCCCTGCTGCGGGCTTCTTGGTACGCCTCCTCCTCCAGCCGATCCACTAACAGCTCAAAGGTATCTGGTGAGACAGCAGAGTGACCCTCTGACGTCCGGCCAGCATTCACCATCTCCAGCCAGGCAGTATCTTCTTCGTCCATGTCATATTCTGCCTCAGTTTCTTGCTCCTCTGGTATGCGTTCAATGTAACGGTAGTATGCTGTAGGGAGAGGAGGTGCCTCAACTGGCACAAAGGTTTCTAGAACACTAAACTTAGGTTCAGGCAGGGTCATGTGATGGTGTGATGTGTTAATTTTTTCGGGTGTTTGTGGATGAGAATTGGGGCAGTGGTTCTTAGAAGGTGGTGGCGTCTTGACAGGAGGACATTTGGAGTCTTTCCTGCGGCCTCGGGGTGTTACGGTTTTGCGGACTGTTTGGGCACTGCTGGTGGGAGATGTTGATTGCTCACTGTTCTCCTTGTTGCTGTTACACTCACTAATGTCCTGAGCCATCATCTCATCCTCAGTGATGACCTCCAAGGGCTCCAGAATTGAAATACGGTGAAGCCTGCCATCTAGCTCCACCTCCACCACCTTTTGGGCCTGTGCGTAAGTCAGGGTTTCTCTGCTCGGAGATGCTTTGAGGCTGTAAGGGGATGGGGATCGTTGGCGGGCACCCCCACGCCCACCAACTGTCCCATTGGACTTTCTGACATCAGCTCCACCTCCTGCAGCCACCGGGCCTTTTCGACGTGGCTTCCTCATAGGCCACCAGTCACTCTTTCCGTCCTGTCGGTTTAAAATGAATAAGATAAAACATTAACCCTAACCCACACTAAGCCTACTTTTTATATTGTACAAAAATAAACATCTGCTAGTGCCACAGTGAAAAACTGTATAAGGATTAGCCTTCTATGGTGAAAAACAGTACGTACGGCTTCAGGGACTCCATTATCGCATGTGACCATTTTAAAATCTTCACAGTAAGCAAAGTAAATAAAATCTGATGTCATTGCTGTAACAACAGCTCAAAAACAAGTACTAAGGAGACGAAACATGCTATGGACTTCCTGCCATATCAAATAATTCAAAAGTGTGATTAAACATTTTAGAGACAATATCATCTCTAGTGTAATACATTCCTTTACACAACTCTCAAAACTCTTAATCAAAACATGCCGAAATACAAAGACTGATATTTTGAGAGTAAGTCTTCACTGTCAGCACACACACACACACACACACACACACACATACTCCCAGCCAGTAAAGACAATAATCTGTAGATTATTCTCGATTTTATCTCATAAAATACTGGCAACTATCAGGGATATCCACAACACAACGGGCACGTCCAATCAGCAGACAGAAGGTTTGACCGATCCACCCCTGAGCCAATCAGCTGTAACTACCATGGTCTATACAGTGTCCTTATTTCAGGAGTAAAATGTCAGCCATATTTACAATTTTAAAACACAGTAAAAGCTCTTCTGTGGTTTATATTTTAAAGTAGTTTTGTACGCCAACACTGTAGCACTGCTTCATCTGTTTAAATCGGGATGAGAAAGACACAGTATTCCGTTACTCTGACATAACCGTACGGAGACAAAAAGTTAAAAAATATCAGCTAGCTAACCTGCTAACTTTAACAGATGGGAGTTCCAACATTAGCTGGCTTGTTATTTTTAAACGTTGACAAGGTGCGGAACAAGTTAACCTTCAACTGTTGTTAACTAAAATGGAGCTAAAAGTTCTTAGCCACTCTATAGCAGAGAAAAAAAACAATTTGAAGCAAACTTAGCGTTAAGCCATCTTACCTATTATGGCAACTGGCTGACGCGGGTAGCTCGACAGCCGGTGGTCTAAAGCCGCTTCTACAGTAATGGTTGCTTAGCCAGCCGCCTTACTTGCTGCGGTCTTAGAGCTACTAGCTACTAGCTACCGTTAGCCAGCTACAGCCGGTATGTTTCACTCGCTGTTAATTTATAACACTTCCGTTTCTTCACAACACGGCGTTTGAGAAGTCAGCAGTCAATTCGAAGGTTTACCGAGAACAGAAGTAGTATTTTAGCATGATCGATTTGAGGAAAAAGCTTATTGTCGGCCTAATTTTACAAGGAGAAATACTAGCCTCCTTCGGCTATCTGGCTAGCTATTTGGGTATGTATGTGCTAAAGCGAAATGAGCCAAAGTAAAAACACTGAACTTCCGGATGTATCTTTCAAAATAAATACCTTATGATTGAGTTGACGTTTCATCACTAATAGTCCCAAAATGATACATTGACCGTGTGACCGAGTTTAATTATACACAGTTGTTTTTCCTGCGAAACACGACCCTTTTACTGCATACATATCTATGTAGAATACTGATCCACACTGCGAAATAAACCATATGTTTGGTGAGCAGTAGGGCAATCCAGGGATGCCTACGTGGTCTGCTACAAATCGCAGACAATTTTTCTCACCCTTTTTCTACAAATATATGTGTTGTAAATTAATTTAATGCTCCTGATGTAACATAGTAACATAGTACTTGTAGCTGTGACATTTCTTGGAAGCGTTTGATCTTCTTACATCAAACAATGTCCAATCCAGTCCAGCCCAACTTCATTTATAAAACACATTTAAAACAACAGTTTTTACCAAAGTGCTGTACACACAAATAAATAATCACACAGTGAGAACGAAGTAAATATACAAATACCAGTTTACACTAAAACAATAGCCTAATACACAAGACTGCGTTTATTAGTTAATAAGATCAGTTGTCTAAAAAGCAAAACCCTTAAAACAATGAGTTGCCTTAAAAGCGAGACTGAATTTTAGTCATGAAATACATTACTGTTCTTTATTTTGACAGTGAAAGGCCTTATTTCCGCTTTTATGGTAGCCTGTGGGTTACCTTGATAGCAGCAAATTGATACAAGTTGGTCACGCCCCTTTGACGTCACCAGGCCATGATTTTCGCGCGCAAGCCACTTAGCAGGGTCAATGACAGATAAGTCTGTGTTGATCTTGGGACAGGTTCACGCTTTGTAATTGTGTCGCTTTTAATCCAAATGTACCTTTCAAACAGCGCTCTGGATCTGGACGCTTCTCTCTGGACTGGAGTTACAAACCTTACGCATGACTCGTCACCTCATGAATTTAAAACGTGTACACACATTTAGGCTGATCATGGATTGAATTGTTTATTCTACTTGTAGACACATGCATACAGAATTGACCTCAGAAAAAGCAACAACCATGTTTGTATTACTGGTTAAAATATCACGGGCAGCAGTAGATATAGTGCAAGAATCCCAGTTAAACAGCTGATGCAATGAATTAAATTGAATCACCTTAACCCTAAAAAAAAACCAACTTAAAAATAAATGCAACAGTTTTGTTTTTGTGTTATTTTTTTTACGCTAAGCAATAGTTGAAGACTTTTTCTTTTCTGCACACAAAAGATGTATTTCTCTCAAATTATGAGAACAAATTTATTCAAATCTGTCAAATGAATACCTCTCCTTGGCCACAGTAATCTAAAAAAAACATTCTTAAAATCTTACCAAAAACAAACTACTACTACTACTACTACTACTACAAAAAAATACCTTTTTTTAAACATCATACAACCAGGGCTTCAGGTTCTTTTCAAAGTAGTCTTTTTTTAAGGCACTACCTTTTGCCTCATGCATTGTTGATGTCGATCAGGTTGTTGATTGTGACATATGGGGTAGTGGCCCATTCCTTGTCAATGGCTATGCAAAACTGCTAGATATTGGCAGGACTTGGAACACAAGGCCAATCGAGAGCTTCCCAAACATACTCCACGATGACATGTCTCGTGAGTATGCAGGCTATACAAAAAACTGGTATGTATTCAATTTTCAAGAATATGGGCAATAACCCCACTGCAACCATGGAGCACTAAATATTCACACCGTTGACATTAGCAAGCTGCTCGCCCACGACGCCATGCACACTGTTGCCTATTTGACAGATACAAAGAAAACTGGGCTTCACTCTTGAAGGGAAAATTTTTCCTACATGCCAGACGCTGTCGAGCACAGGCATTTGCCTACTCAAGTCTGTCGTGATGACTAGCTGGGGACACATCAATAAATGGTTGAGAACGCTGTGCACACAAATAAGCTTCCCTGAGAGGTTTTTCTGACATTTTCCGCAGAAGTTCTTTGCTTGTGCAAACTAGCATGTGCAACAGCTGACTGGGTGGGTAGTCAAAGCCTTTTTGCAGGTAGAAGAATAGGATGTGGAGGTCCTGGACTGGCATGTTTGCTTGTTTGGTATGCGGTGGTGAGGCTGGTTGAACATACTGCCAAATTCTCAGAAACCACATTTGAAGTGAATTATGGAACTAAAATGAACATTCAGTACACAGACAAGAGCTCTCTGGAGGACATAACTGTCAGCAGGCTGATTACACGCTCTTCCTGTGACAAAACTGCACGTTTTAGAGCGGCCCCTTGTTGTTTACAGCCCAAGGCTCACTTGCGCAGTAAACATACATCAGCGTCTTGACAGAACAAACCTGTCAGGTGAAGGATTATTGTGGAAAAAAGGAAAAGTGAAAACTTTGACAGACATAAGCCTTCTGAGTACACAGAAAAGTCTTAGAAAACCAGGAGTGAAAACATAAGTGTTGACTTTATAATTTTTGTTGAGAGTATATCACACAGCAGCCTTTAAATGTAGCCATCTGTTAAAGTACATATTAAAAAGCTGCTACATAGCGGAAAGATCAACAAGAGTTGGGCTTAAAATTATGAGCAAGTTTGAAGTTATGATAAATACAGCATGGCAGACATTACAGCAGTGAAGTGAGCAAACAACAGTGTCATGCAAAGGTCACACACACTGTCATGGTTACATGGTCCCGCTGACATTCATAATTAATTGCAAATTCATACAGTAACTTCTCAACATTCGGGGCTTTGTTGTTCAGGGATTTTCAAGGCATTCACTGACAAGCCCAGACATTGTGCCTGGCTGATTATTTTGATTAACAATATAGAGTAAAAACATGCTTTATTAATTCAAGACTATTTAAATGCAATTTATTTTAACTGGCTATAAGGTAGAATAGAGGTTTTTGGTGTAGTCTGTCTTGGGTAGCGACATTAACTATTTTCTGCAAAAACAAAACTTCATACACATCTTGTCTTATTGTTTAATTGGAAAAAAATATTACAGTAAGTTTTACAACAAACCCTGTGACTTTTAGTCATAATAAACTTGCAAGACAATCTACTTATAAGCAATGTGTAACATAAAGAGCAATTTATACTTAGGAAAACAATTGCACAACACTAAAAAAAGTAAGTCAATTTTCACTCTCTCAACACTGATTTAATATCTGATCAAATCCAGAGTAAAAGAAATAGCGCAAATTCATAATTTGAATCAACAAGGGCACCATTGGCGGTATAATGTGTAGGTTGGAGCATCAGTAGTGAGAAGACATTCATCAGGTCACGGAGACATAGTCAGTGTGTTTTTCCTCTTGGAGTCCCGCCGTGGGAACGGCACAAAGCTCCTTACCTCTCTGTGACATAACCCTGTGGGCAAAGGGGAACAACTATTTGTTTTTTTTTTTTGCATGTGCAACATGTCCACAACTCCAGTAATTGTTCAAACAGGAAGCTCTCAAAGGCATACAGCACGGTATTTTAACATTAAATATTAATTTCCACATTAACAGAAGACCTGCAACAGAATGTGTATGCAGCAAATCTTCCAATATGGCCAACACGGTAAACACTTAGGAAAGAGAACATGTTCCCTTTAACCATTTGAAAAGCAAGATTATCAGACTTTTTACAGAAGCATATGGCTTCCATAACATCTTTGTCATATAACAGCACAGAAAAAATGTCTTACTGCATTCTACGAAAGTCTATTTTCTGAGAAATGTGATACTGTAACACATCCGTTCTGAGATCTGTAAATGCTGTGAACGATGGATAAGTAGTAGTAGTTAATACACTTCTCAGAACCAAAAATATGAGCGCTTATTTCAGTTATGTTTCCAAATTGTTTTTCACTCACGCTTCCACTCTTCTAGAGACATTGTGGCATTGTCATAGCTGTCATCATATGGTGTAGGCTCAGGAAAGTCATCTTGGTCCCTCAGGGAGTCAAAGTACGGGTGCTCCAGAGCCAGTTCAGCTGTGAGCCTCTCGTCTCCGTCCAGAACCAGCATTTTCTCCAGCAGGTCGATACCTGCAAACAGATGGAGGTTGGAATAATGCAGTGAAAAGATTTAACATGAAAAGCCACCAAATTGTACATGTCAATATATAAAATAAGTTAACTGACATTAGTCATAGGGCAGGTTGTGGAAGTTTTCCAGAGGAAATAGATAAAAATGCAATCCAAAGGAAATACAGTATTATGATTTTTTTTTTACCCATTTCATGCAACAATTGATGCAATTCCAAAATGTACAAAAACAATCCTGCTGACGCCAGGTACATAAAATGTACCAATTTCCTCTGTTCTTCACCTACCTGACATCAATTGTTAGGAACAGTAAATGGAAAAGTGTTAATGAACAGAGTACAAGGAGCATTATTATGCTGTTACATAATTTAGACACAAAAGGCGTAAAGGAACATTATGAAACACTACTTCTACAACAGACTGTGCGCAGGAGTAAAAGACTATATTAAATGTATCTCAAGTGAGATAATTAGGTTAAAAAACATTTTTCGGCTGGTTGAGCCCAACAAAGGTCGTCGCTTAACTCACACTTAACACTGGCTGCAGGAAACAACGTCGCGAAGTCTTTTCTGGGGTAGCGATGTAGACTCTTAACATAATTTTTGGCCTGTTTTTAAAGAAAAAAGAGAAATAAAGTAAGACATCAAAAACAGAACAACAAATATGGAATGCAAATCCAAGAAAAACATCTCATATTGCATGTATTTAGATTAGTATTTTAACAGATCAATTACAATAAACTACTTTTTGTTGTTTGTTAGCCACTGGCTAATGTTTAAATGAAAAACGAACTGCTTAATTTTGCAGATAATACTCTGTTGTTGTTTTTTTTAAATTCATCATTTATCAAATAATTTAACCTTCATTGTTCAAGTTATTATGTAGTAAATTCTTTGCATGCTTTACACCTTGCAGTAATATTACAAATGAGCTAACGGTATTACTGAGGTTAAATTAACATAGTGTGCTTTTAGTCTTTATCATTAAACTGTCAAAACTATTTTACACACTGAGCCATGCAGTAACACATCAGCAAAAACAGGACTGTGATAGAAAAATGTGTCAAATTTGGTCAAATTCATAGCAAAAGAAATTTTAGCATTATATGAGAACTGGTTAAACCAAGAATCAACCAGCTTCACTAACCAAAGGTAACTCCTAGCATCCAGGAATCCACACAAATAAAACTCCAAGAAAAACGAAAAACAAAAAACAACAACGAAAACAACAACCCTAAAATCACCCTGCTTGCAAAAATGAAGAAAGTAATATAACATTTAAAGAAACTGCTGTTCACAAGTCCACTGCAGTACACATCTGAACATTAGAAACACGCAGGCAAGCTTTGAGGTCTGAGCTTGTTACACACATTCATTTCATCCATTATTTGTATTATTGTTGAGAATAATAAAAACATGCATTTATCATTCAGTCCTTGTGTCTGAGTTTTATGGGAAATAACTGAATGGATAAAAACTAAACTTGTTTCAGACTGACTACATTGTAAAGATT
Organism: Naso thynnoides; assembly: GCA_029783665.1. NCBI lineage: Eukaryota > Metazoa > Chordata > Actinopteri > Acanthuriformes > Acanthuridae > Naso > Naso thynnoides. Next base: position 5,663,635 of record JAQLOL010000002.1, read on the forward strand.
TTTTAAAAACTATTTTTCTTGATGACCTTTAGATAAAAGGCGTATTTCCATCATTGATTTCCATGTCTCTAAATAACTTGACTTTCCATTACCTCTTTGTTGTGCATGTTTTTCTTCTAGTACAAATGACAGATTTTAAAATCTTACAATGTAAAATGGCTTCACTTAAAAAAGGATGCAGAGCTTCTCTACCTCTCCATCTTAAGCTTAATATACTTAAAGTTTTAGGCAGTGAGTTAGGATACTTTTTTTAAGTGAAGGTAAGTTATGACATTTTACAGTGAACTTCCATTACCGTTTAAGTTTTTATATATATATATATATATATAAGTTCAAGTTTCACAAGTTTAATGAAAGTATAAAATTTGTGAACAGAGGCAGGATAT
>JAQLOL010000002.1:5672158-5683697 GCA_029783665.1 Naso thynnoides
ATATTTAACCCAAAGAGTGGACACATCCCAAAAGTGGAACAAACAATCTACAAATCTGCAGTATTTCAGAAAGCACACTCATAATAAACATAGCCCAAACCGTATGTCAGGCTAGAAAGGCCGTCACTGAGGATGAGTGTTGATGGGTGTAGCGCAGAAAATATTTAATGTTAACCTGGATTCCACAAAATGACAATTATACAATGTTACAATATGAAATGGAAAAAGCAAGGAGGACTAGAAAAATGTTTAAAGAAGAGTCATAGAAAGAGACGAACGTCCATCTCCTCAGTGAGTCCTCTAGGAGATACATAATCCAGAGTATATATCCAAAATAATTTGCGCCGTAAAAGGAGATTATCAATCTTTTTTGACTTCAGCCTTGACTTCAGACCCACTTGCTTAATGTATTACATGTCATGTACAATTGGGCTTATATATTATCCCCGGTACATAATTCTACATATTATATGAAATTCTATCACAGAAGATAATTATTTCAGTCGACTGTGTCATGTGATCTGTATCATGTCACATGATTATTAAAGTCTCATCTGACAAAGCAATAGCTGTCTGATGAAAGCGTGGGTTTGCTCAAAACATTCGTCACATTGTGGTGCAATATATCACCTTAACCGAGCCCTGCAGAGTGCGAGTCCTTTTTGTCTTTTTTAAATGTTTTGATTGTGAAATTTGTTCCCATTCTTGTGTGTTATGCAACTTAAGTTGGTGAACAGTATCTGCAGTATATCTGTTGTTGTATTTTGCACTTAATAATGCCCCACAAGTTTTTAGGAGGAAACAGGTCTTAACTGCAGGCTAGTTAAGTACCTGTGCACTTTCACTGTGAAGCCATGCTATTGTAACGTGCAGAATGTGGCTGGGTATCCTCTCGCTGAAATAAGCAAGGACGTCTGTCCCTAAAAACGACGTCCTCTGAGTGGCAGCTTATGTTGCTCCCAAATCTGCATGCGCCTTATTTGGCATCAGTGGTGACTTCACAGATATGCAAGTTACCCATGCCATGGACAACAACATACCTTCATGACTTTTAAACCCTTTTCCTCTTCATCCATGATTTTTCCAAGAACAATTTGAAATGTGGACTCACTGGTCTACAGATCACTTTCCCACTTTGCATTAGTCATTCTCAGACGAGCTGCGGCTCAGAAAAAATCCACAGCATGCCTGGTTGTGGTTGATATAAGGTTCTCCCTTTTGCAGGGTAGAGTCTTGACTTTTAAGATAGTAGTATAATACATTATAATGCTATTGTCATAAGAACTAGTTTTAGTGGGGATGTAAGGTTGGCTTCTCATAGATAACTGGAAAAAATAATATCAACCTGGAAATGAAACAAAGGACCAACAGTCATACCAACTGAGCTGCTGCCATTCATATAATGTGGGCAGAAAGGAGAGTTTGATGTCATCTACAAAATTCTATTTACTGAAGTGGAAGAAAGTGATGTATACTAGCTTACAGTAAGTACATATGCTGTAACTGTTTATCCATTTAACATAACAATTCAACAATGTTATTATGAATGGACTTTACTGAAGTTTTAAAATCTCGACAAGGTACAGGTATGGAAATCATTAATTTCAAGAATCTTAATAAGGGTCTTGCAAGTCTGCTTTATGAATGACACAGATAATAACGCTGTAAACTCTCCATCTGTTTGTTGTTAGTTTGACAGCCATGAGCATGAGTGTCTAAGCTCTGTTCTTATCTCACTCTCATTTTCTCTCTCCCTTCTGGCTCTCTTTTCAGTATCAAGGCTTCATTGTCCTGGAATCTCTCTCTCCCCTGGCTGTCAGTGCCACATATTAGAAATTTGGATCTGAATCTTTGGCCTTCAGCAAACTCAGCCTCACCTCTTGTCTCCTTCTCTCTTGTGGAACAATGCCCTTGTCTCTTTCCTGTCTGTGTGAATCATGTCCTTGAGTTTTGCCTTTTGTGTATTTAAGTTCTCTTTTTCCTCTCTTTACACACTTCCATGGTACAGAGGAGGTCTTGTGGGATGCCCCCTCTGTTGCTTTTCCTTTTTTCCTAATTTAAATTGCAGGTCTAAGGCCACTTTCAGTCTGACCTTAGCCTTGTATGAAAGAATGCAGCCTGCAGATTAATTTGAATGAGGCTAATCTGGCAACGCAGTGGAGGTCCAAACCAAAGGCCTTTTTGCTATAACCACTAATCCAAATGTGGTATAATACTGCTACAATAGTGCAAAAAAAGAGAAACGAAGGTAATGATTTTGTAACTCTAGTTTTACAGGCACAGACAGAGTCAGCTACTGGACCATATGACCATATGGGTATACTCTCCAATAATGTGCATGCTTTTGCACACTGAAAATGTGCATGTCTGTATCAGGCCAAACAGGACAAATCTGTCTAGTAAAGTACAGTAAAGCAGCATTATTCTCATTATACAATAAATTGTACAACGAAATTGCGAGGTTAGAGTGGAGAGTTAGTCCTGAGCTGACTGAGCGTGCTGCCACATTGGGCCAACCTAACCTGCTGTGCCTAATGTGCATGTTTTGATGGTGGGAGGAAACCAGGGCACCCAGAGGAAACCCGTGCAGACAAGGGGAGAACATTCAAACTCCACACAGAAAGGTCCTACCCCAGCCAAAGTGAGCCCAGGATCCTCTTGATGTTAGACGAGCGGACCTGGATTTGAAATAGGACCTGAATGCATCCTGCCCCCTATAAAAGAAAGTGACACCTTACGCCGCCATCTGTAACCCCTTCAGTGAGTCATGTAGTAGCAGCAGGGTCCACAGTTGGGGGACTCCATCTGTGCTTATACAGCTATGGTTACAATATCGTGACCTTTGTTCCATCTCGCCTGTTGAAAGTCAGCCCTGCCACGACAAGTCATCAGACCAGCCTGCTGATTCTGGCTGGCTACAGGTGAGTCGCTGCAGCCGACCTCCTTCCTCTCTGTAGCCCAGACAGCAGAAAGCAGGGAAGCAGGAGGACTCTATCCCAGTAAATGAGAATCAACTAGAGCTGCGAGAAATTACGGTGTAAAAACTGACCTTATGATCGGACAGGATGTAGACCATGACCATTGCCACGCAAATGCAAATTATCCGTAGGCTATGAGTGTATGCTGTTGGAGGAACATACCCATGGTATCCAAAAGAGGGCAGAGCCTGTGTGAGATAGAAAGATAAATCTCATTGGCATTTCAGTTCATAAAACATATTAAAGCCCAGTGTCATGATAAAACCTGCAAGCAGGTGGTTTATGATGGGCTCCCTCCTGTACAGTAACATTAAAAGAATAATCCATTAGTGGCTGGAGCCAGTGATCTTCAAAGGACAATTTAGTACCTGGCACAGGCATAATTTAATAGTTCTACTGTAAAATCGACCAAATGGGCTGAAAGTTTCCTTCCCCTTGTCATTCACCTTGACAAAAGCTTAAAGTTTCAAGTGTATTCTGGCAGCCACAGTCTGTCAGTCCTCATGTGGAGCTGTCGAGATATATGCATTAGACTGAATGAATTCACTGTCCTATATGCATATTACGATAAAATCTGCATACTTTGCTTTGTTCAGTGTATTTTACACACTACCTACAGGCTAATATATCTAAAATTGAGAAATCCAATTTGACAGACATGTATAATCTGTCTGCCTTCGCCAATATTGATCACAGAATCATTTGCTCTTCACTATTTATTTGCATTTAGTCAATCTTTACAGGTCACTTCCGAAAATAGTTTTCATCGGCTTGAAGAGGGCATCTGCCACTCTGTCTGGGTAAATGTCAGGGAAATGCCAAATTTTGGAGACATTCGGAATCTTCCAGACACCAACCACAAAAGATTTTGATTAACTTCTAATGAGTGAATTGCATCAGCTTTTGGCAGAAAAAATAAACTAGACCAGCCGTTAAATCGGGTAAAATTTATAATCGGTATATCAGTAATAAGTTGGTTAGAGGAGAGGCGAATTTCATTTTGTTGTAATAGGTGATCAGTGTTCTTTTATAAAAGCATTATAATTTAGACTTTTTCAGTGATATTCAGTTATAACTGAGTCAAACAGAGCAAAACATTGTCTGTAAAAAGATATGCTGAAAATATGCTGATTCATATTAAACATCACCCACACTGTGGTTTCCTAGTTTATATTTTTAAAGCTATAAAAGTCAGCAACAGTCATCTTAACCTTTGTGGCTTTACGTTATGCTTCAACAATCAAATGATGATGCCATTTTCAAAAACACACATCAAACATATTTTTAACCTACTTAGCCTGCCACTTATGCTTTGAGGTATAAGCTTGTTTTGAAATGCTACCTTTACAAGATATAGCAGATGGGAGGCATCAGCTGCTCTGATCCTTCTCTACACATCTCGCAGTTTAATTTAAGCTCAGCATGAAAAAAGCTATACATGAGGAAATGTGAAAAGGCTTCACATCCAGGTGTTGGCATGTTTACTGACACTCAAAATTTTCTGGAAAAGTTCTTGACACAGGCCACAAGAGGGCAGTAGTGTCTAGCAGAGAGCCACAGGACGAGCTGAGTGTTGCATCTGAATGGTGCATTTAGGCCCTTTTAACAGATCAGTGACCAGTGCAGCTTCATTTAGGCACGGATGTGCCCCATTCACATCCAATAACATCAAATAAACCTACTGTCTGAGCTTTTAATTTTGTAAAGAATGAGTCATATAGGGGTAAAATGCTTCACTTGTGCAGGAGAATTTATTCCCAGGAAAGATCTTCCAAACACTGACTCCGAAGAACAGCAGAAGCTTTCATGGGTTGAATCATTACTCTACTTTAATAATTGGCAACGGAAGCAAAGACGCTGAATGAGATAGTAGTAGATGACACATTTATTTATGTGAACATGTCACAGAGTATTATTTTAAAAGTAAAAGTCTCTGAGCGGTACATTGCATCAGCTTCCCCCACACAGGGTGGATTGGTAGATAATAAAATAACATGGCATGTCCTCTATTCTTGCTTATGATGCAGATACACTTGCGTGACTGGTGGCATATATGTGACTCAAGACAAAGCCAGACCCACACACACACACACACACACACACACACACACACACTATACATCACTGCAACATCATTGCACACACACTGAGAATCTTACACTCTCAGCCTGTATGTCTTTTCTTTTCTCCATCATTTGTGCTTCAAACCAACTGCCAAAATCCTCTCAAGCCAAATCTGACTTGACATTTTGCAACACTGAATCAGCAGCGAAAGCAGGCGAGCACGTAAAAGGATACTGCTGGAGAGACACAGGAAGGAGGGAGGCAGCGTGTTTCACAAAAGGCCATGACTAGAGGAAGACATCTATTTGCCCCTGGTGCCACCAGAGCACAGGATGGCATTAACCTAATGAGTCTTAACATAATAATTAAACGTTCCCCACTGAATGATACTCTCTGCTGTCCTTTACCAATGGAGAATTAATTATTAGTATCAATCAATGATGCTATCTGTGGGTGTTACTTGGTTAAGAAGGGAGATGGGCAGACAGTGGCATTTAGCTGTGATTAATGAAGTGACCTTCCCTTCAGCCTTGGCTGAGATCGAGAAAAATCTATTCCATTGCAAAGTGACCTCCGCTGAGGGATAGGCTGGTTGGGACACCAACATGCACCAAACATCCAAATGCAAAAAAACACACACACACACACAGATGCACACACAAAACCTTCAGCAGAAGTACTAGGCATTAGAACAGGTGCAAAACTTCAGGAAGTTGTGTCTTAGAATGCCACAACTGAGGTTTTTCTCGACATACTTTTTTGGTGAATAGAGAAATACTACTCTGGTAAAAGTCTAACTTCACCAAAATTACAGAAATTTAGGAGCAAAATTATTATTTTTATTAGATCTCTATGCTTGTGAGAAGGCACAGCAATCACTTCATCATGTAACTGTTGTCTTTTGTTAGACTTTGGCATAAAAAACGTAGCCAGATGTGGACAGTGATTATCACTGAAAACTGCCTTCTGTTCATCATCTCATCATGGTCAAAGACAGGTGGTGCTTCTTTTTCTTGCAGGCAGTTGGAAACTTGGCATCTGGGTAGAGGAGACCCTTGCGTGCTTTACCCTCCTACACTCAAATGCATTAACAGCAGACTTGTTCTAACAACGCTGTTAATGACAAATGTAGTGAGGAGAAAGTAAAAGATTAACTCAAGTGAAAAGTAGAAATATAGTTTTTAAAAGGAAACATAAAAAGTTCATTGTACATTATTTAAAAAGAGTAACTATTCACCCCCGCCGTCCTTCAGTCAGTTGCTGTAATATTTAGCTGATTCTGACACATGACCAAAGATTGTCCTCATTGTAGCTAAGTTTAGTGAACTGATATTATTCCTCAAAGCTTTAGCACACCATGCACTGGCATGCAAATGTGACGGTGGCAGTAGTGGTGATGATAATGATATTAATGGGTGCCCAAAGACTTCTCTTAAGAAATTTCCATATTTTGTCCCATGGGCTTCAGTTGGTAGAGCATGGCATTAACATTTTTATATTAGTACCATTCCCACTAGAACAGGACAAGTCAAGCATGTAGGCTGTATTCATTCTTCACACTGGAGAACAGGAGAGAGGAACCATGTTTTCCACATGGAAAGGTTCAAAAAGTGGGCATGAAATTTATTTTGTGAAAGAAATTGCACAGGACAGTTACCTGACATAACTTACATACTTATAGATACACAGCAAACGAGAATATACTGACAATTTGTGAATGTGCATACATGTATTCTATATAATTGACAAGGACAAGAATTCTTTTCAGTCTTAATCTATTTTAGTGCACTTTAACATTACACACAATATATACTTTGTAGACAAAGGTGCGCTGAATGTTCATATAGAATTCTCTGTTCTTGCATGAAACAGAAAATACAGGAAAAAATGAGGCATGAGCAGCCACAATGTTTTGTCCTGGCTGAAAAACCTTGAATTAAACGATTGGAGAAAATATGTGAATGCTTTCTGCTTTTACTTTATGCAATTTTATGCTTTTTTTGACTACACAAGGTTACGAAGATGATAGTTTTAAGAGAAGCAGAAACAGAAATAGATGGGATAAGTAGCTGTGTTTAGTGACCCTGTAGAACTATAGTTAATATGACTACATTATTATGGGTAGATGAAAATAATGTCTGTTTGTAGACCTGCTGTGTGTTTGTCTCAGGAAAAGCACAGGTGTAAATAATAAAATTAGTAATGGATGACTTCCAGCTGCTTTCAGCTAGTGTAGCTGCTTCAGGATCTAAGTATTGTTCATGCTGGCTTACTGTCACGCAATTTACTGGGATACTTGAGGACAGAGCCAGTCAGTATGAATTAAAAAACATGGTTTTTTGAGAAGAAAAAAAAAATTACTTTTTTGGCCATTGGGAGGCAAAGAGACAAACTAAAAACACATCTGACAACAAAAATCCAACAGGCACAAAGCAACATTAGCATTCAGTTCGAGTCTCTGGCCACCTGATGAGTGTAAGTCCCATACAAACTTTTTGCTTTCGGCTCTGTTTGTGTCTCCACAAACTCCTAAAGGACAAATTTGACTCTTAAGCTACTAAATGCCCCACCATGTCTGTCACCAGCTTGTTTGTCTGCTGTTTAGAGAGACCCAAAACATTCATCTGAAAGAGGCTACATAGCTCTGCAGAGATGATAGGTACTGCAGATTTGGGTTTGGACTGTCCACTTCCAATATAAATATTAATTAGTGCTACTTAAAGATTTTATAATTGCCTCAACCTGGCTCATAGGTCAGGAACAAAAGGCACATAGTTGTATTGGGAAGAACAAATGATCTTTTTTCTTTAATTAAAAAAAATCATATATTTACAGCTATAGCAATTTAACACATAAATGCAAATAAATAAGATGGACAATGGATAGATGGTGTCAGTGTAGTTTTTTTGGTGTAAAATAAATGCTACTAAAGCAAACCAGACATAAGAAAATGTGGTTCAAGAGGGAGAGCCAGCAGTGGAGTGAGAGGAAGAATGGGGACGGTTGTTTCTGTATGTACTGGTCAGGTGCACCCAGCTGCACTAATACAAAATCCACCTAAGAGGCCCTGAAGGGAGACAAAAAACAGACGCAGCAGTGCAGGAGTCAGCCAGAGGACTTTCTCATGATGATTCCAGACATTTCATTTACTCTTAACTGACCTGCAGAAAGCATAACACAGTGTTAATTTTGGACTTGGCCATACAGGCAGCTATCATGCAGGATCAATCATGATCAGGACTCAAATCGTGAGCATTTTAAATCCCAAATGTATCCATTTCATTCAGATGGCCACCTGGCTCTCCTTCTGTGTGACCCAGCTTCAGGTCAGCACAGGTCGCCTTCTAATGAGGGCTGAGAGGAAAATACATTAGTTAAAATAACTCGCCAAGCCTTGCAGATGTTAATATTCTCTAACAGATGGGTAATACACGCACGTGCTCACAAACAATGCCAGCAATTGCTAACACAGTAGCGCTCATCTAAACAGCGATTATCCTCTCATATGAGGCTGGTGTGTTGCCCAGACGATGTCAGCTCCTTGTACGGTGCATGAAGTCCCTCTGGTGCCACTTTACCGAGCTGTGGAGGCAAGGCGTGTCATTGTGCCATGTTTCATCTTACCCACTCATTAATGATGCTTGCTGGCCAGCACATGACAGACCTCAGCTTTGCCACCGCTTGTCTGCTGGCTAGTTCTGTAGCAAAAGCGGCCAATTTTAATAATACACATGGAATGTAATTGGTGCATTTCTGAAGCGTACGGTCATAATGAGCTATACGAGGCTGTTACTAGTTTGACCCTCAGCATAATGACCCACTCAGTCCTTATAAAGTATTCAGGACATTGACTTTTCATTTTCATTCATGAGTGTTGGACTGAGGAAAAGGGAGAAAATAACACACATTAGCCAGACTTGTGTTTGCATTTGTGAGAATGGTGACCCAAATAGTGTTAGAGGTTACAGAGCCATGAGTAAGCAGATATAATTAGAAGATTGTTCATGTCTGCGAAATGTCTCTGCCTATATACTCAGTGTGGCTTAAAGAAGGATTTTATAGCAGCACTGATTAATAAAATTTTACAGTCAACCCTAAATTGCTGTTGTTGCCAATGAAGTGAAGCTAAAAATGAGAATTATATTGTCTTCTGTATAAACTGCTGTGTTTGACAGCTTTCCGATGAGGGGTCATAAAGGACAAACAAGAATTTACTTAGAAGTAAAACTTTATATTAAGCGCCTTAAATGGCTGTAATGATCAGTCATTGTACAAGACATTGTATTGAACCATACAACATATGGTTTAGGAAATAATTTGCAAGTTGCACTTTTTTTTACTTTTCTGAAGGTAAATTTAAAAAAAACAGTCAACTGCGTTCCCAAGTCTCAGAAATTTACTTGAATGTGTAAAGCTGTACTTTCCGGAATTATGACTGAAATTACAGAATCATACCCACGAAGTTATAAACCAGATTCACACTTTAATTGTGTTCTCACTTTTCATAAGAAAGCCCATTTGTAGGTTTGTGCATGCTGACTAATGTGGCTGATCCTCTCCAGCATGTGCTGGTGACAAGCCATGTTTCCTGGTGCTTTATTTTGTCTTATTCTTATGATGGCATTTTCTTTTTGTGATGCTTTTATCAAAAGAGACACCATCAGTGACAGAGCAGGACAGTGTTTGCCATGTCGTGTGCTGTGGCTGTCAACTTGTCCTTGTTTTGCTGTGATCTTGTTTCCACAACTTTTGTTTTCTACAGTTAGAAAAATATAAGACAGCAGGATGGGAGAAACTCAGGGCCCAATAACCATGTTTTCAGATTAAACATCTATTAGAAATACTTTTAAAAATACAGAAAAATGAGAGATAAGAGGGCTGATTGATATGTACGGCATTGCCTGGTTTAGAGACAGTTGCCTTTAGGTATTATCAGGGAGTGAGTGACAATACACAGTTGTTAAAGAATAAGTTAAATATGTATATAGAACGCATAATGGACTTCAAGGGAACAACTTGTTTTATATAAACAATGACTACAAAGTTACTTTACAGCAGAGAAACTTTTATTTATTGTGTTGTGCTAGTTACTGAAAAATACTAAATATTTTACTAGTTACCTCATTATAAAGTAATTAAAATATTCATTACTTCTACTAAAAGAAAGTGCATTACCATAATAAGTAACTCTCTCAATTACTTTTAAAATGTATAGGTATAAAAGCTGCCAATGGTGATGTAGCTTTCTTAACAGCTGTTGTTGTGGACTGACCAAATGTCTGCAGTGGCCCAAACTTCAGTTACTCTCAGCTCCTTTTCAGCTTTGCAGATTTGTTGTCGGGGTAGTTGAAGAGAGCTTTCCTGGCCATTTCTGGGCCTCCTGGTCGGAATGTTTTGCTAATCAACTTCCTGAAAGCTGAAGAAAAGAGAGGCAGTGAGAATATTTCCATGTGGTGACATTTGACTTTCATGTTAAGTTGGTAAAAAACAAACACATACACATGAAATCAGATTAATTCTTCAAAATAAACAGACAGTGTAGACTATCTCTCCAACTGGCTAAATAAATACTTTTAACTTTTAAGAAATAACAATGTACCAAGCCTTTAATAATAATAGTAACAATAATTCAGATAACCGACAAAAATAATCTGTTACTAGTTACTGTGATAAGTAAATATTTAATGTAAAACAAATCTTAATTGCAGATGCTAATTTCATTTGTAGCAGCCCTGGGGTTTGCAGTGGTCCAAACGTGTTTGTATTTGTTTCATGAGCCTTGTGTCCTGCTACATGAGAGACTGTGATTCAATCTAATTAAACAAATGAACACTAAAATTATAGATATGAGATTGTAACGGCTGAACAGCTGTAGACTAAATTAGAGTCCTAACAAACAAAAGCCTCATTATTTAGAAAAATCTGCATTCAACAACAGCGTAGGAAGTTTTTACAGGAACGGAAAAACACAGCGAGTAGTAGTAGTAGTAGTAGTAGTATTAGTATTAGTATTAGTATTAGTATTATTTTGTAACATTCACTTTTGTCACAAATGTTACACAAATGGTGCAATGTGCACTTTGATCAAACTTTATCCAGCAAAGCAAAAATAGAATTTTTGGACAATTTGGTGGAAGGAGCTCACAGTCCCACACAGTGACTTCCAGGATTGTACACAGGTCTCAAACGTAACAGATATTAGTTTTCTCTTGAAATGTAGGTGTCAGTGTCAGTGTCAACAACCTTTGACATGACAAATACCAACGTCAGACAATAAATCATTTCTAAAGAACTGATGAATTCTAATGAACAATGTCTACAGATGCTTTGAAAGTGACGCTAATGTACAACATTTTATTTTGTTGTATATTTTGATGTTGATGCTGAAGAAGTAGACCACTCGGACACGTCTTCTTTTGCAGATGGTAAAAAAAAGGTTTATTACAAAAGAAAAGACAGTGTCACAGAATCCAAATCAGTGAGACTCTCCGTGCCAA
>JAQLOL010000002.1:5710981-5731054 GCA_029783665.1 Naso thynnoides
CATAAATATGAGATGTTATTATGAGCAAATAAATGTTGCAAACAGGGGCTTTAACCATCAGTTCATGAATAACAAACAGTAGCTAATGATCAGTAAAGGATTAGTTAATTAATAAAACAAGAGAGGGACAAAACAGGAACGATTTAATATTTGATTACTCCTTAATAAATATTTCTCGGATAACTCCAAATGAATGATTTAGTCCTCAGTAACCACCCAGTTTGATGCTTGAAGGGTCAAGTAAGTTCAAGATAATGATGAAGTAAAAAGGTACTACTTAGTAATTACTTAATACTATGTATCACTACTTATCATTAAAAAACAGTAACTTCACAGTAACCCTGTGCTTGTTATGAATTAAGGTACAGCTTTTAATTATGAGTAACTTATGCCACATAACTGTTATGATACGTTGGATTTTTAGACATTGTGTAATTGTAATATTTATGTTTGCATCGCTGATGAGTCGCTTTATAGTCTTGAAATTAATTAGTGGACAAAAATAACCTGAATAGGAAGTTAGCTTATTATGTATGTATGTATGCATGGATGTTTTATATGTTGTATCATTCATGCTGTGAATGTTTATATTGTATGATGTTTCTATATCTGTATTAAATGTAATAGTTTTGTGCTATGGACTCTTGGAAGATTAGCCCAACAGGGCTAAAAGAGATCCAGATAAACAAATAAACAAACAAGCAAACACCTCGGGAAGAGTAAGAGTCTTTCTACTAGTCTGTGCGATGCGGACATGAGACTCGCTCAGCCTCGGGTACAACACAACACGTTAAAAAAAATACGCTGCAAAAAAGCATTGAAGCTGATGAAAACTGCCAATATCACAATACAATATAACAGTATCTGTGTAATTATTTTACAACCTGTGAAAAACTAACATTAGCTGCCACTCGTCTTGCCAGAGCCTGCTGGCTACTGATGTTTGAGCCGCTGTCTCTGGGGAGCGAGAGGCCAGGGCTTCCAGTGTTAGCGGGCGATAATGTGATTTCATTTCAAACAAAAAACGTCTAATTATCTCTTTCAGAGTCACTCGGTTCAGAGTCTCAATCACAACACAATGAAACAGCATTTATGTGATTATTGAAAAAATTGGATGTTAACCTTCCCACTCATCTGTCTGTTTCACCAAACAGCCTGGCGCACAGCATACATCACACAGTCAGTGTCAATGCAGATCTGTCCAAGGCTGCTCCAAAAGTTTTACACTTAACCGGATACAACGCCTACTAGGATTCAAATTCTGCAAAGAATCCCCAGTGGAGCGAGGCCAGACTGTTTTCACAAAGTGAATTGATTGGCAAAGTGAATTAAGTGAATTATGGGTCTAGTTTACCAGGCTAACTGTAGTCACCAGCGGACAGCAAACATCATTTGTTGTATAAAAAAAGGAGAGATGCCAGCCATTTGGAAAATTGCATATGCTCTCTCTCTCTCTCTCTCTCTCTCTCTCTCTCTCTCTCTCTCTCTCTCTCTATCTATCTATCTATCTATCTATCTATCTATCTATCAGCAGGGAAACACAAACTCTAGAAAACACACAACACACAACACACAACAGTACTACTTTTCTGAACTACTTCAGTGAAAATTCTAACTTTTCTAAAACCAGTATGAACTGACTGAAGGGCACATTCACAAAGAATGGATTGCAGTGAACTGCAGTGAATTGCACTGTGGTGACTGTTGTATCAACATTACATTGCACAAAACTTGCAACCACTAGCTGCCTCTTCTCAAAGTTAAAATCACAAAAGGTATTGCATAAATTATATTCCAGTGCCAACATGCCAATAACATTTTGCGCTTTGATTGACAAACCTCCAAAAACTCAAATTTTCACTCTGACAGGGTATTGCTTCCTTTCAGACTAGTGGAAATGAAAGTTGTTTATAAATGTTTAAAGTAACCCTGTGCAACATTTTCGTCTAAAAGTGTATGCAATTGTAAAACACAAATCTTTTTCTCAAAATCAGATTTGCTCATACTCTGTGCCAGGAAACGTGTTTATAAAACATTTATTCCCAAAAAACTGACTACAATGGATTTTTATGGCTGTTGACAATAATTTGCAATTGAAAGACCTTTGACTCTAACATGTCCTCAAAATGTAACAAGACTTTTGAACCTGGCTTTTATTCAGGGTTCTTGCACCAATTTACTGTGAAGTGGCAATGTGGTCATTCATAGTGAAAGTGACACGAATCACAAAAATAGTGCATTCCCTTCACTTTCCTTATCTGACTAAAAACACAAGGACCAATTACTTATGTGTATAAAATGCAAGGGTAAGCGTGTTTTACATTGGCCGCAATGTCTTCCTCAAAACACACATAAGGTAATAACACATAACGAGACCCCACCAAATTTACAAGTTAACACAAAGAAAAATTTTCCAAGTAATTGCAGTGTTTGTTCTTGTGGACTGAAAAAGAACACTTACTCAGGAGCATGTATTTTCATGAATTTATATAAAATAATTACGCCAGTCAGTGGCTAGTGTGCCCACAATAACAATGTTATGTCGGTTTACAAAGACTTACATGAAAGTTCACATAAGCAGAAAATGAATTTCTATCAGAGGAGCTTTAGTCTGCGACTGGAGGTGCTGATTTTGAGAAGCACAAAGTCTTTCCCTTCGTCTCTCAGCTTCCTTGTAGGTCTCATTAAAAAGCCAGCTAAACGAGCTAAGCCTTGCGAGACTGCGTCATTGGCCGTAATGCTTTTCAATCATTCAGTCATTGCTACATTTATATGTTTTTACACAAATAAGAGGTTATCGTGAAATAAGTGTGAGGGCCCCCTGGCGAAGCCCACTCTGCCAACACCACAAACATATGCAGGTGAGGTGAGGTGAGAACCTCACAGACAGCTCATGGCTAGCTGTAAATCAGAGAAGCTATGACTGACTATGTATAATTTTAAGCTTTCAAACAATTTAAATTAGTTATTAAAATTATATTTAAGTTATACAAAAGAAAAGTTTAAAAAATGTTCAAGGTGAAGCATTTTCAACGTGAAAAGATGCATCCTCACCTCACTTTGCATGACTCTGCACAATTTTGCAACTGTTCACCCCCACCTATGTAAATCCAGTTTCCCTAAATGAACTGCAACATGATTAAAATGCATTATGTGTTTTTCAAACAAATGCTAAGCTAGTGAAAATAAGAAAGTGTAGACATACACCAAGAGAGAGACTTACATCTGAGCAGTGAGGGGAGACCAGGACATGATACTGGAGCTCGGGTGCTCCTCACTCCTGAGAGCATTGTTAGCGGCGTAGCCAGAGGGAAGGCTTGATAAAGTACTACCCTGCAAGAATACCACAACCAGCAAAGGAGCTTCATTCAAATCGGGTATAAGCAGGATTCTTTCTGAAAGAGGTTTCTGTGGTCCCTGTCTGTGTTGCTTGCTTGTTGTGATCTGACAGCCTGCCTGTGCAATATTTCTAACCTTGATTTTGAAATGAAAAAATATCTTGTGCCAGTTGTACCAGAGAGTTGCATTTGGGTTTTATTCGTCAGGATCTGATTAGACTGAAAACAAGCCATTCCACGACTGAAATCAGCAATGTAGTTGCACTTTTTTTTTTGCCATTGAGATCTCAAAACAGACTATGTGAGTCAAATGTGAGAACTTAAATGAGACAAGAGACACTTTGGCTGTAATGTGAATGTAGCGTTGGACTCAATGCTGCTATCCATCACTTTACAAGTCATTTCTCCATCACACTCTCTTTGTCTCCCCCTCTCACCCTTCCTCAGTCACCCTCTGGTGTGTCTGTCTCTTTCCATGCTGTTCTGTTGCAGGGACTAGAGGCCCTCGGGATATTGATTGGGCTCAGCTTAATGCTGTCAGACTGATGGGAGACATGTGATTCACAGACGAGATCTTGGCCCTACACTCAGCCTCCAACCACAACACACACAAACACACGTACAACACAGCAAGGCACACACACTTAGACTATGTGGGCAGCAAGCATGCAAACACAAGTGGACATGCATTAAGTCATGCACGATGCAAAAAGGCAAATGCATGTACAGACACCTAAACGGGTACCACACACATGCACAAGTGTGCACACTCTTGCACAAACACACACACGCACACACAAACACACACCCAAACACACACACCCCTGGGAGTCTCTCCTGACACCCTCAATCTGTCACAGCTAAAACCCAGAGGACCTCGTCTTCGAGTCAGGAGGGCCGGGACAGTACACTGAGCTCAGCAGAGTTTGAGCTAATCAAGACTGACAATGACAGACTGCCTGCAATGACAGAGATTTTTTTCACTTTTACATATTTCACAGTTGAAGATATCTCGTTTGTTTGGTTGGAGGCATGGAAAAGGGAGTTTGTCCTGGTGGGTAAATATAGATCATGCTTAATCACCCATCATGAGACTGAGGCGCAAGTATGAATAGATAGACAGCTTCGGGTTACTCAGCCATATTTATGGACAATAATTACATGAACAATAAAGATTTTTATTAGCACGGTAATTGCATTGATTCTCGTTCACAGAAAACGCAGGAAAAGACTTCATTATCACAACAGGTCAGCGCTGTGAGCTACTAGTTATTTAATGATAAGAAAAATAATGAATATTTAATTAATTACTGATAATCATGAGCACAGCAGATTGAGGTCATTATAGCATATCAGAAACACATTAATTATGTCTTTACTGTAAAGAAAAAAAAACTAAAGGGATGCGTTTAAATACATATCTTAACCAAAATGAGAATCAAAGCACTTGGGATCGTGTATGACGAATTTTAATGACACATATAAATATTTATGAAAGGTGACTTTATCGAGCTGTTACTCAATAGTTTCCCACCTTCCAGCAGCACTCAATTCAAAGCCCATTTGTTGTTAATGAAGGCATAATTCTAGATACAAAGAGCAGGTCGCAAATAAGACAGTTTAACTTGTAAAATAAAGTCTAGGCAATTTGCTAAAGAGCTGTGTACTGTAACGAAACTTAAACAGGAGGAAAATGTCTGTTGAGGACTAGTCAGCTGCAGATTAACACGTTTGTTGTTTTAGTGTGATTTGAACAAGTTGGTCTACAATATGTTATTCAGTCAAAATAAGCTGCAGTCATTGTAATGAGGGAACATGCCACACAATGCAGCAAATGTGGCTCACTGATGTGTTTTCTATAGTTTTTAAGCAACATTCGAGCTCTGTGGCACAGATGAATAAAATACATCAGGCTTTACAACACAAACTTGTCATTAGGATCTATTCATTGTTGGTTTTGGGCATTTCATAGTATTGTTTTGATACAATGAAAAATTTAGAATGTCACCAGGTTGTTGTTCCCTTTATGTCTTCAATGAATAATGCAATTAACTAATCAGTGCACTGCGGCTCCAGTGCTGTTTATTTCCTTTTAATCATACACCTATAGGGTTTCATTTCATGGAAAGAAATACTGAATGTTGTTTGATTGAATTGAAGGCTTTACAGTGGACTTGACCCTTTTATGTCTGTCCGTTGTTTCCTGAATAAAATGTACAATTGTTCCTGTCCTTACACAAGCCCTATGTCCTTTATGAAATCTCTCTTCATTTGGGTACCAGTGATGAGGAGCTGCTGTCGAGTCCTCGGCAGTATGCCTGTTAATTGTCTGCATGCAGGGCTGAAGATCAGTGAGACAGATGTAGCAGGAAGCAATCGTGACAAATTGACCCTAGTGTTAAATGTTGCCACTCAACCTTTTAAAATTGAATATACAAGAGAGTGGGCCCGCGTACAGATCCATACCCTCATCACAGTGAATTTCCTGCTGTGTAAATGAGTCAATGGCAAAATGTGACCCATGTCTGTTTTTTCATGAACACACAAAGAGGTGGTGAGACTCTTAAAGGGACAATTTTGATTTAGCTTTTGGCAGCTGCACTAATAATCTTTTTTCTAGAAAGAAATTATAAAATCATTCACTTGGATTATTTAAAAAAATCCTTATCCTAATATGTTATGGGATCAAAAGTTGGACTATACAAAAGAAAGATGTGATGGACTTTACCAAAGTTAATGGCAATATAATATATAATAATATATATATAATAATGTATCAGATAGCTTTTGAGACAGTTCCACTGAAAGATGTCAGCCTGCTGGTGGCACATTAGTAACCATCCCCTGGGCACCATGACATTCAGTACAAAATTTCTTGGCAGTTGATCTGGTAGTTGTTGCAATATTTTATTTAGTGATTGAAAACATTTACTTGTAGGTGATGATGGAAAAGTTAGGGGATCACCAAAATCATCAAGACCCATCTTTTTGGCACCATGACTATCAATCTAATAATAGATATTCAAGTCTGTTGTAAAGCAGAGGAGTGATCAACAGACCAGCATCTGTGGAGTCATTCAGCTAACAATCAAAACACTGGACATTAGGGGAAAGAGACTGACTCACACTGGTAAAGTAACAATGCAACAGATCTGGTCAAATTCTGACACAGTATTAAATGCATAATGATGGAGTGCCTACAGTGAACTATTGACATTACTTTTGACATATTACCTCTTCTGAGTGGTGAGTACTATTATCTAGCTTGCACAATCTGACATTGCAGGGAGGATCTTCAAAAAAACATGTGAATGACACCTATTACTGTTCCAATACCTTCAATATTTCACCTCACTGTGTCCTATTAGTGAACGAAAATGATGACTCTATCGGTTAAATTTGGCTCCAGCCCGTCTCTCCTTGACTCACTAAATGAGCCGAGTGAAGGATGTTGTGCTCTTCTGCATAAACGCTCGCAGCAAAATAGAGTTTATTAAGACCCATAAAAAACAACATTAAAATTCACAACCAAGGGAGCGTCGCCTGACCCCCGGAGAATGATAAATTAGCTTGTGTTGCTCTAGCAAAACGACCATTTTATACCTTCATCTTTCCCCCAGGAGCTGACTCCCCTTCAGTGTGGAAGCACCGCAAAGAGCCTGGACTGAGAGGCTTTGGCAGCAAGGAGCCATTTTCAGATGGCACTGATATCACTGGCCCTGCTTCCCTCCTCATAGGAAATCACTCAGTGGTGTGAATGACATTTAATTCAGCTGCATGTTAGCTTTTTTACATTATCAGTGTCAAGTGGGTGCAGCGTGGTGTGTTGCTGCACCTAGCTTAAGTTAAGAAGCTCTGAATTTGACATTAATGTGTCTGTTATAATAATAGAGAGCAGGGGCTAAAAAACGAATGTCAGAAATGTCTCCAGAAATCTGTGGATCGATATGAACTGCTTCAGGCTCAGTGCATTGATACCTTCGCCTTCTCAGTGACCATGCATGTGTTTTTTTCTCTAGCCAGTGCTGCTATGCTTATCTGGGACAGGTTGTTGTAATTGTTGCGCGCAGCCGCCTCCTCAATTGTTCGTTTGAGGAATGGTAAAACAGATTTCAAGTGACAGCGGCACCTCCATTTCCAGCATGACAAACATGCAGGTGTCTGGGCAGCATGTGAGTAGAGATAGAAAAAAAGAAAAAAAAAGAAAAGAACCGGCATCGTAAAAAGTTGCTAGTTATTGAAAAAGGACAGATTAACACTTCAAGATGTCTTGTCTTTACATGTATGAAGCTGTTGCCCTTTAAGTGTCTACCTTTAATGATGATTCGCCTGTGAACCAGTCCCTGGCGAGTTATTACTGGCAACTCATTAGCACTATGCTAAGCTAATGGATCAGTAAATGGATTTTTATGCGTGCATAAATGCTAATTCGCTACACTGCGGTGCCGTTCAACAACGCTGTGTTTAGCAAACCAGTCAAAGCCTCCAGGGTGTGTTTGTGTCTCATTAGTCTCAGCTGGGGAGCTATTGTGGATGCGGAGGGCTCAGTGGCAAAACAGAAACGCAATGACGAGAGGCTACAGCTCCGAGAACACTTGTCTATCCTGCACCTGAAGGTTTTATTGAAGAGGGGAAAGATGCCCCACAAGTGCAGACACAATTACTGTTGTGAAAACAGATCAAGTGTCAGGTGTTATCACATTGCATGATGGTTTTTACTTACCTGAGATTGACACTGACTCAAACTGAAGCTACTTGATGGCATTGAGAAGATGTGGAGCTTAAAAACAAAGCTCTAAAGCTCTGCTGCTCCCACGTCACCATTTACTGTGTGTCTGTCTGTCCACATCTCAAATCCACACTCCATTTTATTTCCATCAGTATTATGGGAACATGTCCAGTACAAACAAAACAAAGCAAAACAAAACAAAAAAACTGCTAATTGGAAATCATTATCAGATTTTTTTTTTACCAGTCTCCTGATCATAATCCGAATAGGGAGATCATTTTCTGTTTAAACTTTCCATCAGGCTCATATCTACAGTGTATGATATGTGTAACACATCACATGTGCATAATGGATCATAAAACATTTTTTAAACCTTTAAAATGTCTTATGTTTTAGACAAAGGTTTTAAGAATGATTGTGATGATTATGTCAAGTATAATACTGGCTCAAATGACACTGCACACTGTAAAGTCTGATGAACATTACAATTCTTTTTTTCTGAATCTTAACCATCTGTGGTTTGCTCTCCCCTTAACAATACAATCACTTGAAGCTTGACACTTTTATTAAACAGCTGAAAATGTTTTTTATTTACAGGCTTTTGGAAGACCTTTTGGCCTGTCTAAATAGCTACTTATTTTTATGCTTTTTATTGGTTTTACTTTGGCAGCATGTCTGTGTTTTAGATCTTGTGTGCTTACTGATGTTGTCTCTGCCCTCTTCTCTTTTTTTGCTGATTTTAATCTGTTCAGCCATGTGGGCTGCAGTTTTTGACATTGTTCTTTTGTTTTTTACATCTGTGAAGCACTTTTTTAATGTATCTGTAAAAGGTGCTATACAAATAAACTTTACTTCCTTTACTTACTGATGGTACACAGAGCATGGTTACAGCTTGCCACAAGACAATGACAGCTCACTGTCTGCTTTCGGTAAACTAAGGGTTTTTGGATGTCCAGCAATGCTGATGTACTGTAACGCAGATGAAATGAGACACGACTGCACCTTCATGCCATTTGTTGATCCTGACGGCAGCCCACATTCAAAACCCTCAGACAGCAAGACAGACATTCAAAATGGAAGAAGGCAGCAGCCGAGTCTCGGTGAAAGAACATTTCTAACCGAGTGGGAGGTGAGTGGGAATACTGGCTTGGCAGCAAATACATGAGCCACACGTCTCCGGGTTTCTACAGCCAGCTAAATCAAATTACATTCTTGATGAGACTGTACATTAAGGTATTACATTTTTACCTTTTTTTACATTGAATAATGTCTATGTCTGTTAGGTTGTTAAGACAAAGCAAGCATAAAAACACTATCCATCAATTATAGAAAGCATGGTAACGCTTTATTTAATGGGTCTCTTGTAATTTCCTAATGAACTTTTTAAGGATTCCTGGAAAAAAAAAGTGTAACTTGACACTAAATACCAGGAGAGTAAAGTTCTGAGACAGTTGTTCCAAGTCTAGTTAGCTGTGTTAATTGTGTCAGCAGTCGCTGGTGTCAGCTTTGAAAAAGCTGATTCAGTTTAAATAAAAATATATTCCAAATTTCTTTTATGATTAGAAACTTTACTCGCTCTTAAGTATTGACATGCATGCTTGCATATAGACATATTGCTAATTTTGCATGATCACCTACATTTAATTTTAGATGAACCCTACCAGGAAATCATTGGGAATCTATGATCATGTAAAATAAATATTTTAAGTGTTGCAATATTAAAAATAAATAAATAAATAAATAAAATTACCACCTTTCATGCAAGTTTGGGTCCAGTGATCATACACAGCTATGAGCATTTCCAATATTACAATCATCCTAACACATTTATTAGATGGCAATAGACAAGACATACTCACTGGGGTTGTGCACTGTTTTTTTAACACTGCACTGGTCTGATTTCGCGCCCACAACTGAAAGCTGAAAGGTTGCTGGTTTCAGTGGTTGTAAAATATTGCTACCCCAAGGTTGAACAAAATTGTGGCAATATGTTTGATACAGCCACAGGACGAATGGGAACAGTTTTGATTCACTGTGCAATTATGAGAGATAACACTCCACACAGTGTGTTTTATTTTGATTACTTGCACTTTGTGTGTTATTCATAAAAAGATGCACATCACGTTGTGAATTATGCTTCAGGAAAACCTTTAGTAATATGGTGCTGTTATAATGAATTATACAGTAGTCTGCATTATTACATGTCATATGCAGTGGCTTCATAAAAAGTGTTGCCCAGTTTCATTTTTGTCTTCGGAATCTTCCTCCTCCTCTTCTTCTTCTTTAAAAAAAAAAAAATTAGACTATTTTAATGTCTCAGTTTGTCTCAGATACTGTTGCCGTGTCATGTTCGGGAAATAATTGGCCTGTAGTTTTATAGTTAAAGTCAAAGCCTTTTTTGAAACAGGGGCAGTGTGAAGTCAAAGTTTAAATAAAATATTTATAAATAGACATTTTAGGACCACAAAAGGCACAAAGTCCTGACAATATAAGAACACTACCTCAGATTTAGTTCTGCCATAACATTGACCCAGAGCTTGAGAGCCCACAGCTCAGTGCTTGACATGGCAGAGTTTGCTGCTTTGTGTTGGTATAAATTTCAGCCTACTGCCAGATTTTGACCATTTTCTAGACCAGTTTAAAAATTCCAAATTTTTGTTATGTCCCATCTTATTTAAATTTGACTAAATTACAGATCTATTTTGCCTGGCTGTGCTGAGTGCAACTGCAGTAGTCCCTTCACTGACCGTGAATCAATCAAAGAGACAATTTATTTACGGTGAGTGCAAACCAAAGAAGCGATAAATAAAAGCAGCATGAAATAAAAGGCATGGGATCAGGTGGAAATTGGTATTTTTCTCACTACACAGACTACTGCTGACCTGGAAAACACACACAGATACACACTCCACAGCTCCGGGAGCTTAGGTTCTCTTGATATCCTCAACTGCCTATATTAAGATGGAGATTTTTTAGTACGAGTAAATAAAAACAGTGTGCAGAAACATTAAAAGAAACACCTGCGCAAATTAATTCATTCCACTGCAGTTGCAGAGCACTACCAAACCCAAACAAACAATTTTGTTAAGATAATTTTTTCAAGAATGCATCACAAAGACACTGACTCGACTGGCCTTGGGTTTTTGTGTTGTGGTGTTTGTGTTGTATTGTACTCTGGGCTTTTCAAACATCTTACTAATTGTGTTAGTGTCTGTCTTGGTATGACAAGAATGACTCTTGTACTGCTGTTTTTTTTCCTCTCTTCCAATGAGACCCACAGAACATAAAATACATTAATTGAATGAATATATATACATATTCTCAAATATATCAAGCATTTGAAATCAGCAAACAGCACTTGCAGCTGGCCAAAACATGTCATATCAAAATATAATCAATTTAGACAAGTATTATGAATACATTTAATCACACATGAATTAATTTTTAATTACAGAATTTAACTTATGTGACATACTGTCCCCAGTTTCAATAACATTTCCCCCTTCCTGATATAAATATGTCTATATACTAAAGCAAACACAAAAAAGAAGAGAAAAGGCAAACTGAGGATTCAGTAATGAAGATTTAAATGAGATCCAACATCTGTAAAATTACAAATGCTCTGTTTGCCAGATGGTGAGTTCTGTTCTGGGTGTGTCTTAAAAATATACAAGAGTATGAATAATGCATCGGATATGACTTATTTCACAGTGTATGTCTGAATGTGCACGCACACTGGCAAACGCGCACACACACACACACACGAGCGCGCACATACACATGAGCGCGCGCACACACACACTCACACAAATTCAGACATGGACAGATGCAGACATGCCCACACAAACACAAAGTATAGACCATTAAAATGAGCCAGGGGTCCACATCTGCTAAATGCTCCTGGTGGTGTGTACAAGATGTGTGAGGTTCATTGACAAAAACTACTCTTCTAGTCTATGTTGGCACCACATAAAAAAACATAAGTTATAAGCTAAGTCATCCAAAGTGTCCACTATTGTGACCTTTATTCACTGGGAAGAGACAACTCCTCTCTGTCGTCTCGTCTGTGACATTCCAATAGACTATTTTTCACAACGTCCGTCCTGTGTGTGTATGAAGAGATTTTGGAGGCTGCAGCCTTGTAAAGTTTCACCCAGCCGAATGAGAGAAAGGTGTTAAAGACGAGAATCCAGCATGGTCTGACTTAATCTCCGTAAAGTCCCGTCTCTTTAGCAGCGAGGTGTCATTAAAGACACTTGGCTGGAATATAACCGTGGATGGCTTCATGGTGGGGATGGTAAACAAGATGAAGGGGCCATCTTTTGAAAGACCTTCTGACAAGTCACGAAAGTCCGAAAAAGCCTCAAGGCTCCTCCCCCTGCAGACCTGATGTTGCATAACAAAGCCAAAAAAGGTAATGTACGCCAATGAATATTCCACTGCCTGGTCAATAAGTGTTCTTCACAGGGATTTTGTTTTATGATGTGTCCGTGAATTTGGCTGCAGTGAAGATTAATGCCGATGGTGTACCATGCTGCTCACTTTAGACTCACAGTTCTCAGGAGTGTCTGTTGAGAGTCTTTGTGGTGATTGAAGAAGCTCTTGGTTGATGGTATTGGTATTTTTTTCTTGTTTTTGTTTTTTTATTCGTTTTTTTATGCTGAATGTCAAGCCTGGTGTAAAGTTTGGGAGCCTCGTTGGTGAATGAACACAATGTTCTGGTGTAGTGATTTGCCTCAGTTCCTTTTGCAACATGGATGTTAACCAACCTGTAGAGGAATGAAAGATGAAGACAAGGATAAAGTTAAAAAATACACGCGACAGGGTCGTATCACAAGTCAGACAGGCAACTTACAAGGTCAAACTTAGTTGACATTTTCAAAACATTTTCTGTAACACAATTCAAATATGCCCTTAAGGGAAGTAGATTCAGAATTAAAGTTCTTCTGATGAACGTTTAACTGGTTATAAATCAGTTTAAATTGAATAATGCCTCACATCTTTAGCCTGGCTCCGCCCACCTTCCACTCAGCTCAGTTTTCGCTGAGAATCAGCCTTTTAACAAGGCCTGTCTTTAGATTTGCAGAGATACATTTTCGATCGGACCAATCAGCGGCTAGTGGGAGTGATCAAGTGCGATGACGTGAAGTCAAACTCTTGTTCACAGTAGTTCAAGCATGGTGGAGGTCTACAGCTTTGGTTTTCAAGGTTATCAAAAACCCTTCGATAGTGAAAACTATAGAATATTAAATACAAGAAATGTTCCAACCAGATGGATAGCAACCTTGTAGACATGAAATATACTGGTTGTTTGTGATTACTACATGTAGAGGAGAATGTGAGCTTTTAGTAGATGTCTCTCTACCAATCTGTGCAATGCAGACACAAGAGTCATGCAGCCTCGGGTCCGATGCAACACTTTAAAAAAACACCAAAAACCCCCCTAAAACTGATGAAAATAGCCGATATCACAACACGATATAACAATATCTATGTGATTATTTTACAACTTGTGAAAAACAAACGTTAGCCGCCTCTCGTCTTGCCTGTAGCCTGCGGGCTGACTTTATCAATGTTTGAGCCACTGTCTCAGGGGAGCGAGAGGCAGGGGCCACGGCTGTTAGTTGTGGTCTGTCGCTGCATCTACTCGGTGATAATATGGTTTTATTCCAAACAAAAAAGGTTAAACTGTCTCTTTCCGTGTTGCAGAGCGGGTCAGAAACTCAATCATAACACAATGTAACAGCATTTATGTGATTCTTGAATAGATCGGATGTTATCCGCCCTGTACTCGTCTGTTTGTTTCACGGGGTTTCACTGAATAGCCGGGCCTACAGCACAGTCATACAGTTGTGTTAGTGCCGATTGGTTTAAGGCTGCTTTAGTAGTTTTACACTCAACCTAATAGCAGGCCTACTATAATTCAAATTCTGCAAAGAATCTCCAATGGAGCGTGGCCAGACCCCTTTCATGAAGTGAATTTATTTGGAAAGTAAATTAGGGGGCTGGTTTACCAGGCTATCACATCTTACCTACATCGACAAATAAGACCATCTGCGAATTTAAAGGTTACTATCCTGTCTGTTACAATGCCTTTGCCTGTTCTACTCAATCAGTGGAGATGCTATGAAACGCTTTACGGCACAGAGACCGTAAGAGACAATATATTGATTATGAGCACGATCGATGTCGGAAGCAGGAGGATATTTTTCTTTAAATAATTCAAGTATTTTGTGTTTATGGCTGAACTAGTATTGCGCTAATAAGTGATGTGTTTCTTTCAGCCTCTTCCACACACACACACAAAAAAAGCTTGTGCTAGAGATCTCTACAACAGTAAGCAGTACCACATT
This sequence comes from Naso thynnoides, assembly GCA_029783665.1. Classification (NCBI taxonomy): domain Eukaryota; kingdom Metazoa; phylum Chordata; class Actinopteri; order Acanthuriformes; family Acanthuridae; genus Naso; species Naso thynnoides. Next base: position 5,725,402 of record JAQLOL010000002.1, read on the forward strand.
CCTCCACACATGCCGTACTACAATCAACACAAAATGAAAGTTCCTTGGAGAGGCTTTAAAAATACACAAAGATAAAATCCACGTTCTGCCTTCTTGAGAGGAATGTAATATATGAATGATAATCATTCAATGATCATTGTTTATGTATTAATAAAATAATATAATTTTGCCACTATAATAAAGGCTGTTTAAGGTTAGTACATTAACGAATCACAGTGCTTTGACTTGCTTTGCTGGAGCACCTGTTAATGTCACAACAGTCTGATCCAAACAGTACTTTAGATTTGTTTTTAATCAAAATCTGTTTACTAAAACTCCAATTAGTGAATAAGCCAATCTTACTCTGTTGAGAACATTATTTTTTGCCCTCATAGTGCAGGACAAGAAAAAAAAACCACAGCAATAATTAAACCAGCACCCCCATCGAGTGTTTTCAATTTGAATCTGTGACAGCTCCAGCTGAACACTTTACATACAGCATGTGAGCTAATTAAAGAGGAAACAAGAGCCCCAAATTACCGTCTTGTCATTCTAAGCTCGTGCATTGTTGGATCTCATGAAACAAGCTTCGACAATAAAACGGGTTTTATAACCCATCAGTGATAAAAGCACTGATGTTTACCTCAAGCCTGTCTGAAGGAGTGCTTGTTGCTTTTGTGTGGGAGACACCAAACACAGTGCATGAACTGTGGCCCTTTCCTTAGAGGGTCTGAATAATGCTGAACATTTATTAAACAGACTCATGCTTGACTGACAGAAAGTCATTTGTCTGGTACACATACACAATCAAAGTATTCTACATTTTATGTCTGAAGGAGCTTTTATATGACGCCAAGCCTTTAGCTACTCCTTAGCAAACTTTCACAAAGAACATTTTTAGTAATGATTTTGTATAGGAATGGTTATGTAGGGTATTCTCCGTTCCATGTGACATACATTTCACCTTCACTGAAATTCTGCTGTTAATGACTTAATTTAGCCAATCATTTGATCAAGAAACCCATTTGAATGATATTACAACCCTGCTGTGAATATGTTATATAGATAAATCCATAAGTGTTAACACATAAATGATCCAGGGTGACAGTGGACAAATGTGATACACAGGACTGCCCATATAAATCATTCAGACACTTAAATATGAGTTGGCAAATCCACAAAGAATTGCACAAATTCCCAGGGCTGGCAAATAAATATTTATGACGCCCCCAATTCCCCCTTTCTCCCTGTCCTTGGTAATTGTGCGTGATTCATTTTGTTTTCTCGGTGGAGGAGGGAAAATCAATCTTACAACATTGGCAAGGAAACAAAAAGCAGATTCCACATGCGGGTGGTTTTGCAGGATATATAAGCTTTGTGGATACTCAGGCGGTGTTATTGGGAGCGGAGTTCAGTTTAAACTTTGTGAGAATTTCATGATTTTTAAAAGGAACTGTTCGTGAAAGGAAGTTACCTGCGAGCACAGTCAGACTGACGTGCTCTAAACCCTTCTTTAACAGCCAACTTTACGTAAACATGTAACCACCCGAGTCCACTGTTGTTTATGGGTATGGCAGCGTGAAAGGGTAAGCTGACATTTATCTACTTTCACAAATATAATGAAGCTATACCTGTACATAAGACATCTTACAGTCAGCAGATGTTTTAAGCATGGTTATAGGATAGCATTGTGTTATTATACTGTTATTTTATTTATGGGGCAATTACGTTAAATAGGGGAAGTGACGTCGGGTGCGCGCACACGGATTGTTTGGCGACTGCAGTGAAGATTCCCTGTGGATAAATCGAAGGATTAATAAACAATTACCCAGTGGACTGGTCCAGAAGGTGACAACTGAGCTGAACTTTGTTGGTAAGAATTTGTGTGGCTTACATTTTATTTATGAACTGCAAAGACTCGCCATCCTCACCTCAAAAAGACCTGCAGACTTTACCTGAGCAATACTTTTTTCTTTAAACTTTTCAAATTTGTGGGATTTGTTGGACTTGGGGTTATGCTTATGAATATTTTGTGTTACTTATCTGTTAAATCGCTCTTCTTGGTTGTTGTATTGTTTGTTTTTAATAATACAATGTCTCTCTTAAAAGGACCTTAAGTTGCTTTCGTTATTGCACTTTATGTGGAAGATATAAGACAGAGTAATTCAGTTACAGCTGATCAGCCGTTAGTGCTACTGATCGTTAACAGATCCGATCCCTTCAATTGCTTTTGTTCTTTTTTCCTTAGTTGTATACTAAAAAAGGCAATCTGTCACAGACATCGATATGGGGGAATGTAAGGTGGGTATCTTTGAGAGCTGTCACCTTGGCACCTAAAAGGTGATTTTTTAAAATTTTGCTTTTTCTTCCAGTTATTGCTTTTGTTAAAATCATCCTCCCTATTCATATCTATTTTCTAACTGCATTCTAAAAGACAGCCAGCCCAGGCACTTGAAGTAGCCTTTCCCTTTGATGTAACAACAGTGGGGCTTTTTGGTTTCCATCCTTACGCATTTCAAAAGTTCCACTAACGCCCTTTGATTTTCCTTTTTTTGCATAGATACATCAAAGTGACTGCATCCTGAGAAATGAGAGATCCATTGTGTCTTCTCTAAGTCCTGCATGATATTTATTTCAACTCAGTGGTGTGAGCAGTCCTGGATAAAATACCGATGACTACACACTGAAGGCTGACTCACTCCAGGTCTGAGCTGCACTGAACCTTCTGCTGTTCATTAGGTTTCCCTTAAAAGTTATTATTTTTGCTTTTTACAATCAAAATGTTGTTGTTTGTTTGTGAAAGTGAACTGAAGCAGTGATATATACCCACTATATAAATTAGAAAAAAAACATCATTCAAAACTCACATACTTGCTGTCTCCCTCTGCATCCTACGACGGCTCCTTGGGCAAAGGCTGAAAAAGAAAAGTAAAAAGGTCAGCATGAGAGGAACAGAGGACCAGCCTTCACTCACATTTTATACAACGTTCCCTCTGCACATTGGCCTTGGTCGCAGAGCAGCATATGTCCATTTAAAAGCACAGATGGCATGTGTTCTAATTATATCTAAGGCGAGACGACGGAAACTGAAGGTTATTTTGTTCTCTCCGAGTTTTTATGACCTCTGAGAATGCTGCTTCTCCCTCCGACCAGAAAATACGAGCGAATAATGGGCACCTCATCACCCGTTTTAACGAGTGAGAGACCTTTTCTTTCTTTCATCAATGGAGATCACACAGACAGAATTTTATCACATTAGCTGTGGGGCAGGGTGATAAACAGTGTTCCACTTTGTTTCTCTGTGAACAACAACTTCTCGCCTGCTACATTCATCTTCAGGAGAACACATGGAAACACGCTGTTTTCCCCTTGACCGGAGGAAGAAAACAGCTCCCTTGCCTTCTTAATATTGGTGAATGAGCCACTTTTGTGTAGATAATGACTCGGATAATCATAATCAGGAAGCTAATGGTGTGTTTAGCCAATCAGAGGAGCCAAGGCGAGACGGCAGTCTGGGTAGCGCATTGGCATTCCCAGCAGTGTCTGCCTGTGCCAGGCTATCTGCAGCAGCACAGCAGACTTAGTATTCCCGCCTCGGTCTGTTGTCCTGCGCTCTGTCGCTCTGTCTATCCGACCGGCCGACTGGCCTCGCCGCTGTCGAAGAAATTCAGCCCTCCGAAGAGGCGCTGATCCATCACACCTCTCCAGCAGCATGTCATCTAAATGCTAAGTACTTCCACTGCATCTTTAAATCAAAACAAGAAAAGAAATGAGCACAGGGGGTGAGACGTTGGAGGGGATAAAAGCTTATAAGAGCACAATAGAATCTGCCGAGCAAACCCTTAGCTTTTTGATTACATTCATTTTCATGGGAAGGGAAATGTGGGAGAGGAGAAACGAGGTGAGAGGAATGTGCACGGGAAACCTAGAGACCTTGTTTTCCCTTCAAATGTACCAGGAAAAAAGAGAAAGAAAAGTTATTGATACACCCGCACCAAAGGTTCCTTGAAAGAAAATAGCATGTTGTCTCATTTCTCTCCAAAAGAAAAGACATCATGAGTGCTGCTAAGCTGCTCCCACAATAGGGCCCCTCCTCTGCCTCCCTGCCTCTCCCAGTCGGACTCTTTGCGATCGATTGGAGAGATTCTTGGAGTCAGAGCAGAGTGCTGAGGTGGCACAAGCGGCCAGCACTATTAACTGCTCTTACTAATTAAAAGGGTAACAAGGTGAGTTCGGCCCCACGGGAGAAGCTGTGCGAGAAAGGGAGTCGGCTGTTTGCCTGCCATGCACACCGGTAAACAGTGCTCACCGCCTATGGTGTTTACAAGACAGGAATCCAAGGACAACCAAGACATATTCATCTCCCGCTGGCACAAGGGAAGAGGAAGATCCACAGATAAAGACTGAAAAAAGGGAGGGAATGAAGGCAGGGAGCACACTAATAAGCGCCTTGCTAATTGCTTATGTTGCGGTGAAATTAAAACATTTGGACCATGTGTCTGAGCTTACGGTGCCCTTGTTTCATCATCACTTATAAACATCGAGCACTATGCATAAATGATAGTTTCCTAGTTTAAATGAGGTGCACAGCCTGGATATTTAAATGACTGCCAGTGGAGATTGGCAAAAATATTAAGGGATTCATTAACTTCCTTCCTTATCATCAACACAACATATTTTAGGATCAAAGTATTTTTAACATAAACTATGTCTCACTTTACACAAATAAAAGCCTCAGCCAAGGTGCAACTCCAAGAAATCTTTGTAGTTGAGAGGGGAAAGTCGCTGCAGGTACAGTAGACAGCTTGTTTGCTTGGTGCTCGCGGGGAAACAAAAGGGGAGACAGCGAATTTGTGAGCACTTCAAGCGACTAAATTCTCACCAGCAGCGCACCCAGCCTTTGTGGAGACAGGCGCTGTGCCATCACTGCAGCGAGTCAAAATCTTTCCCCAGGGTCTCTCCTAATAAGTGGACTCCTACACAGAACTTAGTGAAGGTTTCACCGGCTGGACACTCAGAGAGGTCCCAGTCATTACAAGCCACTAGAACTGCTGCTGTTATTAACCTAACAAGCACAACTATAATGTACCAAAGACCCTGAGCAGAGGGTTTGTGCCAACAGTATGAGCCTGACGTACAGAAGCATCAGAGCATCAGACCCCGAGCTATCTCAAAGGAACAAACCCAGCGATAGTTACAAACCAAGTATCTGGTTGCACTTGCTGCTTTATTTTTGGGGAGGCAGCAACAGTCTACTGTCCAAACTGAGGTCTTTTACTGAGGTTAAAGGAGCAATATTATAATATCAGAACCATAACTATGAAAAGCAATGCATGAAAAGGCCTTGCAGTATTTTCTTTAAGGTTTTCGCTATTAAGCTTTTTTTTTTCACTTTAGGGCAGCAATGATATATTTTATTATTACACATCCAGAATACAAAAACACTAATTTGTGTTTGTGGCCACCTGTCAAATAAAAACTAACATTTACTGTCCTTAAAGTTCTGTTTTGGTCTCTTTCGCATAACACAGAGCCATTTGATTCACTAATAATAGCAGTGTTAGGAAGTTAGTTTAACTAGTTACAGAAACTACATGGAAACTACGTAATTTAATTACAAAATAAATGTAACTGTAATCAGTTACAGTTACTGAGAAAGAATGTGTGATTAAAT
>JAQLOL010000002.1:5731154-5757487 GCA_029783665.1 Naso thynnoides
ATTTAATTACAAAATAAATGTAACTGTAATCAGTTACAGTTACTGAGAAAGAATGTGTGATTAAATTACATTTACTTATGAAAATGTTAATTACATTTAAATATTTTTCTGCAAAAAGCTAAGGCTATAATAAGTAATATTTATTTTGTTGCTTTGCATGTATTTGATGTGCACAATGGCTTCTTTTGTCATTTCCAGTCATGGACTTTTAGTAACGTTTGATGCTATTCTGATGCTTTTGATTAATTTTCTTGTTTGAATTTGCAGCATCCCACGTCTGCCATTAACACTGCCTAGTTTAAAATTGGAAAATGATTAACAGTTGAAAACATTCATTAGGAATTTAGAAAAGCAATCAAAGAGTAATCAATTGTAATAAGTTATAAAACTTTGATAAATTAATTGAAATAGTTACGATATTTCTTACATTTTTAAATTGGGTAACTAGTAATCTGTAACCTATTTCATTTCCAAAGTTACCTTCCCAACCCTGGATTTTAGAAAGATTTTTCTGAAGCTTTGACTTTCAATCTTTGGTAGGCAACTTGTGGAAATCAAGCTAGCTGTAGCATGAGGCTCCTTAGGAAGCAACTCCTCTGCACCCTCCTTTTCCTGTTTTCTCTTCAGCTCGAATTTTATTTTGTTTATTGTCATTCTCTTTTAATTCCAGTTTGCACCAAATATTCACAATGAAATGAAACGGTTGCACAGAAAGTTGTAGTGAGGTAAACTGATCTGTCTCAGCTCGATTGTGTCGTCCGCAGACACTGTTGTCAGCAGAGGCCAGTTTTAGAACAAAAGGCACGTCACTTGTTTCAGCAGCAAATCAACTCTTAGCAACATCATCTGTCGCTAAGAAGCACAGTGTAGAACAGCCAACAGGAACACATGCTCTCTGAAATTACCTCAATTGGCCAGAAAAATCCAGTTCCGTCTGTTAGTCTGAACATGGAGTCAAGCTTAAATACAGAGCCAAGGAGAGGTGCAGAAGTATAGTGTTCTTTGAGACCACCCGTATTACAATATACTGAAAGGTTATTACGGAGATGAAAACGAAAATAAACTGCTTACCCCAACTTTAAACCACGTGTATACTCATTCAAAGTAGATGCCCCGGGCACACCACTGTCATAGCAGGTGACATCAGATGATTTTTAAAGAGAGAACCAACTCACACAAGAACACTGAGTTACTTCTTCATCTTCATTAAAAGCTACAAGCCAGTCAAAAATGAACAATTCATCTCACACACGGGTCATCAGGTTTCTAAATAAATTTAGCTGCAATTGTTTCAATCAGCACTATGATTTACACAGACTTTTTTGAATAGTCCAATCAGCAGAGAGGATAGACTGCTGTTTGTGTATGTGGTCACAGTGTCCGTCACTCTGAAACTCATCTCAAACCATGAGTACTTTATATTTTGCTGACCATTTTAAGATGCTTTTGTTCCCTGCTTACAGAAGTTCACGTTGATTTCTATGTAAATCATTGAGCAGAGCTGAGGTGTGTGATAATTTTAACCTGGTGTGTATAATACACCAAACCGTCTCTGTGCTTCCAGTGAGTGAAATACAGCACAGTAGAGTTAGCGATAATAAATCTGGATAGAGTTGCAATTTGACCATTTATCCAATCACAGGTCCACTGTATGTGACCCACCTCTCTGTTTCAGCCTCTGCTCTCTCTCTGTCCTACTAAAACAACCCATCCTGTTGTTATTGCCCCGTGCTGTCACTCCACTTTAATACACACGTGTGCTTTCCATGCCTAAGCAAAGCAGACCATCACACTTACACAGTGGTTCTATTACACGCTTTGACCTGAGCTGGATCATTACATTGAACATCAAGTTTGCCAATATTTTTGTAAATGCTACATTACATGGTAATTCAGTTTAAGTGCAGATTAATCGAAAAGACAGGTGAGCAGAACATTAATGTAACTTTGACAAAGATACATGCAGACCTGATGTTCACTGTGACTGATCACACAGACCAAACAAGTTCTAAGAGCCTCTGTATCGATTTTCATTCTGGAAGAAATTAATGGAAAGCAAAGGATTAAAAAAAAAAAAAAGTTTAATACTGTACAACACTGCAGCAGGGTGAAATATGCAAAGCACAAAATTCAACATACAAAATGTTATGATATCATAGTATTAGATTGTATGATTAATAACACTAATGTTTAATATTAATTTCATTAAGATTAATATTGTTGCTGGTCAAGGTGAAGGCTATTCATTAATCACTTGCACACTGCTGGGTGGCTTTATACGAAATAATGCATCATACTTTATTAGATGACCACTTTTTTATATATACTGTGTGTAAAGGCTTAACCTGTAAAGTAACAGGTAACTTAGGCTTATACAGCAGATATAGACGGACAGACAGATAATAATAATAATAATAATAATAATAATAATAATAATAATAATAATAATAATAATAATAGATTTCATTTATATTGCACTTTTCTGTAACTCAAAATACTCAAAGCGCTGTACAGTAAATGGGGGATCTCACTAACCACCACTAGTACAACAAAAACGCAATACAAACCTGTTTCCTGAAGTATTATACTTATATATGATATTAACAGAAATTTGCACTTGATGTCATACAGTAGCATGAAGTATCATGGGAGTTGTTTGTTTTTGTTTAACAGCCACCACTGCAGATGAAAATCTTTCTGACTGACTTAGGCAGAAATGTTCTCAGACAGTGTATTGTAGTTTAAGCCCCTCAAGGAATTCGTTTGTGTGTGTGTTGATTGAAGCAGTGTGTGTGGACAAAAGCGGTATTGCTTACTGTCATAAAGATCTAGTGCAAGCTTTTTTTTTTTTTAAGAGAGAGTGAAAGAAAGATGACACTTATGTGCACAATACCAGTCCAGCCATAAACACAAAATAATGAAATTGTCTAAAAAAAACAAAACAAAACCTCCTGCTTCCAACCAATATAATTAAAAAAGAGAACAGTGGATCAATCATGCTTGTAAACAGACAGATACAGATTTGTATAATCTGAGTTTTGTACTTACATTATCCTAGTTTTTCTGTATGTTAAAATCTAGAGAAATTTGTAATTTAATTTAAGGTCCAGCATGTTTCATTTTGTTGTTCCTTACTTCAATGGTAACACCAGTCCGAAATTGAGGAATGAAGTCTGCAAACGTGACTGAATGTACCGTGAATGACATTTAAAGTCCCGATGAGGAACTTTTAACTGGTTACAAAGCAGCCTAAATTTGATACTGATGCCTCATCTCTTACCTACTTCGGCAAATGAGACCATGAGTGAGGAGATTGGAAACTACTCCCCTGTTTTTGACAATGCCTTTGCCCGGTCTGCTCAGTCAGCAGATATGCTACAAAACACACGAGAGACGATTTTTCAAAGAGGTGATCCACTGCTTTTTTTTTTTCCACTATCTATGGTTAGAACCAAGAGAATATTTTTCTTTAGATAATTTCAATATTTTGTTGTTTTTATGTGCTGAACTGGTATTGTGCAAGTAAGTGGCGTCTTTATTTCACTCTCTGCCAAAACAAATGCTCACGCTAGACAACATCTTTACAACAGTAAGCAGCACGTGGTCTAAGAACATTTCTGCCTGAGTCAGTCAGATAGATTTTCATCTGCAGTGGTAGCTATTTAACAACAAACAAATCCCATGATTCTCCATGCTACTGTATGACATTAAGTGCAAGTATCTGTAAATTTAATTTCACTTTAGACCACAGGAAATATGTTTAGATTATATTTTTATGGCGACAACAACCTTGTGTCTCACAGCCTCATTGGTAGCAACACCAAATAATTTATTAAAAACCCACTAACAGAAGTATTCAAATGGCACAACACACATCAGAGCTCTGAATCAGGATGTTATTGCGCATGCTCACATATATCCAGTTCATAGACAGGCTTTCTGCTTTACTTATTAGCAACCCCTGTGCTGAAATGTAGCCTGTGGCTCTGATGATTTCACACCAGACGAAGCTCTGCAGACAAGCATTGTGCAGGGTAAAACACAAATGGCAGTTCAAAGCCTGGCGATGACAGAACTTCAAACAGGGGAGTCGGGTAAAGTATGCTGAAAGTGACAGCAGAAGGGACCACATTCACTCTGGGTCTCACACAGAGCGCAGAGGAGGGCACGCTGAAAAAAGAGTTCCTCTAATAGACGTTGGCACTACCAGAGGAAACAAACACAGAGTAATAATGTGCTGCTTTTACATGCCCAGTTAATAAACACAAAGGAAACATTAGATAAACATTAGATGAACGCAATCATGAAGCTTCCTGCAGCATGTTCGATAACACAAAACCTACTCTAGCACAAATGAAAAAGAGGAAGGTGGGCTTGATTCAGACGTTCCTCTTTTTTGAACATCTCTATCAATGTATCCTATTTCAATATATTTCCTGCATCAGTCCACACGCTATCTCCACAAGACTGATGAGCTGCCACAGCATCCGACAAACAGATGAGTCCAATGTAAAGGAGTGCATTTTTCTTTCCCGCTTGATAAATAGAGATCTGTAAATGAAACCGAAATAAAGAGTATATTTGCTTATTGAGTGTACTCTGTCAGTCACTTTATGAATGTGCATCCAAAGGCGAAGCAGCCTGGCCACAGCGTGTTACCCCTGAGGATGCAGCGAGAGGCTGTCAGATACAATATGACAGGAGTACTGCTGGCTGGAGGTGAGCCAGTTAAACAAAAGACATGGAAACATGCTCTTTTGTGTCATGTATGTGTCGAGGAAAGGATGGTGGTGCATTCACGTCATTGGAAATCATTGAATAAAAAATGACACACTTGGTTAACTTCACATTTGCATTTCTCCTGGCAGATACAGAAAAAAAAACCTCCAAGAGAAGAAAAACTCCGCTTATTTCAAATCAACACTTCAGATATAGACTCCCTCAGTTTTGCAAGATTGTTGGAATTAACTTGCTGGTGCACAAAATGTAATAATTCCAAGTGCAAATGAGACTGAAAGCCAGCAGAGCACTGAAGGACGCAGTGCACAGCATGAATATCTAATATTTGAAAATGCTCCGGACTGGTTATTTAATACATTTTGAGGATGCAAACATTTCTCTAATGATCTCTGATTCTGATTTACTTGCTAATATTTTCCTGCTGTATTAGAAATAAGACCATTCCTGACACATTCCTTCACACACACAGCCCATTTTTTACTGTAGTTTTCAGAGCCTTGAATACATAGAGGTGCTTTTCAGGAAACAACCTACTTTACTTCTTTCAGTATGCATTTTATTAGGGCCAAATGAATGCTGCTTATACTAGTACAGCACCTAATTAAATTCATCTCACAGCCATAGTCCACCTCTATCTAATGATGGCATCCTGCTGAGAATACAAATCTGTTTGCCATAGGTTCAGTGGGCATCTCTGTGACAAATATAAGTCATAACACAAAAAAGCAACTATTTACACAACAACAAAAAAAGACACTCATGTCTTATAAAAGATAAGTGCAAAGTCGCATACTGTACACTCTAATGCAAGTGCAAATAAGACTACAAGCACTGCCATAGCACTGAAGGTCATCTGAAAAATAGAAATCATTCTCAGTGGGTAGAGCCGCTTAGATAAATATTTGGTAGGAGCAAAAGAGAAAATGTGTCTATGAAAATGAAATCGCACTCACAGATGAAAGATTGGGTGCTGATGTGACCCAACACCACCAGCAAAATGCAGGCTTTCCAGCCAAATATGTTTGTTTTCTTAAAAACATTTCTTTCAGTACCGACTGCAGGATTATCATTTCTCAATAGCACAGAGCCAACAGTGGTCACAAGTTGTTTTCAGTGCCATTGTGATATGTCAGTCTGTGCAAAATGCTGTTCTGTTGCATGCACGTGAAGCAAATATGATTCAGTTTTTGTAGATTAGTGGTTGAAGTCAGTAACAGAACAACTCTTAAAATACTCGATCATAGAGGCTTCTCTGTTTTTCAGGCTGCAGGCTGTTTGGTCTAAACTGCACCAGCAGCAAGTTTACAATATGTATGAGAAGGACTGCATCTGTTTTAGTCCACTGTTTTATTGTAAAGCAGAAATCAAAGTACCGTGTAGCTCCAATTTAGGCCTATTTTATTTATTTTTATTACTTGGTTTGCAGATTGAGTGTGCTTTCTTGTTGTTTGCTCTTTGTGCTCTTTGTGACAGATATGTTTTTTTTTTTCTCAAACAGGCCAAACCGTATATTTAATATTTAGTTTTTTTAAAGGTTACGTCTGTACTCAGACTAAGCAAACAATGCCAGCGTCACAGCTGGCAGAGTTTGGAATGTACAATGCTGAAGGATACAATGACCGAATGATTGCTGGCATAACTGGCCACAGCAGTGTAGCACTACTGGGTTTTTCCAAAAGTTGATTCTGTTTCAACTTTTCCCCGCATGGCCTTTTTTCCCTTTTCTTTTTCTTTTTTTTCCTGCATCTTCTGTGGTTTGCATGGCCACAGCCTAAATGCACTACCCACATCCAAATGAATGGGAGGACTGGTGATTTTTAGCCAGAGTCTTATTTAGTCTGAGAGCCTAAAGACCATTTCAAATAGGATGCGGTGTGTGCCTTGATCACTGCTGGGTAGGGCACAGATGTGTGTCCAGGTTAAATTTTGTGGGGCGGCCGAACGGCAAGCTCTACCCTTGAGCTGTGCTCAGCTCGACAGCACACAGAACTGCTCTGGTGCCGCCCAAGACATAGATGATGAGTGCTTTGACAGCTGAGAGGTGGAGTTTGCACATCCAATCTGAAACCAGTTTCACTTAAATTCCATATTATCCTTATTGTCACCAAATTCAATTAAAAATACCAAAAGCATCAGTGTGCTAGTTAGTCTAAATCAAACAAAGTTTCATTTTTTAAAAGGCTCAGTAATTTCCATAACAAGAAACATACTTACCCAAACTTGAATAGTGAACATGTTTGAGACTGTTTTCAGCAGTAGATTAATACACATTAACAGCAGCTGCAGGACAGTGTAAGATTAACTTAAAATGAAGTGGAGTGCGTGTGTTATGATGGTAAATGTGTGTCCACTGCACAGTGTAGCATGTTTCGAAAAGTTTGAAATCATCAGTTCGAGGAAATGACAGTGAAGAAGTTGACTGATTAAGGCTCCATGCCGAAATTATCCATATAGAAAGATCTAACATGACCCTTACAATTGAGACAGTTAAGACAGTGCCTTGAAGTTTTGGGGTTTTTTGGGGGATTTTTATGATGTATTTCTATACTAACTCTTTTTTGAGTCCTTTAAGTGCTCCTCCCCCTACATTTTTGAGAAAAAAAAGCTGAAGTTCAGTTGGAGGAAAAGAGAAATGATGTCACCACAATATTAGATCTCCCCATCTTGTTTTGGCAGCGCACCTTAGTCTCAATCAACAAATGATTTTAAGAATCCGCACATGAAAAGTTGAGTTGCCGACACAGCTCGGAAGCGTGCTGCGATGCCTTTGAGGAGCGAGCTCATTAGAAGTCTGTCTCTGGTCAGATGGGTTGCCAGCACAGCAGTGACCATGGCGACACATGACTTGGCTGCCTGGTCGTTTGTCGCAGACATTGAAGCCTTTATGAGGCTGAGGTGCAAGTGTTAGCAAGTGTTACATAACAACACTGTGAAATAATCATCTGTCCATGTGATTTTCACACCTCTTTCATAAGAGGTGAGAATTTCAAAACTCCTTCATGACTGGACAGGCACATTTATATTGACTTGACGCACCAGATCTAGTTTTTTCTCTTTGTTCCGCTCATCTGCATCACATTTGCAACATTTTCTATTCAAACACCTGTTTCCTTTTTCTCTGTTTCTCATTAAGATACAACTTCTGCTTCTTTTTTACTGCACAAAACAAGGTTGTGTGTCATATGGCATCCTTTCAAAAAGCCTGCAGAGCTAAGTGGCTATGATGTCTTCATGTTTACAGCAGCACTGGCAGGAACACACACACTCCACTAGCTTTTCGCCCTGGCTGAGGCTGGAACAAAGAGCACATAGCTGGAGGAGGGCCACCAGAGCAGAAAAAAGGAAAGAAAATGCTAAAAAACATGACGCAAGCCTCTCTGACCTACTGGGTCGCGCTGTGTGTGTTTGTCTGTGCGGATGCTGTTCATTTTACAACTCTCCTTCTTTTGGCAAAAATGCCCGACTGCAACTGTTACGTTCCTCTCCGGGCCACACACTCGCTGAGCTGCAGCATTTGTTGTGTGGGCGTAGGAAGATTTTTTTTTTTCCTCAGCTACTGTCGAGTATTGTCTCAGGGAGGGAGAACACATTAAACTGCAGTCGGAATATGATCAAATAAGGGTCTCAAGTACTTGCATTTCATAATTTAAACTCCCTCTGGCCAGTGAAGTAACATTTGAAGCCCAGAATATAATATTTGGTAAAAATAGTCTGGTCTCACCCTGCACTGAAGAAGCATTTCTCAGCATACTTTCAATTTAAGCTCATCACTTGATTAGCAGAGGCTTGTAATAGAGCTCAGTAAAGCTCTCAACAGGGCTCTCACCAAGCAGGGAGCAAGTGATGCAATCTCACAATCCTCTTGCTTGCCTGAGAGGGGAAAAATGATTTTACTATCCTAAATTCAGAATTCAGCCGGTGTCTCTTGTCAATTTTCCACCTGACGGCCAATTCAACCCTCCATACATTCGCACACACCAAAGCACAACTGTGCCGTACCCCACCTTCAGCTGTCAAAGTGTATGAAACCAGCCTCATAACACGCCGCCCAACCCCTCAAGAATTACGCTTTCCACCTCGGAGAATATTATATGTAGACCTTTCAGCTGCTCACTAGTGAAGACAAATTGCTAGCTTGTTTGGGGGGCCTCCAGAGAGTGATTCATATTAATGGCTAGCTGGCAGTGGAGAGTGGGCTGCATATGCAAACTCCATTAGCAGGTTAGGCTGGAGTGTGTGACCTGGCAGTGCCACCATGAGCTCCATACACACACAGCGGGCTGTGGAGATGAGGCTGAGGTGGCTGCATTTAAAAGGAGTTGCAGGTGCACAGGAAAGTGTCCACAGTGTGTGTGTGTGACTGAGTAGTATATGACTTTGTCAATATATCAAGTTGATGATGGTGTTTTAGTGAAACTATGTTGTAATATTCAGCAGTCATATAAATTGTAAAACTGGTCTCACATACGCACGGCCCGTAACCAGAACTGACTGATGAGAGTTCAACATTTTTTTCCACACTTTCATTTTGAATATGCAGCTCTCATTTTTGTCTTTAATTCATCCTGTTTTAAAGTTTATCCCTGCTGAACGATAAGAACAGTAATTACTTACACAGAAATGTTTTTAAAACATAATATGCAGATGAGAACAATCATTTTTTTCAAAACTCAGAACTTTTTAAGATTTTGAAGTATTCAAGAAATTGAAACTAGAGTAAGCAACATCTGGAAATCAAGCTACTGTAGCATGAGACTCCTTAGGAGGCAACTACACTGCACCCTTCCCTCTGTGTTTTTGCTCTAGCTCGTGTTTTATTTCATTTGTTGTTGCTCTGCCTTTTCAGCCCAGTCCTTTAGCATCTGCAAAATACTACTGCAGATGTCTGTGGTGGCCAGTGTCCTTCTCCATGCAGTGGTGTGCTGGGGGAAGCAAGAGGAGAGACATAGCACAACTGGCAGACTGGTGAGAAGGGTTGGCTCTGTGGTGGTCACAAAGCTGGACTCGGCTCACTGTCGGATGACAGTGCAGACGGAGGGACCCTGGACAAATTGCTCTCCAGATTATCACAATATAAACTCTCTAGATTATACAAAAACTCTCAATTATTGCAGGGGGAAACAAACAAACAAACAAACAAACGGAAGCTTGATTACTCCTTTTGCAACCTGACTTAAAGCATTTTTAAACATTCAACAGCACATCTCTTTTCACAGAGATAGCTCTTTAGCACCTGCATGCTTTTTGCACACAACATTTTGTATGTCCTGCTGCTCATCTTATTATCATGTCATAGCTACATTAAAGGTTGTGTGTTTAACTAAGCTGCCCCACAAAACTGAAGTGTTTCCACCTTCTCAGCTGACAAAATACAGATTTAAGGGTCCCGTCGGTTAAATTACAATTGTTGAAAGGTAACTGATACAGATTTAATAGGACAGTCGGACAGTACGTTTAAACACTGGCAGCATAATATATGTTTAGATGCCTGATTCATTATGCATTGTGAATTATCAGGTACTTTTGTTACTTGACTGGCTAACTCCACCTACGTCAAACCTACACCTCACTGCATAATGAGCGCAGCCATTATCACCTTCAGAAGCCCACACTGTCACACTGAATGCCTCAATGTAATGTGATTATGTTCCCATGAAGACAGTCACTCACAATTAGAAACCCCCTCTCTGCGCTCTCCTCCTCGCAGACACTTGCACACAGATGTGCACAGACAGAGAATGGCCAGTGGCCGAGTGGCAGCCTGGCCCTCTATGCCCCCCCCCCGGCCTCCTCTCAACACCAGCCTGATCAATCCCTTTTAATTGGTTTATCATCTTCATTTATCTTCCGCAATGTGATTTTCTCCCATTTCAGGTCTTAGGACAAATTCCTCTGGATATCTCCTCTCCTCTGCTGCCAAAACCCTCCCCGTCCCTGCCCCCTCAAAAACAACAGCAGCATCACTTGTGATCCACTCCTGCAGTAAATCTCTCCTCAGCAACAGCTTATTGAGAATATACAGTGGAACAAGCAATCTACATTTTTGTAAATGTATGTACTAAAAGCAAAACACTAACCTAAGTGTGCTGTCAGTGTACATTACAGCATGATGGGAATGCGTGCGTGAAATCTGACGCAGCTGCCCAGGGCTGCTGGATGGGAGGAGGACGCTGACGAGCGTGGGAGATAAAGAGGGCGCCAGTAGGAGAGAGATAAAAGAACGAGACAGTGCAAACCAACAGAGCCAGACACAGGTTGACCTTTGGCCTTGTGTACCTGACGATGATCAGCAGTCTCTCCAGCTCAGTCCATCCTGTCATTTCTTGCTGACTTCAACATGCTGTACTGTGCTGCTTCACTCACTCTGTCTCTGTGAGTTACATCCCTCTGCGTCTCTCTCTCTGTTTTTGACATCTTCACACCTGAGGCAGGTATCTGTGTATTTGCTGCTGTATCAACAGATTCATACAGTTTATTGACACAAAGGTATAAATAGCCTATACATGGTCCAGGCTGATATATCGGCTGATATGAGCTAATGGCAGATGGGATAGGCCTCTCCATGCATCAATTTTATATTTTAGGTACTTTAGAAACATTGTTACACTGCATGGTTTGGCAACAAGGATGTATTAGTAGAATATATTCCTGTGAAATATCTATTTTTTGTCCTCTCTGTCATATCTTGGTTGCAATTCTTTACATTTTAACAGATTTCATAGATCCTTAACATGTTTGTTTATTATATGTGATTTAAAAAAATAATCCTACAAGAATACTGGATTTTTAAAACATTGGTCTTAAAATCCTGCATGTATGGAGCTATGTCTGCATTAAAAAACTTTTGCACAATTTGCTTCACGGGAATGGTAGGAAATACAAAAAGCAAATTAACAGCATAATTTTTTAAGAATCATGAAATAAGCTGCTTATTTTTTCATTTAAAAAAAAAAAGAATAATTGCTGATGAACTCTAGAATCTACTGTCCCTATGCAGAAAGATTAGATATTCCACCATCCCAATAAAGAGGGATTTTACCAGTGAAAGTGATGCAAACCGTTCACAGTGATGACTTCCGGTAAGAACTAACCTGACACGCCAGACAGTTTGTCACAGAAAACCATCTGGCAAGTCATGGAAACTGTTGGGAAAAGGCAGGCCCTTTCAAAATAATACATGGCAAGTGATTGGATGAACTACCAGTCTGTCACAGTCTATCAAGGCCTAGAGGAAGAGCTCTACCAGTGGAGCCAGTTGGCAAATCAAACTCTTGCAAAAGACAGTTGGAAAATGAGTGAAACCATATTTTCCACTGAGGGAAGCCTTTCACTTTTCTCTTCTTTCAATCAACAAATACTTTCCAGTTCTGACAGAATTGATGCCTCAGCAGCATCCATGCTAACCATGGCTGTAGCTGCTGGCAGTACCACATAAGATGCTGATTGGTCCAAACACCCGTGGCTCGGCAACAAGCACATAACTCGAAGCCTGGCGAGTTGGGTTCTCAGCTTTGTGATCTTATGAGATGCTGCTGTGAACTTGCCAATCCAGCTGCCTCACAAGGTAAGGTGAGGACAAGTTGCGGATGACTTTTTCCTCTTCTTCTTTTTTGGAGCATCATAAACAAAACACAATTCACTTCACTTCATTTCGTATTGGAGGGATAAATCTTGCAACCAGCAGCTGCTGAAGGAAACAAGCCTAAAATTCAGGTCAAAATTCCAAAAAGCTGAACCTGTGTAGTGCCAAGTATTAAAACAACATATACACACAAAAACTAGTGGAGCCATGGTTATGAAGAGAGAAGGCTGGTGAAACTGCATGTGGAAGGAATAGAGTTGTGTCTTTTGAGATTTTAAACACTGACTCACTACGAGCAGCACGTCACCAGAGATTATTGGTTTGAAAGCGTCACCTGCATGGTATGAAAAGAACAATGAACTCCTTCATTTCCATTGAGCATAAAGATGCATAATGCGAACTGCACAGCGACAGTGAGACCTGTATCCATGGTGGCATGGTGACAGCTGACCAGTCAGGCAGTAGTGCTTTTCCCCGTGGCTTTAAAACACATTCATAATGACAATTCATTTATAATGAGACTTACAATAATATGATAAAATCTAAAAGATTAAGTTAGCCCTCACTGTGACTGATAAAGTGTGATGGCTTTGTGTTTCCTGTCTTTCATTCCTGCTGAATCGAATAAGCGTTAATCACAGAGCAAAGCCTCAGTTAGCACTGCAGCTCTGGCAGCTCTGAGGCATTGGATGCATGTTGCACTGAGTGAAGCCTACAGAGGACCAGATGACACCATATTGAAGGGTTTAAAAATTTACCATGTTGTGTATTCATTTACATCCTCACAAAGTCAGTGAGAGGTTGCAGACCGTCAGCTGTTATTATTTTGTTTCAGCACGACACTGAGATCTAAAGTGTGCAGCTCATGTTTGAGCAAGTTGTTAAATCAACTACTCAGTCTTTTGAATCCACATTTTGTCAGCTTCAGTCAGATGTTTCGCCGAACATGTTCAGGGTAAAACTTTTGCCCACACAGGTTTGCTTAATTGTTTGCCAAATCAACATTAAATCCAATGGGACAGAAAATTGTTTCTGAACCGCTTGTTATTTGCTTAAGTTTTTAAGCAGATGTTTTCTTTAAGACATTTGTTGTTGTTACTGTTTATTGTTTATATGATTTTCATTAATGATAGTTGCTAATCTTACCAGGATCTGTAAATACTTGAGTGGAATTTAAAAGAGAAGGGATACAAACTGAAGAGCTGAAGACCGAATTGTCCGAATGCTTACAAAGTTACATTGGATTTGACCATATTTCCTACAATACATGTTATTTAGGCTACTTACAATTTAAAACTCTCTGTATTGGCAATGTATTTGATGTGAGTTGGTTACAGGATCAAATCTTGAACAGGTTAAGAGCAGAACAGTGTATAATAGTGTATTCAGAATTACTTAAAGGGTAACTAAAGCCCCAGAGTGGCATGTGACTGACGTGCATCCTTCCTGAAATTCAAAAAATGCATCCGGAATGTGGAGAAATGTACCAGCAGAGTGCTAAGTGACGCCCCTTTGGACCCCATGGGACCTTAGTACGGAAAAAAAATGAATAGTAGTGAATGTTGAAAGGAAAACTATTTTTTGATCTTTTTTGACTTGTGTCCTGAGTTACACATATGATGTTCATCGATCATTTTTCATGTGAAGAGAGTCTATGTTTGTCGCCAAATGGTTGATGTATTAGTTTGTGAAAATACGTAATTATAACGCGTAACTGATGTCATAACGCTTTCCTTCCTGTGACAACCAAGATGCCTGACTCCCACTTCAAGTAGCTGCAGCTCTCAATATGACCCATTTATAATGTTTTTCACCTCTTTGAAATACTTTTGCCCTCATTCTGGAAATCTGCCATGCTGACGGCCATGTCTGTATTGATGACGCATATTGCTCGAGACAAAATGTGTAATTCACTGAGCGATCTCGTAAAAAGCTTTGCTTTGCTCTATCGTTTGACGACAAACTACGACTTTCTTTCTCTATCATGTGTGTAATTCAGGGCACAAGCCAAACGGGATCAAAAAATAATTTGTCCCTCTCCATTGACCACCATTCATATTTTTTCCAAATTCAGGTCCCATGGCCCGGGGCTAGAGGGATGTGACTTAGGCACTCTGTTCGGGGCAGCGCTAGGAGGCGGGGCTTTACTGAGAGTGGACCAGGAGAATTGCATAGTTTGAGTATTGTCAATGTAGTCAGCCAAACTCCAATTGGTTATTCCTTTTTTTTTAACATATCTGAGTTAAACTTGACACCTAACTGTGAGAGAACAGTTAGTGCATGCAATCTCCTTCTCTGCAGCCTGGCTCTGTCTTGTTCCAAAATCATTTGATCAATTACTTCCTTGTTAGGTTGCTGTTGTAGCATTTACATTATTTGCTCCGGGTCCTTCTCACTTATTCAAGTGCATGAGCAGCAGAGCAGAGACTCTGGGTGAAGTAACTACAGTTCTGGTTTCAGGGGTGTCAGACTGAGCACAGACTTTGCTTTTATCTCCCGAATCTATGGTGGTGAGTGTGTGTTTGTTATTTGTGTGTGTGTGTGTGTGTGTGTGTGTGCGTGTGTATTGTTTCCTGAGCAATGTGTGGGAGGGCGTTGGAAAGAATAATGTTAGAGTGACTGGGCGTGTCTCCTGTGACCACATACTTCTAAATGGTGAGCCGCTGTTTTGTGCCGTGATTAACCAATAGCAAAATTTGCTTGCAATAGCCAAGTTTCAGCCAGTAGAGGGCAGTCACGCACATTTATGATGTAATATTTAGAATTCAGTTACTTTACACTAAAATGTCAAGATTTAGACCTGAATTAATCAAAAACACTACTACATACTTACTAGTGTTGCTTTTCTTTAGCCAAAAAGAGTGGTTTAGGAGACAAGTTTCTCTTTAATATTCTTTGATGAGATTCTGGTGTTTTTGGATTGATTTAAGGTGGTTCGAGAGGAACTATTTTTCCTGATAAAAAGCAGATTACTACCATGACATTTGGCTCATGATTACCTCTGCAGTATTATAATGTGATGAGGCCATGACAGATAAAAGGTGATATGCGGAACTTTAGTTTCTTTAAATTTGTTCCAATGGCACATGATGCAGGTAAAGGTTAAATTGTGGATTGTAATTCAATCGTGAAACCTGCGCTGTAGCTTTACTGATCTGAGGCCAGACACAGAGAATGTTTGCGAGCTCAACCCACAGAGAGCAGTTCAGCTTTAGTTTTCTATCCTTTGTACCCTTTAAACCTGGGACCCAGGCTCTTGCCCTGGGCTGTGACTTCATATAACACTATCAGCAGCCAGGAGCTTACCTGTGCTTTAAAAGCAGGAGTGATGCTGTTAAGTGCATATGGCGTATTTTAATGTCATGTCTTGAAAATTACCGTGACGGTCTTGATGCGACCGCTGCCCCTGGTGCAGGTCCAGCCGGATAGGTTGAAAAGGAGGCTGCAGACCTCCCCTTCCAGGCAGGGGGCCATCTCACACCACTGACGGCTCCGCACGATTCGTGCTGCAGGGGCGAAAGACAAGAAAGCAGAAGAGGCAAATTAGACAGATTCACAGACCCAGAGAGAGACTTCAAAATGTCAACTTTTTTTTCTAGAACAAACACCTAAACTGTCCTTTTTATGCTCACCAGACAGAAAAGCCTCCTCATATTTTGATGTCTCTACAAGCCTGTAGTGTTTTAATTAGGTTGTTGTTGAACCACCACGTCAGAATTGCCTGTGGTAGTAACCTTTACAGACCAGCTGGCTGTCCATAAATTACTTGCCTGCTAATGCTAGCTTTCTCTGCAGCTGCAGAGAAAGATTACTTGTTCCTTTTGACACTTTGTTCCTTTGTGTTTATTCCTCCTGAAAGGGGTTTTTAGGTAACATTAGGAAAATAAATTCTTGGTAAAAAGTAATTTGTACCATTGTACAGCATAATATTGTTGGATTTCTTTTCTTGAAGCTACACAGTACAGTTTAATTCCCCTCAAACCTGCACTTAAAGGACAATAAACTACAATTGCCTTTTGAGATCTTCAAGTGGTTCGATTCTGGCTTTTCACCCTCAAGGTCAGACATTGTGTGCAGTCTATAACAAGAATCTCTTTGGACACCAGAAGCGATTAAATCTACAGTAGAAAGCATGAAAAACACAAGCACTGTTTCACTGTTTGATTGCAGCAATGGCTGATGGTGTGTCTACAAAAACTCAGATGCTAAACAAGGAAATGATAAACATTTGCAAAAGAACAGTTGGCCTTTATTTGGTACTTCATTAAGTTTGCTATAATGATGGCCTGAAATGGTCCATTTCTTTAAAAACTAAGATGATCATGTTTTTATATTTTCATTGCTTATTCATTCAAAGCTTTGAAAGTCATTGTATTCTGATGCACAAAATAAGGTCATGTGATTAATTTGAGGGTCTCTTTTGAGGACTATGAATGTCTGCCAAGAGTTTATTCCTGGTTTTTGTTTATTTACTTACTTTTGCATTATGTTTGTACCTTTTTTTAACTAAAGACAACAGAGAGATGATAGGAAATGACAAGAAAGATAGAGAAAGATGGAGAAAAAAAATGCAAAAAAGTCCCTGATTGCATGCAAAACAGGGGTGTTGCAGTTTATGCCCCATCAATGCTGCTTTTGAAAATGTTTCTATTTGAGGTTTAGAGGTGAACCTATACAGAACACGACAGGTGTCACAGGGGAAAAATACTCATTTGTGCGTACATTTCAGCTGAGATTGGCTCCAGTCGCCCACGACCCTCAAGGATAAGTGAGTTTGACTAATAGAAAGAAGGTTTTATCCATTTTACACAGTTGTGATGCTGCATAGGGCAAAATAAACTGTTTTCAGGCTATGGAAAACAAATCAAAATGCAATTTTGGAAATGAAAAATAAATTATGCTTTTACTCCAGAAAGAGATACTGTGAAATGGCTATATAACATCTAATAAACATGTTAACAACATTGTTTAATTTTATTTTCTGTTAATTCATATGCAAAAATCAATAGCAGGAATTGGTACTATTTCAACACATAGATTAAAGGGAGTGGATCACAGGTTAGAAAAGCGATACAAAACCAACAAGCCTCAGTCTTCTTTAATTGTCTGCTGGAGACATCAGGCTGTAAGAGTGAAAGCCGGTGATGCTCTCATTCTCCCTCTGCAGTCTGTCTGCATGACACTGAATTAGCATTCTCCTGTAGTCGACGCTTATAAGCACTGATTGTTCTTTACACAGCGTGCTAAAGCAACACTGAAAGGTTATCAGCTCTCTGCGGACCTGGCCGGGGCCTGGCTACCCACGATGCCCCTGGGGCAGCACATTGTGGAACGAGGTAACACGGTCGGCAAATTGAAAGAGAGGAACTACAATTCGTTGAATGTCCACAGGAGAGCTGAGGGCTGAACAGAGAGGGGGAGTAAGGAGGTGTGGAAAGGGAGGCCCTGTGACATTTTGCTGAGAGGTATTCCAAGTCCAGGCCTTGTTAACAGTCTGAAATTGGTCTTTGGAGTCAGACCCTGACTGCTGCTCTGCAATACAGCTCTGTCATTTGTTGGTTTCTATCAAGCCGCCTGAGCAGCACCCTTTTGCATGTAGACACACACATAGAAAATCACCTCTCTGTCGATATAAAGCCATTCTCCCTCAGCAAATAATAAATATTGTTGACACACAAGAGGAAGAGCCATGTTTTTTTCTGCCCTAATAGTGCAGTCAGGTTCCTAGGAGACACAGCAGTGGAACAAAACAATCCAGAAACCTGTCATGTCATTGAACTGAACAAGCTTGAAACAATATCAAAGCCTCGCAACTCCAATCTGAGACAGAATGGTCATTTCGGCTTCACCTCAAGCAGAGACTCCTTAGTGGGGGGGGGTTGGTGGGATCTGAAGTGACCTTCCTCCTGACACAGCAACATGCCGTGGTGAATTTTCATTTTCACAGCCATCCGTCAGGCCCAACAAAGCGTAGATTTATCAGTCAGTTGCAGATGTAGTTTTGAGTACATTACAGGGCCAGCAAAACTCAATTTCCAGGGCACGGCATAAAAGCTGAGCTGGCAAAGCAGCAGGACTGCTGACTAACCGCGGAGTGCATCAGCCCAGCCAGAGTCGCGGAGGTTGGCTAAAATAAATGCATTTTTCAGCGACTGCCACAGTATCCAGGCACTTGATAGCTTGCCCTTGTTACTTTTTCAATGCCGTCCATGACAGCGTGACTTGATCTATGATGACTTGATGAATTTCCTGCCGTAAGCCGTGGAGCCATCACACAGCGTTGGTTGGGATTAGAGCATCGCTGTGATAACTTCATCAACAACAACATCATGAATAACACAAGCATCTACAAAATGGAATCCCTGCAGTTCAGTTTCAGCCTGTCTCTATCCATCAAACCTATCTGTCCAAAACGCTGGCACAAGCAGTGTAGACACATTAAAAAGCTTATATTGCACAACCACCCACACACACATATCCACAGCATCCGCAGCAGACTTTAAGCTCCTGAGAAGAAGCTGTCTGAAATATCCGTCTGCTGTCATGTTGCATTTTTAAGCATCTTTTACACGCTGCTGTTATAATAAACCTGGCTTGTTGGATCGCTCAGCTGATGCAAATGGCTGAGATTTATGGTGTCTATCCTGGCATTATGGTTTTTATTATGATAGGTATCAGTTTTGCTTTGTGTTTGAGCATGTTTCTGTGTTTGTGATGGTGGCAGTGTGCAGCAGCAGAGGTGAAACAGCTGGCTGTGGTGCTGGAAAGAGAGAGAGAGAGAGAGAGAGAGAGAGAGAGAGAGAGAGAGAGAGTCCGTCTGTCTGGCTGGCTGACACCTGGGAGGCCCGTCCTGTTTCCGTCACAACTTCCACAGCTCCACCTGGGGACCGTAGACGTCAGGCCAAGCTTGTCAGCTGCCAGGGTCCCTGCTGGGGTACGGCTCTGGACCTCCAACTACAATCACATGTACGACCATCTGTCCCCACGTGCCCAGTGCCAAGCCCTGCCCTGCCCAGCACAACATGGCACTGCCAGACGAGACTCTGAGCAGGGCAGGAGACACAACAGTGAGTCCTAAACCAGACGCGCTCTTATTCTGATGAAATTCTGCCTCTGCAGAAGTAATAAATAACATCAAATTTTTAGTGAAGCTGCAGGCAGCTCATTTAAAATAGATTTAGATGAGGTACAAGGAACAAAAAGACACAGTTTTAGTGACAGTCTCTCAAATGCTAAAAGGAAAAATACCCAGAGTTCATTGCATGAACCCACAACATTGAGGGAAGCATGAATCACTAAAACATTAAACTGTATGTCTTTTCGGCTAGTTAAATTGAAAAAACAAAACAAAAAAACAACTAGCTTGGCCGGGCACTAAAAAACACTGTAACAGGTTTTTACAGGCTTTCTGGCTGATATTAATTAAGCTTCAGTCATGGATCGATTTGTAGTGGCCAGATTTTCAGCCCTCTGTCCTGTACACAGCGCAACCTGCTACCACAGGCCTGATGGCGTTTCAGTTCTAATTATGACAACAGACAAATCCAACATTAAAGACTTTCGAAACGCAGCCAAGCTACAAATGACTACACTTCATAATAAAATGAGCGTTTTGTTGAGCAAGCTGTTGCTGTGAATTACTGAGGTTTTTATGTTGTATTCTTTTGGCTTGTTTTTAAAATGGCTTTGCTTTCAGCTTGCAATTCTGGGAATGTTTGAGTTTGTAAGTTAGTTAGACGCCAAACATTTGTGGGGAATCAATATATTTCAGCAAGGTGACATCAAACCAGGAAGTCACTCAGATATATTGAAAAGCATTTGGCAGCATCTTGATGATGTAACAACCTAAAAGTATTTTTTAATGTTAAATCTGTGGGTGTCGTTCAGTCATGCAGTTTAATGGGTTGCCAGTAATGACTTGTTATGAGATATTTCATTTTCCTGCTGACTTACTAATGTTGCTTTGGGGAAAACACACACTGTGACTGTTCTCACATTGGCCACCAGAGAAATAGATTTTTCTTGTATTTCAAACTAATTTGTCTCTTTGTAGCATTTTGGGGCAACTGTTGTTGTCATGGAAGGGAAAGTTTAGGCCATGTTTGGAAGGAACAAACTCTTAAGTTCTCATATTAAAGTCAGTATTCAAAGATTGTTTTATTATTGTTTTTTTAAATTGTTTTATTTACTTCTGAAGTTTTATTATTTTACTACTTTTACCTTTTATATGTTTTACTTTTTTTTTTAACTAGGCTTCCCATTTGCGGGTCAATGATGCCTGGGACTTTTTGTCAGTTTTCTTTACTTGGCCATATTATGAGTAAGGTTTCTATTGTCAGTGAACTCCACTTTGCACATTTTACAAATTCAAAGCCTGGGATTATGTTGTTTGAACAGCTGTAAGGTTTTTACTGTGGAACATCTGGACAGGAATGGTTATTGTCATCTGCAGGAGCTTTGCAGCAATAAAAAAAAGGGATGATTAGATGCATTGCAGGTAATTAGGGAATGAAAACAGTATTTTTGTTCGAGAAGAGAAACTACCAAATTAGTAAGGAGGACAAGTCTGTGCTTTTTTACAGAATTAGTGTAATGTAGAGTATAAAGCGAATGAAAATGGGGGCAGAGCAGAAAAAGGCAATATGATGAAACTACACTTTTATTTAGTTTAAAGGTATGTTTATATAAGTCTGTTGCATGTGAGGGCCTGGTTCTCCAGTGGAGGTAAATAAAGAGCACAACACAAATCTTTTCAATTGTGTGTCTGCATCATAAATCTGAAGAGGTCTTTTCTCCTGCCTAATCTCCTTTCAACATCACCTTTTTGCTCATTTAGTGTCAAAAATCATTTCTCAGAGTGTGAAAGCAGCAGCTCCCCCCGCCCCGCAGCCTGCGGACTCTTATCATGGTGGCCATCAAGCTACATACGATTACAGTGTGATGTGGTGGCATGGCAACAACGGACCAAGCAGAGAAAGGAAAGGGAGAGGGAGGGAGTCACGGAGCAGATTAGAGCGAGAGCACGGAGACAAGCAAGGAAAAGCACATAATCCTCCTGTGTACATTGTGCAGACTAAACCTTCACAACAGTGACACACAACAGCACAAAAAGAGGGCAAAAAAAGCCTAAAATATGTCCCGAAAAAGACAAACAAAAGAAGTTTTTCTGAAGGAAACACACTGTACTTGAGAAACTATATAGGAAATAAAAACAAATAAGGAATGACAGAGTAAACATTTCATACTGCACCATGCAGCTGACATCTGGGCCAATCAGCAGATAAATTCTTAGGTAGCTTACATCCAATAAACTTTATTCACTGTGGGGCTTATAAGCTTGTTGGTATGTCATCATGGAATTATAAACACTACCAGGACCACAGGAGGGATAAAAATATTTGTCTTATTGTCTCCTTTTGGCAACTAGCTGCAGACTGTTGCAAATTTGAAAATGTCCCAGAGGATACATAAGTATTAGAAGAAAAATCCAGGAGCTTTTGTGGGTGATTATAAGTGAGATGCAGGAGAGCAGATCAGTTTCCTTATTTGAAAACATGAGCAAACATCAAACAGTGTATAGTACTTGATGACTTGATTAGTGTGAAAGGCAGCATTAGCACCATTCTGTTCACTGAAAACAAGGCTGATGATCATGTGCACTGGCCTCTGTTCCTCGGGGCAGGATTCAAAATGGTGGAAAATTCAATATGACACAAACTGATGGTCTTTGAAATAAGTTTGAAATGCAAGAATGGCTATGTGCACCTGAGCATACGACTGCTGCATTTACTGCTTCCACTGAGAAGTCACCTATATTATTTTTTGTACACCAACATCAATGATCAATTCTCTGCAAAGATGTCTCAAATATGATCAGTAAAAGATGAATGAATGTAGGCGAGACAAACCTGGCAGTGGGGGAAAAAGATGCCATGACTGGCTCTGAGAGGCTGCTCACAAACGTCACATCTAAATGGCTAAACCTCTAGCAAATTCTCCTTTACTGTTTGACCAAAGTAACACGGGACTGCTTTGCTGTCACCTCCCAAAAAATGTTTGAGTGAATGGTGACTGTGATTCAAATGTTAAAAAAATACATAACAAAACCATAAAAGGCCTCCATACTGCTTGTCTGAGGTAATCCAAGTGTCCTAAAGCCTCAACATGCCAAGTTGTTTTGATAGATGTCACTGATGCCATGTTTTTAGCCTCAATGCTCACTGCCTAGCCTGTAGCTGGGAGTTGGGAGCGGCATCACATGTGCACACACACCGTCTGAAGCTCCAAACGTTGCATTAGCACCACACACTGCACAGTGTCAAAGTCACACATCTGCTGTATTCTTGCATGGTGCATAAACCACAGATGAACATCGACAATGAGCCGACTG
The DNA here is from genome assembly GCA_029783665.1 of Naso thynnoides. Taxonomy (NCBI): domain Eukaryota; kingdom Metazoa; phylum Chordata; class Actinopteri; order Acanthuriformes; family Acanthuridae; genus Naso; species Naso thynnoides. Next base: position 5,753,867 of record JAQLOL010000002.1, read on the forward strand.
GTGGTTTTAATAGTCAACTATTCTGTAAAAATTGCCAATACACTTCCACTAAATTCAGCACTCGTCAAACCTGCAGCTCAGTGTGAATGTTCATTACAGTTTCAGGTCTGACTTGTAATCCCCTCGCCAACAACATGCCAATCACTTTAACTGGCAGAACTGCTTGAACACCCTGTATGGATGTGTCATATTTGTGAGTTTCATTAAAAATCCAGGCAGCGGCATCTGAAATATTGCATGTGTCACATGAACAAACAGATGCGTGAACAGGCAGATCCATTATCGCCCACTCATGTAATTTAGAATTCAGAAAGGTCGGGTAGGGCAGCAGCTGAGGGCAAAATAAATACTGAGTTCCAGATCAATGTGAACATATTACATATATAAGCCCAGTCAGAATTATTCAGTAGAAACTAGAAAATATCTCAAATCTTCCCAAGAAACTGACTTTACTCAATGTGTCTGACTTGACCGCTGTCATTGGTGCTGATCATTGAGCTGTCCTGGGTGTTCTTCATAAACTGTGCTGCCACAGTCTCAATATTGGGGAGTGATGGCCTATTAGCTGAACTGACAGCTTCATCATGTTGCCCCTCCTTTTATGTTGACTATGTGTTTCTTTTTCTTCAAAATCCTGGTAGCTGAGACTTGGAGAAACCATATTATTTCAGACATTTCACTTTTAGGAAGGTGAATTAGTCTGCATAAGTTTGGTTGCCTTGTATTTCCTTTAGTTGCCCACCCCCACACAAGTCACTGATTTGTTTTTGCTTATACCTTTCTGCACTTTGTTCTAATAAGTACTGTTACAGTTATGGTACCGCTCACTGATTTTGCATCTAGAAAAAGATCTGATGTGGTGACGACTTACTCTGCCATGTTTGCCTGTGATGTTGCTGCTGCTGTCATTACAGGTGATGGAGATGGGAGTGGCAGGAGGGTGATTAGCAGCTTTGGCAGCACATGGGCTCCGTGTCTGCCAGTGCTCCTGCTTTAAAACCTTGACAGAGCTCCATTGCTCGGTGCTCTCCTCCCTATTTAGCTTGTATTCCTGCTCCATACAACATTGCTTTTATTTACGTCTTTACATGTACACTCACCTATTTCACTGACCGTGCTGATTACACAAGCCACTGTCAGATTTAGTTACCTTTTACTTCTTTCTCTTAAAAAAATACTACGTGAATTGGCTTTGTTTTTTACCTGTTGTTTCATGTGCATGCAGCCCACTAATACCTGCATTTACTATCCAATATAAGAAAGTGCCTTATTTTTCAAGATTTCAGTTTCTGTTTTTTGTTTTGTTTGTTATTTTATGCAAATGCAGACTCCTACTAAAACGGCTGAAAAACACAGACACTGACCATTTTTTGACATCTTTTTTTTCTCCCTTCTTTTGTTTTGGTAATTTGCCTTTATTAGACAGTAAAAGTGCGGATGCAGCCAGGAAATATGGGAAGCTAGAGAGGGCCACAGCTTGCAAAAAGGATCCCCCACCGGAATTGAACTGGAGGCATTGTGGTTATATGAAAAAAACAAAAAACAAAAAAACAACAAACAAACAAACAAAAAAAACCAAGGCTTATAAATACGAAAAACCAAACTACTGTTGGTTGCAAGTCAACCTTTCTACCTGTTTTCAAATCACGCCAAAAAAGAGAAACGTATGTATTTCTATAAAATATTTGAATTGCGGATTACAGTAACGGTATGTAACACCTTAATTTTCATTGTCTCTGGCAGCTGGACACTGGTGAGAGTTGATTTCTTTTTCTATGTGTCTCACAAGGGGCTTTTCATCTATACTTTTGGTGTGTGGAGAACTAGGCCGCATCACCATTTCTCACAGATTTCTCTGGTTTTGTGGACAGAAAGGATGGAGGTTCTCCCACTGCAAAAAACCCGACTCATTGCATCTACATGTTTAAAGGACTCAATCAGATTAATAAGGTTAATGTAAACTCACAAAATCAGTACATAGCCTGTTTACACACTACAGTCAATGAGTGATAATTCATTAAGAGTAACTATTACATCACCACACATTTCATAAAGGCAGCGATCCACCCCTGCTGCTTCGCCAGAGTTGAATTAAATTGACCCAGAGGACAGTGAGCCCTTGCTGTGTTAATAACAGCTTAGTGTAAAGTTTTCCAAAGCCTCAGTGAGAGATTCAAATGCATGAACATGTTTATAAGTCATTAAATTAGTTTATGTGCTTAGAAGGGCAAAAGGGCATTTATGGGAATTCACATCAAAAGGGAATGTAAGTGAATATACACTGAGCTAAGGTCAGGGAGGATATCTGAGCAGTGGCAGCATGAGAGGCATCGCATTCTCATGCAATAAGCAGAAATTCCACTTTAAAGCCTCGTGGTGATGGACTCTGTTTCAGCCGACAGCCTGTAAATGAGCCTGTGAGCAACAGGTTCCACCTTTAATGCACTGGCTATTAATGGAGTGTAGGGTGTGGTGCGGCGGGGAGCCAGTAATAATCAATTTCCTGCTGTTGTAATCATAGTTCTCTGTAAGTTAATTAACATCTGTTGAGAGTTACAGAGAGGCGTTTTCAGGGAGGGAGAGGTGGTTAAAATCTGTGTGGGGAGCGTGACACAGGCTGTGGAACCGCACTCTCGCGTCAGTGCTATTAGATTAAGGCTAAAATGAGTCATTGCATGATAGAATTAATTGTGCATCTGATGCATGTGACTGTGATATTGCGAGATCCAATCAGCAACGCAGATGGCATGCGTCACCCCCAGGTCCCCCCTGACCCAGGCCTCTCATCTGTCTTATCGCTCTCCTCTAGATATCGCCCAATAACACTGAGAGGGCTTTAGCGCATAAAAATCTTATCTGCAAAGTGGATGAGGAGCATGTATTCACTATACAAGTGATCTTTATTCAGCCGAAGCATATTAAAACCACCAGAGGGGAAGGAAAATTCAACCTAATGTAGATTGAAGGCAACCAAAGAGGCACAAAGTGATTACTAATTTGCTGATGTCACACTGGCTCACTGGAGGAGGTCTAATGCAGATAACCAATCACGTAGTTTGGAGTGAAACAGTCGAAGAGGCATCAAAAGCGGAGACACACAAAGTAATTATTGATTGGCTGGTTAAAATACCAAATTACACCTGCAGCTGGATTTAATTGAGAGAGAAGAAAGTGCATACATTTTGTTGTACTGGATCTACTTATTTGCTGCATTCTGTTGCTGACTTCTGTCTAGGATAGGGATGTGTGGTATTTTTCAACAACAATGTGCATAACAAACGGGCTGCATGATTTTGAGAGAACAACTAATTGCGATTGGATTGCGATTTGGACTATTGCAATTTCAATATGACTTGTGATATTAGAAAGAATGATACGTTTTACGTCCTTATTCTAAGTCTAGTTGAAAAACACTGAAACTGAACAAAAACTGCTGCAACACTGTTATCTCACTTGCAAATGAGAGAACTTTAATAACTAATAACGCTTCTTGTTTGCAAGTAATGGATTAGATTTATATAGCACTTTTCTAGACACCCAAAGTGCTTCACATTAGTGATCCATTATTCATTCACTCACACAATCACACTCTGGTGGTGGTAAACTACGTTTGTAGCCACA
>JAQLOL010000002.1:5757587-5777323 GCA_029783665.1 Naso thynnoides
TAAATGTGGGACATATCGAGAATACCGACAAGAACGGAACAAGAAAAGACACCTTGGACATCACGTAGGCTACAGCAATTTAAGGGCACTCGATTTGCCACAATAAATACTTTGTGGGAATGAATTAGTATTTTGTGTTTTAAAACAGAATAACAGGCACAAAATGTGTTTTTTGTGTTATTCTGATTTTCCGTTTTCCGTTTTGGTTCTAAAACAGGATAACAGAAAAATGAAGTTGGTTTTTCCGTTTTTTAAAATTTGGTTTTGAAACGGAAAAAACAAAAGAACGAAGGGTACACGGATTTAAGACAGAAGGGTTGGGCCTTCACTGTCTGGGCCCCTCAACAGATGTGCCAGCACATGCAGTGTGTAGTCACTGCTTTTTATACTGGCCACTGAATGTCTGTCCACTGAATGTCAGATAGATTACACTGAGCAACCAGCTACCAGCAAGGTAGCCATCATGGCTTTGTTTGTTGTGCTTCCATCTTCAGTCAGCTTGCTTCCTGATCGGCTATCACTCCATTCCACGTGACAGTTCACAGAGTGCGTGCTTGGCTGTTCTCGGTGTCCCCCCAACACACAACAGGATTTTTGTAAAAACTGAACATATTTAATATTTACGATTTCAAATTGGGTATGGCCCTGATTGTCTTCCAAGCAGATCAGGGTGGGAAAAATCACTCCTAAAACACCTCACACCATAAAAAAATCTGGCAAGATAATCTTTGGAAACCCTCACATAGGGCCTTTGCTGACTCTGGTTGGAAGGGAGTGAATGAATCAATGAATAAATATTTTATTTTCATGTCTGGTCATTTACATGACCCTTCCCGCATGGGATTATGTGGACACATTAACTAACAACAAACAAAATATTCTGCCATGTCAACACACATGCACACCAAGATAATATCTCCATTCATCCATATCTAAGAGACAGCATCTAAATATAGACTGCAACCAGATAAATAAATGGATCACAAAAGAACAGATAAACACACATGAACACAGCCATCTGAGCACAAAAAACCCAAACTGAACAAAACAGAACATTACATCTATATCCATAAGTACCGAAATGAAAAAAAAAAAAAGAATGAATAAAAAAGATCATAAGTCAATAATCTGCGGGCTAATTTTGCAGAAACGATCCATTATATGTTATTTTCTCCTTCTTTCCCATGCTTTAGAAACATATTCAGAAAATGCTAAAATATTTTCAAAGATGTATTCAATTAAAGCTCCTCCTTTGTACTCATTAAGTTCAAATCAGGAACTTGTACTTTTTCAAACAATTTTTGTCCCATGTCCTGGTATGAAGGACAGTATAAATTAAAACAAATTTCATTCTCTACCTCATTCGGCTCACAATATTCACAGATTCTTTCATCTTCAGGTACTCCTCTATATCTTTCTGTTTCAGCATGCATGCAATGGTAATATACCACATCTTAATTGCACGCTAGTGATCTCAGGCTCTTAGGCAAACTGTACTGCACATATTTTTCACATCCATACTTTTTATTGAAGAAACAATATGTTCTCATTTTCGACTTGCACCAAATTTCCTCAGACCATAATTGTGAGTATATTGAGTATTTTTGACATTTTGTTTAAAGTCCTCCACTTCCACAGTCATTTTTTCAAGGTACCTTTTCTTAAATCCACATTATGGGAATAACTCAAATATTTTATAGGACCATTTACCTTTAATAAATAGATCCCAGTGTAATATTTTACTGGCTATCCTGTTGGATGGTAACTTCAGCAGCCAGTTCCACAGGCTTACCATGCTGACCATCCAACACACTTCACAGGAATCCCACCTCGTAAGGCCAAAGCAGATGCATATTTGTGAAGATCTAAAAAGAATCAAATTGCTCGGTTATGAACATATCCATTTTTCAGAAATCTTTTATAATCCCAGATTCCAGACACATAATCTAATATTGGACATAACACACGTTTGAGAGAGCTTGGAAAATGTAGAGTAGCCCAAATCTCTCAAGATTTGACCTACTCAAGAGGACAATCTGACCTAAAGTCCACCCATTTATCTTGTGGTTTGTACCCCACTTAAAACACTCGAACTTTAAGGAGACATGAAATATTTACCAAAATTAATGTAGTTTGTTTGATTTTCACCTAATGCAAGATATCGCATCAAATTCCAACTTCATATTTATCTAGTATTGCTGGAAAACCAGAAAGTAATTATGGCTGCTAAGGGCTTTTGTACCACTCTGTTCACAGTCTTAACTTAACCCAATACATCTAGTAAAAGAAGAGCAACAGAGGCGCACATCCAAAAATATTTAAATCAGGTGCTGAACAAAAAAAAAAATACACATATATAGACATATCTAGATAGATATAGATATAGATACATAGATATAAATATATAAAACCAAGTCTGATGAAGAGCGGGAAGCTTGAAATGTCACTTATGGATGTTTAAATAAATATTCTCTGCGTTGGAAGCATCAGTGTGCGGAGCTCTTTTCTTTTTTTCTGATTAACCAAATACATCCCTATATAAAGAACATATTCTAATAAAGTATATTTCAAATTCCATTGCATTTAAACAATACCCTAAAAAAATGAAAGGGGTTGCTGCAGCACCCTAAGCACCTTCACTTATCATAACATACTTTCCACACTGTGCATCCACGGACATCCACAGTCTCGTCTGCTTGCGTGGACTGAGAAAGCGGTTTCGTTCATACAAAAAAAAAAAGGTCCCAGCCAGTCTGGCAGTAAGTATGGTTGCAGCAGAAAAAACAAAAGATCACAAAAATTTTAGTGGCTGCACTTTTTTTTTCTCATGTTTAGCCAGACTGATGTTACTAATATTGCAGCTATGACTAAATCTGTGTCTTTCAGGCAGTGACAACAAGAGAAGAAAAAAAATTAAAAGGTTCTCTAGATATGGAAGAGAGCACATTCTTTCCCAAGTGGGACGTATTATACTATTTTTTTGTTGTTATTGTTGTTGTTGTTGTTGAGTGAAATGAGATATCTTTTGGTTTAAAATGTTGCCTTGAATCAGTGTATTTACAGTAAAACTAGTTAAGTCAAAACATCGCTCTTCACACACACTTGGAAGAGCATGTGCAGTCGGCACACTTCAAAGTGAACAGTTTGTGTGGTCACAGATTCTGGGCTGCATGCAGATGTCCACGGAGGAGTCTGCGTGGACCTTCGCGGACATGGGTGGATGAAGATTTTTACATCATGTATAGCATAGCATAGCAGACCATTGTGGACACGTAGACGCGGAAAGTATCAATTGGCCTTACTATCATTTTCATGTTTTTTTTTTAAATTGCTTAAAAATTTAACTGCTGTCTAGAGAGGCTTTTTGGTTGTGTTTTTCAAGGGCTACAAACTACGTATAAATGAGAGGTTATGATGTTACAACGTAATATGCTGCCATAGATAATACATTGGTTAGGCGTTCTTGCTCAAAATTGCTAATTAGTTTGGAGCTGTCCAAATTATTCCAAAATATCCTTTTTTCCTTCTCCTTCTGGTTTTTCAAAGGTTTGAAAAGCTGACTCTGTCTTAAGACTTTAAAAGGACTGTATTTCTTTTACTAAGTGCCACATGCACACCACATAGCTTGACAGACCTGCCATAGTTACTGTTGCCTTGTTATTACTAGACAATTGCTGTTCAGCTGAGGGGTTTAGTGAATGGTCGGTTCTTGAAAGTTTCTGATCAGAAGATTAATTTGGATTATATTTTAAACAAAATATTCAGCTTTTAAGTAATGTTCACTTCATTTGTCTTTAATGGTTTGATTTGTCTTTAAAACTCTGGTTCTCTGTTCTGGTAGGTAACACTGGTTCATCCTAGTGAGGCTGTCACAGTGCTGCGCAGGCTGACCAGAGAACAACCAGACAGGATTCAATTCCGGAGTGTCTTCCGCTCAGGTTCACGTCAGCAAACTACCACCTGTAACGTCTGTTTACGACCAACCCAGCAGCCAGTTTGCAACTACACGGACCTCCATACAGGCGATCCTTGGTTCTGCTACAAGCCAAAGAACCTGAGTTGTGATGCCAGAGTCAACCATGCTAGTGGAGCATTTAAAAAAAACCTTACGGCCAAGGAGGAAAAGCTCTTTCAAACGTGAGTAAACAGACAAAAAAGGCATTTTGTGTGATTTCTAATAAATAGTTTTGTGAATACAGGCAGTGAAGCTTAAATCCTAGCTAGATATTTACAGTCTAAGGTAATAATTTGAATCTGAGTCACACTTGTGGACTTTTATTTATGAGACGGTATTATGGCGTTTTAGATTTTCCCTGTCCTTGTGTCTTATATTATAGTAGAACACATATGTAATGGTTTGTTACACAGGTTGTTTGTACGTGTAAAATTTTGGTAAATGAAAAGCCCAAAGTCAAACCAAAGGGAGTTCCTCTCTCCTACAGTAAGCACTGCTTCAAAATTGCAGGAAATGTCAGTAGTTCAGCCTGTATTTCCATTAACTGTATTATCTACATCTCATACAGTCACTCATTACTTCACCCATTTCCACAATAGACACACCTAGAGGCAAAGCAGGCAGTCGTCCACACAAAGTCAGTGAGAGAGGATGCCAGGATGAAGCTTAGTAATTCATCTGTAATGTTTGAAACAAACAAAGACAGCAAACGCTACCGAGTGTAATGTCTCTATTGGGTGACTATGATGAACCAGACAGATGACGATGGGCTGCAGTTCAACAGGCTTTATTAACTGGGGCAGGTCATATCGATATCAGGGTTTCCTGCAGCGCTTTATAGTTAGGGCAGCCGCCTTGACAACAAATGCCCCCCGCCTTGACTACGTTCCTCTGAAAAAATAAATAAATAAATAAATAAATTCTGCATCCCTGCATGCACAGACAGTTAGCTAAAATAACGACCGGGACGCACTGCCCGTGGAATGGAAGCGTAGCGCACTAGAGCGAAAGCAGTTTCTGATCGGCGCCCATGTTAACCTATCCCTTGCTCACGCGCTGCAGCAGTTCGGCATCTGTTCTATTTTTCACGCTGTCATGCTGGATACAGAACAGATCATACCAGACAGGAAGCCAGGCACAGAAAAGGCGAGAGAATCCGGCCAATTTTCAAATTCTGCGATATGCTGACGGGCTGGCTGAGTTGTGGGTGTGGCGTCAGCTTCTCAAAACTCACTTCACTTACACAGTTTGCTAAAGCTCCTGAATCAGTAAAAATTTGCATAACACTGCCATTTAGCTTGATTTGGGTCTGTGGCAAATCTGTTGTATTTTCAGCTTCAACTTCAAAAACATATGCATCATCACTGCTGAAAGGGTCATGCTGTGTTTTCTCATCTTGTACATTCTTAGTTATGTGATGGATTTTCTTGGGTGTAGTTTAGACTTGCGTTGTGGTTGTTTTGTGGTATTGTCTTTGGATATTGAATGGCATTGTTTAGCAAAACAGTGAGAGAGAGAGATAGAGGAGCTCAGTGCATCATGGGAAATCCCCTGGCAGTCTAAACCTACAACAGTGCAACTATGGGCCAGCTTGTGCCAGCCCTAACTATGAGCTGTATCAGAAAGGAAGGTTTTAAGCCTAACTATATTGATATGACCTGGGGGGGAGTAGATCCATTGAGGGTAACACTGTCATCATTAGACAGCCAATTGGTTGTGTTTAGACAACAAAAACAATGACTATTTAGACATGTCATTGGTTGTGTTAATTTTAATAATAATAATAATAATGGATTAGATTTATATTGCGCATTTCTAGACACCCAAAGCGCTTCACATTAGTGATCCATTATTCATTCACTCGCACAATCACACTCTGGTGGTGGTAAACTACGTTTGTAGCCACAGCTGCCCTGGGGCAGGCTGACGGAAGCGTGGCTGCCAGTGTGCGCCTACAGCCCCTCCAACCACCACTAAAGAAGTGTCTTGCCCAAGGACACAACAGCACATGACTAGGACAGAGCGGGATTTGAACCTCCAACCTTTCGGTTATTGGACAACCTCCTCTACCTCCTGAGCCACGGCCGCCCAGTGAGATAATAGTGTTGCAGGAGTTTTCTGTTCAGTTTCCTGTCGGCCCTTCGTCTTCCCCTATGCACCTACAAAAAAAATTCCAACCCTGTGGAGTTGAAAAACATTAAAATAATTATTTATAATGATATTTTTGCAGGGAAGTTTTATTAAGTCTGAAGAATAGAATTTTTAGTTCAAGACAACTCTGCAGCACCACAATATTTAAATTAAATTAATATTTTGATACACAACTTTCCCCATTAACAAATACTGCGCCTCCATGCAATCTAAAAACTGCAGGAGGCCTTTGTGCAATTTTGATTAAATTTTGATCATTTGTGCAGCCCTATATGACATATGATCAGTTCTGTCAAGAACTTTATCAAAAAATTTTTACATTTATTTACTTTATCAGTAAAGCAACTTGGCAATGGTTTTGGCTGGGTTCATAGCACGTTTTCTGGCTCTCGTTACAGTGCAATCAAAAACTTCAAAGATCGTTTCTGTTGCGCTTGAACGAAGTGCTGCGCTGTAATGTGCATGCAGCATTTGCGAGCTATAACTTTACAAAGTATTCCAAGTTACATTGCTTGTTCATCTTCAGCATTTAATTGAGTTTTTGTGACAGCTTGCACATGAGCATTTATGAATTCCCAATGGACCTGATATGTGGATCTCGGACTACATACTCATTCTGTGCAAGAGTTGACCTTTGTAGCCAAACCAACGGCACACTAATCAACTTGCCCATCTTTGTAAACGACCTCAACCAAGGTGAAGCTTTTTGCAGTGTTACTTTCACTTTCAGCCATGCTGCGACCATGTGTAATCATGTCATAACTGTATCAGCATGTCACAATATCACCAATATGACCCAACATATTTTCCAACTAGTGTCAAATACATACTACAGATGGATGAAAATGAGAAAAATAAAGGAGGTAGTGAGACAACAGACCTTTTTAATGATATTGTGACATGTGACATTTTAATACGAAAGCACAGGAGTAGTTAAAGAAGCACAGCGTTGGTCCCTGCAGAGCACTGAGGTCACTCTTGTGCTTGTGATTGGTTTTCAGCATGCTTTTTAAATGACTGGCTCATTCTCAGTTGTGTAACAAAATCCAGTCACATTCATGCAGGTGCACAGCACAGACGTTATAACCTGACACTTATCACTGTGTGTGCTGCTGCAGCTCTCTCCATCAAACCTCCCACTCATTTGGCATAAGTCATGTTGATTTAACTGTGATTTAATGTTTATGTATGTGTTTATTATGGCAGATTAGTGGATTATTATGGGTAAATTCTTTGATGTATCTGTCTCTGAATAGAATATCATAAATAATGACTACACTGCATTCCTGTGTGCCAGATGTGGGACCCTGTTGTGCATGCTGGTTCACTGGAATAGGACATATAATGGAATGGATTTATCATTTATGTTAATAGTCACACCTGCGTCTTTCCCGTTAGGATTTTTCATGATGTTCCTGTTATGTCAAAATGTCTGAAAAAGGTCTACGGATGCTGTTGTCGCAGACTTAATGATTCCTCATGCAATTATCACTGTTTATTTGATGTATTTCTAGCCACTATTGTATTTTACTCTAATGTTATTTATTATTAAATTAGTTTACCAGTGGGACTAATCTGCTGGGTGAAGTATGAGGCTGAGCGCCATGTGAGACCCTCCTAATTCACAGCAGTGTGCTCTCTCCTGTCCCTGCGATGTCTGAAGTGTAATAAAATCTGTTATTACTCAGCAAGTTTGTTGAGCTGATAAAAATGTGTTTCAATTATATATTTAAATGAGCTTCTGATCACTGCTGCAAATGTGACTACTTCTGTCATTTGAGAAGCACACCACAATATTTACTACTTTGCTAGCTTGATTGTGTTAATGGTTAAAGAAGCTTCATTAGAATTCTCTGTTGTGTGAAAACCCACTTCTTACTCTGTTCTGCGTTTTTACTGCTTTTGGAGAATAAAAAATTAAAATAAAAAAAAAGCTCCAGCAACACATGGAGCTTATTCGAACAACATTTTTTGACAAACATTTCAGGGCCACAAGCCCGAACACTTTGGTCAAATAAAGTTGTTCTAATCAACTACAAGAGCTGCAGGAGCTTTTTCACTTCTCTAAAAAAAAAACCATCAGCCGTGGCTCAAACCATCTCCACAGCATTTCAGCATTCTTCAAAACAATCAAAACATATGCATCTGTGAAGCATCTCAATCACTTCTACTGCTTGCTCTGGGTCATCTTCACTAAAACATGACCCGCTGTGAAACCTTTCAGATTCAACAGAAGTAACTTACAATTCAAAACATACCGCAGTGCAAGAGCGCTAAAGAAGCTCAAACAATCAACATTCCAACTGAGCAAACAATGAGAAGAGTGAAAACGATGTCTCTTCAGTCTAAAAAGGATGAAGCCACTTAAACAGATTTTTCAGTAATACATGTATGAGGATGCAGCACACAAACAGCAGAATAACACAGTGTGTTAGTGAAAAACAAAAGGCCAGTACATTACAGTCAGTCTTAACAGGAAAACCCAGAAAATTCAAAAATCGACGCCACAGTAATGCTGCTTACAGCCACACCTCCCATTTTTCCCTTCCTTCCTCTTGCAATAAAAATCCACCTCTTTCATTTACAAGTATTTTTGCTTTCCTCTCCTCCTGGTACCTGCTGTAACAGTTTCTTTTTGCCGGATATTCAGGAAGTGCCGGGGCACTGCAGGCTCCATGTCAGCTGATGGTTTAATTTCCCTCCTTAAATGTTTTAATTCAACAACGTGTCTCCATCACTACACTTTAGTGCACAACTGTACGCGGCTAAAAAAAAACTGATGTCATAATTAATTCAGGCTACAGACTGCAGTCCCTGCTGAGGAGAAGGAGCCGTGCCTATATGGGGGCACTACGAGAAGAGTGTTTAACAATTATTAGTATTTAATGCTGTAATAGGTAATAAACTTTGGATTTATTCATTTTGAGACAAACAGGACAGGATTTAGGATTCCAGTTAAATTGTTTGTGATTCAGGACTGTCTTCAATTTTCCCTCTTGCACTGCAGTCCACAGATCACTGCAGCAAACGCAGCATTCAATCTCATCAACTATAGCAGAGGAAAGTCAGGCCCACAAATGATATTTTTAGCTTCACATTCATTTTTTGCGTGTTTTATTGGCATTATCAAGTTATTGCTGAGGGTGAAATAGGATAAAGTTACAGTACGTTCTCAAAGCCACAGAAATACTGAAAAAAACAGCTCTGACTGATGTTGCATTTGTAGCGTAACATTGGCCACAAATCACTGGTCAATATGGTTCTGACAAATCTCAGACTGAAGCACTGCTTCACATTCATACATTTGGGCTTGCTGTGTCAGCAGAAGTCACTCACTTCCATCATTATTAAACTAAGCGAAAATCTGTAAAGGCTGCAGTCCCCTGGATTAGAGAGGTCATCTAACTCACCATCTACACATGCTGGCCTCGCCCTGGTAGTCCCAGCGATCTGACCTCTTCGGCAGGCACAGCGAGCCGTCTGCCTGGCGATGGTCCTTCTGGGAACGCTGCTGTCTCTGTTGAGCATCACTATTTCGCAGGTTCCCACCGCCAGCTGACCTGCCAAACACAGCAATGGGGAACAAAGTTCAGCACATTAGCATAATGAGACTGTAATTGAACATTACAGAGGAGCAACTGGTGAAGGTACAAACAACAGGTAGCCCGCACACAAGGCTGATGTTGGTCCGTGTGGCACAGAGCAGTTTAACACTGTCGTTCTAATTCCCAAACAGAAATATGAGACACTGACTTCAGTGCTTTCAAAGAAGCAAGCTCGAATGCTGCTTTAGATGTAATACAGTATGTGTGTCTGCTCTGTTGGTGAAAGTGTCTTGTAATATGTGCACAACACAGATCCCTCACAGAACCTGTTAAAAGGACAATTTCTATTTGGCTGATCATAGCAGTGATTTACATGCCTACAAGTTTGAAGCTTGAAGATCTAATGATGCTTAAAGGAAGACACAACAGTCTGACCAGTTTATTTTTCTTAGAGCAATGGTCAAAAGTCAATAGTCAAAGGTTTATATCTGATTGAGAGAATCAAATTGCTCCAATTCAGTCAAATTTCCACCTGACCTCTCCCATGTCAGGCCAATCGCAACCGCTCATTAACTGTTGTGTAGACTTGATTGATTGCTAACAGAAGAGCCATACCAGTTCAGATTTGAAAAGTCACACGTTTTACTTGATTAAACCATCACAACTCAGCAAGCTCACAGAACGCTGATCAAATTGTCAGATTAGGCAGTGCTGATTGAATATAAATCAAGATTCTGGTTCTGCATTTCCCATTTCCTGCCTCAAATCTTGTCAGAAACAGATTTCAGTGTATTGTTTAGCTGTAATTTGAGAAAGTGCGCCAGGATGCCATTTCGTTCTGCTTGAATTCCAAGCAACACCCCAACTTGCATTTGTCGCTCAGCGTTTCATTGCTCTGATTGGTTTCAAGTCTATCCCATTGCACCTAGGGCATTTAATCAGCCCCTGTTGATAACGCCCCTTAGAAATTAAAAAATGCACTGAGAAGAATCAGACCAATTCTCAAATGTGATTTGGTCTGTCATGCCAGGCTTGTCACTTTGGTAAGCCAAAGACAACAAACATGCATGTGTGCAGTTATGAGGACTTGTTGAAAAAGTCCTGTGACACTTTTTTCTCAGTGTGATGTGAGAGCAGAGCACATGGGGTGTTGAAAAGGCATATCATTGTCTGGGAAGCATAAATATGCTGAAAACCGGCAATTGAACCTCTAACTCAGTTAGCAGAAAGGGAAATCGCATTATGAGCCTCTCCAAGGTGACATGGCACTTCCCAGCTTTACAATCGTCTGTAGTGTGTGTGTGTGTGTGTGTGTGTGTGTGTGTGTGTGCAAGACTGTGTGCTTGTGTTTAGGGTGGCAGGGGGGAAAAAAATTATCCAGAGTCACAGTTACTGCTGCCTAACTGTCAGGATACTCTGATGTTTGGACAGTTACACACACAGACAGTAGGTACATGGACTAAATGTCTGTTCTCAGACCCCTCCCCTAACAAGCCAAACCACTGTCAACTATTTCTAGCACGACTCCAGGTAAACCAGTCAGTCACCTGCTTTGGCGCTGACTGAAGTATCTCAAGAACTATTACACGAACTGCAATGAAATTTCTGACAATTGTGGTGCCCATTTGAATAATCCTAAAGGCCCATGGTGATACATGTATTTTCCTTTGTTGTCATTATGAAGATTTGTTTGGGAAAATGTCTAATAGCTGTTGGATGGACCGCTGTGAAATTACACTCATGTCCTGCGGGGGATAAATTGTTATCTTTAATCCTCAGATCTGTCATTTAAAGAGCAAACCGCAGGTTACAGACAATCATACATCAATGTGTGGGAGAAAAATGTACCAACTAGATGTTATAAACTACAGTCACTTCGGAGTCGTTTCAGTGATAGAATTCTACTTCTGCATTCAACCCATAAAACACGGACCCCCGAGAGTCACGTGACTCCCAGATTTTCATTCCTGTCCCATTTCACTCTCACAAAAATATTCCCGTTCCATCCCAATCCCATCACAGATTTTAAAAAAAATTGTGTCCCATCCCAATCCTGTCCAATCCAGCTCCCTGTGCACACCACTGCAACCAGCCAGTGACTGGCAACCAGCCAGTGACTGGCACCCAGAGAGCTGACGTAGGAGAGAAAAAAAGGAATACAAAAAGACAACTAAACAACTACAGCTACCTTCAAAATAAAGAACATAGCATTTATTCATATATTGTCTGTGTTTTTTATGGTTTAAGGCACTTTGGTTTTTCTAAAAATGACCCATTGTAATTATGATTCTCGGTCCCACCCACTCCTCCATTAACTGTTTTTCCTGTCCTGTCCCAATCACATGATGAATAGTGAAATTGACTCTCATCCCACATGGGAATCATGTGACCTACATGAATCCCGAAAAAATATCAGCCTCTACTCAGAACCACCTACTTCTGAGGCACGGTGAAGGACAGTCTCCCTCTATCTACGTCTTATGATGTGGTGTTGAGAAAAAAAAAAAGCGCTTTCAGAAGCACTCTTAAAACAAAACTGCCATTTTTTTACTCAAAATTTGTGCCCTTATGTCATGTCAAACATAAACAATCCTGAAACTACTTTCAAATGGAAATTTTCAGACAAGGTCATATATTCATTTGTTAACAGATTTAACCTGTAAGTTACTCTTTAAAGCCATCATGACATCTAAATTCCATTTTGTCCACTCTGTTTTGTGAGAAAAGCTGCAGAATTAATGACATTCCCTTCTTAGCTTCAGCTAAGCTTTGTTTTTAGTGCGGATTAGTAAATAAAAGCATGTTGTGTTAACTTGCAAAACTAAAATTGTGATATTTCTAAACAAACATGCTTAGCATCAGTATGTTAGCACTGTCGTTATGGGCATGTCAGTATGCTGATGTTAGCATTTTGCTCCAGTAAACAGCAAACTAATGTGCTGAGGGATTCAACATTTTGGTGTTTTAACAAAATAGCGCTCAGAGCTCAGAGCATGTGTTCAAGGCACTGTGTCACTGCGTCCAGACAACTAGTTCCTCTGTATTTTTGCCCACACTGACAATGTCAATGTCACTAGTAAAAATGCACAGTCACAACAAGTAGATCGAACGTGTTGCAAATTTTTGATTTGTCTTACATGGCTTTAGACAGCCATAAAGCCCTATGACTTTGATTGAACATGTAAAACTACTCATGTGTGACAAGTATCTAGTGACCTACTGAACGCAAAGAGAGGGGAAATCCATCTATGTTCACGTTTTGCTTTTCCTTTAAAGTGCTAAATTTGAGAATATAATTTGGGTTATTGGCATTCTGCCATTTCAAGGCTGACAACCTAGACTGCTGTTATTGTTAAGCAAAAACCTGAACTTCACTTTACTATTGAATTGTCTGACAATTTTACATTTGTTTCCAGAGAAACAAAATTGTTTTATGATGTTGTTTTCTTAACATGATGAACTTGTCAATAGAAATGACCACTGGCTGAAATAATGCGTGACTCAGTTGACGTGGTACTGGCTGTTGGTCACCGTTCTGTAACAGACCAATCTTCAAAGTTAAGCTCTACTGAAACAGCAAATGGACAGAATGTCTTAAGGTGATGATTACCTTGCTTGGAAACCTCTAACGTGTGGGAGTGCTATTCTTGCTTCTCTATCCATGCACAGAGAATTACTTCAGAGTTCTCCAGGCATTACAAATTGATGGATGACTCCCTGGCCAGGGATCTGTGGTTGAGCAGGTTTCTTTTTTTTTTTAAAGTCTGTCAGAATGTGATTTCTAAATTAATTACATAAAACGGAGAAACCTGTAATTCACAAGGGCGTTTCAGCTGCAAATGGACTACTCTTAAATATTCTTCATCATCTTGACTTTTTTATGTCAAGGGACTTTAAAGAGTCATAAAAACATTTAAAACTTTTATTTGGCAAATTGCATGTTAAAATAGTTTCAATTTGAATCATGTTCATTTAAAATATTGAGTGACTTTGGTGTATGCAATTATTTAAGATTTAAGAAAAGCAAAAGATTTGAATCTAGCAGCCAGAACTGCTCAGCATTCAAACACTCAGCACAACCCTTTTACAGTAAGGTGAAGAGAAGAACTTTGTACCCAGAATTGCAGTTGTAGTCCATGCATGATGACGCATGACAATCATTCATAATGAGCCAGATGTCATGATTCCCTCACATGATTGTCATTTAAAAAAAAAAACGAACACAAGTAAATGAAACGCCTGCTGTCTATACAGGGCTTTCAACAGACACAACCTATAATAAAGTGTTGGACTTAAACTTAAAAGTCTCTTGTCTGGCAGCCTCAAAGAGGAGGTAAAGAAAAATGAATGATTCTGCACTACAAATGCCCAGAATCTACACAAGAGATGAAGAGAGTGAGGAGGCTGGTGGAAAGAGAGATGAAACAAAAAGAAAACTGAAGGGAAAAAAAGGAGAGATTCTCAAATTAGAGGCGGAGAATGAGAGTACCCCTCTGCTGCAGAAGAAGGTAGAGGAGCTGAAGGAGAAACTCCACCAGAGGGACAGTGAAGTCCTGGACTCCAGGAGGGAGGAGAGCTGTCTCTCACAGGAGTTCCCAAAGGCCGAAAATGAAGAATGAAGGAAATGCAGTTGGAGGAGGTCAAGACGGACTTGGCCCAAGAGAAAGAGAACTGCAAGAAGACAGAAATGCAGTTGGAGAAGGTAAAGAAAGAGCTGACCATGAAAGAGGACACTTGCAGGATGAGAGAAACAGAGGACCCACAGGAAGAAGTGAAGGAAATCTGTCTCACAAAAAAAGAAGATCAGGGAAGGCTTCTTGTCCTGCAAAAACTGTTGAGGGCTCGACTGACTAGGATCAAGAGGAAGAAAGAAAAGAAAGAAAATGATTCAGACAGTCAAAGTGGATAGGACTGATGTGTCTGACCAGCTGAGAAAGTGCACAGCACAGCTGAAGAATGTCATCCAACAATATCTTTGGAGTGATAAAGACTGGTAGGCTAAGTACGATGCTCAGAAGGAGAAGTTCCTAGAGGAGCTAGGTCAGAAAGAGCTCAGCTGGCAGAGGAGGACAAAATATCTGATGGAGGAGAATAAACGCCTAAGCCAGAAAGAACAAAACAAAGACAAGAGAATCAAACAATATGAGGAGGAAAAGAGAAGGTTGATCCAGAAAGACCAGCACCACTGCATGGAGGCTAAAGCTGCTGGAAGAAGAAAATACAAAACCGACCGAAAAAGAACAGATTTGGGAGGCCAGAATTAAAGTGGTAGAGGAGGGAAAGAAACAACTGGAGGACGTCTACCAGTCATTAAAGAAGACAAAGAAGAAGAAGAAGAGATGGTCTCCGAAAAATTGGTTTAAGACCAAAGAGACAAATGAGGACAAAGAGGAAAGTAAAGAAGAGAAGAAGAAAAGAAAAGAGAGAGAAAAAGAACAACAGAAAGAGATGGAAAAGAGGGAAAAAGAGATGAAAAAGAAAGAGGAAGAAGAGCGGAAAGAGAGGGAAAAGAAAGAAAAAGTCAAAAAAGAGGGAGAAAGAAGAGCAGAAAGAAATGGAAAAGAGGGAAAAAGATGAAAAAGAAGGAGGAAGAAGAGCAGAAAGAAATGGAAAAGAGGGAAAAAGATGAAAAAGAAGGAGAAAGAAGAGAAGAAGAAGAGAGACGAGGAGGAGGAGACATTCTATTGTTGGAGTTGGCTTGTCAACAACATTTAAAAAATGTCATTCAAACAAAAAAAACAAACCCAAAATAAACAAAGTTGTGCATGTGTCTGCATCTCTAAATAATGACCTACAGCAGTGGTTCACAAAGTGGGGTCGGGACGACTTGGGGGGTTGTGAGATGCCTTCAAAAAACAAATAAAGTTTTTAAACAATTTAAAATTGTATAATTAATCTATTATTGTAAATTCCGATTATATTCTTTCTTAATTTCCTTTAAATAATATTATGACTGTCATTTGTGTTGTATTACTGTGTGTAGGCCTAACAGTGCGTGTGTGCAGCTGTGTACAATGTTATATGCCACATCTGGGTTCGAGGGGGGTCCCCAGTCTGTGGAACTGTTATTTTGGTGGCTTCAGAGTTGAAGTGCTGCTGTCTGTGATCAAGGCCATTCTTGTTCAGAGAATGAACTGATCTCATGGATCAAAGAAGTGAGCAGGAGTTTCCATTTTAAAGCACAACTTTAAAGGTCAAGTTTTGAAAACGAAGTGTGATGAAAAGGGACACTGGATTTTCTTGGTAATAGAAATTCACAGAATATTTATGGATAAAAAAGAGACTCTGTGCCTTACTGGAGCAGACGGAAGACATCATTATTTCTCTCACAAATAAACACCCTTCAGGTATTTGGTGGTAAGCACATGGAAAGACACGTCACAAAAGTAAAGATTTGCCCTGACATAACGAGGCATGAATCTCAAAGTTGATTACGCCTGGATGTCATATTTCTAATAATACTCCACTAGTCAGTCACATTAAATTTACAGACAAAGATCGCACACAAAGTTTATCAGTGTGGATGCATGAGCTTTTCACTCCACTTGTACTGACTCATATACTGTATCTATGTGGTGGTCGGGAATTATGTAAGCAGTGCCCTCTATTTGTATTTATAAATATCACTTCACAAGAGGTATGCATCATGGTCCGAGTCATTACTGTGGAACAAGCTCCATGACTGACTCACTTTTTGGCTTCTCCCTCCATTTGCTCCACCTGTTTTCTCAGGGCTTCGTTCTCTTCTGTCGCTGCTGCGAGCTGGCTCTGATCAAACTGTAGAGACTGAAGCGGAAAAACAAGAGAGCAGAATTCACTTTTTGTTACTGCAATCAAAACATCAACGTTTACTTTTATTTTTTAGGTGTTTTGTGAGTAAAATGTTGAATTAAGAAAAGTGTTCATAATCACCTGGATCTGGGTGTCTAGCTGATCCCTCTCAGTCTGAATGGCTTGCAGATGGGCCTCCATATTGCTCATCTGCTCCTGGACTCTCACCACTTCCTTCTGCAGCCGGGCCTGCTCCAGCTCTGCCTTCTGCTTCTCCCCCTGAGCGTGCAGCAGCTCCTGCTTCAGGTCCTTCAACTCTGCCAACAGACGCTTCTTGGTGGACTTGAGCTCACTGATCAACTGGTCTTTGGAGCTGGCGTCTCGACGGTAGGCTTCCACCATCACCTGGAAATTCAGTGACCATGTGTCAAACAAAATGAGTATTCTTTTATTTAAGAAGTATGACTAGTCTTCTTCCTTCTTGTCTTGACTGAGACGTTTCGTACGCACTGGTGATACAGTGATGGAGTGAGGGCTGCAACATGAATTTAAACGCACCACTGCATCATCTTGAGACTTGAATAGGCTTCAGATACATTTCACAAACAGGAGGTGTGCACATCAAGCAGTACAGGCTTTATTTTTCTTCAGCCCAAACAGTCTTGTGTTTGTTCCTACCGTAAACACATACTAGTGGTGGATACATCAATTTGTATTGACCGTACGGTACACGAGACGGTTCGCATGCACAGAATTGCACAGAGAACACATGGTATAAATATACACGGTATAATAATGAATGTAACACGGAACTCAGTTTACATACATGAGTTCTGCCCTGATGAGAGACAGAGAGAGAAGCCCACTGCACGTGAGCTAGTAGTACTTCTTTTCAATCTCGAAATCATGAGGCTTCCGTAGACTTACAAAAATGCCTGGATTAAACTCTAATAGGGAAAGGAGTCATTTCGTGGAGGTTGTGTGACTCTCAAAACAATTTATCCACCGTTTTAGCACAGAAATCACAGACGGAAGCTGCAACAAGCTAGAAAGAGGCAAGCTGCATCAAGCTGCACACAGGAAGTCACGGACACGGCAGCGAACGCTGTCAAT
This sequence comes from Naso thynnoides, assembly GCA_029783665.1. Taxonomy (NCBI): domain Eukaryota; kingdom Metazoa; phylum Chordata; class Actinopteri; order Acanthuriformes; family Acanthuridae; genus Naso; species Naso thynnoides. The sequence continues at coordinate 5,775,123 of JAQLOL010000002.1, forward strand.
TTTCAAACTAAAACCCCATGCGCAGATTGTGTTGTTTTAATAGATCACCTTCGGTGAGCTTTGACATATGCATGTGTCAAATGTGTTTTTCTCAACTGAGCCAGGGAGCTAAAACAAAGATGGGAAAGAAGGACGACGCTATGGTCAAATTTTTGTACGAAACTCCTACTGAACTGTGATGTCTAAGCCGAGGTGTGAATCGAAACGTGACTTCTGTTTACCGTTACACCCCTAACACATACTACATGAAACAACACAGTACAAAATAGGTAGAAAACTGTCATGACAATTGTTTTTCGCTGTTAATGCAACATTCAAATCGTTTTACAAATTTAATTAATAGTACAGGTACAGCTCTACTTGTGTCATGTGCCTTCATTTGAGCCCAAACTAAGTAGGTGACATTTTTAACTCTTCTACAAACCAAAAGAGAATATAGTATCTTCAAAATTGACAATAAATAACTTTTTTTTGCTCAAATCCAATCATCCTGCGCTCTTTTAACAAGTAGTTTACATGTCAGGCTGTCATGCTGCAGTATATCATACACCATTAGTGTATTTACTCACTAAAGATACATCGGAGAGACATATTAGTTTGCCTTTCATAAGCTGCTGAAAGCAGTCCCATTATAATTTGATGGACTAAGATGAATGTTAAACGCATGAGTGTGAAAGGTCTGCAAATACTCACATCTTGAAAGCAATCAAATACAATTCACATTTCTGTCATTCTGTCAATTAAGTCCGCCCTCTTCATGACAGCCTGTCAGTGCAAAATGAGCAGCATCCACCACGGCTCAATCCAATGAGGCGTGTCGACCAGCACTATTCTGAGGTGACAGCCATCTGGTTCTACAAAACAACCTCCCACGACAGCATCAGCCTCAGGCAGCTGGTGGCTTCCTAACAAGTGTCTCAGAAAGGTAAGGAACGTTTACAAAGTCCACAATTCTCCCTGCATCCTACTAACTTTATTCAGAAAGAGAGAGCTGCATAAATGGCTGCTTACTTTTTGCTGTTGGAACTGCTCCTTCAGTTTCTGAGCTTGTTTCTTCAAGGAACTGTTTTCTTGCTGAAGGCTTTCAACCTGTAACAAAGCAACAACCTACTGTCAGTACAGTGTGCGAGCGGAGAGTTAACACCAGAAGAAAAACATAATGAAATTCTACATGAATTTTGTTTAAAGCAACACTATGGAACTTTTCCCGTGGCTTCAAAAAACGAAACTAAACAATGCACGCTAATGCGTTGCACTAAACAGCAAATTTGAGTAAAATCGGGTCATATTTTGGGGAGAAAACGTCCTCAGGTTTTCCCTCTGATGTCCTACGACTGCTCTGCCTCAACTCTGTGATTCACAGAGGTTCCTGAAAGCAACATGTAGGCTGTAAGCTGCGGCTGCAGCAGCAGGTTGTTGCTGGTAACAGCTCGGCTAAATAAAAGGCTGCAGCCAGACAGAGCAGGCACACGACATTAGAGTGAAAACCAGAGGACATTTTCTCTGTAAAATATAACCTGGTTTTACTAAAATTGCTGTTTTATGCGACATATGAATGTGCATCATTAAGTTGCGTTTCTTGAAGCCACGGTTTGCAGTTTTGCTTTAAGGCCTCTAACATTTCAGCTAATGATACTTTCCAGTGTCACTTTAGCAAAACATTTTAAACTAAATGCTTCACAGTGAACCTGCAGTCCCTGACGGTTCTGGTGCTTTGTGGCAGCCATGGACTCAGAGACCACATAACAATCCTCACAGACATGTTGGCCTGTCAACTGAAAAAACTATGGGATTAGCAGACAAATAACCCTCGTCAAAGCAACTGTTTGAGGTTTTTAATGCTGCTGGATATGAAGAACTATGTACACTTTTAACATGAATAGTTCAGCGTTTACCAAAAACACAACTATTACAAATGATGCGAATTTTTGTCAAATTCAGTCCGTACATTACAGGGTTGAAGAGTGGCTGGCATGTAAGCCAGTATAAAGATAAAAAAATGCGCAACATAGTGGGAACATGATTCATATTGAACCTGCTTTGTAATATTTCAAAGAAACAACCAAAAGAAAAGTTGAGCAGGGAAGAGAGGTGAGGCGTGCAGGTACTGACAGCTTTCTGTAGCATCTGTTTAGAGCCAGAAAAACACACTTTAAGAATCATCATGTAAGTGTAAAGAATTAAAAGAATCAGTGCCAAGA
>JAQLOL010000002.1:5782948-5798143 GCA_029783665.1 Naso thynnoides
TCTTAAAGATATGTTTTGATGATAGACTACAAGGTTACAGAAAATTTGGACCGGAATCACCAAACACTTAAATGAGTTGTATTTTACAAGCATTCCTTGGCTTAATGTCAGAGCGTACCGTCTTTGTCCTCAACTCTTATTCCTGTCAATTAACCGGTATGCACTTCTTCACGTTCACATCCAGGCAGCTAACGTTGTCATTTTAAAAAGATCCCTGTCTATTCTGTGGCAAAAATTATTTCCAAGAATAAAATATTTTGTGTCTTTCTTTTTGGAAGGGGCGGCTGCTTCTCCAAATGAAAGGCAGAGGAAACACCAGTAGCTGACTACCTCGAATCGCTGAGATTAAGAGGACTGCTCACAAAGAATTGTGGGATTTTGAGTCATATGGGAAACTATAGGAAAAACTTCAGCTACCAAGGAGTATGGTGTGTGGCACTGAAAAAAAAAAAGGTTTTCCTCTCACACACAGGCTGTCGCACCAGTGTCCCCAACGTGAATTCATTAAATGCACAGGCAGATTATTTCATAGCATGTACAGCCCTGAAATGTCTAAATCTGAAGGAATTTTCAGTAGAGGTGAGAGGATTATGTTACTTAAAAAAACTTAACTGAAAATATTAAATCAAAAGTAAAACTAATGTTTGGTTTTTTTACCATATGGCGTAATTGGTATGCCTGATTGACAGCTTCACTGCTGTCCAGATGAACTTTCCATGTTACACCTAAGTGGAAATCATCACCTTTGATGTAATGTATTTGATTCTCTTCTATCCGAGTCATGGAAAGCTTTGCCTCAGCAAACATCACGTTTTTTAGCATAACTGCCATGTGACACATTTCATCTTTTTTTCTGGTCCAATACAGCTTTGCAAGGACACCATGTTGACAGTAATATAACTACTGACACCACTACACTTGTTACGTTTTCATCTGCTGATGTCCTACGCCGCGACTTTAAGCTGTGAGTTGTGAAAGTCTTACCGGAACATGGGGGACATTTTTATGCCTCTGCTGAGTCGACAGTCGCAGCCAGAGGTAATATGTTATCGGGTTGTCTGACCGTCCGTCCTTTTATTGTGAATGTAATGTCTCAGGAACACCTTGAGGGAATTTCTCCAAATTTGGCACAAACTTTCTTTTGGACTCAAGGGTCAGCTGATCAGATTTTGGAGGTCAAAAGGTTTAAGAATTCATACACTGACTATGACAAATGTCAGAAGAGTGTCCAATAGGATGAAGTGATGAAGTGATGATATTTCTGCAAAAACACTTTTCTGACATTATTCATCATCACAACTCAGAAACAGAAGGAGGGGCTGGGACCATATTTCACATTTCATCAGATACTGAAATGGCGACACTAATCTTTGGTGTCCACCTTGAAACTGTGCCAATTGCTTAAATCTTTTGTGCTGCTGGGTTAAAAATGTGTGTGAAGTATCCATATTTTAAAATTTTATGCATTAGCCATATTTGAAACACTGCAGTCCATCACAAGCTCATTGGTTTTACTGATAATAAGCTTCAGGTGTTTGTTGTTGCTCCATATGATGAAGCTCTCCGTCAGTCCTCGGTTACTCCTGTGTAAAAATAGTCTCTACGTGAAGACGGCATGTTTTTCACCGGAAATTATTTAATGAAATCATACATGTCAGAATAGTTACATCTTCCATTTCACCAAAAGATACACTTGATACCTTTTATTAAATTTCTTCACTGCATTTATTATATGAAATCTGGCAGTCATGGGTGTAAACTGCAAATTGACTGGTTTGCTGCAGCACACAAACATGAGGCAGTAATTGCAGTTTCTGAATTATTCTTGTCGACAAACAGCAGAATAAAAGGTTTTAAAGCAATTTGGAGGTGCTGAATAATTTGATGTCACAAATGTGCACCTACTCATGGGGGGAGGGGCTTCACAGAGTAAAGATGCGCACTTTAAAACCGGTTTGTTTGGTCAAATGGGTTGGCTGAACCCGATTTTGTTTTTAAAATTTTCCTTTAGACCTTTAGTTTTTTTTTTCTTGCTTGATGACTGAAATATTTATTTTCTAAAAATTCAGTAACTGATTAACTTTCATACTTCAGTCCCATTTATGGCTTTAACAGCATTCACTTCTAAAAATAAACCCCACATGAAGTGCCAAAAAACTAAATGGCTATTTGTGGCTCTCTTCAAAAGCAGCAAATCCTTAAAAAGCCCCATATAAAAATGAAAAAAGAAAAAAAAATTACAGCAGAGATTAAAATGTTTACAGCCAGGTACAGAAACTGTTCATAAAAATACAGAGCTGAATTTTTATATAACTCATTAAAATTATATTAACACTTGAAGTTATGCACAATTAGGAGTGTGGCAGCTTTGAGTGACAGCAGTCTGTAAGGCGCACAGACAATTTCACCCAGTCATGCAAATATGGTCACTTCTGGCTCCAAAAACCAAGACTACTGTTATGCCAATTTGACATTTTCCCATCAGTATTCCATAAAAGCCAATGACATTGTGGTGGCTCCATCCATTTTCTATCATACAGTCTATAGACATACATTAGTTCACCTGGGTTGGTCACCACTATCTTTGACATAATGCTGTTTCTCACAGTGTTACACTGGCTAAAAAGGAGACCAGTCAGCTCAATCCTGCAAACAAAAAGATAATCTAAGCAATTTTTGGATTTAGTCTCCACTGCTGCTCTGATTTCGATTGCAGTGCTAAGATTTAATCTCCCCTTCATGTCCATTCTGATCCCGCAGCTCTGTCTGTTATTAACATCTCAGGACGACATCAAACAGCAATGTTATCCGACTGAGCATATGCTAGTCAAGGCAGCCACAGCCAAGTGCATCTCATTACCTTAACACCATTTGACGCGTGCAGCACAGTAGGTGGCATGTAACAGGACACCAGGTGAGAGAGGCAGATGTTTGACTGACCCCACGCTATACGCTTCCTGACACGGCTGTGATTTTCTGCTGCTAAACAATTGGGGCAGCGGAGCAGTGGAGCAAAACACGTGCTTTATATTTATGTCCTTGGTATAAAGGGAATACCACCACTTGATTTCACCAGCTATTTGAATACTCTAAAGCAGTCCGATCAATATTTATGCAAGTGAACAACTCTCTGCTGAAGTCAGAGGCCCATAATGGTACCTATGTAATTTAATCTGAATCTGACAGAAATGAATCAGGAACGGTGGTTAATGTAAGTAGTAGAGGAGCAGCCGGGGTGACTTCTAGAGATGAGGGCTATGTTATGCTATTATGAAGCTCATTTATCTACAAGCACTAAAATAAGCACTATGTTGGCCCGCAGTAAGTATTGTTCTGAGGAGCAGTTCCAGCTCTCATATCCTGATGACAATACAGGTTGGAGTTTCCGCTCTCAAAAGCTCTTCATATTCATAATGTGTGTACCTGCATTGTACTCAAACGTGGGGATGTTTAAAGCTGTACAAAGTGTGATTTTTGTGCAATCACAAGCACCCAGCAGGGCTGCAGGGACAGACAAAAAAACACAATGCACCCCCACCAGCTGTAACGCAGGAGATGTGCTCTATTTGCCCAAATTTAATTCTCGTGTCAGGTGTGTGCACAACTCCACCCACAGGGGATGACAAATTGAAACTTCTCGTAGCAGCAGTAGGATGGTGCTCCCTTGGGAGAAAGCCGGATTTACAGCGTTAGAATGTTTCCTTTCTCAATGGAAAGCAGGAGAGGCTGTGTAGTTTGCTAACATCACTTCACAGGACTTCGAGGTCCTGGCAGTTATTTTTTTGTTACCACTCTCTAACATTCAGTGCTGCCATTGTGTGACATTGCCAAGGGCTGCTCTAAAATAGAGAATATTCCCCTCACACACTGTGGATCCCCTGTTAGGACTGACTGTAAGTTAGGTCTAGTCGGCGACATGTCACATGTACAGTGCACATGACGGATGTGGTTTATGATAGATTTTTGTTGCAATGGTGCAGCACAGTCTGGGCTGCAGAGATATTACAATGTGGAGTACACTCAGACAATTGGTTGAGGATGAATACAGGCTTGAGGCATAAAGAGTGAATGTGCAATATGCCTTAAAAAAGCAAACAGTAGCTCTGCTGAAGGTAATGCAGAGAGGACTGTAAGTCACGGTGACTCACATCAAATTTCACTTAGATGGCCCTTTAGGATGCCCTCCTTCTTTCACGCAAATACAGAGAAAATGGTGAGCATTAGGAGATTATTATGACCTTACAAGTACTGTACAGTACTGCAAGACTGCATGAACTGTGGCTCGAATATGCAAGCATAGTCCTCTCCGAAAATCATAATCAAGGCATCAGGCAGAAAATAAAACAGGACACAAGGCTGAAAAAAAGATAACTTAAATCATTTACACAGCTCTCTTCGATCTGCCAGTGATGGAGCAATTTCAAGCTCCAAGCTTTCCGCAGAGAAAATAACAATGCAGGAATACACTGAGCGGTGCGCTACACTCAACCACAAGGGAGGTCAAAGCTGACGGCTAGAAAGAATTCATATTCAGGGAGCAATGAAATATGAGCTTTGTGTGCTGCCAAATTGATTTAGCTGTAAAAATTCTTTTCATTTTGTTCCATAAAGATGCTCATACTTTTACAGCTCAGCCGCCTATAGAAGCAGGCCTCGATGATTTGCTTAGAATTTACAACCAAGGTCATAATCAAAGCAGGTCTCCCCCTCTGCATGCTTAATGCCGCCTTGAAGAAGACTGGAATGGAAATCATCCTTTTCACTTCAAAAAGTCTGTAATTCTTTGCCACTCTGATTAGTTTAATGCTTGGATGGATAGGCCCTGCTCCCCGAGTTAAAAGAGAATACCAGCCAAAGATTTTTAAATTCATCATTCCAGTGTCCCATGAAGACCCGCGATCCCCCACACAGCAGCTGATTTGTTAAAGATGGAAAAAGTAGCCCTGGTAGTAGCCAGAATAATTTACCAGGATAAAATCAGTGCAGCTTGCAATGATATTCGGACAGGACACATCAGACACATTGCACAGTCCACAGCACAACAACTGGACTGACTGTGGGAGTCCATCATCAGTGGAGATCTGTACTGACTGTAAAGCCACAGTCAGTCACTTGAAAATTTAGTGACACAGCCTGCACACGTAACTCATAAAATGTGTGCTGTCATTCCCATCGACAGCTTGTTCTGCAGAGCAGGATGACAGGACAGATTGTTGTTTCTGCTCCTCAGCTTTAGGACACTGTTATTTGTGTTCACGAGTACTTATTGAATTATTCCAACAAATCAAAGCAACACAATAATTATGACATTTGGCATGTGCTGCAAAAAGCAGTACTGCTGTCTGTTGCACTAAAATGACAACAAGTTTGGAAAACAGCTGGGATTGATTTAAATCATCTGGTTCGTTCTATTTAACTTTTTTTTTTTTGCTGTTCCTGACATTGTAGATAACAGTTTATTTTGCTGAAAAGAAAGTATTGTTCAATATTTGTACATTATTTACACGAAGCAGACAAAGGGCCAGGTAGTGTACCTGAGGGGTGAGTGTGAGCTCACAAACAAAAGAGCACAAACCACCAAAAAACTTAAAGCCGCATCTATTCAATTCTGACCTCTAGGGGGCAGCAGAACATGTTAAAAACACAAAAAACTTACATGTGTTTGAAAGATTGTTGAACCAAACAAGCAAGCAAATTGCAACATTACCATTCAATTGCATTTGTTATTCTGGTCTAGTGATGAATGTAAGTCCAGTAGTTACTCTCCATTTTTGACTCTTTGGCCTCTAGAGGCTCAACTTTCTCCAACAGCTAGCTGCTGAATTTGTCCATCTATCATTTGGTTTTGGGTAGACAGCTGAGTTTTTCTGCTAAAACAGCTGTTTGTTTCTGTTTGAAATGATATTAGTAAGAGAAAGGCTTGAAAATTTAAAAAAATGAGCTAAGAGAGGCTAAACTAAGGAAATGTGGAAATGAGTGATAATTCTCTGTTAATTTGACACTACAGCCTTTTCACGTTGACACCTGATCCAATGCAGATTAAAAAATGAAGTAAAATTTTTAAAAAATGTATGAATTAATGGAGCTTTAAAGTTCTTCAGCAGGACATCACACATGTTGCAATACAAGTGGTTTTATTGATAGGTGGAAATGCAGTGCAGAAACACAGCAATGAGCTCTTGCCTTAGTAACTAAAGTGCTCACACATGGAAGATTTTCTCTTCTAAGATGCACAATGACCTCATTTGATCACGTTAGAGGGAGGAATTTTCAAATTGAAACTTATTCTTGGCATTTGCGGTCACTGAGCTGAGCTGAAGCAAACGTCCATCCACCTTTGACTTACAAATTACTAAAAAATGCTCTCAGCCAACCCCCCCACCCCACCCCCACCTCTCCTCTTCGCACACACCAAAACAAAGATTTGTTGTTCACAAAGAGGAGTTGCCATTGCTCCCTAAGTGCACCACTGAACCAGAATGTGGTCCACAGAGGAAATCCAGACATTTCCAAATTTATCGTTGAATAAACTGGCACTGTTGAAAGCAGCTGACAGGCCATTCATCGTGGCGGGCACTGGCCCAATGGCGTGCACGGACAGGGCTGCTGCGCTTTGATTTTCTGTCCTGGCCGCCATGACAGATGAGTTACAGAGAGGGTGGAGGCGACGCAGCCTCTCGCCACCACAAGGCTTCACCTCTCTGCCCACCAGTTCAACCACACTTGTCATTGCTTCCAGGACCCTCAGGGGGCCATGGAGGCGGAAGTGGGAGAGAGCTGGTCATAGAGAGTCATGACAGTTTTGACACCATCAGTGGTGAGCAGTCCTAAAAAATAAAATAATCTGCAAACTGAGTCTTATACTAAGCTGATGAAATGACAAAAGAGCAGCTGTGGTCAGGAAATACTTTTACAACAGCACTGACTGGTCAAAGCGTCAGGTTTCAAAGGAGGATTTTAGTAGGATTTGAAGATTACAAGTACGGATTAAAAAAACACTACGTGCTTCATTCTTAAAATTCAGCTCAGAGCTGGAAAGGGGAGTGAGCGACACACAGAGAATGTCAAAGCTCAAATCATGAAGGTTTAACTTTCAGTCCAAACCCAGGAGAATCTATTTACTCTAAAAATATCAATGGTAGTAAAGTCCACTAGAGATTGATTGAACAATTTTGTACAATAACACACTAATGAGATCATTTTCTAATAAATAGGAGTCAATAATAAATGGCTCAGGGGAAGGGAGGGCTGCTGTAACTCCTCAGATAATGTGCCAAGGATTGAGAGACAGTTCAGAGATGGCAATAAGAGGCTGGGGAAGGCAGATATTTTGGAGAAAAACACAGCAAATTAGAGGCAAAGGGAGCACATTTCAATGCACAGGCAGTTCATTTTTCACATCAGTGTCTACTTTTGTTCCCGGCAAGCTGCCAAAGACATTGATGTAGGCACTATCCCTCCTCCACAGTGGTAATTATGCTGCTGGCCGATGCTTGATTAAAAGATCTAATCTCTAAACTTACTGTTCAACATCTCCCAACAAGTTCCAATGCTTTAAGCCTGTTCTCTGTGCCTTTGCCGGCACTGCTATCCGAGAGATTCTGTCGTAGACAGCAGCCTATGAAGAGCAGGGAAAACATCCTTTTGCTTTCTAGTCTGTGTCAGGCTGAAGGTGTAATTGCACCAGCAGATGTATTATTGAAGAGGAAAGCTTGGCTTGGATGGATATAGCCTTAACCTGAGTGAAATGATGAGGCTCTGAAGGCGGCAGGCCTTTTCCTGCTCGCACCAGGAACTAAAACAAGCAAACTGTGTTGTTTTCTTACCTGAAGCCCATTCTGGTTTCACTAAATTATCATTCCACAAGGCATCAGACAGCCCGCGTTAGAATTATGGAAAAACTACAGTCTGGCAACAAGGGCGCAGCTATGTAAAATATAATTCAAGTCATTTTACTTCAAACGATTGTGGAAACAAGGACACCACAACATAATACAAGTTCCCCGTTTGGTCAGGGCCACTGAACAAAGTAAAAATTCTTTATTACCACACACTCACTACAGGAATATTATTACAGATATCATCAGACTACAGACACAGCATAAGGTACAGCAAGGTCACCATAAACTGACTCTTGATGAGCAAAGACACATTAGGCCTACGAGTCCCTGCAGGGATGTTTTATTGGACATTAAAATGATTTTTCCGCGGGATCACAGCATCCGACCACACCGTGTGCAGCTGCATCCCAATAAGAAGCCCTTAGGGACAATGGTGCTGCTGACAAAGTGATAAATAGCTTCAAGTGTCCTTACCCTCTCTGAGCAGATGGGAGTAGATGAGCCAGAGGAGCAGCAGGCAGCAGAGTGACGCACCTCCACCTGCGGAGAGCGTCTTCACTCCAGACTGCATCCTACACCTTCAGCCGTTTAGATTATCCAAACTTTGAACGCTCGTGCCGCTCAGATGTCAAGCAGATCAGCGGAAGAGGGGCTAATCCAGTATCGTCTCCACAGCCTGTCGTCGGCATCCATTTTGAGGTTATAATAGGAGGACTGATAGTAATCCCCCCTTGCTTTTCAAATTCCCTCGGTGAGCCGCATATCCATCCAGGCAGTCAGTGCGAGCGAGCGCGCGCACACAGACACACAAACACGCACACAAACACACGCAAACACAATGTCACCAGATCTGGCAAAGTTTCTGCAGCAGTGGTTTTCTGAGCAGCAGTATCAGTCCCCCGCAGTTTGGATCCTCACGGAGATGCCGATGATGCTTTTAGTAAATTCAGCCGCTCAACATCCCCTGAACGCCGCTGTCACCAGTTTTTTCCTCCTCCGCGTTCCGCACTGTTGTTATTATTATTATTCCCAACCAACTTCTGCACCGAGCCCGGCTCTGTGACTCTACAGAGGACCGCGCAAGTTAACCCAGGCGGACATGACGAACATACCAATCAGTCGGAAACTTGTCCAGAGATGCAGGCTATCACTCCAGCATCCAACCCCCCCAGCGTTTAAAAAAGCATCTCAAAGCGCGAATGCGTCATATCGTGGCCACATATGCACACAGCAGCTCGGCCACGTCAAAACAAGAGCGGCGGGTGTCACGCAGCGCAGCACCGCTGGACAAAACGCACTCGGAGCGCGTCAGTGCGAGCGATGCGGTGAAGTTGGACACACTTGTCACCTGTGCGAGCCTGTGCGGGAGCTCTGGGAAATTGTCAGTGACTGATGCCTTGCACCTCGGGCTCGAGGAGAAGCTCCCCTCCCCTGAAAGTCAAATGTTGGTTACAGATGAGAGTGTTAACCCCGCATTTTTCTGTCTCGGTCGTTCCATTTGCATGCAGGCGATGCCGAAGAAGAGCATTTTCCCTCCGTGAGGAAACGCTGCTGCTGCTGCGGCTGCACCCTGAGATGCCTTGAGTTACAGTTTCCATGTGCTCTCTCTCTCTCTCTCTCTCTCTCTCTCTCTCTCTCTCTCTCTCCACGCACACAAACGCGTACACACAGCGGCCCGATTTCTTCCGCAAAGTGACTAGAAAAAACTTTGGCTTCTCACGCTATGAATCCCCAACTGTACATGGCCATGATGCCCAGCACACAGGGACAGAAACAAGGAAGCACCGTGTTACTTCTCCTCATGTGTCGATGAGTTGTTTCAACGGTGTAAAACGCTCCTGTGGGGTGGAATGTCTTTAGACCACAGTAAACATTTTGACACACGGGCATTTTGGGAAAATTCAAGAGTTCTGCTCATTCAAGGGACTGGCAGTGGATTACTGTGGAGAGACTCTGAGCTCTTTAAAGCAGAAGTTGCATTATTATATATTGCCCAATATCACACCAAGTCTCAAGTGTGCACATTTACAGTAGGGGCACATGCTTCCCTGTGAGTGTGTACGTGTGTGACAGCTAAAGCTCTGCAGATGCCAGTCTATCTTCTGAGAGAGCCGCATTTAAGACTCCCTTGCCACTCAAGGACCATTACTATAACTCACCCCCCACATACACACACACACATCCACCAAATTCCATGACCAGTGAATGTGCACTTTATTAGCAGATGGAGAAGTCCCCCCTGTGTGCTGCTGTGCTATCAACCTTTCACTGGATGGCTTTTATGATGACGTATTGTTCAGCGCCAAGCTCTGTCACATCATCACTGTAATGCACAGTATGAAGAATTACTGGGACTCAACTTTGCAAAGACTTTGCATTTGTCAAGTATTAAAGGGATACTTTGCCGGTTTGCTACCTTACTGCCACATCAGGACGCCATGTTTATAAAGCTGCTGATGCTTTCTGCATCACTATAACCAGCAGCAGCTGCTTTATTTGGTGGGTGGATGAGGTGCAGGGAATCAGTTTGTTTTCTTCCCTCATCTAGGCTACAGCTCAGCTCAGCCAGTTCAGAGTAAAGAACCACATTTCAGTCTGTCAGAGTGACGTCCCAGCAGGGGTTGCAGTGTAATTAATCATCATAAATCACTGCTACTGACAGCGTTGTAAAAATTCTGCTGGTGTATTTTTACCCATCTTATTTATTTTCATGTTCACCAGTAATACACAGACTTATTTTTAATTGCATTTAGACATGCATGGATTGTAACAGTAATGCCGGTGGCACAATGCTATGCACACTTCATAAGGGCTGTGCTAATAAAAGAATGTAAAAAGATTGAAAATGGTGATTTATTCATGATGGATGCTTGTGCACATTTTTTAAACTTTCTCCTTTATGTGATCACTATGTTTCATTAATTGCTACTGTGCTTTTTGGCTGCCATCTTCGATCAGAAATGTTTATGTGTATGTTTGTGCAAGTAAAGATCTAGCGTGTAGGATTTAAGAGGCTCTTTTTGCAGAATACGGCAGAAATAGCGTATAATATTCATGAGTAAGTTTTTCTATGTAAAACTGCCTGAAAATAAAAATTAGTGTGTGGTTTTTTTTACCTTAATTTTGATCCTGAAATCGACTGACAGAGTGGGTCCTCTTCCACAGAGTCCACCATGTTGCATTATGTTTCTACAGTAGCCCAGAATGGTCAAACCATACAGCGGCAATAAAGAGGGCTTTGTGGGTGTAGGTTAATGGTAGTATTGAGAGATCTTCAATCAAGCACAATTCACAACTTCACCACTAGATGTCACTAAATCGCATACACCAGACCTTTAAGGTCTGTAGGGGTTTTTTGTTTGTATGTTTATGTATATAGTTTGGAGGTAATTTACTTGAGTTCCTTCCATTATATATTACTTTATACAATAATGTTATACCAATTGTTTGCTTGTATCTTTGCTTGTTAAGTGGCTACAACAAAATTTTAATGATGGAATTATATCATAATGGCTAATCACAGGGTGAAGCTTTTCAGCAAAAAGTTTGACACTAGCTGAATAATTCAGCAGGTTACAAAAAAAGCAGATATTCATCTTAGAAATTATCTAAGACCAAACACGGAGCCAACACACACTGGAGAATATATAGACTTATATTCATCAGGTGGCAGGAAACACAACTTTTATTCAATGCTGGTGCTGTGGTGTCACTTTTGGATGAGTAATAAGCAATTGTTTGCTAACAAGGTCACCATATCAATAAATGTCAATCATATGTCAATGTTGCGTTCACAGCTTGTCTCTGCTGCCTCCAAAACAGATGACAAGATGCTGGATTGCAGCTGTGCTCTTTTATGAAAGGTCTGTGCTGTGTGCTTCTCACTTGTGTGATTGGCTGCCTGCACAGTTACTCAGTTCCACCAGTCAACATGAAGCTGGACAGACTAAATAACATGAATGAATATTGACTTGCTTGTGCAGTTTTGGAGTTGTAAGGCTGCTTATTGTGCTGATCTGTCAGTCTGCTTGTTTGTAAGCCGTTTTTGCTTTAATACAATTTGGATACACTTACTGTAGACTTGATACCGTTAGGCAATCCAACTGGGCTTGCAATGGTATTTGTAATACCTTATATATTTTGTGGAACAGAATTAAACATCAAGCACATAATATGTATGCAGATATTACAGCAGAGATTGAAGAACAAATTGTTGAAGCAAAAACAAAATTGTCTGAATCAACTGCTGAGAAAATACCACAAAGACCTCGAACAATGAAGACTGATATTTGCTGGCATCAGTTCAGTGCTGCAACAAAGGATGGAAATCCTTCAAAACTGAATTTAGAAAATTAATACCAACAGAAGCCACAGATAAGTTGACCAAGTGTTTTACATTTACATGTGTTCACTTGTCCAAAAAGGAAGCACAGATGGGCTGCAATCCATGCAGATCAAAGGAAAGCCTTGAGGAACTAGTGTCATGACACTTGACACAAGTGCCACAAGGATGCAGGTGCATGAAGTAACACATAATTGCATCATCACTGACATCTTTAAAAATAGAGACATAGAGAGGGAGAAAGACATAGAGAGAGTTAAAGTAAAATGATGATGTTTGCTGTTCTCAGTTCTCAACCACAAATGTAGCCTTTGTTCAGCTGTTGTGTGTGACAGAACATGAATTGCCTTTTGCGTTGCCAGTTTTGGCAGGTAAGCAGAGACGATTGCTGTCATAGGCAGAGCTGATATGTGCATGTGTGTGACTGTAACTCAAGTTCAGCTATAAGGACTCTGATGGGGAGGTCAAAGGTGCAGGTCACCTACAAAACAGCAGCCATCTTGCAATACGCAGTGTTTTGCTCAAGGACACTGCAGCAGGAACACTGAGGTTTGAACCCACATAAATGAAACTCCAAGTCCAAATATTGTTCATATTTCCACTATCCACAAGCTACTTGCACAAAACTCAGCTAATGTCTTTATGTTAATTACTCAAAAGTTTTCTCATAAACACAGTTTTATTGGAACAGGTGGAGAATTTGTTACAGTTAATTTGCAACATTTGTCAAATCACTGGGGAGGGAAAGCGAATTAGGACAACCCAAATTTCTGAGAATGTGTATAAGATATGCAGGTATTAGTGTGATTGCTTAGTTTACATCGAAGCAGGTGGGCCACAGCCACGCGCACCCACAATTCCAATCCACATTTTCCTGCCACTGACTGTTCACAGGCTTTGCTTACATGCTGGAGAGGACGGTGTCTCAAAGCATCTGTTTAAATGGCCCTTTCTTCTGCAAAATGTTGAAACCCACTGCTGTGCATGATGTTTGCTCATCAGCTGAAATCAAAACATTTAAAGTTGCAATTTTATTTGTACGCCATAAACGTAAAGTAATACTCCACAAAGGAAAAACATCTTTTGAGTAACAAGCGTTCACAAACCGTACAGGTTTGAAAAGAAGTTCTCAATAAGTTTGGAGCACTCCTTTTTGGATGACGTCTGCGGAAAAATCTCAACTATCTCCCTGCAGCATCTTCTGAAGTATGCTTCTGTATGCTCACTATGTTCAGTACATATACAACACTTACACACTGCCAGTTCTTTTCTATGTCATCCTCAACCAATTTACAGTGAGCAGAGGCGGATGTATGCAACAAATGAAAGGTGTATATGTTATATTTGAACAAGTCAGCATGTTTTTTAAGTACTGAGCATACATTTTATACCAGAGACGAGGAGTAGTCTAAGTCTCAGACTCAGACTTGGGTTGCACTTAAATTGCACATAAATTTGACTTCAGACTTGACTTGGACTCTTCCTTAAAATACTTGAGACTCGACTCAGACTCAGATTTTAGACTCATGAACAATATTTTTATTTTACATTAACATTACCGAGCTGAATCGTGTCCGAGCATGATGATCATCAGATGACTGCTCCAGCGCAGCCGGCACCATAGCAAGCATATCACCTGCAGCAGCTACAGTGCCATATGTCTTACCATTTGGCTTTCTTCACACAAAGCCAGAGCAAAAGAATTGCCAAATGCAGCGCCTGCAGGATTCAAGTAAAGGATGATGAGTCGACTGTATCAAACTTTATCAGGCACCTGAACACACACCCACACTGGATAGTCAAATTAGCTAACATGTTCAGCTTAGCTAAGCTATCTAACATTAGCTCACTACTGATATTAGCTTTGTGAGAGGTTAACTTTTAGATTGGTGTTCAGTGTGTCAGATTTTATCCAGATGGTATCAACAAAAATGTTACTGTACGTGTTTAAAAGGGACTCAAGATAGCCAATAACTCAAGTATATTCCATCATGAGTATTACTTTTACTCAAGGAATAATTTTTGTCACATAGAAAGGTGCTAACTTATTTTTACAAATCTCTTTTGGAGCAAAACTGTGGATGTTTCATATAGTAGTTTGTTGTCTTGCACAGTATATTTCAAATAAAATTTGGCAGCTAGAGTGTTTTGTAATTAGCTACTGTGTGATGTTTTGCACTAATTGGTAGGATGTTAATTATGATATCTTTGAAAGTGTAAGGTTTAACATTTACTATATTGTTATTACATATTTGTGCACTGAGTCTATACTGTATCTGTAATGCACAGTATGCTCATAATGTTACAAAGAAGGCAAAATACAATATTTATACAATATAATACGATATATATATAGACAGAGGACTGATGATAATACAGACAGTACATGCTTTTGAATTCCTTAGATACAACTATGCAGTGTTCTATCACACCAGATGGCAACCATAAGAGACTTAACACTTGACTCGGACTTGTCCCTCAAAGACTTGAAACTTGACTTGGACTTGCAAAAAGTGATTTGTGAGCATCTCTAAGTAATACAACTGAGGTTTTTATTGTTTGAGAAATTTGCAAACATTTCTTGACGTGTTTGACTGTGATTGGCTTTTGAATTTGTTACGTAACAAAAATAGCATTATTTTCAAAATAACATAAAAAATGATCAGAAAGTCTCTTGTCATTGTTTTACTTTACAGACCCTACAAACCCAACTCAAACCCTGTGGAGGAAGTGGGAATTGTTTAACAGAAGACACAATTGCATACATCAGTTTTGACACATCTTGAAACAGCAGTCAGAGGTCATGACTAAATGCTGAGGACAGTGAAGCAATCAGGTGAGGTACTGGTGGAATAAGATGTCTATAGATAAAAGGACACATGGCTCAATGTAATGCTGTTATTTACATTTTATTAATGTGGCAGGAATAAAAAAAAGGAATCAAAAATAGGTCAAGTGGTCACTATATTAATGATTTCATATGTGCAAAATCAGCAGCCAATCACTAAAAAT
>JAQLOL010000002.1:5798243-5818562 GCA_029783665.1 Naso thynnoides
TCACTATATTAATGATTTCATATGTGCAAAATCAGCAGCCAATCACTAAAAATTATCCTGATTGTTGCTATCTACAACGCCTCTTGCCAATAAACAATGGTTTGAGGTATGGTCAGCAGCATATCATATGTTTTTTGATGAGGCTAATAACGGAATTTAAATTAGATAGCATCCCGTGCTACTGGATCATAATGAACTAGTTTAACCACTGGTTGAAATACACAAAAAGGTCTAAAATGAGACTTACAGGTCCTCAAGCATTTTCATTATGGCTGAATCTAATACTTTCTTGTCTAATTAGTGGATTAGTAACAGCTGTGTTGCCAAGATTGCAATTTTGTGAACCAACCAATTAAGAACAAGCTATCCGGTCTTTACGTCGTGATGTAACACCCTTTCAAAATACCATATGCGGGTCCAAGCCTTGTCATTTCAATATGCCGCGGTGTTGTGTCCCATGTTGTTTAAATAGACATGAATGATCTGACTTTCATTCTGGTGGTTTCCTAGCGATGAGAAAGACAAGAGGACATGGCTGCAGTTGATAAAGTACGTTAGGTGAGTGAAGAAAAGGTTTTGACTTTAGTGAGTGGGTGCTAAGGTTAGCCAGCTAACGTCCATTCATTTTAATGAAACCAACCCTGCTCTGATATCCCTGATAAAGACTATGGTAACATATTAAACTGTGTTTTTGTTTAACCAAGCAACTGCATAGCTGATACTACTGTCTACAGCCAGTTAGGATTACTGTGTCCCTGACAACATAGCGTTATAAAAACCATAACTTTTAAGAGGAATATTAACACAGGATTGTCTGTGAAGCCACTGAGGTGGCAGTAAAATTTGTAACGGCCAGGGGGACAAAGAGAAGGTTCAGTGGTGAAAGAGAGTCCCCCAGCAAGAAGAGGAGAAGTTTCAGCAACGTTACAGACGTCAGCAAACCCACTGAGGTGGCAGTGGAGGCTGTTACAGCCAGGGAGACCAAAAGACAGTGAGGCATTGAAAAGGAGTCTTCCAGAAAAGAAAAGTATTTGCAGCAGTAAAGTTGGTACCATCGAACAACCAGAGGTTTCTGAGACAAATGAAACCCAGAGAAACTCTGACACCAACACCACCACAGATAAACCCACACAGGTGTCAGTGGAGAAGAAAAGTAAGAAGGAGTCCAATGCTGAGAAGCTGTCAGTCAGAGAGACTCTCAGGCCGTCGTAGAAGAAAAGCAGCTGTGAACCCACCCTGAGCTCCTGTGGCCCTTCAACATCCCAACAGGGCGAAGTGCGCCCTTGCTCCAACAAAACCATGGAAGGTAAGCTAACAAATCTGAGTAAAAATTAAACAAGAATCTGAGCAAATAAATAGCTCCTGTGTACCACCAGGTAAGAGATGGTCTTGCTCTTCCCCGCCATTAAAATACAACATACACCAAACAAACTCAGGGGAAAAGCCATTTATAATATAAGCTACCTCTTCTCAAGCCAGTTTGACTTCATCAGCCTGTGCAAGCTTATTCACAGAGCCATAAATTCAGTCTCCCTGACAGGTATGTCAGTTTCCTCTTGCATAAACGTTGACTGGCACCTGTCTGCTCCTTCTTCAGTCATTACGAAATTGACAGTAGGCCCTACACTGTGCCAGTGCCTTAAAGGTAGTAATAAAAGGAGCTGAGCTGATTGGTTACGATTGAAATCAGCTGTGAGACACCCTCTAATTGTCTACTCCTCCAACTTTACCACTGCGCCAGGCTGCGCTGCAGACATGCCTGTGTTTGTGTTCACCGAACTACCAAACAAGATTGCCGTACCTACATGTGCTCCTTGCACCCAAAACTGAGACTTGTGTCTGCGTTTTGCCCCGACTGACGAAAATAGAGCCCTTACAGTAAGCCTGTCTGCTAATGACGGTAGCTTAATGTTAACCGTACAGACATGTAAGTGGTACCGCTCTTTGCCTGTAACTTGGGGAGGGGGGTGTTTGGATTTACACATAAAGAATTTAGTTATTGTGATGCATAACAGTGGAAGAAGATTTTCCTAATCTCTCAAACATCATGGGCAACTTTAGCTGGGACTCGTTCTTCACAACTAACCTGTGTTTGTGTGTGTTTTGCAGACTTCACGGCCAAGTATGTACTGCTGCACATGCTCAGAGGCTTCGGCTTGGTTTATGCAAGAGTGAAAACTTACCAGTAAGTTTTTGTTCTGTTACATTTCTGTTGTCATGAAATAAAAAATGTATGATTAATTGCTGTCCTCTGTAATTTGAGTCTACATTCACATCCCCCTATCATTATTATAAATTTCCATTTAAAAATAATAACACTGTGGTATTCGCACATCAGATGTACACACAGTTGCTACTCCTTGCACTAACCAAAGGACTTGTGATTCTAGGTAGGTTGCAGTTTAAAGACGTTCACAATGAAGACATGTTGCAGCTACCATTGGTGAGTGATTCAATCAGATGTCTCAGAACCAACTGTTAAAATCCTTGAATTTTTTTCATTTTCTTGTTACTTTGATGTTAAACACACATAAACAAACACCATAACATGCACACACACGCACACAAAAATCACATTTTGTTCTATATACTGTCTCCTTTAGGTCATAAATCGGAGGACATTCATGGTTCCCACTGAGGTGCTCCTCATGATCAAAGCAACAGGTGGACAGAGACAGACTGGACAATCTGCAGCAATAATCTTGCTGGATTGGTATGATCTCGGGGAAGTGCATCTCCTGGTCATGGAAAGACCAGTTTCCTCTGAAGACCTCTTCAGCTATCTGTTTCGCTGTGGAGGGTTTCCTGGAAGAAAACCAGGCTGAAGTACTAAAGCTAGTTGGAGCATATTTCAACTTTGTTAGCTATTTTAACCACTTTTAATGATCCACCCTTTATGCAGAACATTACCTTTACCATTTACCTTGTTAGAGTTATATCTTGTTAATGAATCATACAGTAATGCTGGATTGTTGTCTGTCTGTGTTAACTCACAAAGTTTTTGCTCAAGGTAAAATATTTTCTTTCGCCTCAATTTGTTCAACTCCAAATGGATGCAAAGTTGTTTTCATTGTGTTCACAGTGTGGCTTTGCTCCTATTTAAAAACTCATTGTGTCAATGCACCATTGCTTTGATATATTGAGTCTCAAATATTTAAGTAACATTGTTCCCAGCTCAGTTTAGTCCTCTAAAACCCACCAAAATGAACTCTGATATACCTTTTTGTGAGGTGACTGCAACATTCTTATAATAAGAAAGTTCTTTTTTTTTTTTTTTTACTTAAACCATAAACATGTGTTTCTGTTTTAGAACAACATGAAGCAGCTGGTGGAGGGAGCTGCTGATATGCACTTGAAGAGTCTTCCATCGGGATATAAAATCATCAAAAAACCTTGTTGAAACAGACTCTGATGTCCCTCGAGTGTGCGTCATTGACTTTGGAAGTGGCACCTTCGTAAGTGATGGACCTTATCGCTCCTTCACTGGTATGACATCTGATTTTTTCTGCTTCTGCACTTTAACCATCTGTGAAAGTGCTGACTTTAATCTAAAATATTACTCCTCATCAGCTGTTCCTCATTTGTATTTTATTGGAAAGGAGGCATATGCGTTTCAATGAATACAGCACCGGCCCTATCACAGTCTGGCAGCTTGGTGCGCTGCTCTATGAACTTCTGCATGGCTTTGCGAGCTTTAGCACCTCTAGGTTCGTCCACACAAGAACCACATTCTTCCATGACCTACGGGGGCTAAATGTGTCTCAAGGTGACCACACTATGACCACTTGTAACCTGAACAAAACCTGAGATCTTTATGTCAATAAATGTTATTGCAATTATTATCAAGGTGACTCTTTGCAATGTGATGGTATTTATGCTTTATTATGTGATTCTAACATTATAATATCGTAACAGAATTTCTTGAGTGGCCATTTAAAACATTTGTATTATATTTTTTCATTCAAATCAGAGTTGCATCTCATTACACCTGAACTATCAGTTTCTCAATAGAAATATCAGGTTCTGTCCTTGCAACACACAGTAAGTTGGTTGAATGGTGTCTAATTAAAAATTTGATGATTTGTGTATTTAAAGAATCTAGTTGCATGTTAAATCTACTGGTCAACATGGTAGTTAAAGGAATAGCTTGTATTAAATTTGAAATGCTCCAAGGGTTATCCGTTAGGGAAAAAAATGAATAAAAATGAACGAATAAATAAATACCCACTGCAATATTGCTAAGGACATTTTAGCCAATTTTAGCCATTTTGTTCGGCACAAAAAAGGACACCAAGTTACATTGTGTAGCAATTGCTAACCCTTACCCTAAAACTTCAGCAGTGTTACATGTGAATCTCAAATTTGTTACGCATGGTGACATAGAGTGTGTGCACCAAAAAAATGTAAATTTTGACCTCTTTTACACATTATATAGCATTTTTAGAAATCTACTATAAAGATTAGATCTGCAATTTCATTTTTTTTCTCAAGAAAAGTGTGTTATCACTGCCTACAACTTTTGTGA
Organism: Naso thynnoides; assembly: GCA_029783665.1. Taxonomy (NCBI): domain Eukaryota; kingdom Metazoa; phylum Chordata; class Actinopteri; order Acanthuriformes; family Acanthuridae; genus Naso; species Naso thynnoides. Next base: position 5,802,769 of record JAQLOL010000002.1, read on the forward strand.
AATAATTCAACTCATTGACTCAAGTAAATACGTGTAATGGTACAAGGGTCTTTAATTTAAGCCATCACCCATGATCCTAGGATGCTAGCTACTAGAGTTATAAAGCATTAAATAAAACAATATAAAATAGGAAAAAAATCCACATTTAGCATTTGCATGAAGAGGTTAAATAAATAAATCAATGTCATGGCTGTCACATTTTGCAGTTTTCATAGTGCAGCACCAGCATGAGATTAAGAGCTTCCAACTTTGGTTATCGTATCTCAATATGAAAAACATTTGCAAAGCAGGGCAGCACTCGCTGGTATTACGACACAATCTTAACCTTCTGATAATCACAGCAGCCATCATCTTTGCTAAGATTATTCTCTGTTGCACACAGGTTTCCGTCTGTTATTTTACAAGCATAACTCCCTTCTCACTCCCTACATGCGGACAATGAGAGGGACATGCCAGTCAGATGGGACATGGAGTGGACCCCTTTTTCTGCTCCACTGGACAGAGAGTCCTGTTGACAAGCTGCTGCAGAAAAGCAAAGCAGTGCCTGTCCTTTTGAGGAGCAGCAGACCTTGAAAAAACAACACAAACAAATTTGAGTGCAACAGCAAGGTCCCTCATGTAATTATGGAAATGCAATGTGCTCCTCGTAATCATTTTGACTGAAGAATTTTCCTTATTGCTTATTATTTCCTTATTCCTTATTGCTTCCTCCTGTGGCTCATCACTGATGGACTTCAAGAAAAAAACAAAGACAAGATAGATGATTTTTAGCTGGTTGATCCACATTTTAAAGAACCTGTGTTGACAGGCTTATTTTGGTGGAAAAGTGCTGTAACTTTGTTTAGCATTTTCTGGCTGTTTTGATGTCTCCTGTACACTTAGTTCTCCTGTATGGTATAGAAAATGTAAAAATATTAAAATGTAAATTTGTTTCAAGCTTTGACAAATTGCTTCACACTTTGTAATTCTGTTTTGCACTTCCAGGCCAACGTACAAGATAATTAAACCTGTGATAAATCAATGGGATATGATGGTTACCAACAACATGAAGTCATGTTACAGGTGTAGAAACGGTGCATCCCAGCGAAAATTCTTTCAACCTGCATGAAATCCAACAAGTCAGAAGATACTTAGTCACTGTTTGACTTCATTTCTGCCAATGTGAAAGCCTTCAGCCTACTGATTTTGTTTGAAAATGTTGTAACTCAATAAACATTAAAAATAAAAAAAACAACAACATATATTTGTCTTGTCTATGAGCCCCTAAAAATGAAACAAATTAAAACAAAAATCATTCGAAAAACTTTCTAAATCAACTCCTCTGCCAGATCTCTTTTCAACCTCCAGGATAAACATTGATTAGACCTCTGATAGATGATGTTTTGTTTTCTTTAAAAAAAAAATTATAATTTTTTTTTAATTATAATTTTTTTTTTTTGCTGGGATTCATTAAGAAGGAAATTATTACAAAACAAACGTAAATTATAAAACACACCAGCAAAGAATATTAAAGACCATTTTGTAACTGTTTTGCTTTAAGAGATTTACAATCATTTCGATGGTGCACAGACTTGAAAAAGAGTGAATGGTGTTTCTGTGTCAGTGTCAGTCACCCTATGGAGTGGCCAAGTCACATAATTTATTTGTAAAATTATATTTTAAAAGGCAGAAATTATATTTGAGAATGAGGGGACAATTTAAACAGGAGTGAAAAATAATTTGTCTTTGTCCACTAACCACTTTACAAAATATTTCAAAAATAAGGTCCATGGGCCGGAAGTAGAAGGGTGGGATTTAGGCACTCTATGTCCTGATCACCAGTAGAGCCTTGTTTCCACTGATGTGACAGTTTGGTTTGGTACGGCACTGTACACTTCAGAATGGTAACCCTAGATCTGACTTGAGTTTCGACTGCTGACTGTACCCCTACTTGGTGGGCGTTGCTGTGCTGCCTTGTTGTGCTACGCACCTTAGGGCACTCTTCCACCTTTTTCTCCAGGTGATAAATAAGCCTATTTCACCGCATAAACCAGTATAAAGTCATGTGCATCCTTATATTACATGAAAGAAAGGCAAACACAAATGAATTGTTGTTAATGTTCAGATATTTCACTACAGTATGTGTACGATGTATTTGTGACAAATCCTCTTAATACCTCTGCAAGTTGTCCTTCTGACATCTAAGGTGGGCTAATTAATACTTGGCATAAGCACTCGTGCATTGAACAACATGTAAGAAAACATTCCACCTTAAGAGATGAGTGGATACGAAATAGGACAAAACCCTTCGTAACACTTTACGGCAATCCGTCTTAGAAACTGAAAATGTTTTCTGGTTTTGCCACTGATGTTCTCCATCGGCTCTTGGATACATGACTTTTCCATAGTAACCTGCTGCTACTGTAGCTGCTAGCTAGCTCTGTTAGCATTGTGACTAGCTGACCGAACAAAGCACCAGGCAGTATTTGTTCTTAGCCACACGATATGACAGGAGCCTTGGACCACCATGAAAGCAAAGTGGGTACAAAATGGGACGAAACCCTTCAATGCTTTATGGCACTCTGTCTTAAAAAATGAAACCAGGTGGTAGGTTTTTTTTATTGTTGTTGTTGTTTTTTTTTTTTAAAAAAAAGCTTTCTGGGTCTGCCGCTGATGTTCTCCATCTGCTCCTTGATCTAAGTTTTCCGTAGAAACCTGCTGCTACTGTAGCTGCTTGCTAGCTCTGTTAGCATTGTGACTGACTGCATGAAGCACCAGCCAGTGTTTGTTCTAAGCTACTCCATATCACAGGAGCTTTGGACCGCTATGACACCAAAGGGAACCCAATGAGATATTGGTTGGGGGCAATGCAGAACAGACAAAGATACAGAGGAGGATGGGCACTAAAAAAAAAGAAAACCAAGGAGGAGGCTGGGACAGTGCGAATGTAGCGAGAGCCAGAGGAAGACTCAAACGGAAAAGAGTCTGGTTTTCAGAAGACTGGCTTTGAGTTGTTGGCCAGAACTTAAAATAAATGGCTGAAAGACGACAGTAAGCAAATTTAGTTGTGTCACCAACTGGTATTTTGTTTGTATTCCATTTTATTTATTTTTTTTTTTAAACTTGTCCTGTTCAGAAGCACAGGCATGCAGTATAAAGGGTCTGGGTGCCTTGTGGTGCCATAACAGATTTGTTCTGCAAAGGAGGAGTCTGATCTACTACCTCTTTTGCAATCTGTATTAAAATGTATTGCCAATGCTATACCGAACTGCACGAGATTTGAAAGTGGATACGGAAAAAGAAAGAGAATGAAGAACACAAAAGGAAGGGGGAAAAATGGAAAACAACAACAACAATATTAACAGCAGAATTCACAACAGCATTTACAATGGCAGCAAAATATACCAGAAATACAAGCTTTTACATAATAAACTATGCCCAAAACAACCATAACAGTGATGACATCAATTGTAACTGCTGCAGTTCCAGTTTGTTGTGCATGTGTGTGTATCAGTTGTGTACTCTGTGTGTGTGTGTGTGTGTGTGTGTGTGTGTGTAAGGGTTTGTTATTTGGTGTGATTGGTAGTCGACGTGGAGGGCTGCAACAACACCCTGCCAACCCTGAGGGCCAAGCCAGCCAGGGCTCAAACCACAGCACCCAACAACCCTTTAGAATAAAGGATCAAGGGCCACATGCCCAAGAAATAACTATGTGTCCAACCCAAGGGAGAACCAGCAGGAGAATGCACAAACAGTACCCTCCAGCCAGGGAAGGCTTGCGGGGAGCCCACCACACACTGCGGGGGTCAGAGCCTCCCCCGGCTGGGGGAGCCAAATGTTAAAGTTAATGACAATGTTTTGATATGCTTAACGCTTTCATTGTGTGAATTCATTTTCCTAATTAAAATAGAAAAACAGAATATGCACATTCTAACTGAACTGGAGTTACTGTACATCCGGAAACTACTATTTCCACACCAAATAAATGTTAGAATCTGTGTTTGTGAATCCAGTGATGTGATGACAAGTGAGATTGGCAATTCTTACTGATAATATCATCTCTACACTATACTAGGCAAATTCATAGTTGGCTTGATTTGTGGTAGTACTGTAGATGTAGATGTTACATAATTTATTATGTACTTTAAGGAATTTGGTTTAGACCCAGATTGTCTTTTTTGGGTCTCCAAAAAAAATGTTAACTTCAGGGGCCAGTTTGGCAAAGATAATTTGGACTGGTCTGTAGACTGATCACTCTAATTGAGGTGGTATAGACAGTCAGATCGGATTACATGGACGTGAAATGGAAACTGGCTCCACTCTGCGGCTATTTGCAGCGCGACCACATCCAGGTTGTTTTAGCTGTGAGACTTCTATCTGAAGTCTATTTGTCAGATGTGAGCCAAAGTCAAAGTCTATCTATGTGAAACCAGCCCCAGGACTAGTAAGTAATATTAGCTGGCATGTTTGGGTTACAGTATGTATCTTGTGTTATTTTAATTGTTGAATGTTTTGCTGTGTTGGCAAAGTTGTTGACTTGCTTGTTTGTTTCTTTTATTTTTTTTAAATTAAAAGTGGTTCAGGTTGGGTTGGCGTTCTTCCTGTTCTGAGTTGTGTGCTACACTTGTGCAAACTTTGACTGCCACTTCAAGACTTCAGAAGTTTTCAGGACATGCCATTTAAAAGAGTTGTATTTGTAGTTAGAACACACAGAACATTAAAGCTAACAATTTTACTAAAAAAATAATTCGTATTTAGGACGAAGTTGCTGCAGTCAAAACAGTGGGGGTGGCAAATCTTACAAAATACCAAGCTCCATAGCATTGATTTAAAGAGATAAAATCACATTTAGGATTTGAACATGAACAATTAATACCCCAGATTCCATTTCAATTTGACAGAGTTCTGTGCTATTACTCACATCTTTCTACAAGGTTCAAGCAGCGGCCATACAGGGCCTGACCTACCACTTTTATGAGTTGTGGTTATGCTGAAGTCAGATCAATAGTGTCAAGTCAATAAAAAGACTGATTTCCACAAACCACACCGCAGTCACTACTTGTGATTTACTGACCTGTTTACATGTGGAATGGAGCCTCTGAGAATGTTTCAATTATAAAGTGTTTTTCTTGTGCGATTTTATGAGTCTCATGGGTGTGAATGTTTTTTCAAGTTGTTTTACCTCCTTACCGAATATGATTTTCTGTCACTATGTTAAGGTTAAGGTTAAGGTAACTTTATTTATACCCGTAGGTAGATTTGGTTTACAGTGAGTGAGTCGGCCTCCACACACAGCAGCACAGGACAGGACTTGACATGATAAAGTGACAACAGTGATCAATACTAAAAAGGCAAAACAAGGCAAATAAACGCAAGATAAAAATAAGAATATACCACCAATCAGTAAAAACATGGTAGATAGAAACAAGATAGAAAAGTGCCATCAGTAAAAAACAAGAAAAAGGAAAAAGATGTGAAAGTGCAAAGATTAATAAATAGTCAATAGATAATACTGAATTTTGCTCCTACATCATCAGAGCTGTATTGCTAGGACTTGTTGATCTCACTGATTGCTGCTGGGACAAAGCTGTTTTTGTATCGCTTGGTTTTAGTGACAGATGATAAAGGTTTTTTGTTTGTTTTGTTTTGTTTTGTTTAATCGTTTGAATCTTTTAATTTTTGTATGTCTCACATATTTGGATCAAAACACTAACTTGGGAAATTCAACACAGTGCCCAAGAAATTCAACCTATTTTCAACATGGTCAGATTCTGAACTACGTGACCCAATGAATAACCAATATGTAGACAATGTTAGATATAGAGACCATAAGTTTTTTAGTTTCCAACAAACATGCTTCCATTGTTTGAAACTTATTTTTCTGCAAGAACTGTGACTAGGAGTGTTTGTTTTTGATTAGAAATGTTTAATGGGCTCTACACATTTAATTAACAGCAACCTGCTCCACCAGTCAATAGCCATTCTCACATTAATGGCCCAGAACTGATTACGAAGGACAGAGAGAGAAATGGGTGAAATGTTATTTATTCAAAGCTCTAATTAAATCCTCCTAGGTGGGACTTCCAATCCCACTAGAAACTTTGCCTGCATTTTACTATGTGCCACTTGTAGTAATATAACACCTAAAAAATAGCAGTTATTGTGAAGCATGCTCATGTGTTTTTTTGTTACCATGCTGTCTAAGTAATTCTTTGAACTGCTGTTGAATATATCATGTTGTGGCTGATTATGAACATCTAATCAGGGGCTAAATCAGGGTTGTGGCCCTGTGGAGCTAAAGGGGAAAATGTCTGATCTCAATGTCATGTAAAAATGTCTGTCAGCTAGTTTTTTGTCTTTGTTGAACACAGCATGAAGTTTAAATGCCAGATTAAGTTTTTTCTGCCTCTTTTTTGTGTTATTTTATTTATTTATTTTTCATTCAGGGGTGTGTCACTAATTATACTTTCTCTTCATACGAAGTGGAATTAACTTGCCGCGTAACAAACTGAAGGAGCTCCTCTTGAAGAGCACTTTTCTCTGTAGTCCGGATCAAATGATAGTCTTCAGATCCTCATACAGCATATTGTCACTGCTGAGAGGAACTGTTCAGCTAAATCTTTCAAAGGCTGAACTAGGCATGCTGCCAACAATCTATTGTTCCTGCAGTGGGCTGCTTGGTTTAAGCTCTGGGAGGAGAGGATTCACACGGGCAAGTGTGCAAAGTTTTTGTGTCCATATTAGTTCTACCCGAAATGTCAGCAATGAACAAGGGTTTTTTTTTTTCATTGCACCTTGTGCTTCCAAACCTCAATTCGCGTTGCTGCCTCAACACACTAGAAGTATTAACTCCTTGGGTCTGTTTCCCTCCACCTCTGGCTGCCCTCAACTGCACAAACTTTGGAAATTTTCTTAAAATTGCTTCTGCTGTCCACAAGCGGCAGTAACAATGTAATGGCACATTGAATTTCTCCTAATTTCCCAAGACTCTCTTGAATCCTCATGGATTTAAATTGACATTACCAGTAACGTGGATGTAGGTGTCTCTCGGTACAGGAGGGTCTCTGTGTGAGTTACGAGCCAACAGTTTGTAAAATCAGGTTACCTTGGCAGTCATTTTTTTGATAGTAATGTGTGAAGCTGACATTTTAAGACTGTATGTAGCTAAACTGGTGAGCTTTTCACTGTCAGAAAGTCATGGGTATGGGTTACTTCTAGCTGTAGCTGTGTATCAGTCAGACTCTTGAGAGCAGAGGATTCTTGGTTTGCATCGTATTATTGGAAACAAAGTATTCAGAGACAATCAAAGTGTCCACATCTTACAAATGTTGGAAACAGCAGATTTTCTTTGAAATGTGGAAGTTTTATGGAATTAACAACCTTAGCGGAAACATCAAAATCATTTATACACATTATTGTTTCATCCTACCAATTATCAGTGTTTGTTAGTTTGTGTTCTGGTGTCTTGTTAGCTGTGCAGGCGCTGTTGTGACAGTCAGCAGAAGATGTTGTTGCATATGCTCCACAAACGCTCAACCCTAGAACATTTACTGACTTAAATCCATAAGGAGGCCGTGAACACATCTTCTGCCCATCTCTCTCCCATAGAGACATGCCCCTTTGGATTTCCATCAAGGTTGCTTTTAATGGGAGCTGTTGTAATCACCGCCTGTAGGCCTTCAGGCATCTCTGGTTTAATCTTGGTTCCGAACTCCCCGGGCCCCGGGCTCTCTCATGTGTCAGCACTGGTTTCATCACACGGAGAAAACTCAACATGGAGGAATACCTTCAAACCACTGAAATATGTATGAGCATACCCTGAAACCGACAAAAGTGCGCAGTTTGTGCTGGATGAGTGGGTGACTTGGGTGCCTTGAATTTCACCACAGCATAACAGCAGCTACACAGTTTATTCCTCTTTGGTCTTCACCTGCAACAGAAGGGTAAAGAGATGTGTGACAGGGCTTACTGTCACTGCTGAGAGAAGCAACAGGGACGACCAAGAGTGCAACAGTATAGTAACAAGTATCTCAGGCTTGTTTTTCCCCCATCTCTCTCAGTTTCTGTCTATCTTTCAGCTGCTTTGATGCGTTTCCATGAGAACAGCAAGACAGAGCAGGTAGGTGTTGTTGCCCCTGGTATAGAAACGAGTATGGGAACAACCAAACTGAACAGACAGGAAGCCGTGCTGGAAGACTTTTGTTATCTGTGTCTCTCTAGCCCATCACTGCATGGCAGTTCATTGCAAGACTTAATGTTCGCTCACACATGGCCTTGTACATGTACAAACTGATAAATATGGCATATGTTATCAGAAATACACGCTGGGAACATGATAATGCACATCAAAGCTTGGTTATGGGAAATGATGATGTTTCCATCTGTAAACTTGTGAAATGAAAGTGAATGGAGCCTGGTATATTAGATACAAATGGGACTCAAAAATGCCTGTATTCTTAGCAAGCAACAGTGACCCACAAGAGATTTAAAATCTCTCGGGAATGTTTGTATCAGACAACTATAAAGATTCCGGCTGTTTCGTACAAACAAGGTTACACAGGGCTGCAGAGATCCCATTTGTAAGAGCCTGAGAGTCTCTCAATGCCATTTAGAGCCTTCTTGGACACCTTGACAAAGTGGAGTGGTGGAGCACTATTCATCTTCCAGCTGTGGCCAGGAGCCTCTGACACCCCAGCAGACAGAGGGAAATGAAAAGAGGGTGCAGCAGCCGATGGCGCTGTACTTTATCTGTCGAGAGACTTGGCTTATCCTCCAGCTGTGTGGGCACTGCCTTTGAATGCAAACAATATGGCTGCAGAATGTAGGGCAGGCAAGAAAAGAGGCTTGCAGGGTTAAGTTACGACTGCGGAAGCTATCAACCAACTTTCTGTGCAGAGGATTTAGAAGTTGTGATGTCTTTAAAGGGAGTAATTTGCATGACTGTAAGCTTACTGTTAAATGTCAGAATGTGAAGGGACAAATCTGGTTTATTACAACCTGACTTGTGCAACTTTGGTCATCATTCTTATCGATTATTGTACATACATTGTGCTCACTGAAGTAACTGCTAAAATCTATCCATTTATGACATTCAGCAAAGTTCAGTGGGGCATGAAATTAATGCCGAAAGTCTATCAGACAAATTGCAAACAAGAAAATTAACACATCACCCATAATCACATTTTTTGGAGGTAACAATGAAAGTAAGTGCATTCAATTGTCACTATGAAACTAAGGAATAAAAATATGAAATAAGGAATTCAACTGGAAGTGGGGAGGGTCAAAGTTGAGCTTCAAACTCAGTCTGTAAAATGTAATGGGTGTTTGATTAAAAAGAAGTTAGGGTAATAATTTGAATGCTCAGACACAAACTTGGGTTGTCTTGGGTGTTTGTTTAGTTGTCATGGAGATGGCTCAGGTGAAGAGATGGAGTTATGATAAAAAGTCTGGAGAAAGTCAGTAAGTGGACATTGAGTTCAGATTATTTTGTCATTATATTATCAAGAATTTTTTGTACCAAGGTCAAGAATGAACTTTCATCCTCAAGAACAGAGGTGTAATGAACCAGAATTATCCTTGAAGTTGATTGTGTTGAGATAAAATGTCACAGTCACAGTGCTTTTGTCGTTGCTCTTCCCAAAGTCACTCGGTAAGCTAAAGTCGTCTGTGTGACACAGAAATTCAATTTTAACTTCCTTCTGCCAAAGACAAGACCGTGTTTCCTCCACAGCGGGAGCAGACAGCAGGTGAGCTCTCACTCCTGCAGATTTCTTGTAACAAGTAAAATTTATTGGCTACACTGTATCATTTCTCCAGTAAAAGTATGAATTACAAGGAACATTTTTGATGATCTTTCTGATTTTCAACAGCAATTTAAAAGCTATCTGTCTCTGTAGGAGCTGTTGAAATGATAGGTGGTAATTTAATCAGTGCTCCTGAAACTGCACTTTGAAAAGATGGAGAGGGAGAGAAGGAGAAGTAAAGAGCGAGATGTCTCATGTGGGTCATTTTTTTGGGTTGACATGAGTAGAATCTGAGCTGCTAAAGCCACTACTCTAGTTTGCGGGAGTTGAATATTAATATAATAAAAAAAAAAGTGAGAGAATCTGCACTGTGCTATTCACAGCTCTGTAGCACTACACTCACTGTCTCTGATCTGCAGCTGAACCTTGTGCTGAAAACCGTGGAAGACAGTTCACTTTCAGTCAGAAACATGGCTCTACCTACATTGTAAAAATCCTATTTTCTCCTTATCTATAGTAGCATCTAGCCATGAAGAAAGATTTGGTTTGACTCTTTCAAGTTTTTGGATACCTGTCTTTTTAAAATTTCTGCCACCACCAGAATGCGTGACTGGTGAAATAAAAGGGGGCCAGCTCAAGCCTATTGTAGTGACAAGTGAACAAAAAAACAAACAAACAAAAACTCTTTTTATTTATTTGATCTTACTCAAATACATCATTTGTAACATTTTCTAAGCACTGCCAAACCTGCTGTCCATATGTAAAAAAAAAATAAAATTGCACTATAGTCGAAAGTAATCATGAAAGCAGAATGGAGGCAGCAAACACAACAACAGATAAGTTAGCAAGCTGTAGTGCTCGAGTGTTTGCTGGGTCTTGTAGTTTGAGTCTCCAGCTGGAGTAACCAAGATCTTGTAACACCTCGTCATGCTGTTAGCGTAATTTGTCACAATCTACTAATTTATGTCAATAATGATGATAATAATAATAATAATAACAATAATAATAATAATAATAATAATAATAATAAGAAGAAGAAGAAGAAGAAGAAGAAGAAGAAGAATTACACTTGACAACTGCTGAGCACCAAGATCCATTGCGATTGCACATGTGCATGGAAACGTATTTTTGCTGGGGTGGGGTGCTGCACTACATGCCTGCGCTTAACACTGTTCATGTATGTGCATATTAAAAGTAATGGTGTATTGCTAATTAAAAAGGTGCCAGAGTGCATCCTCAACACATGCATGCACACATCATTACATGAGTAATTTAGTAAACACTTCATATTGATTCTTTAATGTAAGTTTAACGTTACTGGTGAAAATAATAATAATTCGCTTTGCCACTAAAATGCATCTTTTAAGGCAGAATGTTTTCTCGCATGTTGTTCAATGTGTGAGTTAACACTGTGAATTGATCAGTACACCTTGAATGCCAATATGACAACTTGAAGAGTATTTCTTTTGTCACATATACATATCGTACATGTACAGTAGTGAAATGTCTGAACTCTTTTGCATGATAACATATGTTTTAGTGGCATTAATTGGATATTCAAACACTTAATAAAATGTGCATGAATTTGTATTAGCTTACTATATTTGTACCGGCTAGCTAAACTTTTTTTAATCTGGAGAAAAAAGTGGCAGAGCTGTGTCAACGCCAGCATTAGTATCAGTGCCACTAGTTTTAGTTTTCTTTGAGGTGGTGTTATCACTTAAACAATCCGAACTTCTTTTGTTGCTAACCGTTGCTCACCATTGTTGCTGGTGGGCTGGACTGTGTGCCACTGAACGCTTTCTTGCAGATGACTCAAAATAAATCAGTTCTTCAGGCAATTTATCATCAGCATACATTTATGTGTTGTTTGCAACCACATTAATACATTGTAAGGGCGCACTCACACTTGGCCCAGTTGTCCAGTACTGTGCCTGAGCACGAATGTCCCCCCTCCCCTCTCCCCCTGCTGGCTCGCACTCACATTGCTCCAGTCTAGCTGCGCTTGAGCAGGCTTGAGCTTCCTGATCTACCCATATTTTTACTCACATTTTTTTCATCTTTTAATAACATTTTTGAATTGCTCTCTGGTTCCTACAATCTACAAGACAGTAGCAGATTTTTCCACTGCTTTTTATGCGGACATTTAAGCTGTTGTCCGTCTGAATTTAAGGTGACTCCTCCTTAAACTGTCACAGCAATGTCGGCGCTCCATGCTTGTGCTCATGCACGTGCATCAGCACCGTACTGAACTTCACCTCTTCCAACCATACCAGGGCCGACAAAGCGTGCCGTGCTTGAGTGCCGAACGGAACGCTCATGCTAGTCAAACAAACTGGACTTTAGGGGTCAAACGTGCTCAGGCACGGTACAGATTACTAGTGTGAGCGCACCCTAACACATTCTATGCACATCTATAAAACTGTCTATTTTTTTCTTTTTTCTTTTAAATGTTGTGAAGATTGAATTTATTGCCTTGTGAAAGATAAAAGCCTTAGAACTTTAGTGATTACCTGAATTCTTTTTAGCACCACCAACAGGCCAAAGATTTCTCCAGTAATGGTAAACAATGGCAAACATTATATTTGCGAATCATAAGTTTGTTAGCGTTGTCATATCTAGTTTAATAGACACTTAACACAGTGCATCTGGTGTCTGTGCATAGTTGTATGTTGCAGCTCCAATGTTATTGTGATGTCCATATCAAATAAAATAAATAAACAAACAAACAATATACACAGTAGAACGATTTTACACCATGGAGTTTCACTGCAGCTTGGTAGCCAGTCGGGCACACAGCCCCAGCAAGAAGCTTGTGTTTGCTTGTCAAACAGTGAGAGGCAAAGTCATGCTCATGGAACAGCAGTCTTGTCTCTGCAACTTCCCCTCATGTTGCTCGTTCTCAGCTGTGCATATTAACATTTTATGAAGGAGCGGTTAATGCGTCTACTGAAAAAAAAAAATTAATTGGAATTTGCCTTGGAAGATTTCACCGTCCTGACTTTAGCCACTCATGTTCACACCACCTCCCTCAGGAGCTCCTGCCCTATTGTTGCTGGAATCACAGCGCTGTCCACTTAAATGTCGGCTTCCTTTACTTTTCACAGTGATTATAATGACTCATCCTCTTACAGCAGAGCTAATCTTAGCATCCATTTAGCAAAAAAAAAAGTGTTCCACCATTATGACAAGTGACCCCTATTTCTTTTCATGGAAACGACTGCTTCCTGCTTGAATCAGTGAATGGCCAGCAGGCACATAATTCAAAAACTGTCCAGAAAACTGCTGTGCCTAGCAGATCACAATGAAGGCCTTGAACTGCATGAAATATTAAAGCATTAAGACTACACGAAGAAGTAAGCCACAAGATCCTGCCAGTGTCTAGACACCGATGAAAGGATGATGATTTCCAGTTGGTCACATTGCAGTAAATGTCTGGCCTTCATCCTCCATCGAAGGCAATGAATAAATTCCAGAAACTGGAAAATTCTCAGTTTAGCAGACTGATGAAAGCAAGATGCACTGCAGAAACGTAGCCAGGGGTCACTTTGCAAAGACATAGTTATCTTAGAAAAAAGAGGGGTTTATATACCAAGAGTAATCAGTATAATTCCACTGACAGTCCACATTTGAATAATTATTTATTATTTTATTTTTAAAGTTATGTAGAGCACACAAATAAAACCAGATAGAAAGTGAGAGGGGCTTGAAACATTAAGGACATAAAGGCATGAGAAAAAATGATCAAGAGAAGCCGGAGGAGACAAGTGAAAGAAAGTAAAACCAACAAAATGAAAAAAGCCAAAAAGAACAGCAATGAAAAGGGGAGAAAGAAAACTCAGGCCAGAGATAATCAAGCGTGAGGCAGTTGTGCAAAATTTACAGCCGTAATTTGGATTCCCACAGGCCTGGCATCTGGATGAAAAGGGAGGCACAACAGATTCTCATTTGCCAGAAACAGTCCATGCTTGGTGGGTGTTTCTGTCACTGCTTCCCTCCCCCCCTCCCTCCTTCTCCTCCTCCTCTCTGTCTCTGGAGTGCTTCTCCATCCTGCACGATGCACAAATGAAACCTGCATCACAAGACAGGCTGCACATATCCACTATACCTGAGCAGCCAGCCTTGAAGACACAACACTGTGCAGGATCATTTCAATTGTGGAGGGCAAGAAGGAAAATGTGAATTGATAGACTCAGCGGACAAAAAACAGGACATGTTTCTTTTAGTGCATGTTAAGCTCTTTTTCAAGTGTGCCATTTTTGATTTTCTTTAAAATAACATTTTGTGACATCTGTATTTCAGCCCAACATGCCGATGGTCTCTGTGGAGTATGTTTTACCTGTTTCCAGGGGCCTGACATATGAATGCAGATGCCAGGGATTACAGATGTGCACTATTTTAGGGCCCCAGGAGAGAACTTTCCATGGGGCCCAGACTTAAAAGCATCCCTGTTGAGAGACACCACAAGGCAGCAAAAAGCACAGTGATTATTTATTGTCCTATTTAATTTCCAACACAGTCACTTGCATAACCAAAGGAGATAAATGCCATCTAATGTAAATAAATCTACAAACTCTCTTAGCCAATGATATTTACCTGCACTTTGTAAAAAAAAAAAAAATCCATTTATACATATCGGTCGTTTGCACACGTCTAAAAAGGTCCTCTTGAGACGTCACAAAGGTTTTCCAGGTCAGATAGGTGTGGATGGATTTCTTTGGTGAGTTCGGCTGCACTTGGGCTCTCTTCCCAGGTGGACATTCCCAAAAAAACCTACAAAGGGAGGCGTCCCATGGAGCCACCTTCAGACACCTGAACCAACTCACGCAGCTCCTTTCAACATGTAGGAGGATGAATTCTGAGAGCCGACTTGCTATCTGAGCTGTTCAGCTTGTCTCTTCCACCACGTCCCTAAGGCCTCGTTCAACCAACTTTAGTCCATACTTGAAAAAACACAGCATCCTTATCTATTTGAAAAAGGCAAGTCCGGAAAAACAGCAGGAACACTGATGCAGAGGGCTCCAGGAAAAAAAAAAACACAGAGTCGTCAGGAAAAGAAGTTTTACCATGGCTTAACTTTTGTCGGAGTGCAATGTGACAGCATCAGATAAAGTGCTTCAGAGGTCAATCAAATACATGCATATACCATGTAAAGGGGTTATTTTTAATGTTTTCCACTTGATTGTCGTGAAAAAAGACAAAATATTTGTTGTGGACAGAGATTTTGTATCCGATAAGCCTCCAAACTCATGGATCCGCTTTTGAAAATACATTTCTTGTTCCTATTTTATGTTTCGCAAGTACCTGGCAGAGGCAGGGTTGTTTTACCCACAGCCCTATATGGACAGGATCAAGCAGCAGGTTCAGCCCTCAGTAGATGTGTTTAGTTCCATTTCAGAATTCAGATTCAGATACTGCCTCACATTGATCATCTAGAAAAATATTCCTTCAAATCTATTCTGTTGCAGCCTCCCTTGCAATGAATTCTTGGAATATCTGTGGGGACATTTTGCCCCAAATCTGAATGGGGTGATCCATAATTTTAAACATTATTGGCAAAAATTTATTTTGCTGACCAATTCACAAGTGGAAGAGACCAGAAAAACTCCAACATCTGAAAAAAGCAATGAAATTATGTCTACAAGTTTAACTTTGATGGCTGAGAATGCACAATGATCATGTATAGATATAGACAGGTCTAAAAATACAATAAAACAGAAACAAATCCTTATCATACTGTAGCCAGACATCTGCAGACAGTTTCAACTGAAACATATCACAAAAAGTGTCTGTTATTGACAGTCATTTGCATTTGAAATACAGCACGCTGTTTTGTTGCAGGTCAGGTAGACTTGCCAGTCACATTGCTGCAACTGTGCAGGCCTTGCAGGAGAATGAACTCTAAAATCTGACATGTAATGTATTAAAACATCTTGTTTTTCTGAACTTTGAAATGTCTTGTCTTGTTTTCTGTGTTTCTGAGGGTAATTCTTGCAGGAGTTAGGTAATCCAGATAAGATAAGATGATCAGATGAGTTGTGCAGCAACAGTATATAACATCCAGAAAACCTG
>JAQLOL010000002.1:5818592-5830112 GCA_029783665.1 Naso thynnoides
ACAGAGAACACTTGTAGAGGTCTTCTCTCCATGCTGCATGATTAAAGGATCTGATTCATCACACTGTGTTTGTTTCCTTCTAAGACGTAGTAACTCTCAATTTTACCAGTTAAAATTTCCCTGACACTTCTTTTTTAATACTGAAAGTCACAAATGTTATCAAAATCAGTTGAGCTAAGGGAAAGTTACTTGCCAACAAAGTTTCTCTTGCACCTTGTCACAGTGCCATTTGTGCAAATCTCTGTATTGGACAACAGCGGGATCATCAAATGCTTTCAGTCCTGATCTGTCTGAGCGTTTGATCATAGCCCATTACTTCAAAGACATTTTTCTCTTGTACTTCATGAATATAACAGCAAGGTAATTTGTAAAGTACAACAACAATCCGCACCAGAACAAAGTCCGCTGTCAATAACATTTAAAAAAAGCAAAACTAGAGGGATGTCTCTGCACCACTTAGTGATATTCATTTGAATTAATGGCCGAGTGGTGCATATTCACTTCACAGCTTTCAAACTGGTTACCCAGAAGAACAGCCTGCAGATTAATTAGAAAGCTCTTGGCCCCATTGTGAGGGAGTGAAGGAAAGGGAAGGCGGAGGAGGAGGTGGAAGCAGTTGCTGATGGAGCACTCTGTCTTCAAACCCATTTAGTGGACACAAACGCAAGAAGAAACCTTAAGAAGAAAGACAAAGGAGGTGAGAAAGTGGGTGATTCTATCAGAATCCTAACGAGGGAGAGGATGGAAATACTTCCTGTAAAGCATGAACGTGCTTGGTCTTTCTTTCAACCAGGTGAGGCCATTTGTTAGCATAAGAGAGAAGGAGGAGCCTGTCAGTGGCATCTGTTGGCATGGCCTTCATGTGAAAAGAAAATCTCAAGCTCTGAACGGGTCTTGTGATTTCTTGTGCCGCCGCCTGCCAACATGTTGTCATAGCTTGGCTTCTAGCAATTTAAACAGGCTAAATATGTTGGCCGCTGCGCTGCCCTGTGGATAACAAGACCACCGATGGCACCAACGCCACCACCGGCCTCACTGGACATGCAGTAGTATCGAGTTAATGCCATAATACTCCCATGATGTCTTGCTATGGAAGGAGTGGGCCACCGCTGCCTGCTCGCCTGTGGTTTCGCTGTGTAATGAAATATGTCTCCCTTGATGTATGGCTGCAGGAGAAGCCCAAATCGAAAATTGAATCACACTAACTTAATTTGTGGTCGGGGCAATCAAATTACTTGTTTTGGCTGCAGTGCTGACGATGAATTCATCTTTGTGACAAAGCTGTCACGGCAGCGTAAAGGGGGCGGAGGAGACAGAGTGTATATATATGTGTGTGTGTGTGTGTGTATGTACTGTGGTGGATAATGGTGAGAGGAAGTAAGCAGGGGTATGTGCCAGCAGTGCTGTTGTTTGCAGTGTGGTGACCACCTTTAGCTGAGAATTTGCTGTCAGTTAAAAGTGTGAAGTTGTCAGGAGTTTCATACCATATACAGCAAAAGGATTTTTTTTCTTTTTTTCACAGCAGCCAATGAACAACTAGGTATGTACGCAGCTTACACCGGATTGCCTGTGGAGTAGTTTGAAGGAGAAGTGTCAGAAAGTGATGGCATCTTGGACAGTATGTGGTCATCAGTACTGCAGCTGAACAACTTGACAACAGTGCCTCTAGACCCACAGCTTTATCTGGCTATGGCTGAGCTGAATCATTCACTAAAGGGTCAGTTCACCCAAATGCAAAAACAACAACAACAACATATTTTCTCACTTACCCTGCTCTAAAATTATCTGCATGTAACCAAGAGAAGCCAAATGAAATCTTCATGCCTGGCCTTGTTTTTGGAGTCTGTTTTCACACCTAAGGCTATCATTCAATTACAGCATGTGATGACATAACAAACCCAAAAAAACAAAAGAAAAACAATGCAAACCTCCGTGTTCCCAGAAAGAGGTTGCTGTAACCATGATGTACTGTACCTTTAGCAGGTCATGCCAGAGGCTTATATGGAGGAAGAAAGGCTCGTCCAGGAAGTGAGGCTGATGGGGGGAGACAGAGAGGGTGGGGGCAATGTTTGTGTGTCACTCCTTCTCCGTTCCCTTTGCATAACACGTTGTAAAGAACAATGCCGCGGGCATAGAATAGTTACGTGCCGAATAAATCCCAT
Organism: Naso thynnoides; assembly: GCA_029783665.1. Classification (NCBI taxonomy): domain Eukaryota; kingdom Metazoa; phylum Chordata; class Actinopteri; order Acanthuriformes; family Acanthuridae; genus Naso; species Naso thynnoides. The sequence continues at coordinate 5,820,755 of JAQLOL010000002.1, forward strand.
AAAAGCAGAAAGAGAGTGTTTTTATTCACTGAGTTGAATGCGCCAAGCAGAATTAACAAGCTGAAAGATTTGTTCCCTGTTCAACCAATTTCCCCAATTGAGAATAAGTGTGTGATGGGCCATTGCTAATAAAGCCTGTCCATGCATACACCCTTACTTTACATCCATAGACACTTTGCACTGATTGATGCAGCACACATGACGTGCTTAAGAAGGGCAGATACCTCCCCTTTTTCAACTCTGGGTAGCAAGGCAAGTTTATTTATATAGCACATTTCAACAACAAGGCAACTCAAAGTGCTTCACATCAAGCATACAAGTGCAAAAGAAACAGGACATTTAAACACACAGTATTAATACAAGTAACAAGCAACTGACAGCCAAGCAGAAAAGATTTAAAAATGACTCAGTGCCCAAACTCACAGTGAGGGACAGATAAACATCCTTGTATCCAGCAGCTCAAACTCTTAAACTCAATTTAATGGGTAAAACTAATGATTGTTGGTCCAAGACACAGTCTGAACTGTGTTCATGGTTTGTTTGTGTGAGTTTGATGTGAATTATTTTAAAATAACAACAAAACCAATTACACTCAGTTTATCCACACCCAATTTGCTTCTTTCTGGCTTTATCACATTATTTATTGGGCAGAACACATTTTATGATGTAAAATGCCTTGTGTGGAAAGCAGCAAGCGTCACTGAAAAAACAGGCAAATGCTTAATGCTTAACGAAAAATGCAGGTGTTGTTAAAATGTTTGTGGTTGCAAATGCATGTTCAATGTGATGACATCCAGCTCTTACTCCTGAAGGTCGAATGCACTTATTTTAAGACACTGTGAACAAAATGCATCGGCCAAATGAATGACATGATCTTGTTATACATGTTTAGATTTCTAAACACGTATAACAAGGAAGCCGTTGCTTCAATTCTGCACTATAAGTTGATTAACAGACCCATGAAACCTGCTTGAGTTACCTGGTACATCACAGTAAATGTCAAGTCCTTTTGATTTGTGTCGTTGATACATCTGATTATGTGGTAAGCACAGGCTGGATTGAAAAATTTGCAATACGTTATTTTAACAACAATTTAAAATGAACAAACATGAATGCAGACTGTATTTTCTGTGATGGATTAAGAGTGTGCTCAGGGATCGATTTTCATATTGTTCTTGATGAAAATAAATGTGCTCGATACAGCAGACCAGATACACAGATTTCTAAACACACTAACTGGTTTCACTAATCAGTTTTGAGGTAAAGACGTGTCCATGGTGTTACAATCTGAAATCCAGTAGTGACATCAGAGTATTGCTTCATTATACAAATCTGTTGGTCTGCTTGTTTGCTCTCTTAAAGGGATAGTCCACCTAAAAATGAAAACACAGTCACTATCTACTCACCCTCATGCCGGTCATGCTAGTCGAAGGTCGGGTGAAGTTTTTTTAGTCCACATAGACACTTCAGGACAATTGGATTACTTTGGACGAAGAGCTTTGGGGCATTTTATGGTTTTATATTAAGTACTTTTTTGTGTTTAAATCCTAGTCACCATTATAACAACTGTTTGGGAAATGACTGCAATACCTTTTTCCAGTGAAACACCAGCAGCATTTTGTGGAATAAAAGACTTCATCTGACCTTCCATCGGCATGAAATTGACTAGTGGATGACAGAATTATCATTTTTTTGGTGAAACATCCCTTTAAACAGGCTTTTACTTCTCTGGGCTACATTTAGGCAACATCAAAGGGGAAGCTTGGATCTGTTGTACATAGCATTTGTACGTGGTGCTTAACATTTAATTTCTCTGTTTCACAGAATTCATGTACAGGAGCAGGAGGGGCAGGTGTAACCCTTCTGGTTACTCGAAAGATGTCTTGTATGTTATATCTTATGACAAGCTACTAACTGTTGATCCTACAGTCAAGATTTCCTTGGTTTTGTTTAGAATCAAATTCAAACAGACAAACTAAATTAAACTGCTGCTTTACTGTGAGTTTGTAGCTGGACGCACTAATTGGGGCTAAGCTGGTTGATGATATTCAGAAAATCTTTGATATTGCTCCATTTGTTAAATTAAAAAGACGTAACAGTGGATGTGGTGCATTTAGAATTGTAAGAAGGCACCTTTGACCAAGCTGGTTGGAGACAATTAAGGGGCAAAAAGGGAAACAATTAAAGTCACTACACTGTCAATGAGTAATTGATAACTGGTCCGAAATTAAATGCAAATGGTGAGTCTGGTGCAGTCCTTCATTCAAAGGAATTCAGTCAATGACTGGAGGTCACAATGAGTTTAACAGCTCGTAAAGTAGACCTGCTCACCAAGCAAGCTGATTGATTTAACATCTTATTGGGAGCTTTTCTCTATTCCTGTTTCAGAGTTTGGGTGTACTGACTGTTTCAGCACAGAAGTTCCATAATTGGAAAATAAATTTTCTTTTAAGGCACCTAATGTAACCTGTGCTGTCATTTTCTGGTCTGTTTAAGCTGTTTGATTTAGTTTCTTTCACAGGCAGTTTGTTTGCAGTGCGTCTGTGCAAAACTGATCTCTATCTCTTTGATTTCCTCAACATTTCTTGTCGCTGTAGTTTGTCAAATGTTGAACTGCTTCCTACAGCAAACAAACTTCTCCAAACGACATCCTTTTTGTCCACCTACGTGCATTTACCGTCCTTCTGTCTAGCTACATTGCTCGTTGTTACAACTGACATACAAGGCTACATGATATGAATTTGCTTCTTGCAGGAAACACTTGATTCAAAATCATCCCATGACTCATTTACAACCCCAGCATAATGGTCCTCTGAAATCTTGATTTTACTGCCGTGCACAGGAGCCACACTGCTTTTGGCTTCTTAAGGACAGGCGACAGCATCCTAAAAATAGTTCCTGTTTACCCTTCTGTGTTTTGTCGGGCCTGTGCTCTGCTGTGACTCTCTCTGCCAGCTCACTGTTTTTGCATTGCCAGTGTCACCTTCGATTTCCTTAAGAAGATAGTGAGCAGATGAGTTTTTTGCTTGAGAGGAAGAGGTGGACACAATACAAAAGCAAGAGATGGGTGATATTCAAAGATGGAAAGGTGTAAGAAAAAAGAAGGGAAGACCAAAGAGAGGGAGGGAGGGAGAGGAGGCAGCAGCAGAGTCAAAAACGACACAAGAGGAATTTGAAGGGGTTAGGGGAGGACTTTGGAGGTTTAGAAAGAGACAGCTTTTAAGAAAGTGAGAGGAATGGAGGGAGAGGGAAAAAAGCTGCAGGGAGAAGACAGAGATGGGGTTTTAAAAAGAGGCTGAAAGAGAGAGAGCAGGCAGACTGAATGAAAACGGCTAGGGAGGGAGAAGGGAGTAGAGATGCAGAGGGAAAGAGAGTGTGTCAAAGAAAGCGACTGCTCTTTTGAGAGCTTTCTTCACGTCCTGGCGGGGCACCACTCTGCTGTCAGGTCCACCTTCCCTGGACAAGGACTGCTTGTCACGTTAATGGCCTGGAAGGAAGACCATGTCACTTTATCACCTCGCCGCGACGCCAACATGGCCGTTGCTTTTGTCTCCTCAGCTCCCTCTCTGCTCCACAACTCCCTGGAAGTGACTAATTGATCCTGGGAGACGGGCTTTTTTGTGTCCCGGGGGCTGATGAACAATGTGAGAAAAAGCCGCTGATAAAGGGGGGAAAAAAGAGAAAGGGAGCAGGATGTGCACCCGGCTCAGGATAATGTAGCCTACTGTCTGCTGCAGTGCTATCTCATTTCCCCACACAAAAGTAACATTGCCACTTTGTAAATGAAAGTCAGTCAGGCGAAAGATGCCCCTCACGCTCTGGCGGCCCCTTCTTGAGATAATGGGCGCATGCACATTATTTCAGTAGACACAAGATCGACTTGAAAAAAGAGCAGTGTGTGGGTAGTAAATGAAATTCACTCAAGTGCGTGTGTGTATGTGTGTGCATGTGGCTCCAAGCATTCCTAAGTATTCTCACAGGAATGTAGGGAAATGATTGGTGGGCTTATATCCTGCAACATGCATCCAATTTTTCACAGTACGAGTCCACGTTTCGACTCATCTCTGCTGGATCCAAGCCCTTCTTGTCAGAGACTGCTGGAGGAGTTATTGTTTACTCATCTGCCTGTTGATCCTAAACGTCCTGGGATTCAAATGGGCGGGGGGTAAAATGAAACGGTTGAGCAAACAATATGGAAAAATACATCCGCTACATTTCAAAGAAGAGAAGAAGGAGGAGGAGGAGGAAGATGAGGAGGATGAGGAGGTTGAGGCCACAGAGGGCTGTTGGAAGCGAGCCAAGAGAACAGAAGGGTGGAAAGCTATCTAAAGGAGGCGAGAATCTCCCCTCCCTCAATAGCTCTGGCCTTGTCAGATATGGTTATGCTTATTGGAGACACAAGCGAGGGGGGTCACTGCACCAGCATGCCTCAGAACATCACCGTGCCTGGGCTATGATAAGAATAGTGCACTGAATCATAGCTTACAGTGCAGTTATGTGTGTGGATGATGCATGGTGAATGAATTGGAGATAAGGCCAGGGAACTGGATGTGCTGGACACAGCTACACTTTCTCTCGACACATGAGGAGGTTGTTTGTGTTTATGTGTGTGTGTGTGTGTGTATGTGTGCACGTTCAGATCCACAAGGCTTGTGCACCATAATTTTCAAGGCTCAAGGATACTTGAAAGGCTAGATTACACGAAAGAGGGGTTTAGAGTTTCTTTATTTCCTCACTTCTCCCATTAAAGACCTCCTATCTTTTTGGAGAACATGTTGGACAGTAAAAATATTTTTCTATAGGTCTCTGATTAAATTTGACTGTATAGGACTGGTTGATGAAACATCTGAAAATAGCAAAAGATGCCTATTAAAGCCCATGCAGGCAACATCTGAAAGTCAAGCTAGCTGTAGCGTGGGACACCTTGGGAAACAACTCCACTGCACCCTCCTTGCCCTGTTTTTGCTCCAGTTCGGGTTTTATTTCCTTTGTTGTTGCTCTCTCTATTTTAAGTCCAGTTGGCACCAACAATTCAAGATGGAACCAAATTGTTTCAGGGAAAGCTGCAGCTGAGTAAACTGGTCCATTTCAGCTCGACTCAAGCCAGCTGACAGAGTCACCTGCAGACACGACAGGCCAGTTTTAGAACATAGGGCACGTCACTTCTTTCAACAGCCATTCAGTTCGTAGCCACATCACCTGTCACGAAGAAGCACAGCAGCCAAAAAGAACATTCACTCTTATTACTGTGATCGGCCGAAAGTCACTTCACGATCTAAATACAGAGCATATGGAGCCACAGAGAGGAGCAGAAGTGTAGTGTTCTCTCAGACCATAAGAATTACAAAATGCTGTAAGGTTATTATGAAATTTTTGCAAATGACACCAAAGATAAAGTGCCTACCTCAGCTTTAACAGAACCTAAGGTAGCATCTGCAGTGCGTTTGGTTTTTATTCCACCAAGAGTTCTGAACCCAAACATTTGAAATGACAATGACATGAAACACAGAAAACTAGCAAATCATTGTATTTGACGACATGAAACCAATAAATGTGGAAATTTGTGTTATAATTTGTGTATATATAATTTGCAAACTTGTATTATATTACTAGTGTCAACAAATCCCCTGAAAAGTCAAAGAAAAGGATTTACTTTTTACTATATTCATTTTATTCAGATATGTGGATTTAAAATTATGCAAAGCCAGTGCTGATTCCCACAATGCAAAGAAAAAAGTGCCCTCATTGCATTTTGACACATGCAGTAGAAATGAAAATTACAGATGTGACCACGTCTATCAGTCATGACCCAAACTGTCAGAAGTGTTGATTCACTGCTCACTGTAGATGAAACTAGTGAGTGTTTGTTATGCAAGGAACAGAGAGTAAACAAGAGGGAGAATATGGACACAGCCAGAGGACAACAGTGTGTTTCTGACTTTCTTTCTCCATCTGTGGAATGTTCAGATTCACTTAGAATGTACACATATAAAGTTTAATTTTCTATAAAGTTAAAGGAGTGGCTAAAACAAGTACCAGCTGTTTGACAAAATTTATCAGTCAGGCAAACAGAAGAAAAAGGATTATTTTCGCTGCCAATCAACATACATTTGTTGCGCTAGCATACAACAGCAAGACAACGTGTGTTTGATTAACTCTAAATGAACCACAGTGTCTTTGTTCACAGTAACAAAAGAACATATTACAAGTGTGGCTCAATGATGTGTAAATAGTTTATGTAGCTCTATGACAGAGTTATACATATCAGCCTTTGGCAACACAAGAGGATTGTTGGTTTTGGTCTTTTCAGTGCATCAGTCGATACTAAAAAAGGTCACTTGCCTTATCCAAAGGAGATGGGAAAGACAATTGAGGGGTCACAGGGTTGAGTAGCTGATGAGAATGAATATGTGATGGACAATTAGCTGTGTAAATCTTGTTGAAGTCAAATAAAAACAATGATAAAAAATATTAACAACAAGCTATTGGAATCATATAACAGGAAAGAAAAATGTCACAAACTGTCTATTCATTTACAAGCATTACGTAAATGTCGATTGCTCTGATTTCTAGTTCCAGTAAGTGACCAAGCACACTCAACAGGCTTGAAAATTAAACACCTAACAGGAATGCAGCCTTTATTAAGGCTATTAATTAGGTTTTCTTGCTAGGACATAAAAATGTCTGCTGCCAAAAAGGTCTGTTCATCTGCTTTGATCTTGTGTACTGAAGGTTTCACTTCACATTTCAAGCTGAGCTGAGAGTCCTGCTCTTAGAGGATGCTGACTGGGACAGGCTTCAGAAACCGCATGGAGCAAGTCGGTCACGTTTTTAAGATTTAAGAAAAACAAGCAAAGGGCAGTTCAGCAATTATGATCCCACTTAAAAACATTAGCTTTACCCCCATTTTCTCACAGCATCCCAGTCTCATCTCATCCCATTCCTCCCAGCTCCTCTCCTACCATCACCATCCTCCCTCCCTCCCTCTTTCACACCCTAATCGTTTAGACTTAGAGAAAAATCAATTTCCACTACCCAGCAGAGAGGCCCAGTGTTTCACCACTGTGTCTGATTGATGACGTGCAGACACCATCTCACACCCCGCTGCTTTTTATAGCACCTCTGAGTTGGTCGCCATTCAGTGCATTTTTATGGCAAATAATAACAGGAGATGTAATAGCTATTCCCTCTGGTGAGTAAATCTAAGCAGGGAGACAAGAGGATGGCCCGCCCAGACAGCTGGAGGACAGTCTCACGTCAACAAGTTACTTAGGCTGAATGATTGGGTACATGGCTGTGAAGGGCTCGGGTCAATTCAACAATCAAAAATGAAGGCTGTTTTTCAGATCACAGCGTTCAGTTCTTAAGGTGACAACAATGTCCACTGCTTTAATACTGCAGAGCACCCAGCTGCTAATCTACACTCAGGTGCCTCTGTTAGCCTCTTCACAGCCAATCACATGGCTGAAACTGCAAACAAATGTTGACGCTTTTAAGAAGTGTAGCTGCCGGTTGACTGCACACAGACACGTGATCAGAGTATCTGCACGTGGGCTGGTGTTGTTGGTGCCTCACAGAGACGGTCAGCCTCCTGATAGTTTCACACATCCCTCTGAAAATGGTGTGAACAAAGAAGCACGAACACACTCTCTGCTCTGTGGGACACAACAGCTCGTCTGTGAAACAGGTCAGAGTAACCACAGACAAGCTAACAGGCCGTGCTAACAGTTCAGTATAATGCCTGCACACAGAGGGATATGGAAGTAATAAACCCGTCACACCTTCCCTGAAAAGGGAGGGGCAAAGCCAACAGATGACAAACCAGATGAAAAGAAGATTGGGCTACAGTGGCTTTCCGATGCACATGGTGCTGATCTGAAGGTCAGTGCTTCATAACACCTACGGAGGACTGAGAGTTCAGTGCACAGCAGCTAAAGAAAAAAGAAAACTCATGCAACTAGGAAAATAATAGTCTGACAACGTGGGAGGCAGAAACATACTGCAAATACACAAACAGGCAGCACTGGCGACAACAGAAAAAGTTTCCAGAGGAAACTACGTTGGTAAACATGGCAACGATGCACTTCTTGTTACCATTCAAATCAAAAAACTAATTTTTGAAGAATGAAAAAGTTTTGCCTGGTCCAACAAACCTCAGATTGTGTTGCATCAAGCTGGTGGCTCTGTGTCCGAGGCTCAGCTGCCGACAGAGCGTAATGGTGTGGACTGTGGATTCTTGGCACACGATGCCCATGAATAGCATCATTGGGATGCCACAGTGTACCTCATCCTCGCCGCTGATCAAGAGCAGCCTTGTCATGTCCTCTCAAATAAATATTTCCTGCAGAATAAAAGAAGTGTTCATGGACTCAAGACCACTTCAGTTACCTGCATAATCTCCTGAAAAGAGGTAAAAAGCAGATCTGCAATAATGGCATACCAAGAACTCGAGGACTTAATGTCACACTGAAATAAAGGATTTATTCATATCAGATGTACATTATCTAAGCTATAGTTCATTGTTTTAATATCTGAGATTTTTTCAAGGTCTTCTTCTTTTACACAAGACTAACTCAGTTTGACTTTCAACTCATTTACAGTGATTTTCTCTCTGCGTGATAATTCCAGTCATCATACCTGAAAATGAATAAAAATAAGATTTGAACTTCTCTGCACACACACCCAGGCACATGGGAACATTATAGCTTAAGTCATAACCAAGGTTATGGTTGAAGTGTCGTCATGGAGATTTCTGATCTAATTTGAGTTCTAGCTGCAGGTTTTAACTTCAGACTGTGTGTGTGAAAGTGTTGCAGAGGTTTCAGATGAGGCATCTGCATCCTTTATGTCTATACAGTCCAATAAAACACAAATGCAATAGAAATGTCAAATTAAATAGTGAGTCACTGTGACTCTCGCCGCAACTGCATTTGCAGTAAGTACTGACACGACCAGTGTTTTAACAATGTTTATTTATCCGTGGAAGGATTTTGCTGAGTGTGCAGTCTCTGTGAGCACATTCACATTGTTCCACACACTCACATCTGGAAGCTGTCACACACAGCTGTAGACGTCCGCTTGTGCTGCACCGCAATCTGCCGAACAGCTCAGCTGAAACGAACACAAGGTTAAGGTCACTTATGGTCAGACAGCCTAATAACTGCATTAAGTTTGGAATAATATGAGCCTCACAGCGCTGTCCTTTGACTGCCCAACAACAACAGAGTCTCCTGTGTGTGCTGCTGCCCTGCATTGTGTTTCTGCAGCGGTGAATGCACCAATGACTCAACTGTCCAGGCTCATAGCTAATGGAGACCTTTGCCTCCGCATGACCTGACTAACATCCCTGAGGGTACAG
>JAQLOL010000002.1:5848387-5864355 GCA_029783665.1 Naso thynnoides
TAGTCAGAGACGTCTCTTGGGACACCTCTGGGTTGAGTCTCTTAATGTGCAGCATATATGTTTCAGTAACCATTACTTAGCAAATGAAAACTAAATCTTGTGCTGATTTACTCAGCGTGCGTCTGATCATACTGTCAGTATGATCACTCATGAAATGTTCCCGCCAGCCTCCCGCAGCACCGATCCATCACTCATCAGTGACGATTCATCATCACAGTACAGCACCATGTTGCGGCGGTTAAATCCAGAACCGATCCTGGGTGGCAGTGCTGCTGCTTCGCTCTCAACAAGCTTCAGTCAGCCCGAGTCAGAGGCAAGGATGCAGCTAATCTAACAGAGTAAACATTGTTTATATTTTGTTTTTTATCCACTTAAGATCACTAAAATGACACTGTTGACGAGGGTGGCTAACGCTAGAAGGTTACAGGAGAGCTAGTTAGCAGTTACGCTAGTTCTTTGTAAGTTAGCTGGTGGCCAACTGGTATTTTAAGTTCACGGTGTAACATTACTACCGCATGAAAGGCAATTAATCTCTGGGACGGTTCACATTCACTTTGGGATGGTTGAAATTATTTTTCAGGACGGTTCTGGGACGGTGATGAAAAAAAGTTAGTCTGGAGCCCTGAGCAGTGTTTACATGTGAGAGAGTTTTTGCCCTGCAGGTGCACTGGACAGCAGAGTCTCCAGAAAACTTAAGGTAGAGCTGAAAACAGCCCGAGTAATGCTTCAACTAAACTGAACTTAGAGTTTTAGGTTTAGAAAGAAAAAAGTGTAACCAACTCTAAAAGATTACAATCTATCATTGTCTCACTCTGCCATTTTTCTCATCTAAAACTGATAAATGGTCTGAGTGATGACTGGTCATCTGAACATTGTACCATTTAAAAGGCTTTAACTGCACATAAAACATCATTTATAACCTGAACACTATAACTTTATAGAAAATTAAATAAAATCTTATTACAAGCATGCCAGTAGAAAAGAATGAGTGCTCTGAAAGGCTGCAACTAACGATTACTTACATTATAAACTAATCGACCGACTATTTTCACGATTAATCCATTAATCGTTTACTCAGTGAAATGTTAAAACAGAAAAATGCTCATCTCAATTTTCAAATGCCCAATGTGACGTCTTCAAACTGCTTCTTTTGTCCAAACAACAGCCCAAAACACAAAGACTCCTAAATTATCATAAATGACACAGAAAAGAAGCAAATTCTTGTAACTTTATTATTAAAAATATGACCAAAACGATGAATCAATTATTACAATAGTTGATGATTAATTTTCTAGTAATCAATTAAGTGTTCTCTAGTCCTCTGAGCAGTTGTAATTAAAGATTCAATGACCCAAACTTGTTCTCATGCTTTGAAACAAATTTTCCACAGATCATGTTTTGGCTTAAAGCAAAGGGTCTATATTTCATTTCAGTTAGCATTTCAGTGCTTATTTTATTTTGTGCTAAAAGGATGTCTGACAGATGGGTTGGGAGTGACTTTTACTTTCACTTCCTGTGGTGACATTTCGGTTATGTAAGTGTGTGGTCTCCTCTGACTAATTGGGCTTTCTGAGGCAGAGATATGTGGTTAATTTGTGACAATTAAGGACTTGTGAAGGTGTTTTCATTAAAGACTGGCATTCATTAGTGTATTCACTAAAAACAGACGCTTCCTCAGTTTGGATTAATCTATTTATATGGATGTCTTAAAAGAAAATAAATTTACAAACTTTTTCATGAATGAGTTCAACTGCTGGCACAAAACACTAAGTAACATGCGAGCACACAAGCTCATTTACACAAAAGCATGTATGTGATAATAAAAATGTTTTCTAACATCCCACTGTTGCAGGGAGAGAAAACTCTAATGATGCAAACAAACGTGTGGCCAAAAGAAGTCTGTTTGAAAATGCAGGAGGTAGAAACATAATGGATGTCATTGACTTCTCACCCTGAGCATGGTGCGATGTTCAATGTTGAGCAGAATCTTTTTCTTCTCTCTGTAGTCTCTGATGAGGGCATGCAAGGTGTCACAGTGGGGCACCCAGCCAATCAGGCCTGAGTTGGTGGACAGGGGGATCACTGCGTAGCGCTGAATGCTAATGAATGCGACACAAACAACAGCACAATTCATTGTCAAGATTTCAAACATTTCATTTTTTCAATTTCTTATCTTCAACTGTGAAATTATGCAAGTGTGGGTGCTCAGGGCATGTGTGAAATGTGTTGTACCTCTGGGTCTGTACGTGTGTACTTGTACTGCTTTCTGTATGCAGACCAATTACAGTTTAACACCAGCACTGTGACGTTTTAAGGACATTTAGGCTGTTCCTCACAACTTTAAGGTACTACTTAAGGGCTAAGACTTGCTTTTAGGGTATGAATTATCTTAAGGTTAGAGTAAGTATTAGGGTCAAGCATTCATTTGTGATGGTTAAGGTGCTAGGAAATGTATTAAGTCTATGAGGGTGTGTGTCTCTGTGTGTGTGCGCGTGAGAGAGAGAGAGGGAGTGAAAATGGCTGTCTTTCTACCTGAGGTTCTTGCGCAAGGACGCAGGGTCGTTGGCCAGCAGTGTGTTGACCAGACCAAACAGCTGCATGACTCTCTCATCCTGCCTCAGGTCCTCGTGGCCCTTCAACAGGAACATGAACTCATGGCCATTGCTGCCTGCAGAGGGCAGCACAAAACACTTGAATGATACACTGCTTGAAAAGGCTTGGGGTGTTATATCTAGATCATTATATGGTTAGATGTGGAGGCGCCTCCATTACCTTCTCCTGAAGCAATGTCTCAATGTGCTTGAGCAGGCGATAAATGATTTCATGTGAACCACATTACTGCTACATTAGGCCTTTTCTCAGTATTCCCTCTCTGTACGGTCACCATCTGTTTGAAATGGCAATCTAAAAAGACTGATACGAGGTGTTGTGGAAAAATAACTGTGATTTGTGCGACAGAGGAACACAAGGCTTTATGGGTACCATGCTGAAAGTGTGTGGAAACTTCAAATTAAAAAATCTATTTTTTGTTTGTGGCTGAGGCATTGTCTTGAACAGCTCACACGGAGAGAAAAATACTTATACATGAACTGGATGAACTGTGACATCAGTTCAATCCTCTGAAGCAGAATCAAATTTTCAGCATGACGGAAAGGAAAATTTATTTGATGACGTCACACATCTGATTGTTCCACTATCTCATTTCGTCCTTGTTTTCTCACCAGACCACATTACAATGATTTTATTGACACTGCATTTGCTATACTACCTTTAATGGAGCTACCTGATACTTCCAGTGGAATGAGTGAGACAGAGTTCCTGTTTTATTCTGTCTGCTCCTGATGACAATCCCAGTAAGCAATGTGTTGAGGGTCACTAGGGGGATAGGATGCTGACAGTAAATCTAAACCTGCAGTAGGTGACAGGTCTTAATCTTAAGTCTTGCTCCAGAGGTCAGTTGATTTACTGGCCATCATATTTTGCAGAGTATGTTGTGTAACTGTGATGGGAAACATTAGAACTGGGTATCACAAAGGAATGTAGGGGAAAACGGTGTCATACTTATTTATTTCTGTATTTACATAAATGCCAATAGATGTGTTGGGAGGATTTGAAACAAATCCATCTGAGCATGTAGTTCAGAAAAACCACTTTTCTGTTTTGTTTTTTTTTAAAATTCATTTGGTATCACATTCAATACAGGTTTAATATTGCTTCCGTTTGTAAGGAAGATTTTTCTCTGGTCTTTTATTCTCACACAGAACTTTGCTGTGACTAATGAATTTCAAATAAATTGTTGCCTCAGAGCTGTTTGGGTAGAGTGCCACAGCCCACGCCTGCTGAAAGCTTATGACTCTTGACTACAGATATTCTTTAATCTATTTTCCTAATATAATGAGTTCAGAGCCACAAAGCCTGTGAAATTTTATGCTAATCTTACCCATGATGGTGAGTTTGCGTGGGCGCTGCTTGGAGGTGATGACCTGCAGGGAGGGGGCGATGGACTGGATGCGGATGATTGGCTGGTTGGGGTCATAAGTGCCTGGTACAGCCAGCTCCAGGTCCCGGCACATCAGCAGCTTTGGAGACACATATTGTAGCTCCAGGGAGGTCAGCTGCATGAAAAGGTGATGTGGTGGAGATGTAGCACAGAAAGGGACAATCAGTTTTTTGAATTGAAAAAAAAAAAAAAACCTGCAGTAGCAGAATGGATCCTGCCAATAGCGGCTGAAATAACACACAGTGTGTTACAGGCCCATGTCCAAGCTAAAATCTTAGAAAGATGTTCATACTCAAGCTTAATACAGCTCTGCAACATTTCACTTCTATGGAATTTAATAAATGCACTCTTTGTCTACATTCAACCATCAGGTATTTAAAATGCATCACACTGGACTCCGACAGCCTGTTTACAGGCTTTTACAGTCCAATTGTGGATGCTAATGTGTGGCAACTTCATCACAGCTGCAACTTGCTCTGGATCTGCTGTGTGCATGCATCGTGGAGAGGGTTTATTTCTATGTTAATGCCTAGAGGGGGAATATTTGCACTGCTGCCAGCATGTCATTATGTTGCTGTGTATTTCATGCTGCTTACTGCAATGTCGCAGCAGGGAACATATCCCCGAGAGCGGGACCAGTGTCGAATGGCATTGCCATCTCCATTTGCTGTGTGAAGCGAGAGCTCCTGACAGAACTATTTTCAACGTCATTCTTCAATGACATGATGATGGTTGCAAGGAAAGACATCTATCAGTTCAATTTTATCCGCACTCCAGAAGCATCAAGACCTGTATACATAAAGTTTAAGGCAGCAGAACCCCCAAGCAAATGTACATTTGACAGGTTCCTTATAACTGAAAACGCTAATATGTTTTTCAGATGGTGTTTTCATGTACAGGCCTACAAAGAGAATGTTTGTGTATAAGCAACTTAAAGGGAAAATTAATGTTACACATTTATTGCACATTATCATATCCACATGTTTGTTACATAACAGACTGTGGAAAGTATTTAGCTCCTAAGTTTGTAAGAACTTTTGAGTTGTTTGTGTTTTGGGAGTTGCTGACAAAGTAACAGGGATTAAAAAACAACAGTTTGTTGCATGAAAAGGCTGAAGTATAATTGTACATTGTATGGTGTGAGCTAATAACTGAGTCATTCCAACTTACACTCAGACGAAAATTTATTGCAACTTATAGACTCCAGATTTGACCGGATTTTATTAAAAAGAACTTAGATGCTCAACTAGTTATTGACCATATGCTGAGTGATGCTCTGCCATTTATTTTCTGTTTGACTTTCATCATCTCTCTGTCTCATCGCATCCTCCAATCTTTCAACACCGTTTTGGCATCTTGTTCAGTGACATCAAAAATAAAAGAGGCCCGTCATTTCTCATCATTATCTTGCAATCACTGCTAAATATTGTTTCTTCTTAGTTTTAACTTTCCAGGACTAGAGACAGTATGTACGGGTTTACCTGCCATGGGTCAACGAACAAGTCAGGAAATGAAAGACAAAACATATCTCATCACATCTCATAAGTGACTGGAAAAGACACGGGAATGCAGAGCTGCTGGGAAGTCAGCTCTAATTTTTCCCATGAGTCTTGGAGTTGCCAGTTTTTATCAACCACATTTTTCTAATTTAAGTTTGTGTAGTTGAGGTTTACTGTCATATGTTACTCTCTCTGTTCCTTTACTGAGAAGAGCTTAAGTCCTTCTGTTCTTTGTAGCAGGTTTTTAAATATACTTTACATTAACTTTCATGTGCATGTAGTATTCAAACTGCAGTTGTTACTATAATGTGGTTCATAAGTAAACAAAGAGTGCACCAAATTCAGTTCAGCGACGCTGCCTTTTGACTCACCTGTGGCAGCTGTTTGGAGATGCGTCTGAATACATGGTAGTAGAGGTCCCAAGCCTGCGTCAGGTCTTTGACGTTTCCGGAGCGCATGTACTTCCTACACCAGTCTTGAGCCTCCATTAAGTCCCTGCCATAAGCCTGTAACAGGGAGCAAGACAAACACAGTGTCCTTGTACAATGACTCATTCAATCAGATAAAAATGGTTTGCCAAAGCAAAACTTTAAAAATGAATGTTTGACATTAATGTTCCAACCAGATTAACTGAGGATTATAAGAAGTATTTGTTTTTAACTGTGCACATCTGCAGAGGCAGTCTGATTGGAAACATCTGACATGGCTTGCACAAAGAGCAGGATGACTTGGGATGTGGAGTTAAAAGGCCAGCGTACAAACATTCAGTTCAGTTGTGGTGATAAAATATATTTAGTTAATTTTAACGATGCCCACAAAAACAGTCACCCTTTAAACTTTTTATTGTTGTGCTGTTTTACAACTTCAAATTATAGTGTATTAATGAGGCGTTTTTGACCCTAATCAACAGAAAAGACTACAAACTACCACTATAAATTTTTTCACCCTTTGGGAAGTAAATTTAGGAACTAAATCAGGAACTAAATGTTCTTTTGTTTCCACTGAATGTCAAAACAACAGATGAGAAAGCCACAGCTTCATTTGTGGCAACATTTTTGTATACAAGCAATCAAACTCTTCTAATCTACATTGAACAGGAAGGAGACAGGCAGAGGCTGTAGTGCATAAACAAGACTTGACTCAACATGTAACCCTGATCTGAGAAGACACGCACCTGGTTAAAAGAGGTCTCCTTGAGTGTCTGTGGTCCCCTCTCCATCATGGCATGTAGAGGCTCGAGCACAGCAAACATGCCCTTAACGTTGCGCTCACCAAAGTAGAGACGCGACGCCTCTTCAAGGCCTTCGTGCCACATCTCGTGCCACAAGATGGCCACTCGGATAAGCTCCTCACTCACCTAGATTAAGAGAAACAAAAGATGAAAAGACTGCTCTCTAATAATCCCCTAAAGCCTCGGACGCAGAACATATCAGTGATCTGGTCGTCATAGATCATATCTACATTTTTGATTAACTCCAGTTTTCTAGATGGAATATATGAAATTTTACGTTTTCATAGGAAAAAGGAAAACAAATGAAAGTTTCTTTTGTACATTCTGATCACTGTAATCCAGACAACATACCAAAGAGGACCTTTTCGCCCAGCAGCAGTGCTGGGACTTTATTTGCCTTTTATTCCCCACATGTATAGTAGTCAGAAGTCAAGGCAAGAAGTTTAAGTACATTTCTAATACTGCTCCTTTTAATTTGAGACCAATTTGAAACTTGAATGTGAGGCAAAGAAAATTAGATCAGGAGGAGAAACTCTTGCTCTGAAGTTGATTATTCTAAATGAATTGAGTCACGGTTACGGTACAAGTAATGACGGAATAAATTTGTCCTGCTGAGATGTGACAGACTGAAAGAAGCTCCAATTTTAATGTCCAGAACAAACCTGTTAAAGTCTTTAAAGTAAATGACAATGTTTTTGTTTTTTTGTTTTTTTTTACTGAGTAATAATAAATATAAACCATCTAATTTGTGTACCATGATGGCCTGCTGAACCAGGGTGTTGCAGTGTTCACACATGTTCTTCAGGATCTTGTTAGCAGCATTGTGGCGGGCTGTTGTTGTGGATTTGGAGGCCACAGTCAGCGGGTAGATCAAAGCCTGGAGATGAAAGATCCAACAGTCATTAATCACATCACCACCGGAAACATGTTCATGCTCCTGTTTCATACTGTGGAACAACATTCGCAGTAATATGAGCAGACTTACTTGCGGATGATACCGTCCAATGTCAGTTAGCAGCTGGTGGATGAGGCGACCCACCAGAGCTCGAGGAGTGTCGATTCGAGCTATGAGCTGAGGGATCACCTGCACAGGCACAGAGATGACAGAAAGAAGTCTCATTAAGGTTTGTCCGACCCTAAAAGTGTATTGTGCACACACCTTTTTTCTGTCAAATCTGCAACGGAGAGCTTGACAATACAGGTTACATTAGCAGATGACAATAACGTGATAAAGGAATGCAGCAACATTTTTGCAGTTAGTAGAGATTCACTTTTAAATCTAAAAAACACATTTCTGGGAAACCTGACAGTTTGCTACAAGAACACTTGAAAAAGAAATCAGCAGGTGAGCCAGTTGCCATGTTTTCCAGCTGGATCTGTGTGGGACAAACAGTAATATATTTTATTTATTAACATTATTGTTCAGTTTGTGGGAGCATCTGAAAGAGACACACCATAGAAAGACAGATAACTCATATTGTTTTTTTTTTACTGGCAACCTTTCTACTCAACAACCTGACTGTTTTTATTAGTTTATTGGGCTTAACCCTTAAATTTTTCCTGAGGAGCACATGTGTGCTTAAGTTGAAAAATTTGGGAGCACAGAGAGAACTTTAGAGGCGCGATGACAGTTTATCAGGTAATGTGTTTTTCCTGAATAAAACCAATACAATGAGACATTTCCAAGCAAAACTGTCAACTTTATTTAAGCATGGCTGGTAACTGGGAATGAGAAGGTGCTGACCTCTCCAACTGCTTATGACCAAACGTAAAAACACTTCTCAGTGTGCACATTATTCAACAGTTCCCCTGTCTTGCTTCTCTCTCTCTGTCTCTCAACCAAACTGTTCCCATCAGAATAACGCCCACCTCTGAGCTGAGATCTGTTCCGAGGTTTCTGCCTGTCAAAAAGTTTTTCCTCGCCTATGTCAGCACACGCTCATGTGGAAATCTCTTTCAATTGTTGGGTTCTAATAAGCTCTTATTTATAGAGCGTGGTCTTTACCTACTCTGTATGTAAAGTGTCTTGAGACAACTAATGTTATGATTTGGTGTGATTTTGCACAGTTATTAACCAGTCAGGTTACTGGCTCTTTGACGTTATGTCTTCATCGCAGTTCCTCTTGTTGTTCTTGTCATCATACTCGTTCATGTTGTCGGCAACTTTATCACTTATAACTTCCAAAACCTGACTTGCTATAGAAGTCTTTTCACTGATCACATGATTTCTTCAGACATACTTGGTTAAGCTGTTAAGCATCTTTACTTGTTTCATTCAAGACAATTTGGAAACTTACGACTTGTTAAAAATAAACTGAACATTTGAATTTATTATTTGTTTAAAAAATATATGTTAACCATGGGCTTGAGTTCAGCTGTGATTTTTTTATAAATAAGATGCACATATTAAAATGAAAAGTAGCTTATTTATTTTTTGGGGGCAAGCAGTGAGCAACTGAATTACAGCGGGGAAATCGAGGCACAGGGGAGCAGAGAAAACAATCAGCTCAGTGAGGGAAGATTCAAAATTCTCTCTGCTCCAGCACACTCTCTCTCTCTCTCTCTCTCTCTCTGTTTGGTGTGTGTGCATGGTATTACCTGTAGCCATGTGTCTATTTGGATGGTCTTGATGCCCTCCACCAGGGCTTCATTCACTTCAGGCCAATGACCGTAGTCAAACCACAGAGTCAGAACCCTGAACAGTACAAAAGTAAAAGGCATGGATGAAATACCTCACCTTCCCCCCCCTCCAACAACCACTAGAGGTCCTCCAATCTCCACACAGCCTGTGTGCTGGGTTTCCATGAATATGGGTGCTGTTTGTTTGCTTCCACTTCTTGTTCAGTGTGTGCTTTACTGTCATTAAACTCACCTCAGTGTGTCCTGCAGGTTATTGCCTCTGGACAGCGAAATGGAGCGGAAGAAACCTTGAACAGCAGGAACAGTGTACAGGAGCAGCGTCTTGGAGAGATCCTGTGGAGGGACAGAACACAGCAAATGCTTTCGAATATTTGAAAATAAAAACAGCTATGCTGGGGAACAGACTGCACTGTAGGTGTTTGCTGGGGATGCAGAAGTCTGCACACTCAATATAATTTGTTGTTCAAAATTCATAACTTTATTGTTACACAAGACAGCAAAGATAAAGCAATTAGGAGATGAATTATTCAAAGCTTGAACTGTTAAAGAAATAAGGCCTTCTCATATGATTATCTTGTCAGGCTAAAACAAGGCCCACTTGTCCCCTGAAGACAGTGCAGTTATGATGTGTAGGTATGTGAACAGAATAGATCTTTACTTTGGTTGGACCGGGCATGCTGGGAGAAGAAGAGAACACTGAATGGCTGATAATAATGGGTGTAAAAGGACTTTACTCTCTGCGACTCTCACCTCATTGACCTTTTTCTGGCCTGGTGACGGCACAGGACTGTGATCAGTGCTGTCGACCTCGCTGTCACTGTTGCTGGCTTCACTATTAGCACTGGCACCGCTGGCGTGTCGCAGCTTCTTCTTCTCGTCACGTCCTTGGTTCTGGTGCTTGTAGTGCAGAACGGCCTCAAAGTTCATCACTGCCCAGGCATGCCAGGCCTGTGGAGAGATGGCACTACGTTGCTTAAACTGCATTTCTAAGACTGGAACAGACTTCCATATTTGTTTGTGATGTTTATTTTCCAGTTTACAGAGGGACAGATGTCTTGCTGCGGGCTGTCATTATTCTGATCCAAACATATGAGTTTGATGTTTTGCTGTGTTTAAGCAACCAGCTATCAACTGTTAAAAGCTGGAAGTAGTTGATGAGGATGGATGGGCAGAGGGTTATGTTGGCATAGTAACATCTGTGTAGCCTGCAGCATGGGCATGGACAAGAAAAAGCAAAGATGCTCTCAACTCCTCCATCAGGTCGTGTCCCAATAGGCACCACATGTATAACAATCTTAAAAGAAAAACAAATGAGCTGTATACACACAAAAACCAAACAATGTTGTTTAAGTTTGGTTAAAGGGCAATAAAATGGTTTCCAAGGTTTTCACGGTGACATGCCAATGTCAGGGCAATCTCCTGCCGACACAGCTGGGATTTTACTGCGGCCAGAGAAGTGAAGGGTTAGAGGTGAGAAGGAGGGACTGACCTTGTACCAGTTGCGGTCGTGTTCGGTGGAATGGCTGTAATACTGCAGGACCTTGGGGATGGTGCTCTCGTTGATGCCCTGCAGACTGAGCTGCCACTCCCCGAGTTTTAGGAAACATCTATGTGGAAGAAAGGAAGAGATGGAAAGACAGGAGGGAACATTTCGTCCAAGATTATTACTTACATACCTGCTGATCTTTCTGCTTCACTACTTATTTTGACAAAGCAATGTAGCCCGGTGAAGCAAAGGCTATCCTTCTTCTTTTGGCTTATTTCAAAAATCTAACAGTGAAACAGGACCCAACCAGTGAAATTCCTATGAAAAGAGCTTTATTCCGCAAATAACAAAAGCACCAACTGAAATTTTCTGACACTCAACTTAAAACTGAATCTCAGTAACTTTTAAACTTTTTTCTGCAACCATAAAAGTTTCTGGGGTTAATGTAGTTTATGAAAGCTCTGCACTGTTTAAATGATTAAATGATGACACTAGAAATTAGCAAATGAACTAGAAACAAAAACATGATCATGAGTTAATACCAACCTAACTTTGTCACTGCTTATACAGAGTTGGCAGTGACATTCAGTACATCGAGGGCAGTCCATTAAAAAGGAGTCAGATGATGATACAAGACTTAGAAAATAACACAGGCATTAATCAAAAGTATCACTACTTCAGGCAGCAGCACATCAATCTGCTGAAAGCATATGGGATTACACCCGGAGAGTTTCAATTATCCAAACCACTTCTTCCTCAAATTTAAGTCAACAGTGAGATCTGTGGCATCCCTGAAGGGCACTTAGCAGACAGTCAAACTAGTTGTGTTTGGCAAGGGCCAAGACATACTGTATGACTCGAATATAACTACACCAATCTGAGCTACTAGCAAGTACGGTATCATGGAGCCATCTGACAGCAGTCTGAATATTGTCCACGAAGCATCTCCAATAAATTATCTTTTGCATTTTTCTTCTGAGAGCTTTTCCATCTGAGCGTACAGTCTGTGTTCAGTGTGTCTTTGCAGAGCTGTTTCCTGTTAACAGGTTGAACTTTTGGGGAAGGAACAGAGGGAGAAGGAGGAGGAGGAGGAGGAGGAAAGGGTGTTCAGAGACTTTAGAACAACATGTTTATTTAGACAGAAGACGCCAGAGTTATTGATCTTACGGAAAATAGCAGTTAAATTACACTGGATTCTTAGGGAGAGGGTCAAGGCGTCCACGTGATTGTGTGGATGTGAGTGTCTGACTGAGCGTTCCAGGTGTGCTCCATACCACACAGCCGACCTGTATCCATGAAAGTGTGTCAGCATGTCTGGAGAGAACCAGTTCTGACTGACATTATACAGGTGTTTTCCCTACCATGCATTCCTCAGATGGCCAGAGTCACTGTCAGGAAGATACAAAAATGAAAAAAGAGAGCCTCTTCTGCGCATTGTCACGCTCATGTGTTGTCATGTATGATTTATGGAATAGGAGGGTGCACATGATTGCTGTGTGTTAGTGCTTAAGGCCAGATGAGCCAACTGCATGTTTTACTGTAAAAAGGATTGTACTTGTCTGCCCCCAGGTCTCCTTGTCTTGCTTGTTTCAAGATGTTTGACCAAAACACACAATATAACAGAGCTGTACTCTCCAAAAAATAATCATCCTTTCTTGCACTGACAAGTAGTTGATGTTCAAAAGGAGATAACTTTAGATCTTTTATTTTTAGAGTCTACAAGAGCTTTCAAAAACTTATTTTATAATTTAAAGTCAATCCCAGCAATTTGGGGAATACGAAACTTTTCCATTAACCCACTGCCTAAATCAGTGCTGAAAGCACGTGTGAGCTCTTTCAGTGTCAAGTTTTTAAAATTAAATTTCCGGTGTTGCGTTGACAACTGTTTGAAAAGACCCCATACTGCTTCTTTTCCTTCAATGAGGTAAGTGATGATAGTGGGAATGTGCCAAGACTACTAGCTAAACAGCACAACACCGAGTGAGAGTGGTGGAGGTGCAAACCACCTGCACCGTGGAAAGAGACACACTTGCTCTGTGATACCTTGTCGGCACTGTAGCATGATGGGTCTGTCATATGCAAATTTGGGCGACAAATTGCTAGTTGTTTCATTAAGAAGTCTGAGGTGAGACACTCAGAAAAAATGGACAGCATTAATAAAGAGACCACAGGACCCCAAAGGACTGGGAAAGAGTGCTATGCCAGATCAGGTCACGCTCATGGAAAAGAGGCAGAACGCACTGTACATGACCCTGTGTGTTTACAACGTGTGAGCAGAAAATACATGACGTTACTTTTTCCTTACTTAAGCATGTTGTTCTGTGCCTTTTCCATTGTGCAGGAGACTTTATTTTTTGGAGGACTGAAACAAAAATGTCTTTACTCTGCTTCGGATTTGTTTGATGTGAGCGTTTATTGCCTTTGTTGGTTGGGTTCTTTAAGGTTGAACATGATGAGAAGTAAAGACGATTGAATATCAGGGTAAGTTGGTAAGAGGCACAATAAGATGGGTCATTTTTTCATAATCCTAGCACATAAAAATATGGCCTGTTTGAGTGGGTGCATGGACATTGGTGCAAAGTTGCCTCTGGGCTTTAACACAACTGAACTGCATCTAAATACATAATGACCCACAGGCATTATTTTTGGTAAATTGGACTTTTCATTTAGAGCCTTTCTTGTAAAATGTGCCACCAAATGTCAGTCAAGGAGCCAATCTTATCTGTGTGTCCATCAGTATAGATGAAATAAGAATTTCCTGCGAAGTGCTCATTGTTTTGAATCTAGTGCATCAACGCTACTTAAGTGCTTGTTCTAAAGTTCGAAGTTCTAAAGCTGATCATTTCTAAGCTCCTTAACGGTTTGATCCAATCAAACAAAAAGGGATTTATATGTTAAAAAAAAACAACAACTTAAGTTTCAGCACTTTTTTTCTTCCCTCCTCCTCTCATTTTGTAGTGGTAACTAAAACCTTTTGCTGTATTGTAAAGGAACTACTGTAGGCTCCCTTTCAACCCGACATTTCTACAGTATGTGCAGTTACTTCCTGAGGGTGTCTGGTACGGAGGGATGTTCATTATCAGATTTACTGAATACACTCGCTCTTGCTGCTTTAGAACTATTTGTAGATGTCAACTGAGTCTGTTTAAGTGATTTAATAAAGAATTTATAACTTAAAAGAAACTTCTTAAGAAGTTAGTAAGAAAGTGTCAAGATCTTAGATTCAGTAAGTTCTCTCTCTCCATGTCAGTCTACTTGAATTAGTCTTTGGCATCAGTGAGACTTTGACTAGAAATCCGCGCCTTTTTTTTTTTTTTTGGAGGTGAGGCATGAGATAAAAGCTAATTACCACTGACAATCACTTGTCGATTGATAGTGAAACTGAAATTATATCTGTACTGGAAAGGCCTGGAATAATGTAGACACTTGATATTCACCATAGATCATTTCAAAAGCAGACATTTTGAATTGTCACAGTAGAAAAAAGACAGGTGTTCCCAATAACATTAACGATGGCTCTGTTGTATTCAAGTGTCCTGGTGAGTCATGCCAGTGAGCGAGTGAGCTGGCATTCAAAACGTCAGGAACCTAAAACTGAGGAAGCTAAATGGAAGTCGGCCATCATTCATTTTATTATTTGCACCTGTGCTTTTGCTAATGTGGCATGTGGAATGCTTTCCAAAAAAAAGCTCATTAGATGGTTTCTCAGAAAAGGGCAGACCTGGCCATCAGTTTGTGAAGCTCCAGCTTATGCTGTTGGTCCTCGGCTGCGATGGCGTGCTGGGCTTGCTGCTGCATTCCTTGCACAAAGTGCTGCATGTGCTGGAAGGCGTCGATCTGGAGAAACACAAAACAAATGCAAATAGATGACAAAGACTCTGTGTCACCAGGAAAATTAATAGGCTTTAAAACTTTCCGAAATCACACTGAATGCATATACCAGCATGTCATTTGAGATGACAGTAAACAGACGGTGCTAAACTGATGAGTACACAAATTCCTGTCTCGAGAGACTCAGCATGCATGCTGTCGCCTTCAATTAAACCTTAAAAACTGATGTAGAGAAGAGCTGCATGATACTGATTTGCCCATCTTGCCTGAAATGGAACAACTTATGCTGCTGTCCTCATCCTAAGACTTGTACAAAACAAAATGCCAAGTCTAATCAATGCAATGCTATTGAGGACTACACTGCTGACTAATCATGTATTGTTTTCATATTATCTTTTGGAACAGTTAACATGTATGAGTAACCAAAATCTTTATGTGGAAACAAATGTGAAAAATGAAACTGTGCAGGCTGTGATTCATCAGTTTTTCTTTTACCTCTAATCCATTAGTCCCGGTGGAGGACACACTATTACACTGCATTTCAGTTCCAGTCATTGCAAGCACGATGAGTCACAAACTGAACCAATTCCCTAAAGTTTCAAAACACAGGAAATCGTGGATGCGTCCTTTCCGACTCTGCTCTGTGTGAGTGTGTGAGTGTGTGTGCGCATTTTCATAGTCTGACTGGTCTAGAGAGGAGTGCAGCTGGCCTTAGCAACAGCAGCTCATACGCTCACACTTACCTAAGTCCTCTAATGAGACGTGCTCTCTGGTGGAGCCGCAAGCACTATTCAGCACCTGGCAATCTGATGTGAGCGTGTTTATGTGTGTTTTGTTACATAGTGTATGTGAATGGATGTGCACAGAACAGAACGGTTCAGACCCACGATGCTCTGTTGACATGTATTTTGAAACACTCAGTTTCACTGTTCAGTCACCAGAGAGAACAAATCTTTCTGAACAAATACCAACATTTATAAGTAACCAGTTAAGTGAAGCTTACTTTATTCACTGTTACCATGGATATGAAAGATTATTATACAACATTACTCTAAATGTTACAGTTGAGTTATTTTTTACGAAATTTCTAAGATATTGGCTCTGTTAAAGCTCAAGACTGAGTTTTATTTGTCAGTCCCTGCACTGTTGAAAATAACTGATGCAAAATCAGTCAAACGGTATTTATGAGCAGCTGGATTTCCAGAAAAGCTACAACTCTGTCAACTCTTAAATATCAGACACTTGGAAATACCACTTATAACAATGCTGTCTGGCATTAAC
>JAQLOL010000002.1:5868709-5900837 GCA_029783665.1 Naso thynnoides
ACTTGCACTTAGTATTACTCGTAAGCCAAATTAGATTTTGAAAAAAGCTCAGTGAAGCCCTGTGGGCAGGCCCATGCAGTCTCCAGACAAATACAATCCTCCTGAGCCATGGTCAACGTAAAGGATGACGCAGATCTTTGTTTTTATGTTGAAGAGGATTTTCTGAAATGCCAGTAACCTCTGAGCAGAGGATAAGGGACAGGAATGCCTACAGGGATTGAGAATAAGTTGCATTATGCATGCTGCATTAAACTGAGCAGTCTGGATGACACGGCATGAAGAATGATGCGTTGCAGATTAAAGGCTTATCAGCTGACTTTAATTCTTCCTTCAACATGCACACACGTGCATGGCTAAGGTCTTTCAAAATATCACATCAACTCCATAAAGGCCATCATGGAAAAGACGAACATTAACAATATTACCTTACAGCGGATCACATTTCTCAAATTACAAAGACACGGCGGGCCACAAAATTTTTTCCAACCACTTGTGGATTTGTGGTTCTTACACAAGACCTCCTGTCTCATTTCACAGCATGTACAACACTGTAATTCACAATTAATAATGATAATAATGGTAATCATAATCAGTCTCAGGAAGTAAGAAGGGTTTGGATTAGGTTTGAGTTTGGGTTACACTTAATGAACCATGTTTCCCTTCCTAAAAAATCCTGTTTAAGGGTGTTTCCTGCAGACGAGATCATTTGATGCAGGCGAGCAAGGAAAGACAACATTTCATTAAAACTGAACTTATTTTCTTTTAAAGTGCTTTTGGGAAAGTCAGTTCAATTTACTTACAATTCTTACAATCAATTTACTGCATGTCCCATCTCTCACTTACAGTCATGGAGTCCAGTAAAAGGCCAAAACGACCAGAGTACATGAACAGGCTGACAATGTGAGATTTTTTACATCATGGGTCATGTGATAGGCTTTATCAAAATGCAACTTACATTTCACAAGTGTCATTTTTCTCTTGTGGGACACCATGAGTGTAACTCGTTGGGATAACAGTGATAACAGAAATAAGCAGTGCAGTCTCCATGATCAGGATGACCTCCTCTACTCTGTGACTAGAAACAAACGATCTAGATCATTACAATATGATATATATATTCTCTGACAGGAAATTAAAAAGACAGACCACACACTTTAATCTGGTCGATTGTACACTGCAGGTGGACAAAATGCTATAAACATCTGATTTATAAAACAAAGTTTTTTCTACTATGTGCTGCTGTTTTGGTATTTTATTTGTTTTTTGTCAACACAGCTGCAATTCTTCAGTCATGACTGAATTTCTGTATACAAACACAATTATTTGGACAGATTGTAGCTAGTTTAGCTTCATGTTGAACACATATTTCACTAAATTCCCACTGATCTTTATCTGGCATGTATTCAAATCAAATAGATCAGGGGTTCCTAAACTTTTCCGCCTGCGACCCCCAAAACCTTGCCAGACACCAGCCCAATGACCCCTAGAAGTGGCAAATAACATTGTGCACAGCTATGCACATGCACTGTATTAGGCCTATGCAAACACCAGCATCGATACAACACAAAAGAACAACAGCCTAAAAATCATATTATTTTAATTTAATATAAGAAAAAATATAGCCAGAAGCGCTAAATAAGCAAATAAAAATTATTCTAAAAGATATATCCGTTTTTGGAAGGCATCTTGCAACCCCTCCTCTTTGTCTTGTGACCCCCCGTTCCCCACTTTGGGAACGACTGCCCTAGAAAAGCTTTACTAGAGGCAGTTTTTAGGCCATTTTGCCTTTATTGGAGAGTACAGCCAAAAACACATCCATTTTTGACAGATGTACGCAAGAGAGAGACAACTACCTCACCCAAAACATAATTCTATGGTAGCAAACACACTTTAAATTAACTTTTAAATGTAGAAATAAAGACACAAATCTGAAAGATGGTAAACCCTTACTCACTGGGGTAATAGTGTGTACCTTCGCACATATATATGGTGTCTGGCTTGTAATGTTTCCCATTAGTAACAGTAGCCTCTCCAACATCTGCTTTAAATCTATTTAGCACACGTGAGTTTGCATGTGGGTGGGTGGGTGCGTGTGGGTGTGTGTGCCCATACGCTTTGGTTACCTGAAGCCTCTCCCACCACGTTTCTCTAATGATGTCCCTCCTCTCCGGCACCAGCTTGTACTGGATCACCTCCTCTAGCTCTGACAGCATCTGGCAAGACACCATGGCCTAGGAAACATACACACATTCATTTTTATCCACATATTTATTATTATAACTGCAAAAAAGTCATGTTGAACCACATGGAACAAACGTCCCTTCTTGCTGTATAAGAGGACCATTAATGCCTTTAAATGAATCAGAACCAGCAACTCACTGCATTCAACAAGCCACTGGATGTTCTGTATCGGCATCTGTCGGAAAAGACTAATCATCTCCATGTGATGGCTTTGTTTACATCTGTCACTTGTAACAACATCCAGGGTCTAGATGCCTGCTGAACTGTGTTTGCTGCAGCAAGCATGTACATCAAAATCAACCAGGATCAAAGTGCTTTCATGAAAATCTTGCCTGACAACATCCACAGGAGACAAACACTGCTGTTTTCAACTTGAACTGTTTGGGTAATAATGAAAGCAAATAAATAATGAAATAGGAGCACAGAGCAGTGGAAAAACTGTTAATATTTATCCTTTTGACTTCTAAAGAGGCAAAATCAGAGACTTGCATGTCATCACTAAATAATTTTTTATTGGCATAATGTGTGGCATAATCTCTCTGCATATTAAAGCTATGAAAAATGAGACTGGCCGATGAAGCTAGGCATTAAATGTTTTGGCTGCCTCAGAGAAACACTCACCCCATAGGCTCGACTGTAGCTCTCTCCTGCCATGGCCGTCAGTTCAGCATCCAGGAGGTCTCTTGCTTTGTCAATACACTACATTTAAGAAACAAAAAAACAAATAATAAAACCTGTAGCTTCATGATCATCCATAAACAATGACAATTTAAAAATACCAGCTCATAGCTCATTTAAACATTGTACATTTAACAACAACCATGTCTTTATTTCTGTTTTTATTTATTTATCTATTTTTTATAAACCCGCTTGAATGGTCAACAGTGAAGTTGTTGGTTTCTTTCTTAAGTCATGGGAAACCCTGGTTAAATCCATGGATTTGTCTTAGTTGCCTCAGAAAGATACAAACTCTTTAAGAAGAGCTATTATGCAAGCCATCTTTTCTGACCAGTAATGTTACAGTGTCGGATACTCTAGTTAAACAATGCCAAATCGTCAAATAATGAGGTACATGCATTTGGAAGTGTTTTGGGGTTTTTTTTAATATAGTGTTTTTCCAGTGACGTTAACATGTGCTGGACTTCCTTGTATGGGCATGCCAGATTGTGCAGCTAGGGCTGTGCCTGCCCTCTACCCCTCTCAGCTCAGACACCACTGCACTCTGCTCTCTGCTTCATGGATTTCTGTCAGCACTTTGTTCGAGATGGCTCCAATAAAGTGTTTTTACTAGTGAATGAAGGACAGTTAACTTGGTTAAGCTTTCCTAAAGCACCAGAGAGAAGTTGATAGCTTTCCTGTTTCTTTTGGATTTATTTACTTCCTCAACATGAGCAAATGAGCTGATTTAACTGCTAAATTGCTGCTAAAAGACCACTGTTCCAGTGTTTCTTTGTCATGTTGTAAAGTCAGAAGCGCAAGCTGTAAGTAATATTTTATCAGTGTCCAAACTGTGTTTATTTTTTGCCAGTAATTGGACAAAAGGGGTTATGAGTACAGCAGAGTGTGAAGGCACATATCAGAAAAGGGGGTGGAGTAATTAACCAACACAGACCGTTATGATAGCATGTAGAAAATACAAGGAAGACAGAGGGCACAAGTCACAGTTTTCTAAAGATCTACAGATCTACTTTACTGTTCAGTCAGTTGTGTTTAGCTGCTCTATAGGAGTCCAAAATCAAATCCTAAAAAATGAGTATGTCTTCTTTCATAAATGACCCTAGAATGCACCATTAAACAATGTCACGTTATCTTTAAACTCTTTGAATCGTGACCAGCCAGGATTGCACCAATCCCAAGGAACAAAAACACTGCACTGAAGAACTAAGGCATGTAATAGCTTGCTGGTCTCAATCTTTCCACTTTGGTGTGGCCAAATGTGACACCTTATTGCAACTAGGACTAGAACGTCTGCTTGTATGACAAAATGGTTTGATGCACTGATGAATGCCAAGTTTTCTAAGAGGACAAGGCAAATGAACTGTCAAGAGCGACAGCACATAAGTTATGTAACCATAAATATGGATGTCAAATATATTTAAAAAACAGTGAAAATGCACACTAAAAGAGAGGAAGAGGAGTTGGAGGACGGTAAAGAAGAATTTAAATTAGGGGCTATTAGTCATAGTTCCAGACATGACTATGATGCAAAATCCAGATCTGTTCAGGATGTTCACCCAACTGTCAGAGCACATTCAAGACCTGAAAATGTTTTTCCTACCTTCCTGGTCTTTGGGTATATTACTGTATATTACTGAGTCATTTGTAAAATTCCAGCTTCCTGACTTTTCCTAAAAACACTACACTTCTCTAAATTCGAGGAAGCTGCAGACATTCCATTACCAGTAAGATCCCTGCAGGGCCGAAAACAGTCGCTGTGAAAAATATCTGATTCATAGCAGCAAAAAGGGACAAACAAGGACAAGCACGGCAGATGAAATCGTGTTCATTTTGTGAGCTTTTACACCCAATGTTTTCGGGAACTGTTACTAGTGGGAACGTAAAATAAGGGAGAATGGCTGAGGAAGTTCTCTGTGGCCAGGACACACAGCTGTTTCAGACCGACTCCCCCCAATTATTTTTTTGCAGGAAAGGAAAGAAGAAATGGCGTGCACCAACACCTCTTCAGGCATGCACAGTGAGAGGAGGGGTTATGGTGGGGTGGTTGAGACGAGGTGACATTGAGGCTGCTTCTTTACAGCCTCCACTCAGTTAGGTTTCTGTTTATTCCTGAATTACTGTGCAGGGGCCTCACTGAAAATGTGCAGTCCAGACGACTCCTGATAAATGTAGTGTCTAGCTTCTGGCAGCACAAACAAACTGTGACCTAATCTTCCATTCTCTTACATAAGCACTGCAGTTGTGCGCTTACATTGGTTTCGTACAGTGATACTACTTCATCATTACAGTGTGGTATGAAGGCCTGTATGTGAATGGTTGGAGTCAGTCAACCACTGGAAGAATCTTGAAAACCAAGCTGAAACATGACTTCAGAAGGGCTCTGGTTTGTAAAAACCATGAGACAATTTACAAATCAAACACACACTGGATGACTGGATATATCTTGGCACGGTGGAGTGCTTTACTTGGGGGAGCACAAGTGCTGTGTCTACAAATTATAACTGGAACAGACCAAACAAGAAGATTTATGAGCAAAGTAACCCAAAACCCTTCACAAAGAAGCTTGCCGGGACTCCCTGGACACATGTCTGGTTGTTGTGGGTACAGAGGGAGGAAAAGAACAACCCTATGGAATCAAAAGAACTTAAGTGTGAGGATTATCAACTACATCCGGAAGATTAGACTGAGCTCATGTTGACATTTGAGCTTTTACCCTTGCTCCATCTGCTTCTCATTGCTCTTTGTTCATTGAAAGTGGCCTCATTGTCGCTACAACTCAAAAGTATGCTTTCCCTGTTCAGCTGTGGTAGAATCCTATAGGCCACACCTGGATCTAATCTCCAAATTAGAGGAGGGAGGGTGGCTGTGGACGGATGAGGGGGCACAGAGAGCAGGTCTCCAGGGCTTTGTGGTGAAAAAGGTACTTGGAGGATGAGCCCAGGATAATTGGAGGAGCAGGTGTGTACTGCTGTCAGTGTGAGAGCTTGTGTTCGTTAGACATGCTGGCATCCAACTTGAACAAATCCATCTCCGGAGACCATGAGCTCATCTAATATCCCTGCCTTCATCAGAGGGGAAAACACCACCCTGACCTCCACCAGACCTTGTTGACAGGCAGACGGGAGCGGGAACCAGCTCTTTATTTCTTTGAGGCTCAATGCTGCGATGATTTACAATTTCAAGGGTTACATAACATTTCCACACCAAGGAGGTACCACATTGTAAAAAAAAAAACAACCCAAAACAATCAAACCTTGTGCATTTTATTCCTTTTAATGAAAGGCCTGAGCTGATGAGGGAATTCGATCCTGTCTGGAATAGCTGTAAAGCCATTTTTATTTGTTTCTATGCGGTGTTGGTTCCCCATGTTTTTAACTTTTCATACCTTGCTATAAAGACTAATGAAAATTCCAGAAACCTCAAGGCTAGGCAAATTCTCCTGTGGCAGGTCTTTATGAGATGTTTTCTAAAAATGTAGACTTCTAATGTAAATTCAATGGGGGGAAATCTTTGGCATTGGCTGTTTGTGAGCAGTGATATGACCCACCTGCTGGGCTAATGAGAAAAGGTCCTGATGAAGGGCTAACACTGCTCTGTAGAAAGCGCCGTCATGTGTGTCTCTCGGGATCATACATGTGTACTCCTCCATGCTGTCCCAGTGTCCTGGAGAAACAACAGTCAAGATAAGAAAAAGCAAAAAGACAAGCCTAAGCAGGATGCTTTCACAGTGACTGAAAGCTGAAGCAGATTAAAGTTCAGCAGCAAGTAACTTCTGTTTTGAACCACAATCCACATTGGTTTGCTTTAATATAAATGACTGCAATGTCAATATTTTGCTTCCCAATGACAACAATAAAAGATGTCTGAGTTGTCAGACAGACAAGCCTGCTGATTGGGTATCGTCTCAAGGTTTACGAGAGAAAGTCTAAGTTGCAGACCGCAGAACCTCCGAGGGTGCCTCTGCAGTGTGGTCTGTGCTTTTCTCCATCATTGCACATTATGATAAATCAGTGTTATGACTGGATACCATCTCCATCTGGTTATGTGAGGGGGACTTGGCAAGAGCTGCTGTAGTTTTCATTTCTGCTCAGTTTGATTGTATTGTTGCCCTGAGTCAGACACAGAAGATGGCCTAAATGCTCCATGCACAGGTCTACTTTTGAACCTCCACTACCTGCTTCTGTTTTGTTCAGTCATATTTTGCCCTGTTTTAACCAATCAGTACGGTACAGTTCAGTACAGTATGGTACTCTTTGGTACAGTAACCCCTGAGTCAGCCTGTGTTTCCACCGCCGTGGCATATTCACAGTCCTATGATGACACTGAAAGGCTACTTTTCGCCTGCTTGTAGTCAAGGGACAGCAATGCGTCTAACTCCACCCTTTTGATACTGTATCAGTGTGCAGGGTACCCCAACACAAGGGTGTCTAAAAGTAGGATGTACGGGGAGGTTATTTTGGTACCATCCACAACTGTTGACCATGGAAAACGCAAATAAATGTGTGCCATATCGTACCAAACTGAAGTGTACTGCTTAGCAGAAACAGGATTTGATATGACGTAGTTACCTAGACCCCAGGCGGCAGCAGCGGCCATACGAGCCATCTTGGCCTGGGTTTCCTCGCTCACCAGCGTCCACTCCTCACAGCACTGCTGGTGCAACTGGCCCCTGGAAAACATGAACCACAGGCTTCAGTTGGTCGGAAAACCGAATCCAGATTTGTTCGGCCCTGTGTTCTCAGTGATGACATGGGTTAATCTGAAAATGATCTCAGCAATCATCAGGTTCAACAGTTGATGAGAGGCAGAGTATTATGGTACACACAGTCATAGTGCAGCATGGCTGCAAAAACAGGATTCTTATGAACATGGAATTATGCCCTGTCATTGTGCAATGCTATCTAAAATGACTTGCACATCACTTATGACTATCATCTGTCTGAAAAATTGCTTGTACTTTACAGCCAAATCAAGAAAGCACATCTTTTTAAGGCTACATTACTTTTCTGTCCAACATAATGAAGTTAACCTATGTGTATGGAGGAGTCAAGCACTCATTCCTGACTGACTGGCATGATTTTGATAACCATACAATGACAGTGTTTTGATTAAAAGTTACTTTAACATCTGCTTTTTCAACTTCTGTTAGGCGATGCCATACTCTGGTAGTCTTATCCAAAATAGATAAAAAACTCTTCTAAAGTGCAAATCCTCAAATAATAATACATATTAACACACTAAACTAAACTTTCCTGAGCCAAACTATAATTAAAGACACATTTACCAGAATAGTGATTTTTTTCTGTCCATGGTTGTGAAGGAGATAAGACATAGTTTCCATTACATCTGTAATTAATTATTTCTCGATTTGCTCTTAAAGATGAACATCTTTAAATCAAATGTACCGTTGCGCCTTAGTCTGATAAAAATCAAGTATTTCTGCAAACTGATGGATGTTCCCGTTGGGGTCAGGTGCATCTAACCAAGACTAATTCCTCATTAACAACAATCAGTGCGGCATTGTCCAAGAGAAGATCAAACCCACCACATGTGTTTCATAGGCAGAACGCCAGAGTGAGCTTAGATGAGGTAGAGAAAGCAGGAGAGACAGAGAAATAGAGAGGTGGGTTTGGATAGGGGTCAGTGAAGTGAAGCCATTCTCCAGCTGCCTGGCTATCGTATAACATGAAAGCAGCAAGAACAAAAAGCTCTGATATAGTGGACCTACGTGTGTTTACAGCAGACAAACAGAGAGTTCAGCCGAGGGACGAGCTCGACTTATAATTTGACATAATTATAATATACCTTGTGAACTAGAGAACTGCCTCCAGAAAATGTATTGCCAAACAAAAGGGCTGTCTGACGTCAAGGTTGTATACATTTAAACTTATATGGGCTCATTTTAGGTGGGTCTCCCCACTGTGCCCATGCACAACAGAGCACTTCTGTGCCTCTGTGTCAGTACTCCTCTCTGCTTCTCCAAATTGGTGGTGTGTTGACTGGTATCTACTGTGGGCAATGCAATGACTCTGAATAAGTACCTTATACAACCCCACTTCCAAAAACCTGTTCCGAACTATCCCTTTAACAGGGAACAAAGTGTCCTCTCAAGGCTGATTTTCTGCGACTCATGACCCGGTCAACCATTGTATCCTCTCCAAGCCTTACTCAACAAAACACACAGAGAGAGCCTCTCTTTAGCTGAATCATTTTCTTGTAAAATTATAAAATCATTTTCTGGTGAAATGAATCATGGCAAATGCAACAATAGCACAAGGAGGGCAGGTTACATAAGCAAATTAACATCTGCTTAGCGTCATGAGCTCTCTGATGATCCACATATTTGGATCATTTTGACATTTTGTGACATAACTTTTCCCTAAAAGTGCTCTTTGACGGTGGGCGGTCATCATGGAGTTGAGCCTCAGTTGCGGTGAGCTTTTGTTGGAGTGTCGGCGCCTCCTACTAGCACTGGATGCCTGTTCATTTTCTCTCTCTCCACTCATCAAAGGCCTAATGTCAAGACTCATTAGGAATAGGCAGCCTACGAACAATGAGCAAATACAAAGTGGGAGAAGGAAAGTTGATAGCAAGTATTCTTCCTCAGATGCTGTCTTTATCCATTAGAGCAAATGTTACAAACAAATGTGTTCTCTATTTTATCACTTAATCTCACTGAGCACCAAGCAGAATGTGTTAAAAAAAAAAAAAAAAACACATCTCAGGGAAAACTGAAAACAGGCAGCAAAAATTACTAATTTTGACTCTACCATAAGTGTTTTAACATGAAAATATTTCTCAATGGATCTGAGACATGAAGGCTGAAGCCGTTATTTGAACGAACTGTTGCAGCCCTCCTGAACTCACAACAGATATGACTAACACTGTACCATTCTCCCAGGGCCTCTAAGCAGCGCATCCTGCCCAGGATGAGCTCAGGATCCTCTTTGTTCATGTCGATCTTCTTGTCATATGACACCAGGGCATCTTCCCACTCATGAAGCTTCTCATACCAGGTGGCTTGGATTTCCTAATACAAAAAAAGACAGCAGGGAGAAGTCACATAAATTTAAAACAGGAACTACGTAATTATATGACAATATAATAAATTGTTTGTTGTTTTAGCGTGAGCAAAGAGTTATGGAACTACATTCCTTGACCTCTTACGAAGACTTCCACATCCAACTTTCCTTATAATATTGCACGGCTGATTGGAGACTCTCGACCTCATCAATCAAACCTGGAACATTTACGTCTAAACTTTAACCTCCTGTAAAAGTGACTTCCAAGTATAGACTTATTTAGAGAGACTTCAACCAATAATTATGTACATGGACCTCTTCCAACCTTTGCTTTAATTGATGATCCCTGACTAGTTTACAAAACAGGGAAACCTTGCATCCTCCCACAGTAAAGCTTTCCAAATGGTCACCTCGTAAACGAAGTTCCTGGAAGTGTGCAATGAAACTGTTTTACTGAGTCTTTTCACTCTTACCATGTTTTCACACAGAAGCATAAATGCAGTTTGCAAAGGCAGTAGGAAAACCCTTTTCAATAGGAGTCCTGAAGTTAACAAATGCATTCTCTTAGGAAATACTGTCTAGATGTCTCTAAACCACAACCCTATTTTTTCTCCATGTCTACCCACTACTGATTGCATTAAGTATGCTATCAAGACCAGTTAAGCACTTGAATTCTGATTTATGATATTTGTGTATTGCAAGAAAAAAGTGTTTTAGTTTCCTTTTTTATTAAATCTTTCATTTTTTAGTGATATATTTTTGTTTGATGTCAGTGTAGTATGCATTAAGGTATCTGTAGATATACTGTTAGAAAAATTATTTTTTTAGTTCTAAAAAAATAATAATTTAAAAAAAAAGGAAATCCTGTTTTTGTCTGATAAAAGGCAAAAAAAATAACCCTGCCCAGTTCATTCACAAAGCAAACAAAAACAAAAACCATAGTTACAAAGTTATGCAATTTTGGTAACAGGGAGGGAATCACAACCAAAATGCTCTTTTCCTCTTATGTAACTGATGTGGAAAATATGTGTGAGGGTGTCCAACGCATGTTCACTGTTTGATGCTTTTTTTGACTTCTTCTTTTTTTAAAAAAAAAAATCTTAACCAACATGAACAATTCTAGTTCTGCAGATTAACTAAAAACCACTTAATGATTAAAAATATAGATCCATAAGTACTAAAAAAATAAAACAAAATCCAAGATAGATTTTAGTGTAGCTAATGTAAGTCATACATGCAAATGCAACATTGGCATTTTCTGTTGCTTTAAACTTGAGAGTTGAAACATCCATCAGAAGACACATAGGGAAGTACACTACATTCAATGAAACTATTTAAAACCTGACACACCCCTAGCTATTGTGTTTGTTTTGGTATGAAACATGACATTTTTTCATCACTGGAAAAATGACAAACCACTACCAACCAAAAATATATTAAGCAGAGATGCAAAAAAGGTGTGCAAATATGAAAGAAAATCCAAACATCCTGTCAATTGAAGAAAAAGTCCAGAATTCTGCCTGCTGCTTTTGACTCCTGATCAGCTTAGCAGATGTTTTTTCAACAGGCTGGAACAGGGTGTTCTGGGGGTATGTGTCTCAAATGACCCCTCATCACCTTGTTAAACTGTGTATGCAGATGGGAGCCCACATATAATACAACCCACTAAGAATGTTTTTTTTGAAAGAAAAAGCATCAGAAAAAGCAAAGGTCTGAGTTGGTGCGGCAGACAGTCGTCCACCATCGAGCCCGGTTCTGTTCGAGGTTTCTGCCTGGTAAAAGGAGTTTTTCCTGACCTCTGTTGCCTCGCTTGCTCACTGAGAAATTTTTGCTGCTGGTTCTTTGTAAATCAGAAGTGTGACCTAGGCCTGCTCTATATGAGGGTTTCATGGAACAAATAAAGTTGTGATTTGAAGCTACATAAACAAAACTAACTTCCCTTGACTTGATGCTACAGGTACAGGAGACAAGATGAAACACAAACCTGGAAGTCCAATTTAAAAACTCGAGGAGTTGGAAGACTTGTAGACATGCAAAGACATTTTGATCTTTCTTCTTCTTTCTTTCCCTTATTTCTTCTTTCTTTCCCTTATTTGATCATTCTTAATGCAATATCTTTCTCCTCTGTCCTACAGAAATATTACAATGTTACACATACAAACATACTACAAGGTATTCTACCTGGAATATGTGCTTGCATGTATTTGATAGGGTAGCAAAATGTGTTTCCAGATGATGAAGGACTGAGCTGCAGCAAATGTTGGCCAAATTTAAACTCTTTGGATTAAAAATCCTGTTTTTTTTGCAGGAGCCCTCAGCAGTAGCCCACTTGATGAGCCAATGTGGTAGTGTGACTAAAAGCAAAGAGGAGGCCTTGTATTCTTCTCAGTGTCAGATTAAATGGAACCTAAAATAAGTTTTCCTGATGGACTTTGGAGGCAAATAAATGACCCAAGAAAAAAAAAGGTACTCACCAGCTCCCCGAAATGCTTCATGGCATACTCCAGCACACCTGATGCTGCTTCTGGCTGCTGCAGTTTATTGTTAATGCTGCAAGAAGTGAAAAACATAAGACAAACTTTTAGACACTTTTAAACACAAAACTTGAAAAAGAAAATAACATACAGGTAGTAGTGTTTGTAAAAGACTGGCAAATGGAAGTTTGGGAGGATTGGAAGCAGTTTGGGAGCTTCACCATACATACTGCATATACCTAAAATAGCCAAATTACAGTATAATTACAATGTAAGATGTGTTGACAAATTTGCATATCCTCCTCAGGATTAAACAAAGGTGGGCAATTAATCACGTGTTGATAGTAGATAGTGTCAACCTTTTCTGGAGAGACAAATTGACATCTTGAATGTGTTGACACAGCCAAAAACAACACTGATTCCAAGAAAAATTACTTATTTCTTTTTTTGTCTCCCCAACTTGTTATGTAATTCCCATTGCAGGGAAATGTGTGTTTCTGCTAAGTCCACTGGTGACCTTGGAAGGGTGTTTTCTTTCCTTCTTAGTCCTAGCCTTCTCCATGCAGGCGCCAACCAACAACCAAACCTTTATTCAGATTAAATCAGCCATTGTGGCAATTACCGCAAGTCGCTGCAGTGGTTTGGGAATGTTGGCCCATTTGCAAAAGCGTGTGAACGTCTTTGTATTCTCTTATGGCAGGGTTTTTCAGCCTTCCTTAGTCTGATAGACTAATCAGCTGATTGGCCACAATGCTTTACTTCATTTCTCCAAAGGTTGATGCTGTTTCAACTTTTGTTGAAAAGCTGAAACAGCATCCCCACAAAATTCATGCAGTTGACGCTGCCACAGCTAAACAGACACAAGCATTAGGATTAATGGTAGAACTTTGCAGCAACGCCTAATTTCTTCTGAATGAGACTGTAGGGGTCAGCGGTGCAGAGTCAAAGAGTTGTGTTCCTTAATTGGCTTCCCACTCGCAAACACTGCAAGATTAGTAGAACGCAGGATTAAGCCAGCAGAACTACTACACTCCACTGAACACTGTTTTTATTGTGGTGAATGAGAATTGTGTCCACTTGCTATCCCTCATTTACCTAACAATCCAAATAAGTCAACTAAAAAAACACGCCTCAATGAATTTTGGCAACATAAAATAGAATGGATGTTTCCATTCTCAGAAAGGTATTTATTGTGAAAAGTGAATTCATCTTTTGAACAGATACCACGTCATCTGTCAAACAAGCGTGACAAATGTCAAGACACCCCAATTCCCACTTGTACACCCTCCAGTCACCCGCACCGAAACCACATCTGGAAACACTGTGATGAAACCGCAAGACTATTATATTTCCTCAACTGCAAAACCTGTGCACAGCCCCCGCCAATACATCTGTAAAATGTAGTGTTTGAAGAGTGCTGGTATGCAGTGGAGTTCCTGAGGACAGCAGGCGAAGGCTGATGACGGATACGTTAGCATATATGTCAGAAACCTGGTTTGACGCAGGGTAAAGGCCAAAAAATGTGATGAAAATACTCAGCAAGGGGTCATGCCAAAGCTGAGGGAGCTGCTGGTGCGGATCTGCATGATGACAGGTAAAATAACAAGTAATCACAACAGGAGCTATCTTGTACATTGTTCCAATTACTATCCCAAGAAAGACCTAATACAACTAAAGATTTATCAATCCCTTCAATCCCACTTATTCTCGACAAATTTCTTTTCTTATTCAGAGTACTCAAACACTGATACCAGTAATAGCATTGCTGTTTTCACTTAAAAAAAATTAAATAATTGTGGAACTACTTGGGATTAATTATCTTTGTATAACACAACATTTCAAATCCAAGTCAATACATTTCATGAAGAAAACATTTTTGGGACAACAAAATTGCACATCTGGAACCAGATATGAATCCAGCGTGCATCCAATTAACGCCTATATACAGCAAGAACAATTTTAGTCATATGGTAAGTTAATCATATACGTGTGCTCAAGGAATGCTGTGTCACATTAGTGAACCTATTCATCCATTAACTACAATGATTCATCTTTTAGCTAGAGGGTTGTGAACAGGTCACCAGTCAATCACAGGCCTCACAGATAGGAGACGGGCAAATATTTGGGCCCACATTCACACCTACAGGTACCTTGGCATGGCCAACCACCCTAACTTGCTTTAGAATGTGGGAGGGAACCAGAGCACCCAGAGAAATCCAAGTGAAGACAGAGGTTTGAACCCGGGGGCCTTTTAAGTGACAGAGTTACACCACCACTGTTCCACCCCATGAAATATTGTAACTACAAAAGTTAATGGCCAATAAAAAATAACAGTTGGGCTGAAATGAGGAAGAGCTCCCTGAAGGAAACAGTACAGTTACATATAAGATCAATCTCAAACTAAAGTAAACACTAGCGCAGGATATCCTTTGCTCTTGCGTGACAATGAATATTGTCCTTTCACACACACGAGCATTTGAAGTGATTTTTCAAAAGAAGCTCAAAAGAAGCTGGTGTAAACAGAAGAGTGGGGTGCAAGTCTTAACGACCTGAAGGAAATCAAACTTGACAGAATGTGATTGCATAACACAAGAAAGTGAGCTCACTTTAGTAAATAAGCATTTGTCTGTGTCTCTCATGGGGCTTGACAGAGCGCCATGCATCGTTGCAGTAACCAATTAAATAACTATCCAACAATCTTCAGTAAGCACAGCAACCACCCAGTGTTCTTACTAACGCTTATGATATCACCCGGGTATGTTGTGTACACTTTGTCATTTAATAGTACTTACAATTTATCACTTGTCAAATTATCAGCTCTCAAACACGAAATGAACAAAGAACTGCAAGGACTCCATGTCCCACCACACAAAAGCTGCCAAGGCAAGGTATGCTAAAGCTGCCTTGATGTGGTTTCATCTCAGGAGACAATTAGAATAAGGGCTTTCTTGTCTGCGGACACTGGAGATTTCATTGTCCCTCAGCAGTAGCCATCTGGCCGCCAGCTCCAAGCACACAGTCTAAACACATCCAGATGATAAGGCTCACATAGTGTTCTCCTCAAGCAGAAACTCCAACAAACTATTATCAAGCAGAAAAGGTCCTAAAACCCCTGTAAAACCACTGTCGAGCAGGGCCACAAGTATCACTTCCCAGCTGGAACTTCTCTCTGTTTTGCTCCTGTGAGACACAGACAAGTCACTGAAAGGAGCTTGAGCTTAAATTATATCATCTGTAAAACTGTCAAGATGTGTTATATCTTGCAACGAAATTTTAAAAATGTGCTGAGTACCCTGAATTTGATTTTTTCAGGTTTAATTCCAAACCCTGAATGAGGTTAGCATCCGACTCTTTTTAACAAAAGTCCAGAAGGAATGATTCCTGATGCGACTTTTTAAATGCACAAGGACAATCTATAGACACTGTCATGTAAACTAAACCAAACAACTTGAGGGTGTTTAATTTATCTTACAGGACAAATGCGGACCCATGCCCACTTTTTGGCCATATTCTCAGAGAAATTCAGAACAGCTTTTCCCACACATTCATTTATTTATGGCGGCCTACCACAATACGAACATTGTTTGCCACAAATAGTTTTTCTATTTACGGAATTGCGTGTACTGTTCAATCACTCAGACAGCGCAGCACTGAGTAATATTACATTAAATACGTCGACACAGTGGATGGCAATGTGGCTTTTAGTTTATCAGTAAAACCAATGAAGAAGAGGAGCTTCCTGTTGCTGCTAAATTAAAGAGAGTTGGAATAAAAAACGAAGTTAATGCGCGTGCGTGTGCTGAAGTTGGTAGCAGCAGCTCAACATGAGCGAAACCGTTAATCCATTGGAATCTTTTTGGTCAGTTAGCTGTTGTCAATACTTACTGCGTATGTTAGTGGTTTA
This sequence comes from Naso thynnoides, assembly GCA_029783665.1. Taxonomy (NCBI): domain Eukaryota; kingdom Metazoa; phylum Chordata; class Actinopteri; order Acanthuriformes; family Acanthuridae; genus Naso; species Naso thynnoides. Next base: position 5,885,029 of record JAQLOL010000002.1, read on the forward strand.
GCATTACAGTTAATTTTGTACTTTGACGCTTAATGTTTGCTCCTTCATCCAGATGAGTAATGGAAAGTATTTTGTTTTGCAAACACATCTGACACTAACCTGGTTCAACCCATCCTGATTACATGATTTTTCTTTATTGATTACAAAAAAATAAAAAATTGTTACCATCCGTAATGACAACAAGCATTATGTTAGAGTAGTTACAGACAGTGAGGCTCAAAAACCAGTAAAAAGCTGATCGAGTAAATATAAAGCCTATTTTTTCATCATGTTACATCTAGACCGCAGCCCCCCCGAACAACCTCCACCACAATTCCATTCTGAATCTGTGGGAAACATATAGCTTTCTTTAGGACTCGGAATTTTTATTGTCTCATTCATTACAAAAACAGAAATGGTGACTGAGTCTTTCACTCAGGGGCCAAGGTAGACACATGCTTAAAATTTTCAGCACAGGAAGAAACAAATCACTTTTTACTCGCGTATCTCTGAAGGTTAAGACAAATAGGCTATCGGACAAAAAACTCCAGACCAGCATGTATACATTTGATTTTGATTAATATAACAAGTTAACCCATAAAATATGCTGCGTCAGCACTGAGAGGAAGTCGATTTTTTAAATACTCATCTCCAGAAGGAAAATTTCACTTCTCAATGATATAATCCAAAATGCCTCTCTCAACTATTTTAAAGTGGCTTGGCTTTTCATTGAAGAGAGAACATCATCCCAGTGGAAACAGCAGCTATTTCCTTCCACTGAAGATATTATGTACGTGAGGAGGAAAATTCAAGCCTCACCACTGGACCTACTTTAATTTAATTAGGAAGATACCCACTTGATTATAAGCAATTTTTGGTCTGTTTGCTTGTCAAGTGCTGACTCCGTTGCTTTAAATTTGAACACAATAACTTTTTAAAAAAATGGAACTGATTACTTTAACACAAACAAAGCTACTGATTTGATTCTTTTGTTTAATAAGCACAGTTGTAATAGTTTGGAAAGTTCTTAAAATAATCTTTATATTTGCGAATGTTATCAATAGGCCTACGACACATATACTGATTAAACACTCAAAACAGGTGTATTTACTCTTATCCTGCAGGTCTCTCAGTTGAGTGCCATTTACAACACGCCAACTGAATGATATTGCATTGCCAAAATATGCACCAAAAAATCTAGAAAATGGTTCAATTCAATTATGTATGAGAGTTTAAACATCAATGACGAGACAGGATTTCTGGTTCATGATTTGATTTGGTTAATGGTTGCTGGAGGCATTAATATGGAATTAGTACTAAACATGTGACTGCAGGTAGTCTGACTGTTTAGCTGGTCCATTACAGTGGCAGATCTTTGACACCACAGGAGAGGTGGGAAAGTGACACTAGCTGTCTGCAATCCCTTCGACCATTGCCCCGAATTAACTGTTAATTTGTTGGGCAGCCAAAATGCAATTAACAATATTCACAGACAGAATAAACTTAATTATTTAGCACCTAGGAGGAGGTTTCTTTTATAAATTTAATAAGCCTTCATCTGACAGATTACAGATGAGAAATGGGTGGAGATGAAACTTTGTTGATAACATTCGCCACAATGCTTTACAAACAAACACTTCCCAAGACAATGGGGAGTGAGGTGGACAATTTAAGAAATAAAAAGAAAATAAACATTCAATCAAAGATGACCTCATGTTTACGAGACAATGCGTCAAGCAGTAGGGTTCGCCATGAATATCTTGAATGGATATCTTGTTATACAGAAGAATTATATTGTTCAAGCTAACAGGTGGTACAGTGTGAAAACGTAACTCTAACATCCTTAACACATAAAATCACGTGACACCAGCAATTCTGAACTGATTAGGCCTTACAATGAATAACAGCAACCCTTGAAAGTATTGAAATATGGTTTACCAAAAAAGTAAAATAATACTAACCTGGCCCTTGTAATCACTTTCTTTTCTTTTCTCTTTTGGAGAAATGATCAGTTCCAAATTATCTTCACTCTTTTCTTGCATCACAAAGACCAACGTAGCATAAACCTTCCATGTTTTCATTCTCTTTACCAAAAAGTTGCATCAACAAGTTCATTCGTTCATAGGCAAATTAGAAATTAACTAATATTAATAAGTACAAAAATGTACACTTTTATAGCAGCATGAGTTTTGATACTGATAATGATACTGTACCACTGACTATTCAAATGCAGATCAGATGATGAAAGAAGGCAGCCCAAGGCATCTCTTTAACCTTTTCACACACAGAGACTTTACATAAGGCCTTACAATGAATTCAAATGCTTGAAGAACACAAGACAAAAGAATATTAGACAAAATAACAAATGTTAGAGCATCCCAATATCCAACAAAGGTACACAATTACTGTGCATGATACTGATATCTTACAAGTATCCCCTTGCTTTAAAGTGACTACAAAGAACTTCAAAGTATTTATGAAACAGTCTCATGATTCCTCTGATGATAATAAATTTCCCCTAACAACAAACGAGACCCTAAGGGAAAAAACTCCTATTTTTATACAGCTAATGATCGGGTCCCAATCCCAGCAAACTTCAGCGAAACAATTTTTTTTTCTAAAGTTGTGTTGTTCTGTGCAATGACAATAAAGTAATTATATTCCATGCCTACAGCTGTTAGTTTGCACCTTAGCATTTCATGTTAATGCAAATGGCTGTGTTCAGAAAATGGAACTAATGGGTCTCTGGGAACATTACTGCCATACAACTGGCTTATAACTTATTTCTCAGTCATATATAAATACATTACCTCATCACGAACCATCCTGCAGTCTCTCTTTCACTGCCTTCCAAAACAAAAGCACATGTTGCCGGTGTTATACCGAGTTCTGCCTGCCCAGCAAGTGCTACCAAAGATATTTACGACCGTAGGTGCATGGGTCACTACCGCTTTTGTCAAAAGGGGCTGCTAGAATAAACAAAACCTGAAAGTTCCTTGTCATCACTTTAAGGTCTTCAAATGAAAAGACATGACTTTAAAGCCAACCAACTAAAAAAATCTATTTTTAAGTCCAAGAGATAGAGTGCTTTGAGAAATGCTGTGACATAGCCAACAGTAAATCCCTCTTTCAGATAACTCCCTAACAAACAATACCGTATCTGAACAGTGTCAGTCAACACTATCTAAAATGAAAACCCAAACCTTAACCTTGTGCGACATAAACACAATGTATATCTTCAATCCTGACATGCACACGTCATCCAGTAATGAACAGCATGTTGTCATTATGAAATACAGATCTTGGCCTCTGTGTGTCTTAAGAGAAGCAAGCATCACATGCATCACTGCATGAGTCTGTGGGGGCAGAGGAAGTATTAGCTCAGTGACTCGCTTCGTTCCAGATTGTCCTGGGAAGAGTGTGGCTAAAGGAAGGTCTCATTTTCTTATCAACTAATCATAAAGCTCAGCACTGTGGAACTGTAAACAGGTACAGAGTAAATAAACATTCTTAACATACTGCAAATGATGCTAAATGAACAAAATGGAACCAGCGAAAATGGAATATTTAAAGAAAAAAGGTCGATTCACTCGATTGCATAATTTTACACAACATTTTTTGTGTTCTGCTTTTTCCTGAAGTAAGTGAGGCGTGTGAAGAGACATCAGCCAGAAAAACCATTCCAACTCTGTCCTCACCACACTACACCACATTTGGACACCACGGCAGAATGTGTCTCTTGGGTCCCTCACCTTCAGGTCAAGAGGCTAACAGAACAAAGCGTCTCCGGTGGGGGGTGGGGTGTGGTGGAAGGAAAAAAAAACATCATTTAAGTCACCTCATTGGAACGCTGCTGTTGCTATGAGGACAAAGAGATCAGTGTACAACGATTTAACTTGGGCTTAAACTGGCTACTAGTGCACTGTGTTTTTAGTAAAAAATATCCAATAAATCATGAAAATGAAAGATGTAGGTTCTTTTACACATTTATTTTGCTTTGTTCAAGTGAAACTGATTTGTGCTATAATACATTTTTCCCTGTGAACAACGGAATGAATCAGTGGGAGCACATAATCATCATCATCAATCACTTAAGCAACAGGATTACACCACTGTCAGAAAGCAGCAAAACACCAAATACTGGTCGAAAAGGCAAAAGCATTTATATTAGTAGTATTCATGCTCGCATGGTATCAGATTCATTAAGGGAGCCATCCAATTAAAGCTAATGCAAATTCATGATAAAGATAAAGTGACAGTTTTTTCTGTTTTTACTCATACTTATTATTGGTAAAAACTACCTAAATGCCTCAGATCACTCTCATTACCACAAAGCCTCACACACTTAATGGTTAGCAAAAATAATGAAATCCCTTAGTGGCACAAGTGGTTTTTGTTTTCTGTCCCCTGACGCAACTGTTTTTTACAATCCACTGTCACGAAATATCTCTCTGAAGCAGTGCCACATGGCTAACAGTGCTCACACAAAGAAGAGGGGACTGTTTAAGAGGGATACTGGCTAATCCACCGTCTTCTGCTCCAGTACTGTTTATCTCAGTTGCTGGTTTATAAGGTGGTGAGCAGACGGCCTCTGCTTGGCTCGCATCCACTGTGTGACAACAGACACCACCTGGCAGCTATCACTAGCTCCAGCCACGAGACCTCTGGGACTGTCAGGCCAGGAAGGCTACCACTTTCGGAGTTGGGAGATGCCCCGCTGCATACTGTCGTCTTCATTACAAAAATATGGAACATATTATTTTGTCTCTATGCGTGACCAGCTTTAACTGAGTTGCAGATCAATCGCTATTGTAATGAAATTCAAATCCATGGTAACTTGGCTGTTGGACGGCCGTGTCTAAAATCTAAAAATCTTCATTCCATTATTTTTTAAGTGCTTGTTGGTATTTTCAGGTATTGATAACTGTGCTAAAGCGTAAGGAAGTATCTTATCTTGTTTGGTTTGTCCTGAATCAAATGATAAAATGATACACTGTTGCATTTTCCCTAAGGATCATTTTTGTTCACACTGCAATACTGTAAGGCAGGCCAAAGCACACACCAACGCAGAGCTGTCCTCATGGCATTACTTCACAGCCTTCTTTTCCTTCTGCGTAGGTAAAAAAAAATGCTATGTGGAGTGGTCGCACTTTGCAAGTCCAAGAGGCTACCAATCGTTGGCAAGTTGACCAAACCAAAAAATGTGAAGTGGGTTGATACTGTACAAAGCCTTTTTCTGTGATGCCAGTTGACAGAAGACCCGAAGCCGACAGGTAGAAGGCAGTTTGTTTTTTACTGTAAGTACAAGCAGGACAAAATTCTTCGAACTAAACCAGTAGTAAGCACTAAACCTCAATAAGCACCAGTTCCTCTGCCGACTTTGATCTGAATGTAAATGGTGGGTTGTATATCATTATTTTTCATGCTGATATGCTGATGAGCTATTACTACTGGAGGGTGAAGGAGCTAACCAGTTATTTGTTCCAGTTGCTGAGTTGCTTGCATTTTCACGGCAAACCAACTGCTCCAGAGTTCAACTGGCAGCGAGCCGAGACCACCCCTTCTAGGCGATCTCGGCTCGCTTGTTTTGTTCCGCATTAAAGTGTGATTGCCGTGTTTGCATCTCCCAAAATGAACTGGGCCAAGGGGAGAAACGTTCTCTGTTTCGGAACAACTTCTTTAAACAATCCAGGTGTGAAAGCACTCTTAGGAGTGCAGTGCTGCAGACGAAAAACGATCGGATCACAATGTAATCCAGCAAACACTGCTTTCTTATAATAAAAAACCAAAATGGTACTTTACTGTATTCTTTTTTTTTTTTTTTACTTTAAATTGAATAACTGATTCACAGTGCATCTGTTGCTACTTTGAGGGCTTTGTAATTCTAGTGTATACTCAAAATTGATACGGTACAAGGCCATGCAGTAAATAATGAGAACTGTTATAGGAACATCTCTTGACAATTACAATAGCTGTCTAACAGTGAATATCAACAATGTTTTACATATCTTCTGGCTCATTAGATGCCAAAGATCTGCATAACATTGCTTCAACCTTCAAAATCTAATCAAAACCACATCTGAACTACGATAATCCAAGATTACATAAAAGGAAGAGTAACCTTAACCTTAATGTTTTATTAATGCAAACACATGATACCAAAAGGATTCATGATATGCTGAGTAAGAGCACCTCAGGAAAATACAATGCCTTTGAATAAGCCAAAATGGCAACAAAACTTGTACAATTTAAACAGATGATCTTCTGCGTTAACAGAGCTGACAGGTGGAAGAGGTTACTGTTAATAATGATTATGTAATTCAAAGTTTTGAGATAGAAGCTCTGGAATCCACTGGCTTCTGCTTATACCTCCTGCTTTTCTGTAATTGAACCCATGAGGGCTCGGCTGACAGCTTGGCCCCAGTGGTCATTGTTTGATTACAAAACGTTTTTCCAGTATATTTAGGGACGCAAAAGCTGCAATTAGCAGAGTGGGGTATCCAACGCTTTAAAGGCAAAGGAAAACATCTGTTCATTGAAATGTGTGGGCTTCCCGGGGAAGTTGGATTAAAAAAAAAAAAGGGGGGGGGGGGGACTTTGGTTCAAGCTTTGTGAATACCTCTTATGTTCAGAGGAACCATGCATTCTTCACACAGAGCCTAGTGAGATGTGGTTAGAGGATAAACAGTGTTAAAAGAAGTTGTTTTGAGGGGGAAAACAGTATGATCATAAACATAAAACCGCATCCAGCTGGAATTTGGTGTACTAGCACTGAATGACAGAGTCCAGGGGCAGAGGAAAGTGATGCCGCTGGGATGCATTGCTGGAGCATGAGACGTGACTCACAGAGCAGTTAGGGCAATGACAAAATCCAGGAAGACAAATTATTCACATTTTCCAAAAGAGACTGACGCACATCAATGACTTAGGCTAAGGTCAAGATTTACAGGGAGGTCAACAGGCAACAGGCATTATCAAACATTACATTACTTAATGGAAATGGGTACAATTGGCATTATTCCCCAGGTTAAATGACTGCAACAGTTACAGGTATTTATCAGCTCCATCCCCAGTTGACAGTGATATAAACATGACAGCTGGGTGAACTTTGCCCCTTTTTCCAGCCCTAACTACAATGTAGGTTGAGTTCAACATTGATAGCTTTTTACAATCTGTGACCACGAACAACATCAATTTCGTTCTTGGTATAAATGTGACAGCAAGGACAAAGAACTTCTCCTGATTCAAGGGGAAGAGGAACTAAGGAGACAGGTAACTATTATTGCGAAAGATGCTGCAATGTAAAACTAAATGTTCCATCCATGTCCATTTAAGCAGCGCTTGAAACATTTTTCAGGTTGCCTGGAGTTTGACAAAAGAAATCAAGTAAGAGAAATAAAAATTAATTTCACTGCATTGTCATTAGCCTCTAAGCTGCTTTCTATTGTTTCCTGTTTTCCAGCGAGTTCTTGAAAGTGACTAAAGTGACACACAGGAAAGAAAGACAGGAGCACGTTTGTCTACTGGCAATAAAAAGCAATCAGTCATCTATTTTATAGGAGTTTACCGACAATTAAAAACTCACATTTGTGTTTATTTTAATGTTAAAATGAAAGTAGAAACATCTCCCTACTGTAAAAATATTATTTAGACAAGAGTTCAGGTAAAAATGACAACAACAAAAAAGTAAGGCAGATTCAAGATTCTTTTGAATGTCAGATCAGTAAACTTTCTATGTTGGCAGCAGAGTTGGTAATTGTTTCATATTCAACATTTCATAGCAAAGCTGTTTCAGTGAATTACCTTTCAGCCATGGTCACACATATGCAAGAGGAGATTATTAACAGATGGTTATGTGGTAACTGAATTACGCTGCAGATCACAATCATTTTATTTGTTTGTTGTTTGATGAGAACACACCACCTAAATATCCGGCTAACCATAACATTACTGAAAATTGCTGTCATTATATTTCGGTAAATGTGGAAAATCAAGAGGACTATGTTTAGGATCAAACTGAAGTTCAGAATTTGTCTTGCAATTAAAACTGCAGCAAACTGAACATGAAAGCATCTGTTGTGTTTGTATAAATGCTACTTAAGGCTCATTACTTACATGTGCATCTTAAAAATCAATCAAATACAGGAAACTAAAAGCACATGTCGACATCAAAAAAGAAAAAAAAAGTGAAATGAGTAAAAGGGAAGTTTCAAAGTGGTGGCCAGGTACAAAAAGTGGCCAGCAATATCCAGGGAGCAAACATGCCCGAGGAAAGAAGCAGCTAACGGGGGTTCAGGTAAAAATGACAACAACAAAAAACAAGGCAGATTTAAGATTCTTTTGAATGTCAGATCAGTAAACTTTCTGCTAATTTTATGTTGGCAGCCGAGTTAGTAATTGTTTCATATTCAACATTTCATAGCAAAGCTATTTCAGTGAATTACCTTTAAGCCATGGTCACACATATGCAAGTACAGGCCAGTCACTGTTGCTTGCCAAGGCAAAATACTTAAGTTTCTGCGCTGATCACTGGTGGTGCAGGACGTGTCTCACGTGGAAAGCATTTCGCTAGGTTGTTGTTCGTGAGAGGTGCAGTTGTGTTGCCAGTTTTGCAGAGTTCAACTTTTAACTGTACCAATGAGGAGAGAACAATTCTGGCATTGAATTTGATGCAGAGGAAAAAGAGGACTTGCTGGCAATAAATGGCAGTGAAAGTTGGCAAACTTAATTTCATGTATGTGTGACCGCAGCCTTACTTGGTTCTTTCTGGATAACACCATCTGAAAGAATTTAAAATGTAATGGAAATGCAAAATTGAACATCCAGGAGATTATGTGGTAACTGAATTATGCTGCAGATAACAATCATTATATTTGTTTGTTGTTTGATGAGAACACACCACCTAAATATCCGGCTAACCATAACATTACTGAAAATTGCTGTCATTATATTTCGGTAAATGTGGAAAATCAAGAAGACTATGTTTAGGATCAAACTGAAGTTGAGAATTTGTCTTGCAATTAAAACTGCAGCAAACTGAACATGAAAGCATCTGTTGTGTTTGTATAAATGCTACTAAAGGCTGAGTACTCACATGTGCATCTTAAAAATCAATCAAATACAGGAAACTAAAAGCACATGTCAACATGAAAAAAAGAAAAAAAAACATGCAATGTGTAAAGGGGAAGTTTCAAAGCTATGACCAGTTGCAAAAAGTGGCCAGCAATATTCAGGGAGCAAAAATGCCCGAGGAAAGAAGCAGCTAACTCATCCAAATATTCTGCCTCAGCACTGTGACACATCAAAGCAACAGCAGACCATTTCATAATTATGTAACATTTTGGAATTTCAGGAAAGACGTACTTTTTTTAAAAGTTCCAGACCGCACTTTCCATTAAACAAAGTTGATGCTGTGCAGAACGATCTAAACTGTTTCCTTATTTGTTTACCTGACCAAGCAAGAAAAAGTGAGGGACATCTGCCAAACATTTGACAGGATGTGCACCAAAAGACTGAGGTTTTGAAAAAGAGGAGGCATCACCTTTGATGCAAGACTTTGTGGTTAGATGGTAGACAAGGGTTTCAAGAGTGTCAAGTTTTATTTTTTTCTCTTCAGTTGTACTATTCCATCTGCCCTATCTGTCCCTCAGCTCACTGCTTTGGGATTCCACGGCTTACATAACTTCATATTGTTTAACAATATTATTAACTGGCTCAGGATTTCCAAGCCAATGCAACCACATTGCCCTGTGCAGTATAGTACAGTATAGTGGTATATATGTATTGACAATAAATTCAAATGCAGGCCATAACACTGATTTGGACAAATATCTGAGAATTATCATGCATCATAAAGTCAGAGGAACTGCAGTCAAAAGGTGAAAGTTTAATGGTCAAATTTTGTGCAGCTGAACCTGAAATTTCACACATCAAAGATGGTCACAAGTTATGTTTTTTCACTTCCAAGTTAAGTCTCAATTCTTTGAGGGGCAAGTCCAAGTAAAATGAGCTTTGCCTAGAGCCCTCCAGAGCATGTATTCCTTCATCACCATCCCTACTACTACCTAGCATACAGTATCAGCACTTATTAGCTGCTTGTTAAACAACCACTTTAAACAGACTACCACAAGGTTAAATGAAATAAAACACATTATACAGTTTTCTTTTATCGTTAATAACAGTATTTTGCCTTGAAACAGTCCAAATATTCTTTAAGAAGGAAGGGCTTGCTTGTCTTTTGCTGTATCATTATAATCGCTAACACTCTCTATGTGTAGCGAAACTAAATTGGACAAACATTTTGTTATTGTTAATGTGCCAAATAAATAAATAAAGATTGATTACAAATTCCAAATCTCAAATCTAAAACAAGTCTAAAGTCACTGTGTAAGTGACTTCTGTGTGACTCGAGTCCTCGAGTCCCAGTCTCTGTCACACGTAAATTTGTAGTTTTCGTTCCAGCAGGAACAGGTAACACATCATGCCTTGCACATGAACAAAACTCATGCCCAAATTACCAAAACATTCTTTATAGCACCACAAGTTGTCAAAAACCCCACAGGGTTTTGTTCTTTTTAAAAATCAAGACATGATTAATGGTTATATTGAACTATTTGGCATTAGCAAACACTTAGACTAGTTAAATAATGTGGTTTACTACATTTAATGTACTTCAAGGAGTGTGGTCGACATGATATATTGTCTTTGAACTTGCTAACGTCTCCATCCCTGCCTCTCCCAGACATTTCATCCCTGACCATATGGAGAAGGAAAACCCATAAAGTTCAAGTAAAAACTGACAGGAATGTCCTGGTTCAGCTATGTCTCAGTTAGGATTTGTTATGCAAAACTCTCTGTTTTCAAACATACTCCATCTCTTTCTTTGCACATAGCTGAATATCATAGAAGTCGTGCATGATCTTTTGTTTCAGTGCCCACCACAAACTCTGCCACCCCTTAAAACCTCGCAAACACCCCTTTGGCCTGATCTTCAAAGACACCTCCTGTACGTTGGCAGGACTGGCAGCCCCTCCGGGTAGCTGGGATGATATGTAAATTCCACAGAATGGAGTTTTACGCCTCTCTGATGTTTGACATTGCAAGGTATTATTTTCACCCCAAGCCAGTGATTGGTATGCTAGAAATTTTAAAAGCAAAGATGACCTAAAAGCAGGGAATTGCAAGCACTGTTATTAGGCCACACAAACACACCCCGTTCAGCAGCAGCTTGTAAATAGTGGTTCAAACCACCACAGAACACCACAAGCACGCAACTTTCACTGGTACAAGAATGATTATTATCCTCAATACACTGACTACAACTACAGCCTTTTTTAATTTCTTGATCAAACTTCCTTGAAATAAAATGTTAAAACCCCCCAAAATGTAATGATCTTCTCTTTTTTTTTCAGCGTTAATAGAGTCACACCAAAAAACAAAAAACAAAAAAAAAAACAATAACAAAAAACAAAAACTGAGCAACTCCTGAGCCCTCCAGCGCCTATGTTGTCTCTGTAAAAATATTTTGCAGCGGTAACAAAAATAAAAACCATTGTCAGTGCCATCTGTAGCAAAAAAAAAGAGAAATATTAGAAGGCAATTCTTTAGTTATTCATTAATGCCACAAGAACATCACTTCACTTTGTTTCTCTGCAGCTCTCTTGTGAGTAAAAGTCAACCAGCTTAGTTACTTACAAAATGTAACTCCCTTTCACATGCACATAGCACATCCACAGTTCTTCACAATAAACACAAATTGCATTTTGGTCTAATTCTATTCTGAAAATTTGACAGGGCCTTTTTACTTTTAATCACACTTTTGAAATTTGACGGTGGAGGGCTCTGTGGAAAACATGCCTGCTTAAGCTTGTGCCAAAAAAAGGTTGCATAAATACAACACTTAACCTACAATTAAGAGTCCTTAAAGGCTTCACACATCCCTTGGCATGTGAAGACCAAACTTACGGAAGAAACAGTAGGCCCCTAGGACATCATAAACTCTGTCTCTAACAGGGTATTTAAGTGTGAAAACAAGAAAGAAAATTACACACAAAAGCTCTATGTCGTAAAACATGGTTTTAAATCTTTTAACAATGTTTCTTTATTGATTGATTATTTTAAATGAAATACATATAATCCTCACATATAGTTACATTTTTTTATTTTTTTTTTACTGTGGCACATAACTGGTAGTGCATCGAGTTCAGACAGTAGCCTATGTTTTGTTTTCTGAGCTCCTTATGTAGCTTTTCCAGGCAAAAGCAAAAAAAGACAAAAAACATTACTGCCCAGAAACCTTCAACACCTGATAAAGAGGAAAAACGTGGGCAAAACTTCGGTGGAACGAGTGAAAGTGAGATGAAGGGAGAGGCGAGGGGGGGGGGGGAGGGGGAGGAGGGATGGGAAAGGTCCTCCACCCTGAAGGTTGGAAAGGGTCAGCATGGTGAGTGGTGTGCACAGGGAGAGAGGGGGAGGACCCACATGCAAAATATTTAAGATGTTCGGGCAGAGGAGGGCTTCACCGAGGAAATAAGACAGAGCCTGAGTGAGCCTTTGGTCACAGAGGAGCTCCAACTTAACTGGTCTGTTTGATACTTCCAGCAAAGAGCCTCTACAGCGACAGACTGCTTTTGAACACCAAAAGCAATCAAAACACCTGAATCTTAGTGAGAGTTGAGAATTTTTTGCATAGAAAATGGCAAAAGTAAATTTGAGCGCGATGGTTTTGGGGGTCACACTGCTCCTTTTAGCAGAGACATGGGCCCAAAACCCCAAGAAGAAATTGGCATCTCCAAAGGCGCTTAAAGCTCAGTGCTGCGATGAGGTGCGTTCTCTGAAGGTTCAGGTGGCCAATCTGACCAGCCTCCTCGAGGAGCTGAGTCACAAGCAGGAGACAGACTTGATGAATGTTGTGAGGCAAATAATGGAGCTGGACAAGCAGAACCGTCAGCAAGAAGCCCGGGTCACAGAGGCAGAGAGCAAGTACTCAGAGATCAACAACCGTGTCGAGATCATGCAGCTGCAAACCCTTCAGTCTGCTACGCAAACTTCATCAGGTGAGCATCAACACTTCAGTGCAGCTGTCATCAGAGTTGGAATTAAATGATGTGTTTTGTGTGCTGTTGGTAGGGGTGAAAATGTCAAAAGAACTATTATTTTTCCAAATTATTTACATTAAACTGTTTTAATGGTCCCGGAGAAAATTGTTAAAATGTTCATGCAAGGTAAAACTGATCCATCAGTGACTCTTGTGTGCATTTGAGCTTCGTGCCTCTTTCTCTCTCCAACCTGTAAAGCAGCTGCTGTCAAATTCACACTCCTGGTGTTAAAATTATTTCCACACATGGACACAGATTTTAGATACAACTGAACTTAAAATGAACTGTTTGTCTACCAACCTTCAAAACCTGTAGCTTGTTTTAAATAAAAAACAGCTGTTTCGCAGAGAAGTCTAAACACATATTTCAAGAGTTTCCTTTCATACAGAAAGAGTACTTTCATTTTTAATTTATGAGATAAAATCTTGTGAATATCAAGCTGAAAAAGAAAAAAAGAAAGAAAGAAAAAAATGGAAAGGCACAATTTTACGGGAATGTAAGTACCTAATTTTCCAAAACAGTCTCCAAATGGGCAAACATCGTACTCGATACATATTTATTTTATGTGTAAAAAAACTATAATCAGCCCTGTCTATTGCTTTAAGGCTCTCAGACAATTTCAGAGAATTGGTTGTCAGGTAGATTACAGTGCACATACTTATAGGAGTTTCCTGCCAGCAGTCGAAAACATTAATTTGGAGCTGTAGGGTCCCATCTGCAGGGCTGTCAATAAAGAGCACCATCAAAGCCAAATCATCTCAGTCATTCATCTCAACTTAAACACACTACTAATCAGGACTGGCTGCCGTAGAGAGGTTAACCAGGCATGACGTAGTTTATTATTTCAATACGTTAACTGTGTGGTCTAACAGGGGCACATTTATGTCACTGGCAAAGGGAACACAGAGGCCTTTTTAAAACTTGAGTAAATTAGAGACGGAGAGCAGAACAGGAAGGGATGCAAAGATTAGAAGAAGTGGAAGGTTTCCATCTCTTTTCCTTTTACAGACTTTTAAAGCATTAGGTTTATTGCTCCACAGTCCTATTAATGGCATCACCATATTGTGACAGGGTTAAAAAAGGGGACTATACAAAAGTCTGAACCATGCTTTGCATATTTCCTTTTGTTTTGATTTATTTTGCTCCTGGTGGGGGTAAAGGTTGTTTTGCATCTGTCCAATCACTCAGATATCTATAAAGTTGCCAAAATGTATGACATTCACATTCTTTAAAACAGCTTATGAAGCTGCATATGGTTTTGGGATAAGGTGAAGAAATTTTTTTTTTTTCCAGATGCCATATATGACTGCGCATCCCTCTACAGCAAGAACTACAGGATCTCCGGCGAGTACAAACTGCCTAAAGATGACTTTCTGGGTACACCTGAGCTGAATGTAAGTTACACTTGAGCATAGCTTGTCTTTACTGTGAACTTTGTGTTAGAGCATGGGGACATCTCCATCTCCTGTCTGCCTTCTATTACATTTCGGTTAATACTTCCAGGTCTTCTGCGATATGGAGACAAATGGAGGTGGTTGGACTCTGATCCAAAGGCGCAAAGTCGGCCTGACATCATTCAATCGTGACTGGAAGCAGTACAAAAGTGGATTTGGATCCATCCGCGGAGACTTCTGGCTAGGCAATGACAACCTCTTCCGACTAACGAGGCAGCCCAGTATGCTCAGGATTGAGATGGAGGTATGTGGTGGAAAAAAACTGTGCTGATGTTATGCTTGGACTGAGAAACTAAAGAGCAAGAATAGTAATCCATGCAAAAAAATATTACATAGCCAAAAATAAGAGGGACACCATGAAAGCCAATATACAACTGGCCCTCCCTTAATCATGTTATATGTGTTTTCCAATGCAGGACTGGGAAGGACAGACACGCTATGCTGAGTATGGCTTTTTCACTGTGAGTAATGAGCTCAACAGCTACAAACTCTTCCTGGCCAACTACAGCGGGAACGCTGGAGACTCCCTCCGGTACCACAACAACACCAACTTCAGCACAATCAACAAGGACAACGATAAATGTGTGGATGACTGTGCTTCCCGGCGCAAAGGTAAATATTGAGAGCAAACCCACTCAGAGCAATCCATATTGTCATTTACAGTAGATGATACAGGTAAGTATTTTGCCTCTACATTAACAGTAAGTCTAACGTTTTTTTTTTTTTCCCCCGCCTCTTTGCAGGTGGTTACTGGTACAACTGCTGCACTGATTCAAACTTGAATGGCATATTTTACCGCTACGGTGAGCACACAAAGAATTCAGATGGGATCACCTGGTACGGCTGGCATGGGTCCAACTACTCCCTCAAGAAAGTGGAGATGAAGGTGCGGCCAGTCGATTTTCGGCCATGAGTGCTTTGGCTGCATGTCCTGGATCAAGATCATCGGCATGAACGCCAAGAGATTTCATTAATACCTGTTCAACAAAATTGTTGCTTTCTCTGGACTGCGAAAGGAATGAAAATTTTGTCTGTGATGGTCTGGTTAAATTTCAGTCGGATGAATGTGTAATGTGTTTGCCGTGTTTGATTGTAAATTGTAGTTAATTTTGTGTATTTATCACTAAGATATTTTATTTTTTAAAAGCTTCTGTAGATTCTCTTCATCACTGTTCCATATTAGAAATTGCATTTTGACTCAATCTCTTAAAAAACTGTAAACTGTATCTTTCAGTTTACACAAGCCATTTATGGGTAAAAGCAAGAATCAGTCCAGATT
>JAQLOL010000002.1:5903901-5957796 GCA_029783665.1 Naso thynnoides
ACGCCTCCAGTTTGGAGAAGCAGCAGGAGTAGCAGTGTGGGAAGTTAACAATGAACTGCTGTGTGTGTTGATGACAGTAAAACACATTTTAGCCACCTAAAAAAGACCTACCTGAAAAAGTCAACATCAGATTAAATGTACGTCATATTTAGAACATTTTTACTGTTTTACTTTGCCATAAAGTCAGCCTTTCAGATGGGAAACTGAGGCAGTTAAATCCATCTATGCTCCCTTCAAAGCCACCAGATTACTTGGACAAAACAGTTATTTTACCCCCCAGAATGTGGGTGTTGCTGTTACACCACTGCCTCTGCTGGTTAGTTTGTTTGTGTTATTATGTGGCATCTGTATTTTAAAAGGTTAGTTCTTAGTTCATACTTACTGAAGCCACACAACAACAAAAACAAAAACAAACTAACACATTGAGGCAACAGTAGACCAGCAACTCCTGTATTCTGGGAGGTAAAATTACAGCTTTTGTCAAAGGAGTCTGGTGGGTTTGGAGCCAGTGATAAATGGCTTCAATTTTCCTTCAAAGAGACTGTCTGATGGAGGGGTAAGGACCTTCTTTAGGTGGCTCAGATGTGTTTTGCTGCTGTCCCCATCACAGCAGTTTATTGTTCAGCTTCCTACACTGATACTACTGCTGCTTCTCCAGACTGGGTTGATCACATCGACTTTAGGTAATACACTGAGTATTGATTAGTGCCTCATACAAACCTACCTCAAAAATACAGAATATTCCTTTAGGAATTACTTCAACTGCAATAACTGTGAATCACAGAGGCATCTGTCAGATCTAGTTTTTGTGACGAGAATAAATCTACACACCAGCAGGAAGAGAAAAAAAGAAATATGCAACTGTCTTACCTCACACTGACACTGAATTATGTTACAATCTCAAAGTTACAGAGAAATTATTTGCCATGAGGAAGTCCAAAATATCAAGAATATGTGAAGTTGCACATTCCACTGAGTCCAATAGAACACTCAAAAAAACTGTTATTTGTTCGACCAAAGAAGAAATCATATAAACCACAATAAGTTTTGGAGACAGTCAATTCTTATTTGCCCTGTTCATGTAAAAAAGAAATGTGTGCTTGCTGTTTTCCAGTCAAATACTGTGATGAACAGAGTTGGGTAGGGATGTTTCTTAATAATTAAAGTAATGTTTCTGAGTTTTTCAGAACTCCTACCTGATGAGAGACTCAAGGATGAGAGGAGAAGGACCTTTCTGAAACTCCAGCTCTTTGTAATGCAAAGCCTTGGCGTAGGCACGACACTTGGCAGCTCTCTCACCAAGCAGCACAATGCCATTATCATCTCTGAGGGGCAGAGGGCCCTGGAGAAGAAAACAAACAGTGCGAAAATAGAAGTTCTTTACTAAATATTGACAATGAAACTTGAAAAAACTCGTGTCCATCTCCTCTGCTAGCCTATGTCTGCATTTAAACTTTGCACCATTAAAACAACTTATTATTCTGCTAAGTCTTACTAGCTGCGGTGTAAGATTTGGACATCATTCTATAGTGACACAGCATAACCATTATCTTTTGCTGCCGTTTAGGCCGCATAACAGGTAACTGATGTGATTTTCTGAACTGCCTGTTTGGTTGTGCAAATACTACAAACATTATTTTCACATTACTAATGGTTATTTGTTAAAACTCTCACTGTGTCAACATTTTGTGGGAGCACCAAGTCATTACTGCAATACAGTCACAACAACATTGAGGCATTTGGTCAAAAATATTTGATATTTGCTTTTTCCTAATGCTCAGCACTACTTGCAAATGTACATTTAACTCACTTCGTAGAAGATACTGAGATACATAACACATGTTGCTTTTATGAGTTTTGACTGCAGCCTCACAGCAGGAGGGAACTCTTCTGAAATGCTATATCATGACCCGACCATGCCGGTCTCTGCCCTCAATGTAAGAATATCTCCGCTAATTAGGCCAAGATGTGTGTTCAAACAGAAGACTAGAGAGAAAGTGTCCTCTTCAAGCCTTTCTCTATTAACCGTTTAGTAATCTTGCAACACCTGTAAAAAAAAAACATTGCTGTGGTTTTAAGTGTTAGCTGCTAGGATCCTGTTCATTTATCCACAGGAAAGGAGTCAGGATGTCACATTCTAATTCTCTCATTGTAACTTTTAATTAACTGCTAAGAGCTATCATATATTATAGCTTGGCTGACTTTAAACCTTCAAAAAAATAAATTAATAAATAAACAACAAATCCAACGACAAATTTTACTGTACCGATATAGGTTTGCAAGCACTGTAATAAAACATGATGTGGACATTGTATCTCAGTGATTCTGCAGTTAAAGTAGCTGCTGAAGTTTAATGCTAACCTTGTCACTGTGCTCCATGAACTCTGCCAAGTTGAGCAGAGTCTGTGTGACCTCAGCGATGTCCTGGGAGGTGAGTGCTAACTCAATGCTGCGGATAAGCTCATCCTGTTGGTCCTCACTCAGCTCAGACCAACAGGACAGGAAGGCAGCATTGAACAGGTCTCTGTGGACCACAGAAACATGCACTTACACACTTAAACAAGAGTGTGAAACAACATTAGAATCTAAATATTTTGTACAAGCAGGCCTCCCCTAAATTTGACAGACCAACAACCATGATGTCAAAGATTAGCCCTGCAACCTATGGCTGTATTCAGACCAAATCAGTTGATTTGGCAAAAACGCAGGTTTTCTTATTTATTTGAATGAGCCAGCTGTGGTACGCTGCAGCAGCCAGTCACGTAAAGCGGCTGTCTTCCAGCGAACGACCCCGTCCCGTGGATTAGGGAGGGAGTAAAGGACACAACTTACATCACAAAATGGATCCTGCTTTGATAACTAAATGACACTAACACCACTGGACAACCCTGCGGTGTTTTGGCAGACCAACCTGATTTAGTCTGAATACTGCCTGCTAAAGCTTGGGCTTCTCAGCTTTTGTCCCCCTCCTTTTGCATCCAACAGCAGAGGAAGTTGCATTCCCTGTGTCTTGTGCATGTGCTACACCCCTTTCATACACCTGACTCAAAGTGTGCATGTATTTGACCAGTTGTTTGGCTTTTTAACTCATCTGGACAGGGGCAAAGCTCTTTCTTTACAACTACAGTTTTTTTTACTGGAAAGTGGAGGTTATCTTCCAGAGTTAGAGGAGTAACTGAGAAGCTGAGCTCAGCGCAGAGCGGCTGTGGAATTGAGGAATGATCGTGTTAACAAATATATATATGCGCAAGCAGGACTGTACAGCCACTACCACAGGTTATCTGCCTTAGTCAAGACATATATTTTGCTGTTACAGTTATCTGAATTTCACTTAATTATTTCTGGAAACAAGTAGCTAATGCAACCAGCACTGCACTGCTGGTAACTTAGTGGCTCCACAAGGTAATACGGAGAACTGCATAAATTTTTAGCTGTAGCCATTTATCATTGATGTGAAGCATTAAAGAACAGAGACAAGAAAAAACTGACAGAGGAATTTAGGGAGGATGAACTGAGTGAGGCAGACATGACAGAAGTGGTGTACCTGGCGAGAGGGATGTAGGTTTGGGCCAGTGACCAGCAGGATCGCAGGGCTGGGGAGGACGACTCCTTAAGCAGGACAACACTCAAGCGTCTCAGCCATTCCAGCCAGTCATCTTTGGACACCTTCCTGGCAGCACCCCAAGCCTGTGAAAAGAAAGAAATCATGCATCTCAGCAGTCACTGGGAACTACGTGGGAGCAACACAGTTCCTCCAGACCCTGAGTGTTAGAGGTAATGTGTGTGGAATAATCTGACTGAGACACACACATAAAAGTTTTACTACATCACGTATTTCATCAGATACATCAAAGAATGGAATAGCATTGGTTCATTTAATGTTTGATGACTGTGTTGTAGAGCACTGTGTAATAACACAGTCAGTGCCATGGTTCACATCATTTTCACACTCATCAAACCCTTGTGCCCTGCGTGGAACCATCTGCATTCATTGTGTTTCTCCTCTTTTTTTGTTTGTTTGTTTCATGTTTGTGATTTATTACCTGCCTGTTGGTCCCTATGTCAACACCACAAGTAAACTAAGGGTTGTACAGAGGACAGTTTACTATACACAACCAAATATCTACAGTCTACGATTCTATGATGAAACAAACACCAGACTTGTGCGTGTGTGTGTGATTTCTGACATTTGTGTATTAAATCTTTGAAATCGGCATTACAATGTGTCAAAGAATTATTTTTCCCGTGATCCCCACCTTATGTGTTAAACCTTTTACAACGCAAGTATAAAACAGGAAACTTTTTTTTTTAAAGTAGTGGTTAGTTATTTGTTCTGACCTTCTGAAGTGCAGTGGTGCTGACATGAAGCTTCTTCATAGGCCCCGCCTCCACTGGCCCACTGACAAGTGCATCACCTTGGTTACCACGTAACTGGCGATGTTGGAAGATTAGAGGGTCCTCTTCTTCTTCTGCCAGGGTATAGCCCTATTATAGCCACAAACACACACACACAGCCCACACACACACAGCCCACACACAGACAAACTGTCGAATTAGGCCTCAAAAAAGTGTATTTCCTTCCTGAGGGATAACTGTTGATAAACAGAGCATGGTAATGACATGCTTACGGTGCACTGTACATAAAATAGTTTTGTTTATTGATGATTATGTCATTTATTGACCATGAGCAGTTACTCCGTGTCATGAACGTTTATGTCCATGTTTTGGGCCCACCTGGACAAGATGCAGAAAACAATTAACATATACGGTCAAGAATTTAGGAGACTACAAGCTGGAAAAGTGCATATGATCAATTTGTTTAACACAACACTGACTCAAAAAAATTGGGACGCCTTGTAAAATGTTAATTTAAATGAAAAAAGAAAGCAATCATTAGCACATTTTTGTGGTCCATAGTTTTGGAAGGTCTTTTTGAACCCCTGTAGTAGTAACCTTTATAAAATCACGTGTTTTTGAAGTAGTTAATCCCATCATTCACGTGAACAACAGAGTCTTTAAAGGATTCCCCTTTCATACCAAATCATGATACTTCCACCTGTTAATGAACCTCTTTACCTGTGGAATGTTCCAAACAGATGGTTTTTGAGTATTCAAACCTTTTACCTGAATATCCTGAATATATGGGAGGGGTCTTACCTTAACGATGCGACATATGAGTATGTCATAACGTTGGTGGTTGATCCTGTGCTTCAGCATCACTTTGTTAACCATAGGGATGAAGATCTGGTACTGAAAAAACAAGGAAAGGACGGAGAGTAAATAAAAAGGTCTATGGGTGTTTTATGTGTTTAGTCTGCTACTCTTTCCCCTTTGCCATAAGCCCAATAATTCAGTATCCTGCACTTGTATCTAACCACAATGGGTCTTAGATCAAAAGCTTCCCCTCCACATTTGCTGCCAGACGTGGCTACACAGGGGCTTGTGGTTTTGATGATAGAGGGGTTTCGGGATAAGGGAGGGAAAGGCTCTGGAGGAGTGAGAGGGGTAAATGTGACCTCATCCACTCTCATAAACACCACCCCCTGCCGCCAAATGGTCAATGACATCAGCAGTCTGGCAGGAAGTAATAAAGACTCGGGGGGTGGAGGTTACCGAAATGCTGTTCATGTGAAGCCTGCAGTTGGGAAGCTGAAAGTAGTCTTCTGGATAATAGCTACATCTAAAGAGAGCCCTGGGGACAGCAATAGCTACCTTCTTGCCCAACTGGAACACTAGCGAGGACAGCGTGTCCATAGAGGTGGAGCGTAGCTCAGGCGTGCTGTCAAGTGTCCGAACAATTGGGTGGATAATGCGTGAAGCGTAGTCAGTGAAGTCCAAGGACTCTGTCAGCCGGTCCAGTGTCTCCAAGGCAACCCTGTGCCACACAGAGGAAAAACAGATTAACACAGAACACTCACTCACACATTTGTGTGACAGAGAGACATGGCCGGCTCCAAATGACTTTAAAACAGCCTGGACGACATGTGAAAAACTTGAAGCATTTGCCAGCTAGATTCTTCTATATCAAAGAAAGTGCACATAAAAATGTTATAAAGAATTCTACCAGTTAAACACTCTGATCTTCTTTGTGGTACTATAGTTATTATAGTTTCATTTTTTCCATTTCTGTGGTGCAACTGTATTAGGAATTAAAACTAGATTTAGGAAAAAATATTACCAAGTTAAATCAATTAAGTCCACCGCGGAAACTTCGGAGAATGGAATTTAAATTTTTACTAGATCCCAAAGTACAAATATAAGGGACAGGTTGGTGTAGTACTGACTTGCGGGCCTGCAGGGGCACATCAGGGGCATCAAACAGTTTGACAATGGGAGGCAGCAGCAAGTGCAGGTAGTCGTCTAGGTTGGCACCAAACAGCTGGATGGCATTGAGCAGCTGCAAAGGAGTGCACACAGTTCTCAGTCACAGTTGCTGCAATGCTTAACATAAAAAGTTCTTTTTAATGAGCTTGTTATGGCTAAATGGTTTTTTCAGTTGTCAGAAATCCCTAAAAAAAGCCTGCAGTGTTTTATTTTAGCAGGGTGCTGGCACACACACTAGCCTTCCAGGGAAATTCTGTGGTTACGTATTTTTTTTGCATGTCACGTCATTGCACACAGCCCATAAAATATGATACAAGGTGAAACTGAGCTAAAAATAAGGTATATTTTAAGTACAGAACTCAGCACAGTAACACACAACACTGACCTGCTGATGTGCCAGCAGTCACAAGGTACAATGTACAGTGACATCCCCCATTTGATTATTGCTGAAGGTCAATACTGTACATTTTAGGTTGTTTTTGTTATTTTTTATGAATAAACAAAGTGCAAAGAATGAAAGAATAAATAAAAACACCAATGAAATGGTCACAGAAAACTACTTCAAGTTGTGAACAATAAGCAACAACAATGCGCTAGTGTATTTAACATTGAGTTTTACCTTAAGGCCCCTACACACTGTGAAACTTATGACTGTGCCAAATTTAAGTTACAATTAGTACACGAAACATGGTGTCATCTTCCCAAACAGTGGTTTTATGTTTGGTATCAAAAACTTTCTGCCCAAGTCCATGTAGCATGGCTGATGCTTCTTCACACATCTTTAAAAAAGCTACACAACACAGGCTGTTGCTTACATTATACATTTCAGTAATATAATCAGGTAAATAGACGTGGATAACACATTGGCATGTGTATAAGCAAGTTGTTTTCAAATAAAATCTTGTATCAGTATGACATGCAATGAAAAGTAAGACAGCTGTTACAGTAGGACTTCCTGACTCATCGCTTAATTGCTGTTTCTAAAGAATCCAGAGGGAGTTTTGCTAAGTTAAAACTATACATAATGTGCTCATGACATAATGCTTTTCATTATCATTGTAGCTATGATGGGAAACAACTTTGAACTTATATTATCATGATGTTTCAGGTGCAACCTTCAATAAGACTCTAAATCAGTGGTTTCATTGTTAGAGAGTACTTCTACCAGACACATCTGTCATCCAGTCAGAGTTACAGAAAATAGAAGGTGGGTATAAGCCTCATATCAGTCGACTGTTTCAGTCAACGTTTTCTCCCCCTTCTGCTGCTACCACGCGACTATTTTGAGAGGGCACCAATTGGTTGACAGAGATACAAACAAGCCAGTGTGTTTTTTTCCCCCTATTCCAAAGTGATAACAGGTTTAGCCAGTCCTTTCTCTAACACTGGCACAAAGTTAACGCACAATGGAGAGAAGTCTGGCTATGCAAGACTTTAACCTGGCATTTACATATCTTCTTGATTTAATTTCTAATGGATAGGTGACCAACATAAATGTGGCAAAGGCACTTCAAAGCTGTCATGACACAACAGTCTGAATATTAAGTTATAAATTCACAAATATATCACTATGCTGACAAGGCTCACTGCACTGTTAGGAGCATTTTGTTTTGTTTTGTTTTGGGAAATAGGGTTTCTGCCGTTTGGTCTAATGGTCACGTCATGTTGTGTAGACCATGTGTGAACAGGGAGCACGGCTAGATGGTGGTCCTAACGGATGACGTATGCTGCAGCCAACAAACCCTCCTGAGCCCCAAACGCACACCATGACCACTTTTGCTCTTTCCAAGCACCTCCACCCCCACTTCTAAATTGCACACGGCGAGACAGCAGGAAGCCAAAGTGGAGGTGTATGGGTTTGCTCGTGTGTGCCTGGGGGTGGAGGGTGGGGGCTGCTGGCTGGACAGAGCAGCTCCTTGAATTGATGGAAGTATGTTTTTCTTTTCTTCTCCCTTGAACTAGAGGGTAACCCGATTCCCAGTTCCCCCATTTCATGACCCCCAGCCTGTGCTAAAGATTACGCTCCAGAGCCAGGTCTGAGTTATAGACTACCCAGACTGTGGGCTGCTGGGCTTTCTTATACTGAAGACTCTAAAACAAAACAGCAAGAAAGGAGAGAACACTAGATGACAGTGCTTCTTATGATTCTGTCTTTGTGGTCTGTGCTCAAACCATGATTTAGAGTTGGAGGGAAAACCCAACAAGTGCTGGCTGCAGCTGCTGAAACGAGAGAGTGTGTCAGCTACATGTCTATGCTGTCTTTGAAGTACTGTATTACAAGCCAATGGCTTAGTCCTGAATGGTCTTGATGGATATCAACGGAAACCACAAACAGAAAACAGCACCCCAGTAAGTCAACTGTGGGCTGAGCTCCTGTGCTTTCAGATAAAGTGTGGAGTGATGGGAGTGCATTTTAACACACACACACCTTTCGGTAATGCTAGCAAAATTAAGTTACCTGCTCAAATAGCAACTCAAAACAGACATATGATCTTTCAATCTAATAAGCGTGTTTTTTCCACCAGATTTCTGACACATATTACGTCACTTTTTCTCCATCAATCAGAACTGTCAGTCTTAAACTCTGACCAAAATGTAAAATCTGTTACTCAGGGTTCCATTACACTGGGGCATACATTAAACTCTTCTTTAATGGCTACTTTAAATTTTTGTGAAAAATATCTGGCTCATATTTCATGTTTAGTTCATTTCAGTTTATTTTTATTTCCCTTTTTTTTTTTTTTAGGAGGGGATGGTTTCAACATAACACAAGCACAACCTTTTTACTCTTTACTATACAGCTTTCACTTTAACAGGGTTTATTCTGTTTGGAAAAATTAAGCATTGTTTCCACTGAGCAGTACAGTTCAGTTTGGTACGGCACTGCACGCTTCTGAACGGTACCCCTAGACATGGTTTGCATTTTCACTGCCAACTTACTCGGTGGGTGGTGCTGTGCTGCCTTGTTGTGCTGAGCACTGTAAGAGCACTTTGCCATTTTTTTCTCCAGGTGAAAAACAAGCCTATTTCCCCTGCACAAACCACTAGAAACTCATGTGCATCTTATGAAGTTTTTAAAGATCTCATCATTATTTAAGCCTATATTACATGAAAAAAAGGCAAACGCAAATGAATCATTGTTTATGTTCAGATATTTCACTATCGTACATGTACGATGTATATTTGTGGCAAATAAATACATATAAAACCTCTTCAAGTTGTCAATTTGACATTTAAGGTGGGCTGATTAATTTATGGCATAACTCATGCACTGAACATGTAAGAAAACATACCACCTTTAAAGATGCATCTGGGCGTCTTAGTGAATGAAATGATCTTTTTTTTTTAAACCAGTGATGTTAAACTTATGGCAAAGCATCCTTCTGTTTTTTGTATCATGTTTTAAAATGCTACAGAAACATTAAAGCAAGTGTCTAATCTCCGCTTAGATCACCAGTTGATTGGTTAACTTTTCTTCCCGAGCTGACAGCTTGAGGAGCCACGCTGCTGCAGCCAGCAGACTGTCATTGTGACAAATTTACAAACAAGTGTTACATAGATAAACTGACAACACATTTTAAATCTACACGGTAACATTCTCGCCTAAAAAATAGATAAAACGCACTGTAGTGATATAATAACAATTCTGCAACAAAACTTAAAAACAGCTTTTTGCCTGCTTGCAGTCAACGGATTGAGGTGTGTGTAGCTCCTCCCTCATAGGACCCTTTGGGACCCCCAACAAAAGGGTGACCAAAATAGGTACGGTCCCTTACGGTTATTTGGTACCCACTGGTACCCTTTTGACGATGTGTCTTGTACCATATCAAAGTGAACTGCACCGCCGAATGGAAACGGGATATTAGAATGACACAGTCAGAACGAAATCTGACAGGCAGACTTTACTTGTTTGGCAAAAAAAGTGGAGGACAGCCTCTGTCCTTATGCATAACACAGACACATTAGTCACTGCAGGGTTTCTCAGAGCATTTAAAAGTATTTAGGCAAGAGTGAATAATTGCCATCAATGTCAACTAGAAAGTTAAAATCACGTTTTAACTAAGGATGCCAGTTAAATTATGTAAACGGAACTGACAGGGACTGTGCAAAGTGGAAAATGATGCATTGCTTGAGGAACTGGAACATGATGCAATACGCAGGCAGTGCATCACTAAAAAGTACACACACTGAGGTCTCTGATGATGATACTGCTTATCCACTTGGCCACAACAGGTACTTTGGTCTGTTTTTCTTGCAGGCATTTTCAGAAGACTCAGCTTCTTTCTTTTTCAGCAACTAATCAGTCATCAGCTGAGTAAGCCTCCGTGGCAGCATCAATCTGTTTTCAAGCAGTATTTGTCATTTGCTGAGCTCTCTGGGCTCCCAAAGCACTTTTTTAAAAGTTGTTCCAGCTTGGCAGCAGCAATTTCAATTCCAGCCTTACAGGACTTATTTCGGTAATGTCTTAAAAATTGTTCTGTTTTTAATTTTCAGTTGAATTTTTATGTTTATTTTCTATTTTATTAGCGGAAGAATTCTGTAAAAACAATAAAAATGCAAAGAAAAAAAGAATTTAAAAAATTCAGACAATTAAACTTTATCTGTAATTCTGTAAACTTCAATGTGCTGCAATTAAAGGCTCAAACCTGTGATTTGCTGGTTTAAATTCAGATAGAGTCACATGTGCATATTTAACTTGCTGGTGCATGACAAACAAAAAGGTTTTTGTGATCAAATGTTACGGAACATAGGGAAACAAAATTAGCTCAGAATTTGTTGCATTTCTGTATTTTTACTTTGTGCATTAAAAGAACTAAAAATCATTTCAGGAGGGACAGTAGCTGTCCTCAACTCTGCCGGTCAGCACACCCAGTAGACTCTAATCACAAATTGCACTTTTGAGGACATAAAAATTAACAGGATATAATGCATTGTTTGCCCAGAATCATATAGCAGGATTACTGATTTTTAGAATAGAACACCATGTTCCACTCACCTTCATGGTAACACTTCTCCCAGTGCTGTTGTCGTGCATGAAGACACGCAACATGTGTGGAATAAGCTGAGGCAGGTAGAGCTTGAACTCTCCACCCAGAGCCACCACAATCTGCTCGATCAGAAGGATGATGGTGTTCTGCATGGGGTTGTTCGGTGTCCAGTACTCCTACAGAGCACAACATAATATGTTAAAATGAAATGGAACAACATTAAATGGACTATTTCTTTAAAAAAAAAGATAAACTACAAAATACTTTATTTGTTTTGTTTGCCCACAAGTATACAGTTTTAAACATGATTGCAATGTCATCAGGTACCATCCTGAACAATTGTTAAATAATATAAGGAGGTCCGAGTAAGTAAAGGCCGTAAACATGTCCTGGAACGTACAGTGAGATCTAAAGTACGCACAAAAATAAGCTATCAGACAGATGTCACTGTTGCAGAAGTTATTATACGAGTGTCCTGAATAAGAGTGACCTAAATCAATATGAGTCCAATTTTTGGATATAAATTTTTACAATATTCAGAGGGTACATCCAAAGCTCCTAGTTCAAAACACTACCTCATCTGCGGTTTTCTCGTATAGTGCTGAGGGTTTGTGGGTCTGAGGAATTGGGTCATAATGTGTTTCCATCTATGTGATGAGTGTGAGAGAGACGTCTGGATCGATTTCCCCCTGAAAGAAAAAATTTTGACGCGCCAGAGGCAGGGAGGGAACGTCACAATACGAGATGTTGTGGAATGGACGCAATTTCCTGTCAACTGGGACTGACATCATGTCTGTATGTGGCGCCTGACACCGTTTCGGAAAATCTTGGCACAGTCACTGTGTACAATAGAGATAATTGCAATTGGAGTTAAGGTGAAAGGCTTGAAGTCACGCAATGCGTCAATCAGTCAATGAGGTTCAGCTGTGAGATCTGGTGGAGGTGTTTTGTCAGAGACCAGAGGTCTCAAGCAGCCCCCAACTTCCTGCTTTCCCTGCCTGTGGCAGCTGACTAGAGAGCAAGTGAGTGTACATCCTGAATGGTTATTCCAGCCCCCTCATCTGGATGCAGGAGCCGAACTGGAGCAAAAACTGAATAGATTCTTTGTTTCACCCACCATTTATTAACTCAGAGGGAACTGAGGTGCAGTGGTCTAGCACTTTCATTTACTTTTTTCCAGAGGAGTTACAGTCATTGTAAAAGTGTTGGTAACAGTGTTACCATGATCTGATGCAAGGACAGTCATATGATATTTTGAGCCTCGTCAAATTATTATGTGCTAGAGAAGTGTGTTTGTGCAAGTGCAAGGGCTATGACTTTAGCAGTTGTTACCCGTAGCGATAAGAGTGAAAGTCACGACTTCTACTTGATTTTCTCTCAAGAAGGAATCAGACATTTCGAAAGCAGATGTGCACTGGAGCTGTACTGCTGTTAAAACGTTTCATTTAAAAAAAAAAAAAAAAAGCCAGACTAAAGGTTAGTGTAAAAAGAATATTATCCACATACAAATAACATGATTTTCTCATTCTTCTAGTGCCGCAGCCCCTTTAATCATAAGTACCACACCACACATGATGTGAACGGCTGTGTGACATGGTGAAAGACTTTTTCAGGGGCCCTGAACACATTGCTCCTAATGAGGAAGGTTGTGAGCACAAATTAAGAGTTTGCAGCTGTTTGCCTGACTCACAGGAAAATAAGAGGAACTGGATGATCAGTGTTTAGGGATTGGGGTGGGGAAAGGGAGGGTTGTTGACTCACTCTGATGAGGGTAAAGATGTCGTCCATGTAGGGGCGGATGTGGATCTTCACAAAGCACACCACCATTCCCATCTGCTGGAAGAGGAACTGGAGAGCAAAAAACAAAGAACAGAAAACTGTGAGAGATTTGCTTTGACAATTATTGACGTCATTATCCGGAGGTGAAAAATCACATCACAAAATAAAATTCTGTAAAATTCTGTCGTGCTACCTACCTCTCGGATGCTGGCATCACAAACCCGGATGACATTGAGGAAAGTGGGCATGACCTGGGGCAGGAACTGGACACACTTGAGCCCCAGAGACTTAAAAATAAAGGTGACAGCCTGAACTACCATTGTATGGTGGTTGGAGAGTGAAGGATCTCTCAGGATGCGCATCAGAGTAACAATAGCCACGGCAGGGTAAAACTCATCCAAGGGCAGGTTTCCCATGTTCACTAGCATCTCACTGGTGCTGTAGTCCGCTGTTAGAAAAAATATAGGGGTTCATTTTAAAAAATGTGTAAAATGAATCATATCAGACTTGCAAAACATCACACTTCAGGAAGAACGGGTTATATGATCTACAATGAACCAGAGGTCATGACCATGTTTTTCCAGAATCACTGTAAGTTGAGGAAAATTTTTATTGAATGTGTTTTTAAATCCATAATCCAATAAAAAAAAAAAAACGGCATGCACAGAGACCCTGCACACTGATTCTGGTGCATTTATTCTCCTATTCATTGTGAAAATTTGCAGTGGGAGACAAATGAAGTTGTCAAGCAGTGAAGATGATTTTGTGCTTTTTTCACTTCTTTTAAAAAAAAAAAAAAAAAAAGGAAATATTGGATCCATCAAATACTGAGAGAAAGACAAGAGCAAAGGGAGTTTCACCTGCTGATAAAGGAGTTACCCCTAATGACAGACGAAGTTTCACAGTCAGTGTGAAAACATGATTGACACAACATGAGATCGTATGGGGGTTTTTATGTGTGTGGCAACTTCGGACGAAATAACCGACTCACTGTGCAAAGGCCTAAAGGCTCATATGCTTCAACAAGTAACCCATACTTACACATCAAAATAAGGAATCAAGCAAAGTTCATTTCATCTGTAAATTAAAATCTTGAAATAATGCCACTTCCTACTCCTGACTAGACCAAGGAAGTTCTTGTCTATCCACAGAGTGTGCGCTGTACTGGGGCAGAATACAGTCTAAACAGACGGTCAGTTTGTCACAGTGTCACAATATCCACATGCGCTGTGTCCTAACTAAGATGCTTCTTCCTGCAATATTTGCCTTTTTTTTTAATGCACTGTAAGCCCTCAAGAGAGCTCAGAAGTGCAGCTTCTTTAGCACAAATTTAAGGGACATGATTGACATACTCTTCAATTTGCAGTATGCCACAAGCCATCATGCTCTGTGCAGATTTTTAAATGATGCATTCAAGCAGTCCTAATACAAATTCAATACAGTACAGACGTACTTCAGACAGTTCTAAATCTGTAAGTTTCTTTTAGAAAACCCAATCAGTATTTTCACGATCACAGGCTTTTGAGAAATGATTATATAAATAAGTATGGAGTATTAGTTCCATATGATGTCTGCATATTTTTTGAAACATGCAGGCTGTATTTCTACTCATATTAGGAAAAACAGGCTGTTCTTTGTTTTGTTTTTTGCTGTTATTAAATATTACGGATGTAAAGCAATCTAAAACAAACAATAACAACTGAGTTATGGTCTAGTAGTGTTTACCCTACATTTTAAAAAGCTAGAGGTTTGCTCTTTTTTGTTTTTGGTGTTTTTGGTGGTGGGAGAAAAATGTTTTCCTTTTCTTTAGACTGTAAAAAAAACTGCAGCTCCAGCTGTTATTCTTGGAAAAAAGGAGCCAATTTAAACTACGTGTGCCTTTGCCAAATGCGATCACACTATCACAAGTATTGGAACTTATTTTACAACTATAAATTCATTTCCAACTAAAACTTAATCCACCCAACCCTTGTGACTATGTAGGGAAATAGGTTATGTCGTCATGACATTAAAAGGGTGTCATTAGTAAGGCAATAATTCTCCAATGTGTAGCTTGAGTAAAGGAACAGTGATTTATGGCATCCCAGATGCTCCTCTACAATCCAAATCAACACCTCCTCATTCACGCTACATAAAGCTGAAAATGCTTCTGGAGCTGCCTATGAAGTTTGACAGCAATAATGGGCTGATGGGAGAGGAGAGCCCATATCGTTGGCTGGTTGCTGCTGGCCGCTTGTCAGTTCTGTCACCGGCTTGTACTACAACAGTGGAAAATATCAAATAAGAAAAGAGCTGCTGTTGATGACTTTGCCCTGTGTGTTTAGTCTTGTTTAAACCCCAAGCACGATGCCAGAAAAACTGCCTTGTTTTCCAACAGTATGTTTGACTTTTGAGCTACTTTCACTCTTGTTGTGGCATTATGAGGTAATACATGATGATTTTGGTTTACCAAGTTATATAAGTTTCGTGCCTGAAACACGAACTACTTACGCAAATCACAGGATATGCATGAACATCACAAAAGAGGTAACAGAGAAATACAGAATCAAAGGTGTACGTTCTATTCTTCATAAAATTCACTCTAACTTCAAGGATAAATTCAGTTGAGAACCTTGTTTAAATAAAAGAAAAAACACTAAAATGAAGCACCTCTTTTCAATAAATAGGATTGCTGTATTGGCACAAAGGGGAAACCTGATGCAGATGGTTCCAGCAAAAAAAAAGAAAGAAAGAAAAAGGGAAAAAAAAAGAACAAAAATTAAAAAATGTTTTCCTTCAAATCCTCACAACAAAAGCTAAGATGACACAGTTGTACAGAGTTGTACAGTGTTTTAAAAAGTTGCGGACTGTTGTCTGACAAACCTTCAATGTCCTGGAAAAACAATGCAAACAGCCACTGCGAGAACCGAGTTTATCTTCTTCTGAGAATCAGAAGCAATAAACCCACACCACCCTAGAAATTAAGAGTATCCATGTGATTGATGCCATCTAGAAAAGGCCTTTTCAAAATCATCCTCAAGTCCCAGAGCCATGAGGGTCTCAGCAGTGGCAACTTTTTGTAAATCAGGCAACAGCAGTAGTCTTTGAACATTTACAAAGCTTAATTTTTAAAATATGTAGTTTTATTAATGTGTTCTTTGACAAGCAATGCAAATGGGGTCAGTCTGTTCATTATCTATGCAGAAGTATTGAGTTTTACAAGGCAACTGAGAATACAGACGTCTGGTTTTCAGCCTTTCGCAGGAGTACAGTTTCAGCTGCTCCAGTTGTCTCCCTAATGGCTCTCCACTGTAGACATAACAGACTGTCACAGTTTCAGGCTAAAGAAGCTAGCTTTGCTTTTAGATCTCTTCTCATTCTGGCCTTCGCCAGGTTAAGACTGATGATAGATGGTTACACGTGTACCTCACAAAACAGGCATCAGTGTAGCTGAGTGAGCCGCAGTACCACAGTAACTCAGCTTTCAGCTGCATTGGAAATGTCATAAAGACAGATACAAATACAGCAATTTACTAAAAAGATTTGTAATTATTTCACAACTTTAAGACTGACGTTCTGCAGTGACGTGGTTGGTTTTGTCTGAAGTCAGATGAGAGGATGGATCGAGCCAATGTCCTCCATCATAATAAAAACATGCTGTCAAATATTGCTCCAGACAGTGACCCTGTCAAATCTCCCCACAGATCTACAGCCTCCAACTCTGGTCTCAGTCCAGTTAGCTTGAGAACAAACTGGTAAAACTATTACCATACTGTCCAGGGTCACAGCAGACACATGACTGGATCAGGCAGGTGGAGACCTGCATTTTCAATACACAATACACAATACACATGATGAAAGACAGATGAGTATATTTTATTGTTATCGTTATGAATTTTCAAAAACTCCGGAGCATCACGGCCTTTAAATGACAGAATTCATCCTAAGGACTATCAGAACCTCCTGAATTACCGTGTATCTGCCGTTGATCAGAGTCTACAGGGATGAATCTGTTTTGATGGCACGATGGCTCTTCTGTGGATACCAGTCTAAGAATAACAGTTTTTACAACTCAGTTAATAAACTAGCAAAGTTTTCAGTACGCTCTTTTCTTTACACTGAAGGACAGAGAGAAAAATGCAGCCTATTGGTTGGAGCCCATCAGGGTTTAAAACGGTTTTTACAAAGAGACCCCGCAACAGCGCCGCAGAGAAGTCTAGCAAATAACTGTTACTTTATTGTTATTTACACGGAAGCGAGCGGCGCGTCTTTAAGTCGAATAATTCTTTCATATTACGCAGCAAGCCGTGGTCGCACATCCATAGGAGACATCACCAGCGTGAGGTTTAGCAGCATGAGCATCAGCTTTCTCTGTTAAGATAAATACCCGACATGCACACCAAACAGTTTAATAAGGATAAAAACAGTCGAAAAAACACTGACAAAAATAATGTAACAGTCATTAAAATCCATCAAGACTGGAGCAATGTAAGTGCAGGCCAGCGGGGGAGAGGGGAGGGGGGACAGTCCTGCTTTAGCACAGTATGGAGCTACTGGGCCAAGTGTGAGCGCACCCTTAATGTTTATGCTATCATGTCCCCTGAACATGGCCAATTACACTGCCTAAAAACATTAAAAAAAATAAAACAAAACAAAACAAAAAAGCAGACAACAATGTAAAACAGTATTAATATCCATTCTGCCATAATTTTTTTAATCCTTCGAGTTTTTCTCTCCTCTGTCAAGATAAATGCCTGCCCCTGACCGGCGCTATCGGGTCTCCCGTTTACACAAGCATCGCTCGATCCTGGCTCCACTTCTAACTTAGCTCTGATACTACCTCCAAAGGCAGGTTATCGGGGGTGCAACTCGGACCCCCACCCCGTGTCTGTTCTGGTAAAACAGACCAGCGAGGCGCATTAGATACGCATTAGAGACGCATTAAACCTGCGCTGAACAGGCTGTGTGAAAGGGGCTTCAGACGGTTGCTGCTTTGGATACCCTTGCTTCCACTAAAACCCGAAAACCTGACTTCAGTGTCTTTGGCTACATGTTTCTAACATTCTAGTCGGTAAAAGTCAAGGGAGAAGTAAGAATTGTTCGTCAGAATGGGACTCAGATGTGTAACCTGCTATAACTAAATAATGTTAGCATTTTGACATAAATTTATCTTCCTTCTGTACAGATACCACCAAGGTAAGAAAATGCATGTGGTTGCCTTCTGGAAAATCCGGCTCATGACTAGTTTTCTCCAAGTAGAGTTAGAAAGTAATA
Organism: Naso thynnoides; assembly: GCA_029783665.1. Classification (NCBI taxonomy): domain Eukaryota; kingdom Metazoa; phylum Chordata; class Actinopteri; order Acanthuriformes; family Acanthuridae; genus Naso; species Naso thynnoides. The sequence goes on from JAQLOL010000002.1 coordinate 5,922,246, forward strand.
GAGAAACTGTATCTATATCTTTACTACTGAATAATTTTTTATGATGTAACGTGGACGATAAATGGTTAACCTGATGTGTCTATACAACTAAAGAGCAATCCAAATCATTCATTACAAGTCTATTTTAAAATGATGCTTAATGGTGATGTCTGTCTAAAGTGGGTCATCTTAAATTAAATTTTTCTCTCTCCAGCTGTTGCAGTTTTATTTCCCTCTGAACTCAAAGACACTCATTCTGTGGGAGGCTTAGTTTAGTGGGTGTAGGTCAGACAGAAGCCGGAAATTAGATCCCAAAGAATGAAGGCTCCAACAAATCAAAAACTAAAGGCCACAGCGGCTGTTGACTTTTCAAATGCAAGGTCAAGACCTCTGAAAATGGTGTTTGTCCTGAGTGTTCAGACGAATCACTTCACTGTGCTCTATTTCTAATCAGCTGCAGATTTATGAAGGGATCATCGTAAGTTCTCTAGTCCAGACAGGTCACTGGTTTAAGTGAGCCAAAATAAGCTATTTGAATTACAAATGTAATCACTTCCTCTCCACAGTGATTATATCCTGACCTATGAAAAACTGTGCAGTGAGCTTGCAAAGGTGACTTTTACTCAAAGTTCTGTCTACAACAATGACTTGTAACTACCTGAGACAATTCAGCATGTGCATAAAGATCACACCTGCACAAATAGCTGTGGTGCACGATTGAAAGTCAGTGAAGCTTGAAACCTTTTATAACCTCTACGAACGCCTGCAATCTGTGACCCTCTTTTCAATTCACGTCAGCTGTTTTGAAAAACTTGTTCATTCTCGGGTTGGGCCAGCTTGACAAAAATGGTTACAATCTAATCTTTTGACTGACACTTCATCAATCCAAATGTGGCCAAAAAACTGATGACACAGTTACATCTGCTATGACTTTTCTGAATGACATTTACAATCTGAAATTCGAACTGCCTCTTTAAAAGTTTTGTGACCTTTAAAAATGAACTTGAACTTGTTAGGAGATTAAATGGTCACAAACGCATTTGGGTAGAGATGCGTGAAACAATCTGGTTTGAAATCTGATATTTTTGGTTTTCTCTTACCAAGTATTATTACCAACTCTATCAAGGGGTGAAATGTTTTGTTTTTGCTTTTTCTTTTTTTTTTTTTCAAAAAAATATCACCTGTATCACTGTTGCCTATATGAACGATTATACATCTACGGTACTTTTATTTTATTTTGATTTAATCTTATCTCGCACCCACCTTTACAAATCAGTAAACGATGTAAGCATGCTGAGCTGTAAAACAGAGACCAACTTTGTTCCCAATAAAAACTAATTATTATTAATAATAAGGTTACACATTTGATCTTACCGTCTGTCTGACTGTTACTGTCTAGGCTGCCTGCTGCCAGATCTCTGTACTTATGTCCTACACCTTTTCTCAATGCGTCCAAACACATCTGACCACCTCAACATGGGACTAGGAAAGGTTTAGAGTTGATAGGGTGTCCTAAGGCTTTCGTGAAAAAATTGTTTTAAATACTATCAGAACACAAGAATTATATATAGCTATTAAACAAAAAAAAAGAAAAAAGAAGAGTCACCTTAAAAGTGATCACAGGCCTACCTGAATCCTGACTGGACTTGGACTCAGAGAGACTGACGGCAGAAGCGTCACGTGACTGGTCAATCATGCCAATGTTCACCTTGTGCTTGTAGGGGTCCAAAGCTCCGAGAAGACCCAGGACACGGATAGCCTGTTGAAGATGGACAGCACAATCGTTAGTAATCTTCAACTAAATTATGTTTACCTCTCACTGGGACACAGTTCAGAGTCTTAGCTAAGACTTTCAGGATTAAATTTGATGTGACTTCCAATGTTTAGAAAATTGTTTACAACTACTATCAAGTCTCGATGGATGACATAATACTTTTTGAAATCAGTAGCAGGTGCTGGAAATCCTAGCTGACCACAGACTCTGTCCTCTGTAAACAGAACCATCTTTCTGGGCCTACAAGACAGGAGTACTTGATTCTCCAAAGAAGAAATTCAGAAATTCAGTGCGGTATATTCCTTTAACTTACCACAATTACCATGTCGGGGTTGTATGACTGCCAACCATTCATGTTTCATCCCTTGCTTTCCACAATCATGTTTTATTTTAGAAAGTGAATACTTTGAAGGAATTTAATAAAACAAGTATGTGGGTTGTTTTTGGTATAACGGAAGTTATCACATTGTCATCAGATGAGCAATATATGGACATCTATGATTCAAGTGAATAAGTTCCTTTGAGAAACTTGCTGTCTTAATGTAGAAACTGTTTTTACAGGAAAGCACAGAGGACGATACAGGGCTTTGTCATGAAGCCAAAAACATGCTTTGTGAGGTCACGTCGACCTTGACCTTTGACCACCAAATTTTTCCTTGGATCTAAGTGGATACTTGTTCTTAATATGAAGAAATTTCTTCCACATGTAGCTGCGACATGGCGTTCCTAAGAATGGGACAAACCGAAAACCCAAAAAACCCAGTGCCTCAGGCCACACTAGTCACCTGCAAATTACAAAATACAGCAATTTACAGCAGAATAAATGGTCAATCTAGACAAGGTGCAGAACTATTGTTGGATAATTGCCCAACAGGATTTCAGGAGTGCCAGAGAAGCCAGAGCCAATGTCCACATGCCACCCACCGTGCAGTGACAATGTTGTCTCAGAGACCACTTAACGGTGGGTGAGGGAAGAAACAGGCAATTATCACTTACATCACAGATCCAGACCAAGGAAAACGTTCCATTGACCAACGGAAAACGTGCATCGCCTCATACTATATGTATTCATGAGATTAGAATTCAGCAGTCAGAGTCAATACACCAAAACAGAACTTCATTTGTTTCATCCATGTTCACAGGGAGGGTTTTTGGCCTCATAATGAGTCACTTAATGACAGAATTGGGTTCACACTGCTGCAAATAAAACTGCGAGGAAAGCGAGGGATTGGAAGCCAAGATGGAGGTACCGGTGCCTACCTCTCTCCGGATGCCCTGGTTTTGTTCTGTCTTGAGGAAGTTGAGGAGCACCTCCAGGAGGGAGGGGTACTTGCGGTAAGGTTCCACCACATAACCCGTGCTAGCCACCTGCTGGCCTAGTGTCCACAGCGCCACCTGTTGATGAGTCAGAAAAACAAAACATCACTGATGGACTAATATAAAGCATAATGGTTAGGACGCACTCTTTTGCAGTGTTAAAGCTGGGGTGCGCAACATTTGGAAATCAAGTGAGCTGTGGCATGAAACTCTTCAGGAAGCAAATCCACTGCACCATCCCCTCCCCCTTTTTGCTCCGGCTTATGTTTTATTTTGTTTGTTGTCGCCCTCTCCTTTACATCCAGCTTGCAAGAAAATTTCACAACGAAACAAAAACGGTTGCAGGGAAAGTTGCAGCAGAGTAAACTGGTCCGTCTCAGCTCACTTCAAACTGGCAGATCGTGTTGCTACAGACACTATTGTCGCAAGAGCCCAGTTTTAGAATGGGTCCACTCGTTTTGAGCTCCCAGTACCCTCCTGTTCACATGACGGGCGGAGAGCGGCGAGGACAGAGTGTACCACCGTAATCAAGAGCATAAATAGCCGCCGGCAGCGGCAACACAAACTTGCCCCCGACATGACAGAATCGTGTGGTAATATGGAATTCTGTGACAAATTATGATAGTCAATTTCATTACACAATAAACCAGCTCAGAGGACACAGAATAAAATCAGAAATCACTATGAGACTACCTCAATAATGTTCTATGTCAACAGTTGAGGGCATAAAACCTCCGCAGTGCACAAATGACATTAAGCGTGAATATCCAGGTTGCTTTTTTTGGAGTCTTTGAAGAATCTTATTTATCATCTCAAGACACTAGGACATGGACGTCAAGTGTTTTTTATACATCTAGTAATCGAACTGACTGCTTATCCATTTGGTTGGTCATCTGGCTCCGCCATGTGCGTCTTGTTTGTTTGTTTGCAACCGTGTGCCAGCCGGTCGCTGGTTCTGAGCAGGCAGGTTGGGAGCCTCTCGCTGGGAAGGCCCGGTTTAAATCGAGTGCAAACTCCACCCGGCCGGTACGTCACAACCCTACCAGCAGCCCCAAAAAGAGCGGGCCCAGTGTAAGGCCGTCACTTGTTTTAACAGCCAATCAGCTCGTACCAACGTCACCTGTTGCTAAGAAGCACAGCGTAGAGCAGCCAACATAAACACATGCTCTCTGAAATTACTGTGATTAGCTGAATATCCCTTGATGGTCTGAATACAGAGCATGCAGAGCCACAGAGAGGTGCAGAAGTGAAGTGCTCTTTCAGACCACCTGACTTACAATATGCTGAAAGGTTATTATGGGATTTTTGAGCAATGTCACCAAAGATAAACTGCCCATCCCTACTTTAAACAATTGTCCTGGTCATAAAATGTTCCTTTACGAAAAGGACAAAAAGCCACAAAAGCTCCTAATTAAGTTTCACTCCTTTATTGATATGTCACTGGTTGAGACTTTTGAATGATCCCATTCCATGTTAGTTCCTGGCAAACAAGCCTGTTTATAAAGAAACAACCAGAAGCAAATGTTCTTAAAATATTTTGAGTGACCCAAAATGGTTCCAAAAATTGCACCAAGTGATGTTTACTGGGGTAGACATGTATTTACCGCACCCAATAAACATTTTTCGGGACTGTGAGCTGTGTGGAGGAGAACAGAGAAAAGAAATTACAACCAGAAAAGCAGAAACTCATTTTCGAGACACACCTGTCGTTTGGCCAATGAGGAGGAGTCCTGCAGCATGTCCATGATGATTGGAAAAAGCTCGTCCATCCACTTCCTCATCTCCAGGCCACTCACCTGACAAGGTAATGCAGGACACCAATTAAAACTGAGAAGATCTCACAATCTGTTCAATGATCTGTCTTTTAAATGTTTGAAATCTAAAAAGGGACTGAATAACTACTTTTCACATTATGACCCAATACCAGTTTCAATTGGACCACATCAAACCGTAACAACTACATGTAGAATTCTGTAGTTATTAAAATATTTTTCAAACTAATTATTAAAACTTTTGTTTTCGTAGAGTTAAAGAGTTGCTTTGGGTTGATTCACAGATTATGATTATTTATTTATTTATTTATTTAGGAGGGGGGTCATTATTGCCATGGTATTGCATGGATCTTTTATGTATTCCCTACTTCTTCCTGTGTCTTCTTAAGGTGACTCCTGAGCATCTTGGCTTCTGCCTGTTCCTGCACTCTGAAAAACTGGTCTACCCGGGCATCTCTTGCAATCAGTCTGAACTGCAGACTCTGCCTGCCTTTAACAGGGCTTTCCTGACTCCTCTGTCGGGACCATCCAAAAACCTTGACAGGGAAGTTGGATGTGTCCTAGGGCAAAGGGACACATCATGTTTGGAGCTCTGACCTGTGCTTTCCACCTCAGCAAAAGGGCAAGCTCAGACTGTTAGAAATACAATTGTGACAGACCTCGGAAATGTAATTATATGCACATGGCAGAGAATCTGTGTGAAAAACAGTTTAATATTTTCCTCATGGAACCTAAATAAACTGAAATATTACATCCAGCCTCACCTGAGCCAACTCCCCAATGGTTGCAAGGACACTGATGACCACTCCTGGGTTGGGGTCCGGGTCTTTCAGCTTGAGGATGAGAGCCTTTAAAAATAAAATTCAAAACAGTTTGTCAGCACATTGAATCCCAGGGCTCCCTTTAAATTTTAATTTTAAAAACTGTGTTTTTACCATCTTCAAAAGAAGACATAATGGACTTAAAAGCATCACACTTCTACAAAATGATAAGACTCATAATGAACTGTTGCACAAAGAACATCAGGATAATTGAAGCAGAAACAAAGAACCTGTCTTCTTTGATTCCAAGATTTCTTCATCCTTGTCGAGATTTGGCGCCTGCATTACCCACAATACCACTCAACTACCAACAATTTGGTCAGATATTGGAGTGTGCTATGCCAGTACGGCTAATGTGTCTGGTAGCTATAAGCAGAGATGAGGAGTGCATGAGAATTCTTGCAGGTTGTCTTTTTTTAATCTTCTCGTTTCAGTTTTTCTTTTCCTAACTAGTCAGCTTCAGCCTCAACCAACACTGACCCAAGTGACATCACTAGAGGCATCTCATCAAATTCCACAGTGTTTCCTAAAAAGGAATAAAAAGCTCCAACCAACTGTTTTGACATGTGCAGAAACACTCACCAAAACCTGCTGATGGGCTTCGGTAACGTTTTAATGTCTTAAATTGGTGAAGCTCCACTTTCAGCTTTTATTTCTCAAGAGAAAGGTTATTTAATGGACACTCCTCTCAAGTAAAAGTCTAGTTCATACTCACACACCTTTACAACAGAGAGCTAGCAGAGTTGTACCTTGAGGATGGGCTCCATATATGGCCGTATAAGGCGAGGGGCGTTGGAAACTAGGTGACCAAGCATACGAGCACTCTGCTCTTTGTTCCTGCCAACACCACTGTGCTCCAACTCCGTTAGGATCTGCAACAAATTTTACAGCAGAGGCAAGTGTAACACAACAACTCTTTAATGTCTGGATTACACCTTAAAAAGGTTCATTCATGGCATCAACATAATGGAGTTACAGTTGTAAAATCATTATGAAACCTGTACTAGGAATACTGGGGATTTGAAGCTCAACATAGTATCACAGTCTTTGCTGCCCTCTAATGGCACCCAAGTGAAAGCACAGATGACAAGTGATCTTTTCAGGCAGAGGAAATATGTATTAATGTATTTGAACTTAAAAATATAAAACATTGTACTTTTGTTTAACATCCTCTCCACTCACAGGAATAACCAAACTTGTGTGAAAATCCTTTTTAAAAAATCACCAATGTTTTGGAGAGAATGTTTTGTTTTTTGTTTTTTTTAATGACATTATGTACTTAAGAACTCCTTGAGTTTATTTAATTTTCAAAGGCAAGCTAAAAAGTACAAACAGAGAAAAAACTACTCTGTTTTTAACTTGATTAAAAGGTTGTTTCTGAAGTGATTACAGCATATTTCAAATGATTCGTAAGGAGGATGACATTTTCTCTTTACTCCAATGTCATTACATTGCCACGCTCTCTAAAAACCAGGCTGGACAGACGGTACCTCTTCACAACCTGAACTTAAATGATAAAATTTTGTCATTTGTACTTTATCTGTTAAACATCTGGCATTAAACTTTGCAGGCGTGTCGAAGTACCTCAGTGAGTGAGAAAACAATATCCCAAAAAGTTTCCATGAGGGGGTGTTTTAATGTTTTCAGTTGGAAAATTCAGCAGCAGATTCCCTTTAACAAGTACAAAAATTTATATAGGACTTTTTAAACCCAAATCTGCCATCTGTTATTTCTCTCCTACCTGGATGAGCATCTTGCGCAGGAAGGGCATGACGAAGGCAGGGTTCATGCTGCTGAGACGTCCGATTGTGCAGATGGCAAGCTCCCTGATCTCAAACACTTCATCATTTAACGCAACAAACAGCGCCTGCAAGTTCTCCGCTTGGGCGAGGTGGGCGTCAAAACGCTCATCTAAAGATGCCAGCACACAGTATCGAATGTCTGGATCTGCAGGAGAACAGGGACATGGAGAAAGTCAGACATTTAGACTTTTATCATCAGGGATCAGCTGTTCACGGGTGTGCGTTCTGATGCCACAATGCAATAATCTTTTAATCAAATACTGATTAAGTGCCGATCGTTGACAGACACCTTGATACATTATGAACAATTTAAAAAATGAATGCTCAATAAATCCAGACGGCACTGCTACCCATTCCCTCCCCTTTTACCTGGGTCGGTGATGCCAACAACTAGCAGCTTGCTGAGCACATCTGCAACAACCTGCACAGCAGTCTGGCTGACGACATGGCCGCTGATCAGATGGATGGAGGGAGTGAGGAGGCGTGAGCAAGTCCGAGCTGCCTCCATTCGGATTTCCTTGTGCTCACTGTTCAGGAAGTGATCGGCACAGTGGCGCACAAACTGGGTGAGGGAGTGTCCTGGTGAGGGAGGACACAGTTAGAATGATCTCTGAAATGCAAGATGCATTTTTTTTAAACACATGCACTTGGATTTTCCAGATTTCAAAAACAAATTCTCCAAAGCAGGATGACAACATACTAATAAGCAAGTCAGCATGATGAGTGATTACCAGTTTTTTGGTTGTTTGTTTTTTTTCCTCACATGAATTTAAGTTCCCCTCAAAACATTCTACTGGAAGCATTGAGGCAGCGTCAATAATTTACATTAAACACTGCTTTAATAAACATACATTTTGTTTGAATTCTGAGCAAAATTCTCAACAGCTTTGAGCTTCTAAAATGTGTTTAATTTTAGAAATACACAAAGTCATATAATGAACATGGCCCGAAAACACAAAATTCTACAATTTCATTTCCAGATTCTATCAACATTATATGTTTATGTAATAGTTTTTTGTTTTTCTAATTTTGGACTTTTCCCAAATCCTTGTCACTGCAAACATATTATAAATAGTGTTGACAGCCATCGTAATCAACAGAATTATTAACCAACCAGTGCATTCCAGATTTTATTTATGCATTTGTTTTAAATACTTCTAGCTTACTGTAACTTTTAATAACACTACTAGGCTAAAAATAAAAGGTAGTATACTGTAATAGGTATGTCTCACAACTGTCTAAAAATACCCAATATTTTGATTCAGTTTTTATGCTGTCTTGTGTTTCATGTAAAACATAATGTTCCTGCTTTAAAGCTGTGTCTGTTGCAAGGTTCTTGCCTTCAAACTCAAAACTTCCCAGCGTGCGCAGGGCCAGTGTGATGCTGCCTACGTCACTGGCCTCAGGGATGTTTGTGAGGCTCGGCGAGGCCAGCTGGTGAGCCAGGCCTTTAGGCATGCCAGGGTGACGCAGCGGCTTGTGCATCAACACAAGGGAAAGCATCTTCAGAAGACCGTCCTGGATGTCCTTCTTCAGCTGGGGGATTTGACGGCTCAAGTCGTACAACACTGCTGTCAGTGCAGGACTGAATGAACAGGACACAGTCAGCAAACACCCCAATGTCATTACTGTTGTCATTTTAAGGTGAGGACAAATACATGCGTTTTGGTGTGTTTTGGGGCACAACCGATATGTTGGTCTGCCAATATTGGCCTATGGAAAATATATCAGCATTGGCGTATTTGTTCTCCAATAAGCACCAATAAGCTGGAAAAAAAGCTTGGACTAGTGATTTAAACTTGTGTAATCATATAGCTTGTTCAGCACAGGGGGGTCCATGACTTAATAACTAATACAGTAAATGTTTACTGTTCAGTGCTTAAAGTTTAGAATAAAATCTGTCAGATGCACTGCCCCCATTACGTGTCTTTGTCACATGTATTTGATAACAACATTCAAAATATTAATAAAAATATCAGCCGATATATTGGATACTGGAATTTTCTTACTTCCTAATATCAGCATCAGCCAAAAAAAATCGCATCTCAGTCGGGCAATAGTGTGTTTATGGATAAATATAACTGTTCAAGGCCTGTTAGTCAAACTCTGGATATAAACCCTGCTACTTGTATAAATGCAGCCAAAAAGCCCAATTCAGTCAACATTAAAACCTTGTTACTTAAATTAGTTAGAGCAGTGATGATGAAGCCATGCTGTCCTACCTGAGGCCCACAGCCAGCATTGGCTCTAGCAGCTCCTTGATGTCAGGTTGGATACTGGGACCCATGGCTCTGGAAAGCATGCTGATACAGGTGAACACTGTGGCATCCACCTGCATGGTTTTCTGTCTCCTACACATAAGACAGACATAAAATAACAACTAATGATCAAGTTTCTATTTCGTTCACGGGCAGTACCTGTTTAAAAGCAGGTCTAAGGGCGCACTCACACTAAGCAATCCATACCGTGCTCAAGCACGACTGACCCCCAAAAGTCCAGTTCCTTGGACTAATAGGAGTGCTACATGCAATGTCCGAGCACGGTATGCATTCTCTGCCCTAGCACAGTTGGAAGAGGTGGATTTCATCACGGTATGATTGCATCAGAGGGCAATGAAGCAATGTTGGGACTAGATGAAAAAAAAAAAAGACAGCTCAATATTTTAAAATACAGGCCATACTCCATTAATCAGGCAGTTCATCTCAGTGAAGATGTAAGCATGCCCAGGCCAGGTTAGGCTGGAGCAGTGAGAGCGCAGGCCAGCAAAGGAGAGGGGAGGGCGACAATTGTGCTGAAGCACAGTACAGGGAAACTGGGCCAAGTGAGAGTGTGTCCTAATACACATAAGAACATACAACAAAAAATATACATTTAAGATTTAAAAATTACTAATATTAAACTAGCCCTTGTAGATCAATGAGGGTCTCATCCAATAACTTCTCTCAACAACTACAAAACAAGAATGATTTTTAAAACATGTGAAGCTGAGATGACACTACAGCATGATCACATAAAAAGAGAGAACATAGACTGTTTAGTTAGACAATAACTGTTCCAGTACAACGGGATATTGAATGAAAAATCAAAGATATTTATATCTGAATATCAGAGACACAATTTACAGTATAAAGATACTCCAGGTTATTTGAGCCCATTAAAGATTTTTAATTACTGACTTGTGTGCAAAGTCCTTGGGTGGCAGGGCAGCTTTGATGATCTCAAGTATCTTGGAGAGGTATGGCTGAATTTCTGCTCTGACGGCCACCACCAGCAGTCCCAGAGCCTGGAAAGCTGCTGTCCTCTCCTTCTCCTTCTTCAGACAGCCCAGCAGGTAGCCCATAGTGTCTGACAGGTACTGGTCTGCACAGTGAATGACACAACGTCAGTGTAAATGTTTAAATTCAGATGTAGAGCTCGATTTACGTCCAGTGGCTGGAAGAAACTACAAGCAATCTTTTTATGGCACGGTATCAGGACAGAGACGACCAAAATTGATTTCTTATGATCCCTCTACTTTTCTTGCCCATAACCACTAGAGAGAAATAATAACCTAATTTGCAGAAATAATTTCTCAAACCCAAAAATGAATTAGTATTGCTGAATTCTGGTTCGGTCATCTCATCGTCAGGTTTTTTTTTTTTTTTTCTTGAATAGGGTTTTTTGTTAAATGCCTCTGTGGTTAACACAAGCTTTAAAGACTTTTATGTTTTTTTCAACATAAAATACAGTATGAAGTACCACAATTGTGATTCTTTGTAAGTCTTAAAAAAGGTGGTACTGAGTGGCTAAATCAAACTAAAAGGGACATAAAAAATCATTGAGCTGAACACCATAACTACTCAACTCGCTGGTCTGTCTTTACAGCCTTGTTGCGGCTATATTGCACTCCTATAAATAGTCCTAACTTTAAGTTTTCAACTTGTTGACTTATCACATTATAATGTTTGCAAAGTACAGCATAGTAGGAAGTATAAGGGAAATATTGGAGTCATGCAACCATAGGATATTTTGATCATAGCTTTACCATTGTTTTTTTCTTCTGGCTATTACATTTACATTTTAAAAATAGTAACAGTGGTGCACATTTATGAAGATTATCTTGCTGAACAAAATGTGTACGTGTCCTCAACTTTGGTTCACCATCAATTTTTGTTGCAATAGTTCCAAAACTAACGACTAAATCCCATGTGCTGTGTGTCAAGAGAGCTTGGGCCTAGGCTAACTTCTGGGTTCGCCTAAATATTGCCTAAACATACATCATCTGTTATCCAAACACACCTCTGTAGAGATGGAAAAGAATGCACCGCTGAGTGTTACTGAATGAAAGATGAATTCAAACGGATCTTAGATTACTCCATTAACTAATCCCACCTGTAAAGATATGAGGCTGGAAGGCAGCCAGGCGTGGAAGCAGGTTGAGGATGGTCATCTGGATCAGAGGGTTTTTACTTGTCCTGTATTTCAGCACCCAACGACACACCTGAACAAACCACAAAATATAAGCTTGTGTCGAGTACAGTAGAGCTCAGAGCAGCACTGGTCTTGTGCTGTAAATCCCTCCATGAGCCTACTGCAGTATTGTGGGAGCTAAGTGGCATTAGTTCTCACATAAAATCAAAGTTTCAACTTCTGGACTTGCAAAAAAGATATTTCTATTCATAGCTTGACTTGTGGTGAGAAGATAAGTTACAGCTCATTAGTTTCCATAAACCAGTTTGTACTGTATTTGACCAACTTAATGGACTATTAGGTACATTACTCTAGAACAGCAAAATTAATTGTAAATAATATTACGTCTTGTGTTCAAACTGACTGTCAAAACACAATGGACTGTTTTTTTTGACACCCGCACATCATCACTGCATCCAGGAGGGAATCTAGCAGTGCGTACAGAACGCTGGTTTCAAGACGTGAAGGTCATTGAGTGAGTTAAAACAGTCAGCTGAACCACTGTTACAGCAATTGCTCAAATAATATGATGATGAGCTGACAGTGTAACAGAAACACTTCGTAAAGTGATGCAGTCCAATTTAATAACATCACACACTATGGTAAAAAAAACACACATAGTTCAGTAAGTGTTTATTTAACCTTCAAGCAGTCTAAACAAAAACACAGAACACTAATTTTAAACTTTCAAAGGCATCAGTTCCTGCAGAGCTGCCCTAAACCCAAAACCAACTCACCCTTGTTTCTGAGTGACACTCAGTTTTGACCTACAAGAACAACTGTTGAATTCTTGGACAGACCTCTGCTGTAAAATGTACCTGGTCGAATCGCTCCTCCATCAGTTCACGGCAGTATCGACTCTCCACCAGCGAGCTCTTGGCAGGTACCGGCGTGGCTCCGAAGCTGAGGAAACCCTGAGGCGTGCTGTAACCCAGCAGGCCCAGGAGGGCGTTGGACTGCTGTGGCTGCACAGACTGGAAGCTAGTGAAGGGAGTGATGTGGCGAGGCTTGGTTCCAAATCCCATCAACTCCTTGCAGTATTTGTCATGGACCAGCTGTTGCTGTGTGATCTCCTCCATCTCCTCACGCATGCGCTATCATAGAGAAAAGACAATCACAAAGTTTATATGTTCACTAATATTCCGCTATTATTCAGAATATGATAATATCCAAAAAGTCATATGGTATATAGACAACACACTGTTTGAATATTCTGAATTAGGCCTTGTTCTGCATGAAGCATTTTCCTTTAAAGACACATAAGTTATGCCAAATTTTATTCTTGTTTCAGAAGGGTTCTTTAAATATGGACACAGTGGTTTTACTTCACTGCATGACACACTCTTGTGTGTTTATGGTTAGCAGTGTCTGTTGCGTAGCCAGCAGTTTTCAAAGCTTGAGTAGATGCAGGCTCAAAACAAAAGCCAGCACATTTGGTCACAAGGGAAATCAAACCTACTTTAAAAGGTGTGCTATGAAGGAATTGTCGGTTTGCGAACACACAGCATTCACAGCTCCTTTCTGGCTCAATGAGTGAGTGTGAGAGAGAGAAACTGTGGTACAGTGAGCTAAAGAATGAATGACGAGAGCAAGCTGTGCTGCTGAGAAAAATGTCTGATTCAAATCAAGAAAACATTGTTTTCTGATTAAGCACAAATAAAAACAATCACACCTCTGCACAGCCCCAGTGGAGGGGTCGCTTTGCTGGATTTTGTGTCAATTTGGAGTTTTAATCCTGTCAGCTGTGAATCTCTACTGTGAATGTGTGACACTGACAACAAAGGAAAAACACACAGCAGAGGAGAGATGGAGAAGTAGGGGTAACAATGAAGAACACTAAAACAGAGTGACATAACCCAACTGTTACGCTACAAGTTCCAACCTCACCTAAAAGAGCAAATAACAGAGGCATGCTGTGTTTGTTTGTTTGTCAGAGCATACACAACCGCATGTAAACGGTAGAATCAGCACAGATACTCAGTGTAACACAAGATCCCCTACTGTACACTGTGCAGATGATGTGAAATGGAATATACACTTCCCATCTCCTCACTGGTCGGGGTCACATCTCCTGTAGAGACACTTAAGGAACCACCATCCCTTGTCTAGAGGTGCTATTAACGTTGCATGAGTGGATGAAAGCAGATGGATTTTTTGTCGCATGACGTTTGTTTAAGTCATAACTTTCAATTTATGGTTTCACCTATGAGACCTTTTAAATGCCCATTTATGGCCATTGCAAAGCAAGGCGAAAAGTACCCGTTCCCAGATCTCACAAGAAAGTTTTCTTACAGATGTGAGAAAGTTTCCACAGAGAACTCAGTGCTCACCTCTCCCTCCATGCTGCTAATGCGAACCAGCTCATTCAGGATCAGAAGAGCACCGTGGACCCTGTCGTCACGATTCATCCCTTTCTCTTTGGCTAGAGTCTCATCAAAGCCTTTCTCTGCCTCCTCAAAGGTTTGCTGTCAAAGAAAAGATAAACACTCATGTTGTTTCATATATATACAACACGGGCTGAGGAACGAGTTTTGACTTGTATTATACAGTGGAATGTCTCACTTTATACCACTGTGGTTTCTGCATTTCCTTGGTCTCTCTCTGCGTGGTGAGGATGAGACAGGCTCGCAGTGCAGACACAGCCCCTTCTCGGATCGCCTGTTTCTGGTCCCAGACTGCGTAAAAGATGTTGTCAAAGAAGGGCTGCACTTGCTGAAAGAAGAAGGTGGGTGCACTGACAGCCAGCTCCCTCAACACCAACACCTGCAAAAAAAAAAAAAAAAAAAAAAATCATTTTATGATCACTTATTACCCATCTTACTTGGATGAATTTCTTTTTTGGGGAAAAGCAGTATGTCCATATTGTGTGTTCACATCTCCCTCGGCAGTCATTATATTATTCCAGGATTCTAAAATTCAAACTTTAGTATTTACACCTTTCTTTAGGCAACTTGTACTAAGTTGCTAAAACCCTGCCTCTATACTGAAGTAAGTACTCTGGTATCATGCAATCTAAAGGCCGTCTTTGGGGAAATTCTGAAAAAAAAAAGAACCCTAACCTAACCTAACCTAACCTTAAGATGTTGTTACCATTTAGCTTAGCGCTACATGATGAAGTGTGAGGATGTTAAACTATACATCCCCAAATAGTGTCGACTGAAGCAGTCCCTACAGAATGTTAACGTGCAAAAACTGAGCATTGTCCATTAAACAATCAATCCAAGAAAAATGCAGTGTAAAGACATTATGACCGTACTTTACCTGTATGATAAATATATTTATGTTATCAACCTATTAGATTGTACAACAGATCAAAATTTCCACTCGACTAACTGTTAAATCATCAATTTGTTGTTTGTGGCCGGATATCACACAGAAAGAGACCAATTACAATTTTAAAAGATTTCAAAGGTTCGGAACGGCATTCTTTACCAATTATTTTAGTGACCTCAAATGCTTTTATTTTTTTGCTTGTGTCGAAACAGTCTGCACAGACAGCTGTCCACTCAGCTGACACTCATCCAAGCTAGAAAATCCATCAAAAAATGTTTACATTTTATTTGATCAGTGTTTTTACTTCAGCGTTATTTCCCATGTACTTATTGTTTTCCTAACAGGCTTTTCATTGCATCAGAGATTAACTGCGGATAAGTTAAACAAGGCCAGCACACAAATTTACTACATTTAAAAATAATAATCACTCACATCAACGGTTGAACAACTGAAAGGCTCGAGCACACTTATTTCTTCTAATCGGGAGTAAGCTTGTTAGGTGGGACAGCAGTTCATTTTCGGTTAGGTTTAAAACTCTACCCTCAAGACAAAAAAAAAAAACTTGAAAAAATGTGAAACACAACACTTTTTCCTGAATAGTAAGACTTCCATTCGTGGAGAGCTGTACTAGTTATCAATGCGCCAAGTTCTGCTGAAGACCGTAAAAATGAAAAAGACACGCTGTAACGGGACAACACAACAGTGATTCAAATTCCCTTTGCCTTCATCTCCATCACACACAAACACGCCACAATGTGATGGTATTTCAACAACACTGCGTGATCTGCTCATCACTTACTGCAGCATGCCGTCTGCCCTCATTTCTGTCTGCTCCCAGCCACTCCAGCGCCCTCTTCACCTCAAACTCCACATACTCTGCAGTAAAGGTGTCCCCAGCCATGGACAGGTGGCCCATTGCTTTGGAGGCCATCTCCATAACAACGGGGTCGCTGGAGGGGAGCAGGTTGCGCAGGTAGTTGGCAAAGCGGCTGATTCTAGTGGCATTGCCTCCCTCGACTCCAATCAAGCTCACTGGAACAAATTATCGAGAACATACGGTTTCACCAACACACAGTGTAAATTATTATACATATTTCCATGCGACATATATCCAGGGCTGTAGCTTATCTTAAGCTAATTCCACCAGACCTTCAGTAAGTTAACAGGTGAACTTTAAAACTTGGCATGTCAATGTTTAATGGCTTACCAATGGCAAGAATCCCTCCTTTCTTCTCATTCACATCAGAGCTGGATACCAGCTCAAATATGTGGTGGTTTAACTCATCATAGAATGTGGTGGCTTCATCTTGGCTTAACTGTGGAAGGCACAAAACCAGTGTTTAAAAAAACAACAACAGTAAGTCGGATAAAGCAATTTCTGTGACACTAGCTTGTACTGACATTGACAAAGTAAAGAAAAAGATGTCTACACTGGGTGACTAAAACGTCTAGAGTCTCTGGTAGAGGAGAAACATTTTTATGCAGATACAGATTCGTGGATCCAAAACAGCTGTGAAACAGACTCATCAGCTGATCACTGGAGAACTAAACACTGATCATTAAATTAGGTGTTCACGCAGCAGGTTTCTATTGCGTCCATGTTTCATTTTGCTGTTACCTCTCTGAGCTCTGTAGTTACATAGTGCTGCAGATCTTTGGCAGATTTTGCCCTGGTGTCTTCATTTCGACTCTTCAGCCCACTGACAAACTGTTGCAGCACAGTGGCTGTGCCTGACATGATCACCATCTGGATGGCCTGGTCTGCAGGAGGACAAATAAAATAAGGAGGCTTCCACTAAAATGTTGTCGGGTTAACAGAAAACATTGCAACGAGTAAACGAATAACAAGTACCGGTACAAACATCAAAACACCTGGAACAGGTAGTTAACGTTATACGGCTTGTTTACAGGGTCAGTGTTGTTATTAGCTGACACTATAAACTGGAAGAAGAAGCGGCTGTATGCTTAGCGATTTTTGGTAAGTGCACCATGACCGTGATAGATTTGAGACAACACAGCTCTGTCAGAATTCAAACACTACGCGACTGACTACAAAGATATAACCTACACAAGGTTACTGACAGTCTACGAACGGAAGTGACCATACTTAGACACAGTGAACGTGTCTGGTTAGCTAACGTTAATGATACAAATAGCTTTGCCAAAACAAAGACATTACAGTGAGTTTCAAAAGGTAACTGCGTGCACCATTCACACCACTTCACGCAAAACTCAACTGACGTGTCTGAGTGGCACATTTCAGGTAACTTACGGCTAAGTTAATTCAGAGCCTCGTTAGTGTATCATGCTGGCTGTGTTCGGCTAACGTTAGCTGATGCTAATGTTGAGCTGTCTAATAAAACCGTTACCGTTAGCGAGCTAATGAAGTCGCTTTGTATTACTCACGTGTTCGTATTGTTCAATGCTACTCGGGTCTTGCAGAATTATGTCTCATTGTACGACTGTAAGCAGTCATAAGTCAATTCTAGCTGGTTGTGTTATCGCTATGTTGTCCGTCTCCAGTGGGGAATTTACAGCAAAGTTCACAAGCTCTGAGCTGCGCAGGAAAGACTGCGCACAGTGCGCATAGTGCGCAGAGCTGAACGCTGATGTGCTTGAATATAGATGAGAAATACTGGTTGAATATATTGTTTAAACACACTTGAATTTTGTAGGTGCAGTAATTCATAACTTTACATTCCAGACAGGAATACACATATCATATTTAAAAAGAGAAATATTGTACTTTTTACTCGCATGATTTAACTAACACCTTAAACTAAGCACACTGACAGGGCTTTCTAGATACCCAAGTGCCAAGACACCCAAATGCAAAAGAGCATTTTGCATTTGCGAAGGTCTCAGTTGAAACGGGTCAATAATCGAGGCTGCATAACCAAAACTCCAAAGGCCCTACACGCCCTGTATAATGAGGATTCTGCTCATTGCCAAACTCAGTCCTATAATTAAATTCTTAGTGTGCCGTTTTGTTTTCTGTGATTGTCATCATTAAAATAACAATTTTTTAAAAAAAGGAAATTAATACAGAAAAATAAATGAAAATTATTCAAAATACCTGAGGTGGAATGTCCCACAGTTAACCAGTTGAGCTCTTCCTATTGTAAAAGATCTGATAATAAGAAAGAAAGATTCAAAATACAGGAACAAAATATGAGATATATGACATAAATTAAGTAAGACCTGATCCAGTGACTCCTTCAATTTTAATAAAGTGTTGGTCTTTACATTTCATGTTTTGACAAGATTTCAAATACAAAGTACCATTTTTGTCTTGTTTATTCAACTTCCTCCAAGTCTCCAGTCACCAGGAATGTAAATGTGAAAGCTGAGTATAACAGGAGCGTAGCAGACAAGGCAGGAAAGCACAGGGACAAACAAAACACCTGCGACAAAGAAACACAGCTCCAACAGCCAGGAAAACAGACATGGATGGGCCATCACACCACACCAGAAAAATCTGTGGTAGCTCTTTTTCTCTAATACACTGTTAATGTTCATTTGTCTTAAATATTTTCTAAAATTAGACCCTGGCAACAAATTTTGGTCACTGCATTACATTGTATCACTGCAGCCCCCGCGTCATAGAATGCTTTGATACATGAAACACATCATGAATTACTACATGTTGGTTGTGGAGTATTTTTATATTTGTATGAATAGTGTTTAGCTGCTTATGACCGCTCACTGAATACTCCAGACAAAACTACCAGAACTGCCTTTTGTTCTGGTAGTTTTGTCCAAGATGCCCTTGAAGTGCATGACTCATATCACCATTTATATTGTATTACGGAACCAAGGCTTCGTGTTCATGTTTTATTGTCATCTGCACATGAACCATCAGGAATCTTCTGTGTAGTCACATTCTCCCACCAAGACACTCTGAACTGCAACTGTAAAACCAAAATTACCAATATTTCGTATTAAATATATAGTATATATAGTATATAGTATATTTCAATATTTTACATGGTGTCAGAAGGCTCCATGTACCTGGATGTCTACAGGCAGCAGAAGGTTAAATATAGTTTTTCTTTTTTTAATACTTTATTGTAGGGTTCCAAGAAGTTCCAGATACACAATTTTACATTTTATATTGATCATATTATATCACTCCTACTTTTTTTTTCCTTTTTGTGAAATGTCAAAAATGAGGAAAAGGAAAAGAAAAAAATATATCACAAACATAATATGACAGAGATGAACCTAATGAAGGACAATCAAATAAAACTCCTATTATTACTACTTCCTATGAAAGTGATAAGAGGGGAAAAAGGAAAAAAGTAGGTTAGTATGTAAATGTATGTATTACACTGTTGGCTCTTCTGAAGTTTTTCCCACTGAATCCTTCAATATCATTTATTTCCATTTATTCAGACCAACAATTCCCTTTCCAGTTAAATGACAGTGGATTCATTTTTAAACAGTTCTTTGTTATTTATTTCATGATTGCATTCCTGAAAATCCTGCGTAAATACCTGCCTGTTTCTTCTGTGAGTTGAGGTGGTGATATGCCCAACAGAATGTGTTTTGACCTGAGGATTTTTTTTAATTTGTAAAATTTTTATCATGGAATTTATAATGGATTCCCAGACCTCTTTTAGTGATGGGCAGTAAAAAAACGTGAAAGATTTGCACTCGTTTCACCACAATTTCTCAAACAATCTAGTTTGATGGATGTTGTCAAGTGTGATTGTATTTCTGGTGTGATAAAATATCTTGTATATACTTTTCGTGAGTATCCCCTCTAATATCTGAAATTAGTTGTATTATGTCTTTCTCCTCTAACTGTTCATTCAATTCTAAGTTCCATTTTTCTCTGATTATATATTGTGTTACAAAGTTATACTCTAATTATTTATGTATTTTGGTGAGGCTATTCTTACCACCATTATTGTAATTTTTTATTATATGACTTATTGAAGGATGTTGGTCTTGAGTACCTTCTCTTTTTTAAAGCTGTTGATGTAGTTTTTAACTTACAAATGTGTCTCTAATTGTGGAGTATGTTATTAATCCATCTGTTTTGCCCTTTTAGCTTTACCATATCTTTCTTTTCTAAAAACGGTGATGTCTTTACTGAATATGGAGCCAGCCCCTTTTAATCATAAACCATTTAGCTTTTGTGTTGCCTTTTGTCCATTTCATTATTGTAGCCACTTGTATGACATTTTCAGGTCTGGGAGTGCTAATCAACATTGTACTTTGGATTTTTTTTAAGTTTTGAGTTCGACCCTTTTTCCTTTATCATTCCATATGAAGTTAGATGTCATTCTGTTCCATATTTTAAAACTTTGTGGAGGAATTAAAATTGGTAGAATTTGGAAAAGGAAAAGAAACTGGGGGAGTACCATCATTTTGTCTGTCTACACTACTGAAGACAGAATCAGGTATTGCTTTCCACATTGTAAAGGCTTGTTTAAATTTTTCTTCTAATTTCTTATAATTTATCTCATAGATTTTGTTTAAATCGTTTTGGTTTGTTATTCCTAAGTATTTTAGAGTATGCTAATTCCACTTAAATGTGAGATTTCCTTTGAATTCATCTGTTAATTGATTGCCTATACATATGTACTCGCATTTACTTTGATTTATTAAAAACCTGAGTGCTCAATATATTCTTTTATTGTTTTCATGAATTCTGGAAGTGAAAATTCTGCAGAGGTCAGATACAGGATTACGTCATCCGCATATGAAGCTAATTTATCACATTCTGGCCTATCTTTATCCCTTTTGTTTTTTCTTGTTGTCTTATTGCTTCAGCAAGTGGTTCCATACATAAAGCAAAGGTCAGTGCAGACAGTGAGTCACCCTGTCTGATCCCTTTATGTATATGGAAACTTCTTGATAAAGTACCACTCACTCTCACTTGAGCCACTGGGTCTTTATACAGTACCTGTCGCAATGAAACAAAGGTGGGGTGAAATCCATATGCTTTCACTGTTGTAAAAAAAATAGTTTAAATCTAGTTTTTCTGAGACATTTTAATGCCACAGTTTAACAAAATATATATACACATTTTTGCAATAAAATACATGCACCAAAAAGTGTTAGTTTCGTTACTGAAAAGTACACTTAAATATATTTGTTTAGGTTTTTTTTTCCAAGACAAAGACACAAGATGGAAAGGACTTCATTGACACTTAATAAAAGGTTACCAAGGGTTATTGTCTTTAAGCTTTGCTGACAATATCACCTGTCACCCCCGTACCTGGTAGCGTCATGTCAGGATGTTGTTTAGAACACTTTAAAATAAATATGCATATTAACACATTTTCCATGTGTGGATGTATTCCTTAAATTAATACCATCAGGCACAAGATCAGACTCTTTTTGCTAAACTGCATTCCTTATAATACAACCTGTGTTTTTCATCAAGGAAATATATAAAATGTTCCTGCACAAGATGTGAAATAAAATCAAAATGACATGAAATGCAATTATTCTGTAAAATATTAGCAGACATACAGTGAATGGATACAGTAGATATGTGACTGTGATTTTTTTTTTTTTACAATGTATTTCATTTTCAGCCTCTGGGGGGAGACATTGTCCAAGTAAACGACCAGCTCTAACTGCCAAAGAAGTGCATGCAGCTTTGTGTCTAAATGGTGACATTTTCCACAGTGCAACACACCAATTAAAACCAATACCTTCTTATTTGTAAGATGTAGAAAATGAGACCCTAAATGTCAAATACATTTTCATCATCAAAATAAACCATAATTACCATCTTCTTCTACATCTCCGCAAACATTAGGTTGGGGTCATAATTTGATAGGCTAGATGTTTCCTGAAGCGAAAAATAAATAATTCACTCGCTCTTTTAAATATTCAGGTCTGGGGAAAACGGCAGGTCCTTTAGGAAGCTTAGACAGATCACATGTAAAAGAAACTGTGACTTAATTTCAAGATAGATCAAATGTATGCTTTTATTGTGGTCATCAATTTGATCAATTCTATCTGTGTACCAACTCCTTTCTAGAGAACATCTTAAAAGCCCCATAAGGCTTTTCAAGTAGGCTTGGAAGAAAGCAATCGTTAATTCGTGCATCCATACGATTGTTTATGCTTTGCAGTTGATGTTAGGCGAGTGGGGGGGGTTACACCCTTGTCAGGTCACCAGGGAATCACAGAACTTGCAGGAATCATGCATCATTGTTTTTTGTGCTTGCTTTGGAAAACTCTCTGTGTTCTATGATTGAGTGGTGCCATGTAGATAAAAATGTATCATTGTATCTTGAAATTTTGAAGGAAAAACCCTTTTATTTATTAAGACAGTTATAGCCATGCACAGGCGACTGTATTGTTATCAGTCTATTTTATTTTGTGCAAGACTCTTAGATGCATTTCCTGCTTTTGGGGAATGGCAGACTTGAATCACCTCGACACGTACACAGTAAAACTGACTTCTGACTGTGTGTTCACAGAATGGTACAAACTTTTAATCTTCATTCTGATGACCACGATCTGACTCCACATGGTTTGTTACACAGAGCCATCTGGGAAGTCGTCTGTTTGTAAAAAAAAAAAGACAGACACTTGCAAACAAATATTTGGCAGGTGATTGGACAGCCATTGGTCTATTACTGTCCATTACAGGCTAACTTCAAACAATTAGATCAAACCAAAGACTATATATACATACATACATATATATATATATATATGATAGCAGCGCTACTTGTACAGTTGGTAAATCAAATCATGTTTTTCCATTCAAAAAACCCTCTCACTGTAAAGCCCTCAGTGCCATTATCTGCTCTTTTCTCATTTAAATATAATTTTCTCCAGTTCTGATATAACTGATACATAGGTAACCTCCTTAGGAATTTGCTAAGTAAAAGGAAATTTAGAGGATTTCCTTGTAATTGTTGCTAAAATGTTACTTATAGACTAAAATAGCTTATAGCTTTTCCTTGCTTTTGTATAACAATTAGTTTTGTGTTGTTTTTAGAAGGACACTTTTCCATTATTCTCCAAGCATAAACTCATTATGTTAGCAAGAAAGAGGAAACGTAATGGCAAATATCATTGATGCCCTTTTGTGTTACAGATTTAATTGGTGTATGATTCTGTAATTAACATTCAGAGTTACATAAAAGTAATTCAACTCCAATCAGGTTGATACTGTAATCAGCATGCAGCAGTGTGCATGTGCAATTGTGTGTGTCAACGTGTAATTATGAGTTGACTTTACATGGAGAAAATGAGAGGGTGAGGAAGAGAGTGGGTGGGAAATGAAATGTAACAACATTGAGAAGGGGAAGCAGATCCCTTCTTTTGCACCTTAGGGCCCCTCGCCCTCTCACAGGCCGAGCCAAGCCAGACATATTTCACTGATGAGACATCAACTCACTCAATCTGCAGCATTGACCTTCTTTTTTTGTAAGATATGTGCTGTCACTGCAGAGTTTGTGTGTGTATGTGAGTGAGTAAGAAGAAAGACAGGGGCAGGGTGCTTCAGGTAGTTTAAAACAAACATTCAGACTTCAAAACACAAAAAACCACCCGAGCACCACAAATGCATGTCCACTTGCAGTCACAAAGCACCCTTCTGCTAAGTGACTCACAGGATGTTGGGGGTACTTTCATCACTCTAAAGCTTTGATTCCTCTTCTGTTGCTCCTGTTTATTCTCTGCTTTGCCTCTTGACTGAGCCAAGCTTTTGAATTATTTTAGCCTATGATGGAGTCTGTCACTCTATCCAGAATGAGGGAGGAGAGAGTGGGGAGGTGGAGAGATGTGCTTGCTCCTGGGCTTTCTCTTCCACCCACCTTATTCATTAACCGCCCATCCATCCGTTAATCCTTCCCACCTTCATCATTCCTTCCCTCTGTCACGCACTTCATGATTTAGCCCCCACCACCCCAGGTTCTTTTCCTTTCTTGATTTCCTTCCTCTGAACGTTCTCGGGAATTTTTTGTTAAGTGGAAGGAGGGAAGTGGTATGAGTCACAGATTCCTGGGCAAGCACTCATAAGCTAACATCTGCTTGTAGATGCTGGGGGCTGCTTTCATCCCTTACCTGACTACACTCTATTTTGACCTGAATGTAGCCTATCTAACCATCTGCAAGGGCGAGATGCCTGTGGATGTGTTCAGTAGGTGATGGTCACCCTGCCATCTTGACTTTGCTACCAGTTAGATGTGCTATACCTGTTAGTCAGACATATCAGGTATATTCAAGGGAACACTGAATTTAGTCTAATTGGCATTATTCATTTAAGTGAATAGTGGGTTATAGTAGACAGCAAAGGGATAGCTAAAACATGTTTTTCACTGACAGTGGTTGTAGATTTAACCAGCTTTGCACTGACTCAGTGCTAACAAAGAGCAAGCTTAATATAGAGTAAATAACATTAAAGTAGCAAGTTACATTTGTTATTGCCAGTGAGTGGATGGGTAGCAATGTAACTTGAAAAATGAGACTTTTCCCGACATTCTCCATTGCCTAAAACATGTATCATACTCATTTCTATGAAAGGGGCTCTGGTTAGATTTTTCCCTCAAAAATTAAAAGGATGTGGCATTTGTGTGTTAGCGAGTGTGCACTGCATATAAACAAGAGAAGAAGAAGAAGAAGCTCAACCAGATAGCAAGAACGGCAATGGTGTCCGTAATGCCTAACAACCCATATGACCAACAGTGATTCCAGTAAAGTCCACCTAGAAAGAAGACAAACCAATCACTATGACTTATCATCATCAACATCAACACAAAACAACACATTGTGTTGCCAAACGTAATTTTCCATCAAAACACTCATTTCGCTGAACCAACTTGCTAAGCAAACCCAACCGATGTGAATAACAACCTTAATCAAACTTAGGTATAACTGTTTTAGCTGCTGCTTGCTTGCGCTGACGTAGACAAAGTACACGTACAGGTGCCAGCAGCAGATTGCTCTCTGCATCCCACTTTAGCGGTTTTACCCTCACTGCTCACTGTAGCCTGTAGCTCCTAAGAAGGGAGCCACTTTCACATGCACGTGCGCACACACCATCTGAAGCTCATGCAGCAGCTCGAGGAGGGACCAAGAAGAGCTTGCATATCTGCAGGATCAACTGGAGGGCAAGTTAAACAAGTCTGGTGTCTGCTGCTGGCACTGGACTTCTGGGCAGCAGTAAACAGAAGTCTGCGTGTACCATGTTAGGAGCCACAGGCTAACGGTACAGCGAACAATGAGGTTAAAAACATGGTGTTGGTGACATTTTTCAAAACAACTCAGCACATTGAAACCTCAGGACATCTGGATTACTTTGGATGAACATTTTGGAGGCATCTTATGGTTTTATTACATATTTTTTTAACGTTTGAGTGTTAGTCACCATTCATCACTTATTATTTTGGACATTCCTGTGAAACTTTATTCCTGTGAAACTCCAGTTGTGTTTTATGAACTAAAAAACTTCACCCAACCTGTGTTTGGCATGAGAATGAGAAAATAATGACTGAATTTTCATTTCTGATTGAACTATCCATTTAAAAAGCATATTTGTACTTTTAAAAATGTTTTAAGGAGGTTTTTAGGTTTTAGGCTTTTGAGAATTTCAAAGTTTTTCGTTACAGGAGTGTCCAATGGGTTTTCAAATGGAAACTCCAACTCAGCAGGTAGCAAAATATGCTGATGTAGGTTACAACCTGATGCCCTCCGATCCCCCCCTTTAAGTCAGCAGGTTTATGTCATCATGCAGAAACCTATATTAGGTTAGGTGGGAAACATTTGAAGAAGTGTTTGAGAAAATAGCACTTTAATGCTAAAACATGCATATTTTACCAACATTTTATGAGCTTGCTTTTTGCTTGCCCTTTGTTAAAACAGTGAAAATGTGGTTTTATAAAGCACAACATTAAAATAGCTAGCTTTTTTTTATGGTCACCTGGTCTTGTTTATGTGATATTTCATCTCTTGGCATAATCACTGTGGAAGAGGCTTGATCCCCAACCTATCATAGCTTGCTATAAGTTGCAACCTTCATGATGCCACAAGGAAGGAGGCACTGAAGACCAACTTCTAGAGGTGGGACAAAGACTCGTTTTGCAAGTCACAAGTAAGTCTCAAGTCATGTCCCAAGTAAAGACAGGCAAGTCAAGTCAAAAGTCCTAAACTTTGAATTTCGAGTCCTAAACAAATCATCAGCACTCTTCTAATCTATTACATTTGCACAGTCATAAATGCTTTCTACACTTTTTATTTGGGCTATTTTTTTAAAATATCATCAAGGCAAGAAGACAACGTAACCTTCTTCTTCGTGGATTGTTCTTTAAATTGCTTGGATGTTGTTGGATGCTTCAAACAAAGTGGATTCTTAGGAAAAGCTTTATTGTTGGTTGATTCAGGAAATGAAGGGAAATATATTGATACATGGCACATTTTAAATTCCATGCATTTCAATGTCAAGTATTTTCAAGTTATAAGACTGAAGTCCAAGTGAAATCATGAGTCACTGGTATTAAAGTTCAAGTCGAGTTGCAAGTCTTTTATGAAATTGTCAAGTCGAGTCTGAAGTCATGAAATTTGTGACTAGAGTCTGACTTGAGTCCAAGTCATGTGACCCAAGTCCACACCTCTGGCATCTTCAATGAACAAGAATGTCAACAAACAATGGCTTTTTAAGTATGTATGAAGCCAGCTGTCTTGTTTTCATAAAAACCAAGGAACTGAAAGAAGAAACAACTCTGCCCCTTTCCTCAGTTGTACACCTTACAGCTCCAACTACATCATATTTCTTTGGCTTTTGCCATGTTTACAGATGTGCACAGAAGAGTGCATTGTTCCTACTGGTCAATATTATGGAGCAAGTTGATGTATTTGCCGTACTCACGGAGAGAAAGACAACAGTTTCTGACATGCAAGTCTTTTAGTAGAGAGTTATACGGTGTCCTAAATGTTGTGATGGTTGTTTTCAACAATGACACACTACACTAGAAAAAATATATGTATATATATCTAATCAAAAAACCTATTATCATTTCCAAAGCTTTCAATCTGTCAGGTCAGTTGTGTAGTCTAAACAATGGAGGTAACCACTTTGTAATGATGAATGAAGTCTCCCCAGTAAAAATAAAATCATCCATTCCCCTCCATTATGCAGACCTTAAGTGAATGCAGCATAGAGCCCAACCAAAACATGATGCATCACTTAAAGTAATAACTAAATATAATCAGTGGCCAAGCAAAAACAGCAGCCGTACTAACATCAATCTGTTAAGAGTGTTGTCTGATCTGTACCTAAGGGGAAGAACACTGATCTGTTTATCTGTAAACTTCATGTTGATTTAAGAATCTTTAGTATCATTTGGATTGATACAAGTTAATTCAGTAGAATTAAGTGATTAGATTTATCTGCCTAAATTGAATCAGCATTGCTGGTCAGATGAAAAAGTGCCAAGTGGCAGAGAAACAATGGGGTATGCAATTAGCTAATGCAACTGGACAGCCATTTTGGGTCGAAACAAGTCTACAGCAGAGGAGGCCATGATGATGCTGCACTTTCTTATTATATACTGCTTAGTTTGTCTTCTGGGACAGTGACTGAGAAAGGGCAGTCAGCCCACTGATCATCTCATTTCCCATGGTGAGATGTAAAGGTCAAACACTGCTGCAGGGGAAGCCTAAGGCCAGCTTAAGGAAATGAAGATCCTATTTGACACTGAGTTTCTGTATATCACAAAGAATTTGACATTGAGCACAACAGTGAACGCTGGTGCCTCTGCGTTAACATGGTATTAGTATAACCACAGTGGCATTACTGATCAATTTGACTACAGGCTACTGCTTTTCTAAAGGTAAACCTTTTTGTTATGGTAAGATTTAAAATATCAAATAGAGAGGAGATGATATACTGCATAAATGATAAATTGGCATAGTCAGTTTTAGAACTAAATGGATCTCATTACATATCTAGCAACAGAAGTAGCCAGGAGCAGAATACAAAATCAACTCCACAGCAGTGACTAAAGCACTTGGAGTCAGACAGGTTTTGATCTTGCCATTCATCTGCAGTGGCATGCTCGTGGGCGTTCGCAGTGGACTCATTTCCTAATGGACTCTGGCGAGCGTCTGCCAAAGAGCAAGATGGGAATGAATGAATGGCATCCATTAGACAAAATGGACGTCGGTAAATTTAGCCACTCTGCATAAACGAGCATGAGCAGTGCAGGAGCAAGAGCAGATGGATGGAGAGGTCCCGTAACTAACTAATAGTGATAGAGGCTGGAACGCTATTATTCAATGCAATGCATACCCACAACATGGCCACTTAACATATCACAGCTGGTTTCAAACATATTGATTTACAGGAAACTCATACCAACACATTATATTTGACATTGAAACGTTTGGGAGATTTTTGTGATTTCATGGGCTTCCATATGACCTTCATACTGACTTTTGATTTAACTTATCGTGTGCTAGCATAGAAAAATTACACACTAAATCAACTCTAGAAGGGAGTGCAGTCACCAGGTGTGATATGAATTAGTGAGGGAACTTTATCAGGGTCCCTTTCTATAATGAGGCAGACAGGGTCGACATGGTGTTCCTCACCAACACTCCTTTATCTTGTCTCCACTCAACCTTATCTATTGCAATCCATTCAGGTATTACAGACACCAATTATGGTAGAAAACCTCAAGGACTGCAACTCTAGTATTTTTCATTGGAACCGAACACTTGGAAAGGAGCTACATATTTGGGAAAGAGAGACGGGCAAAAAAGGGGCTCCTGGATGAGTCCACCATAACCCAGAGGATGAGTGTTCACCTGCTTATTTATACTGTTGGCATCAACAAAGTCAAAGTCAAAAACTGCAGAGAGAAAAAGAAAGAGAGCAAACGGTAATGGGAGAGGCTCCACAGGGCATTGAACTATCTGACATTCCATTTAAATGCACAGGGATAAAACCAGGTGTGAAACCACCTCTCCTGTTTAGACTTGACGCCACAAAGCAGAAGGCCATCTGGCAAACTGTCAGACCGCTAAATACAGTCTGTTTGCTGCAGCTCCTCTACCTTCACTGTTTGTCTCGAGAAAGTGGCTGCAATTGGAGAAATGCAATGTGGCACTACAAAACATTTCATTTTCCCCTAAACATTCTATCTAAGTAGTCTGTAAGCAGCAGTAAAGAATAAAATGTTCTATATTTTCAGTTCTTCAAACATCGACAGAACTAGCTTAGCACTAGTTTTATTGATGCCTATAGTACTGTACACATTCTAAACAGCAGACTCAATCACATCTGCATTGAAGAGGTACAGCAAACATTATGCAGTTCCTAAAACAAAACAATCGAGTGTTGACAAAGACAGACTGCACCTTTTTGAGAAACCCATCAACTCTAACTGAACCCTCTACCAGATGGTCTAATAGCACCACAATAGATTTGAATTGTGCAGAAACAGAAAATTGAAAAAGCAATTTTCTCATGCAAATGCAGAGTGCTGTTACAGACATTTTCTATGTGGCAATTCAACAAGGAACTGATGAAATCCCTGCAGCTTCTCAGACATAAACAAATGTAAATGCCTGTTCTATGGCAAGAATAATAAGGACAGCAGTAAAACAATTTGACAATTGTCTCTTGCTGCAACATGACTAGTATGAAAAACACCCAATGCCGACTCCAAAGCCATTAAGACTGTAATTTCACTGCTCTGTTATGATAAAACTGTGCAAGACTTCAAGCATATCTGCCTGTTTATATCTTCGTCAGCGTGCATCGACCTGCCTGGTCCTCTTTCTGTAGAACTTCCATACACAAACTGTGTGCGATGCCTGACAGCGAACATGTGTTCAGCCGGTATTTGACTGTTGGTTTAAAAACAAAACAAAAGAAAAAAACTGTTCACTGATGTTCAACCAAAATCCAGGTCTGAAACTGATCCATACACATTACTGATAAGTCCTGATAATTTAGTTAATAAGTACTGATAATTTTCTGTGTAAATAGGTTTCCAGTATTTTGCATGTTGTGCATTCAACATGACAGGAAATACAGGGCAGTGATTTCTTCTGTTTTTTCTGTCTTCTTTCACAGATCAAGTATTTGTTGCAGGTTCAAGCAGGAAAAAAAAATTCGTCTTCACTCTTTGGCTCCATCTCTCAGTTAATAAGCACTGATTTTGCTGGAATTTGTTTTCAAGCTTTTTCAGCATCCATTATACCTTCCTTATTTTACCTCTGCTGTGGTGGGCCGCTTCCCTCTTTCTCTCCTTTACCTGTTCGCCACCCCACCACCACCAGCGTCAAAAACCTGCCTATGGCTCCAGAGAGAAGATTCAATATTCAATCATTTATTGCAATTTCAATTTAAAAAAAACAAGCAAAAATACAAGAAAAAAAAACATTGATAGGAATTTGTCTTAGCATAAGCTGGGGTTAGACAAATCAAAACAATACACGCACAACAACAACAGTACCATATAGAGGCTGTACAAGTAAACATAAATATGTTTTTTTAAAAATACTCTAGCAGAGTATATTAAACACAAGGTGCCTGAGCACATTAAAAATGTCTAATGCGTTGAAAAAAATCTCTGATTGGCTGCTATTTTTAGGACTATACTCGTGTAAGTAGATCTAAATGACAATTTGTTTTGTTAAAATGTAGCTTCTTTATTTTTATTTTAATTTTGGTGTCCATCTTGATTGAACATTCAGTATTCTCCTCATGGTGTTTACGGTTCAGTATCTTTGCAAATGAGAAGAGTCATTAGAATTCAGAACCAGCTGCGACACACTGACTGGAAAGCCGGGTCAGGTGACCTGCATTAACGCATTCAGACCAACAGCAAACCTGTACCCAGGTCAATATTGAAAGATGTAAAAGTTTGAAGGAAACTTGGACTAGTGTTGGCTCAAGTTGTTTTTGTTTGTTTGTTTGTTTGCTTTTTATGAGCCTAATGGAGGGGTCTTGAAGCCTCCAGTGATCCTTTAGTGGGGTGATGTGATCGCAATAAATTTTCCTTTATTTTTCTTCTATGAATAATGCATACTGAACTTAAGTAAAGCTATTTTCTTTCAGTGACATAAAAGTACAAGTAAATGCAGTGTCTTTTTTTTCTTCTTTCTTTTGGCATTTAAGATTATGACAGCGATGAATAATATTAAAAGACGTGTGTTTCTGTAATAACAATAACAGCAGGTTATAGGTGGTTACTTCAGAGACTATAATAACACAAAGGTAGTTATCTCTGCATGGAGTAACGAGGATGTTGGTGTATATTCAGTGTAAAATCTGAAGCAGATCCTGATGCTCCACCCTCAAATGACCGAAACTTAATCGAATAGATGCTTTTAACAATCATCCATTTATTTTAAGGGACAAGTCAAACTTTCAAAACCGTGGTGATGTAAGGGCACCTGAATATTTCGGTGTCAAATATTCAAACAACAAGCACAGCCATAATGACTTGTGTTGAATTCATTCACAGCCAGGTCTGTCACACAGGGAGGCAGCAGAGAGAGGGCAGTACTGCAGGAAACCAGACACTATGTCTGTGGTCTGAGGCAGATAGATGCCAGGCAGGCGAGACTCTCTCCTCTGTTCTCATGCTGATACCTGATAAAGGAGACGGGGCCTGTTCTCTGGAAAAACAAAAGAGCTACAGCAACGTCTGATAATCGTGGAATGTCACAGCCTGTGTGTCAGTGTGTGTAGTCTTTGTGTGTATGTATCTGTATGCTGCTTGTTGGACTAAGTGGGTGGGTACCTGCACATTATCTAGGAGCAAGGTAAAACACAACATACCAAGGGGAAGCATTGAGCGAACACTTCAGGATAAGGGATTTTGAAACAGAGCACAAACTTAAGAGCCAAGGAGCTGAATAACTTAAGCAGGAGTGGTGCATTATTTATGTGGCCCGCACTGTAAGATATCACTTACATGACTGGAGCACAAGCCCAAAGGTTGGATTGGTTTTCGATACTGCACAGTGATTCTCAGACTGACCATGATGCACTGATACACATGGGTGCAGCAGTCAGCTGCTGCTCTGTGAAATGCTGCCCGTGGGCTTTGCATGCAATTTGGCTGCTAATGTTGCATCTCGGGTTACACGTCTTTCTTTCCAATGACACACGCCTGAATACAGAGTCAACTCTTTCCAGCTGCGATGGGTTCCTCTGTGTAAACCATCATCATAAGTATAACAGATGAAAATAGATTATAATAAAAGACTCCATCTGGATCCATCACCGTCATGACTGTGAAAAGTACCAAAAGACTCCTTAGGGTTTTTTAAGGACAAAACCAGTATGACACTGGTGAGAGCGTATTTCATGCTGATATTTGACTATTTCAAATTTTACTCCTTTCTGGCTAAGTATAATTTAAAATAGACCAGCCAGTTTTGCTATAGAATAGAAATTTGATACAATTTTAATAGAAAAAAGCTGTGTACAACAAATCAGTCTGTTTCTGTTGGTGTTTTAATAAGGCAAAGTGTAAAATTTAGATACAAGGCAAGAGAAAAGATCCAACGGTGGTAATGCACAGCATTTTTTAGCCCACTTTCTCCATGTCAGACAGTAAATCCCCTCTGAGGGAATGTAGGTTGATGTCTTTGCTCCTTAGCTCCTCTTTATCTCCTGCTGTAATTGCATCTGCCCACATTTTTATTCACAAAAGGGCCTATTAAATGTCAAATACTTGTTAAAGCCTGTTTACTTTCTGGGGGTTTTGTGTTCAAATATTTGTGGGAGGAGGAGAACTGTCAGGAGATAAATGAAAGTGGAGGGCCACGATCATCAAGTGTTCTGGTAGGACTGACATCCACACAGAGCGGGGACCGAATCTGCAGCGGTGCTCAGCATTTGTCTCAAGGACTTCTTCCTGATATCGATGATAATTAAAGATGTAAAATGCCATCTGCCTATGAACACTTTTTTTTTTTTGTCTTTTAGAAAAATAGCTTTAACAACAACAAAAAAAAGCCCTCAGGATTTATGAGAAATTGTTTCTTTTTTTCCCCCTCAAATTAAGGATGAATAAAGGATTAAAGCAGTACAAAGCACTTTTGAAAGTTTCAGCTGTCATTACATGACAGGTCTCATAAATTTTCAAACAAAATAGTTTAATAGAACACATGGAATGCTTTTTCACATTCAGCTCCTTGTCTTTTAGCAGCTGCATTTTACTAGTACTTAGGGGGCAGTGGAAAAAAAGTGTAAACTTAACACTGACATATCACTTTATAGACTAATCATAAGTTGGTAAACATTGCAGATGTGCTAGCACCTCGGTTGCAGAGAGTCAGAAGAGATGAAGATGGCTATTGAACTACTCCTAAGTTATACTGTTAGATTTCAGTTTTAAACTCTTCTCTGCATATCACAACAGATTGGCCGTTTAAATGTAAACTTACCTGATATGAAATGAGCACTGCATAGTAGGCTGTGTTTTATTTGGTTATGATTCCAATCATCTCTTCCCAGAATCTTTAACCAAAAAGGTCTGTCATTAGCATGAAAAGAAGTGTGATTTGACGGTATGATGTGAAATTTAGGGCCGTTTTGAACACTTTTGCGATTGTGGCATCCCACTGCACTACAGGACACGTTTACTACTAACTGCTTTTTTTGCAACCGTAGTGCACATTTGAAACCGTAGTAGTAGTCTGATACTGTTAATTCAGTTGATATGGTAACCCAGAGGTGCATCTGGACAGCTATGGGTGGAGTTTTCTAATCAGTGTCACATGGGTATGTCACAAGATAAGGGTCAACTCAAAATCCAGCCAATAATAACTAGCGCTGCACTGGTAGACTGGTGATGGGGGAAGGCAACCATTCATTTAGGTCCACCAAGGCGGGAACTCATGTGTTGAACCCAGAAGCCCACTGTCTCAGCAAATTCGTTCTACGATTTAAAAAAAAAAATTTGACTAGACAGCAAGCCCGGAAGCACACACACACACACACACACACACACACACACACACACACACACACACGTCTGATACCAACTTTTAGCTACATTAAGAATCTTGTTAATACATAATAACTTGCAGTGGAAATGTTTCTGGATTTGGGCGTGCTCTTTTTCAAACTAGTCATTACTCCTATAAAATAAAACTCATTTAAATGTGGAAGCCAATGAAAATGTTATTTAAAACCACAAAGTCAGTCTGCCATTTACTTTCAGTGAAGCAGCTCCAGGCCTGATGATATTACAGAATGTCACTGACTGATCCGGGAGATTATTTGTTTGTGTGGGATTGGCGGAACTGTCCCTTCCCAGGGGAAAATCATGTGCAGAGTGTGGAGAGTTTTCCTGTCAGAAAAGCATTTGGACAAATGTGATCCTCACCTCATCTGTATAAAGAGTGTTCAACACAAACTGTATAATTTTTCATTTAAAGGACTGTTGTCTGTTTGGTTAACTCAGCTGTCAGAGCTGGGGCCTACTTGAACAAATTTCTGTAAATATCCTCTCTAGCAACTGTGTACAACCAAGCCTGTCATTTTCCCAGGAATAGAAGGGTAGTTAAAATTACAGCTTTTGAGGAGTGGAAATTTACGCAGTCTGTTCTTAAATAGGAGCTCTAACTAAAAAAGCCATATGGTAACATTTACAGATTCAAAGACTGGAATTTTATGGTATAAGGGGAATCTTTAATGATCTACGACAAAGTGTGAGTTAAGCATCCGCCTTTTCAGCTGTTGAGCTCAACACTTTGTGTATGCATTGGTTATAACTCTGCAGCTTGTATATTTCAGAATCTTTTGTCAGAGGTAATATTTTATATGAAATTAAAGATAAAGACAGACTTATGTTTGAGGAGATTAAAACTGTGAACCGAAGTATAATTAGTTGTTCCACATAAGTGCTCTCATCAAATCACTGATATTGAAGCTTTTCACAGCTTTTCACCTTCAAAAATACTTTCAAGGAAGTGATGAAGTCTCTTAAAGTTTCGGGCCTTGGTTTTAAAATGGTAGGACTTTGTATAATTTAACTTCAGCCCCTCAGAAAACTTTAGATGACAGCAAGGAGGTCAGATGTTACAGAATGCACTGAAAGTCGTGTTTGTTGATATTTTCGAACACTTTGGAGCAGTGGAACAAGCTGTTTAAAAAAAAGAGGACTGAACTTGCCTCATATGACGCAGGCAGTTTTACACAACAGTGTCTTCTCTAACAAAGTAATCCCTATGATAGACAATATTGGGTATTTGTCATCTTTAAGTAATTAAAAAACTGGAAACGTGAGCTTTAAAGAACTTGCGGGCATTCCTACTTTCTTAGAAAAGTCATGGAAACTCATGTTGGTGGTAAATTTGCTCATGAAGCTTTTAACAATCTAAACTCTGAATCTAATCATCTGACAGATGATTAAACAT